>CM068838.1:130474767-131674767 GCA_028554795.2 Sinohyriopsis cumingii
TAGGAGGCAGAGAGGGGTCCAAAACAGGAAGAAGAGGCACCCTCCAAAAGGGAAGAACCCAAACGCGTCCTGAAAGAGAAGAAAAGAAGTAAAGAAGAAAATTAAGAAGAAAAAAAACAGGAAAAGCCTGTAAAAGTATATAAATTAACAAAACAGAGAGAGAGAGAGAGAGAGCGAAAAAACACAGAACAAAAATGAACATTTTACAGCAACGTGTTGTGAATTGGATTGTAGATTTGTACCAGAATAGACAAAAAGGAAAACGTTAGTGTCTCTTAATTTTGATTTTGATAATAAATATATACACTCACGCACTCACACACGTTCATTATGGTCCAGAAAAACTGATTTTGAGATTTAATTGATTTTGGCAAATGAATAGTATCTCTTTTCGAGAGAGATGGATGGCCCTGAAAAGGACCGTTAGGTGTTTGTTTGTTTGTTTGGTTTGTTTTCTTTTTATAAAAACTCATGAATTGGAAGCAATTAGATTTATCTGCCTTATCCCTTTGCCAGGGCCATGGTCTACTTCTGGACATGCTACTGTCGATAGATTTGGTAGAAATCACTAGGGGGGTGTTTCAAGCGTAGTAGGTGTGTGAACGTGGTTGGAGTGTTTGGCTCGGGAAGCTATGTTTCTCTTGCGTTGTATTAAAGAGGTCTGATACATTCCTTTTGGACTCTTTAACTCTACCAAAATGTCTAAGAGTACCACCTCCTTCTCCCCATGACCTTGTTCCTTCTCTTTTTCTTCTTTCTGTCGTTTTCTTCTTGCTTCATCTTTTATCGCTGTTGCTGTTGCATGAAAAGGCTTGTTCATTTTCTTTCTGCTGTTGTAAAATTTTCTCCAATTCTTTTTTCGGTCTTTGTCTAAAACCTCAACGTGTGGTAAGGAAGGAGAAGGCGGTGAAAGTACCAGTACAGGACACATTCTTGTGAAGAAGAGAGAAAATCCACTAAATCCCAATTAAAATCGGTGTCTTCTGGAAGTAGGACCGTGTTTGCTTTGGTAGCCGCTGCTGTACCGACACTTCTCGTCTCCACGGCCAGTGCGCCCCAATTCATCGTCTTTTTAGTTTCAGTCATGTTCTTACAACGTCGCATGGATTCAATGCAGACCGACGCTTATGCACCTATGTAGGGATTGTGACGTCACAGGCAGCTCTCTTCTGATTGGAAGACAGACTCCGCACTCTGACTGATTTTTTGTAATGCGTGTTTGGATTGGTGAAAGAACTTTCGATCAGTTCTTCTACTCTAAAAAGCCGCAGTTCGCTTCATTCCCTTTACCTATTCTCGTCACAAGATGTGGACAAACGTAGAATCGTTTATCCTCGTATCATCGATGCTGTTCAACGCGAACTATCCCATGTATGTCAAACCATCATGGGCTATCACCCATATCACATAGAGAGACCTTTGGAAAAGAAGGATCTATGTGTAGAAACAATGCTATCTGAAGAGTCTTACTCTACGAAAAAGAGGTCAGACGAAGTTTGAGGAAGAGAAGACGATCCGTGAGATGCCTAACATAAAAAAAACAAAAGATCTTTTCACGGCTACTCCATTGACTCGAAAAGATATATATTCTTTTGCCATATTTGTGTAATTGTATTTATTTGTGTTTGTGTTATGTTTGTATGATAGGTCTATTTCTATCAAGTGATATGTCCCCCTCTGCTAAGCATTCTATAAAGTTCTTATATCTCATCTCACCAAGAATTGTATGAAGTTATATGTCCCGCCTCGCATAGCGTTTAATCAAGTTCTATGTCCCGCCCCGCCAAGCGTTATTCTTTTTTTTCTCCAGCTGTCACTGTTTTACTCGCTTGAGGTAAACCACTTGCAACATTGTTGCAAATGTCCAATACCATGACGTTACCCCACCTGTTCCGATCCTATTGTCTTTATACAGTCCCAATCGATTCCCTTGACCGCATACAGTCCCAGCCTTCAGTCCATATAAATCTTGTCCGTATATCATCCCAGGGGGTCTTGCAATGGTAATTAGCATTCTCCGTATATCGTCCCCATTCAATACTCATATAGTAACAGGATAAATTTGGATGGTTAAACTGTTTAAATTTCTTATGCGTGTTATATACCACACACAGACTGACACCCACACCCAATATATATATATATATATATATATATATATATATATATATATATATATATATATATATATATATATATATATATATATATATATATATGTATATTTCATCTCTTTTTAACATCAGATTTATGATCAATTAAAACATTAATCCAGTTTCACATTTTACATGTTAAAGCGAACCTCTGCAGGAAAGGGAATCAACCCGTACAATTCTAAATAGCCAATATCCATTGCAGTCACCGCGCTACCGAAACTGAGTTACTTCCCTTAATTAAATTTGCAAGTACAGTTACCAATCTATTTAAAATTAGATCTTCACTGTCCTACGTGAAGATTGACAGGGACCGCTTAGAGGAGATATTCTGGTGACATACTCTGTTACCATAATTTCTAATATTTTCAGCCACTGAGACGAAGTGTTATGTCATCGTGTTTGGGAGACTGGACTCTCACTGGGCAGTTTATCTGGAGACTTTTCATCCAACAATGACCTATTGCAGAAAAACGAGAATCATTTTACACTGAAGATACAGCTAAAATCAAACTAATTATTTTTGTCGAAAGCATACATGTGAGATTTTGACTGCAGCAATCAGGTTAATTACTGATGCAACTGGTGGTTTTTATACTGAACCAACTCTGCTACCAATGCCCTAAATTTTACATTCATTTTTGACAGGAAATAGCTATTTTGAATATTTTCCTGTGACAAGGCAGCTAAAAGAATCAGTATGTGCCTTATGCATCAATAAAGTTCACTAGTACTATAACAAAGTAGCATGCTTTTCATCACCCTCAATCATCTAGAGGTTTGGATATTTACCTCTGTAGCAGACACATGTAAATACGTAAGCCAAGTCGGCTGCTCATTTGCAGTCCAAGTTACGCATTTGATCTCCAATGCTCATCTAACTGTGACAGGCGGTCACCAACAAGCCAGTCAGTTTCAAAACCTAACTCAAAGTAAATCTAAACCACATTACAGATTTAGATTATGTGTGAATTTATAAATGCTAGGCTTGTGATAATTAGATTCATTCCTACTACCTTAAAAATTGGTGGGGGGGGGGGGGGCAAAATACGAAACTAACCAGTGTGACCTGAGTAGTATGGCTGTCAAGTATCGATGTGTGCCGAACAATTTGATTGTCTTTCAGATTTCTTAAAGCTACACTTCCTTTGGCTATTTTAAAGGTCACGAGAACATGGCCCCTAAGTGGTCGCTGTCAGATCTTCACGTGGGACATTGGATATATGATTTTCTTCAGATTCGATCAATTACTTGCACAGATCATAGCATGGATCCTACAATCTTAGTGACTAACCCCTGCACATCCTAATGAGTCAACCAAGTAAAAATGGATCTATTCAAGAGATGAAAAGTCAGGCAATTTTCAATAAAGTCCTTTAAAGACAGATAACATTTCTATTTCTTCTTTGTCAGACGTCTTACAACTGACATACACTCTGTCATGATAACTTAAACTGCCGAGCTCTATCTTTGCTCGCGATTACATAACAGCATTGAGTGCCGACTATGACATTAATTCATTAATTCGTGAGACATAGCACATATTGCAGGACATTAGAACAAATGACATATTTGCATATGTTACAATGATTAGGGCATTGTACTTTTAAACAAATGTTTATATAGTTAGATATTAATATGAGAATAACATTGTTATTTGAGCTGATCTTATCTATAGTATTTTATTAGCAAAAAGGAATACACAGGATTAAACAGTAAATGCAATAAATCTATCTCGTTTTTAACGACAGAAGACGTCAATCTGTAACCAATTTGACCTTTTAACCAAAAGACGACCAGCCACTGTCATTCTTGCATGTCTTAGTAATACTGTTCTTGCATTAAAATTCATTTCAGCCAGAAGCTTGGTTCAAGACCTCGGAATATTTACCCCCTTAATATAAGGGAAGAACAACAGCTACGAAAAACAGGTTCATGAATATTCACATTACAGAGCATGAAGATTCGATACACGGGATTCAGACGACAACTTTACGGAATCGACGGACATATAAACAGGCTGAAAACATATTTAATATTCGGGAAAGGTTTAAATATTCGTAATATTTACTGTAAGACCTCGAATACAAATATGTGTTTATTGCTCACTGGCCATTTATAAATTCACGTATACGAGTTCGCAAAACCTAATTTATTTTGCGCCGAAAACAAACCAACAAAAAAGTAGTAAATCGTATGTTGTATTGCCTTCACTAACTGATGTTATTAATACCTCTCACTCATCCGGGGAATTCCCATCATGTTTTGAAACTGTCATTGTAAAGCCTCTGCTGAAGAAACCAACACTAGACCATAACGATTTAAAGAACTACCGCCCAGTTTCTAATCTCCCATTCATATCAAAAATCTTAGAAACGGTTGTTCTATCCCAGCTTGTGTCTCATCTACGTTCAAACAGTCGTTTTAGCAATGTACAATCTGCATATCGCCCTTGCCACAGTACTGAAACTACTCTTCTAAAAGTAGTTAATGACATTCGCTCTGCGTTGGATAGCAGAAAGATTACATTCCTCGCCCTCCTTGATTTGTTTGCAACATTTGACACAATAGACCATGATATATTACTTCACCGTCTCCAGCATGTATTTGGCATTCATGATACAGCTTACTGTGGTTCAAGTCCTACTTGGTCAACAGGACACACATTGTACCTGCAAATGGAATACACTCCAGCCCAGTTGATCTATGTAGTGGTGTTCCACAGGGGTCTGTTCTTGGACCTGTTCTCTTCGTTCTGTACACTCAGTCGCTCTCAAGGGTCATATATCATCATGCAGTGACTCACCAATTGTATGCTGATGACACCAAATATACAAATCTGGCCATACAACTGAAGTTGATGCTACCATCCAAGGTGTAGAGAGGTGCATTTCTGATGTGAAATCATGGATGATATGTAACAAGCTGCAGATGAATGATGATAGAACTGAGGCCATTCTGATCACATCACAAATACTTTCTCATTCACATCCTTTACCTCAAACAATAAATATCAGCAGAACCAACATTAAATTCACACAATCAGTACGAAACATAGGTGTGACTCTGGACAGTACTCTCACATTGAACCAACTTGTCATGAACATATGCAAGGCTGCATATCTTGAGCTGAGACGCATCAGCTTAATTCGCAAAT
The DNA here is from genome assembly GCA_028554795.2 of Sinohyriopsis cumingii. Classification (NCBI taxonomy): domain Eukaryota; kingdom Metazoa; phylum Mollusca; class Bivalvia; order Unionida; family Unionidae; genus Sinohyriopsis; species Sinohyriopsis cumingii. The sequence goes on from CM068838.1 coordinate 130,480,078, forward strand.
ATCTTTCAGTTGATGCCACTAAAACACTTGTTTCATTAGTACTTTCAAACTAGACTATTGTAACTCACTTATGTCTGGTTCATCTCAATATCTACTCCAGAAACTTGAAAAAGGTCAAAACACAGCTGCTCGGATCATACTTAGAGTACCACGATCAGAGCACACCTCCCGCCTGCTCTGTACCCTACACTGGCTATCCATTCGATCCAGAATCAAACACAAAATGTGTTCTCTGTGCTACGTTTCACTGTCAGACTCTAGTCCAACATACCTATCCGACCTCACCCATGTGTAAACACCAGCAAGATACTTACGCTCCTCTTCTGACAATCGTATATTTATTATTCCCACTATGAAAACAAAGTCATATGGACAGCGTTCTTTTGCATACCAGGGCCCAGCAACGTGGAATGAATTGCCCACTGAACTTAGACACAAAAGCATAGTGATCACATTCAAGAGGGCTCTCAGAACTCACTTATTTCGACTGCAAGAACAAACTTAAAGATCTAATAATTTTCCTACCTTAAATATTCTCAGCATGTTTTTTAATGTTTTCTAATTTCATGGTGTTTGTTTTTGTAATCATATCACTATATGCTTTTTTATCTTGCATATCTTGTCTAATATTGTAAAGCGCTTAGAGATTCTAAAGATTAGCCACTATACAAAGTTCTCATTATTATTATGTTGTATTTCTTGCATATTATGACCTTCTTGCTGCCACAGTACGAGTACCAGCTGGCTTGCGCTTTATCGAGCTTAGGCTGCCAGTACTACTGCAGAACGCATACCCATGTCGCGCATTGGACATTTTAAACTAATTCAGTTCGCATAACTATTGTGCAATGTTGCTCACTTATCGTAGCGAAGTACGTGACGTGCCATTCCTATGACAACTTTGTCACGCCAGCATTATTACTACAATCAATTATATATAAGTTACTCCACCACCACCGCCACTACTGCCATCATTAGTACTACTCTGTAATCTCAAATTTCACATTTTGACACAAGGACTGTGAGTCTACAGCTACTAATGTTACAATCACTACTACTATTACTTTTTGTAGCTTTATACTCTTCATTGAAAGGTCCAATCTCTCTCTTTCTGTCTCCCTTGCACACACACACACACACACACACACACCAAACTATTCGTATTGATAATGCATTTTGAAATAATGAAAACATTCAAGTTTTCGAACATTTTGTGAATACTTATCGCTGTTGTGCTAATACCAAACTTCAGGATAGTCTGTTCTACAGTGCTTGTAATGATTGTCTGTATGTGTATGTGGTTGTTATGTAGATTAAAGACGTATTACAAATTTGTTAAGCAAGATTGTATGCATTGAGCATAAGCCCAGGAACTCCTGAAGAATTATTTGCGCGGCACGCGGGGCGAGTGAGGGTGAAATGTAGATGTCAGCTGTTGGTTTTACGTATGTAGGCCAAAACAAATTTAGAGGTGATATGGGGGAGGGTGGAATTCCTCCTCAACATGCTGGTGCCCATGGTAAAGACACTTTTGACCGCAAGGTTTGCTGAAAGTTATGTAGTTGTCTTCAATCAGTGTTTTTGTTCTTCTTCAGATAAGTAAATTTATCTCTCTTTATCATCGTCGCCTGTTTTTGAAAACTATCTGTCTCCGTGTCCATTTGTATTTCATTGGTGAAATTTCCTCATCACTGTCTGTATATATCGTGTGGTTAAAATGTTGTTTCAGATCTGGTTTACTTCTTATATTATTTCAATCGCTTGTATGAGGAGTGTTTAAAGTCCAGATCTTTCGCAGTCCTTTCCTTATCCCCCTCTCAGCGTTGCCTATGCATCCTTTGCTGTAATAGCAAAAAATGGAATCCTGGACCATACCTCTTAGAATTTAAACTTTGCTTTAAACTTCTGATTCCATATTCATACTTCATTATCTCTAATCCATATCATAGACCTGCCAACTGGAAAAACATGATTCTGTTTTGTAGTTGTCTGTAAGGAAGGAATCATTTAATCCGTATAGAGAAGGGCTTCGATTACAATATCGCGGGTAACACGTCCTTATATACATATCCTGTATCTACTATATGCAGGTCGACACACCTCCGCCAGGTTAGAATATATATATATATATATATATATATATATATATATATATATATATATATATATATATATATATATATATATATATATATATATATATATTCATTACGATTTACAGGTATTTGATTGGCCAGCCAATTTAGAAATTTTGGGGTTCACATCCATAGGAGCCACCTCCCACTACTTGCCCTATGTGCAGGCGTCTATGCTAGTCTTAGTTATTTCGTGTGTTCAAGATTTTAAATATGATACAATTCTGCTAGCATAGTGTAAGACATAAGTTGCTCTGATCAATTTTGATACATGCGACGTCTTCACTGATAAATGTTGATACATTTGAGGTCTTCGCTAGAACTGGTTGATTGACCAATACAGCGACTGACCACATTTCACCTTACTTCAATCAAGGTCACTGTCCAATTTACCTTTATTATTTTCACCGAATGTTAACATAGTGCAACGAAAGTAGCATACATCTCCAGATTTCCGTCATCGCTTGAACATTCTTTCACAATAATACAATAATACAGAGAGATATTAATTTTAACTTCAGGGTATTTTTATGTACATATCTTTATCAAGCAGCAACAAACTGCTGCCTTTCATTTAGAAAACAGAGAATCTCACGTTTCCCTCGAAACCATCGCACATGCTACAATATTACAGACAAACAGACTTGCTACCTATCATAAGCATATGACATCATATAGTATTTATGTTCGAGTGCGGGCTGTCACCTCATGTTTACTGTTATAAAACATTCCTTACGAAATTGAGCCATTGTTGAATTCCAGTTGCAGGCTATAATCCATTGATCATATTTAACACAGTCCCCCCCCTCCCCGTTTGAGGCCCGATCGCCCAAGAATTAAATTACTTCTGCAGTATTTAACTGATCGACCCATCTTAACTCTTTAATCCCTAGAGAGATTTACCATACTTCGGAGCTCTGTAACGTCAAGGTCATTTAAGATACACAAAAGTGGTGTTATTACAGAAACGTAGACAGATGTAGCTCTACAATGATACCAAACCTAACTTTTGAGACCCGATTAGTTTACAACAAAAATTCGCTGGTTGTGGGAATCGGAAATTTTTTTGTGGTCCGGATTTTAAACTTTTTGGCTTGAGATCCAAGGCAGACCAGTCTGAACTGGAAACGGAACGGACATCTGAACCTTTGCATAAAGAAGGAAAAGTTTGAGAGTTGGAGAAAAAACTGGTTAGGACACAAAAATGATGTAGCCAATAAGCAAAAAAGAAATTAGAAAATTTAAACTTTGTTATTTACAATCCAACTTTTACCCTTTCTAGCCAAACAAAAGTACATTGGTTCGATTACTACCATATCTTTACTTCTACGTCTATAGTATGAAGAAGAACTCAAATGAGAAGAAGAAGGGGACCCTACTCATAATTATTTTGTACAAATGACTTCAATTTCTCATGGATTTATTTTGCATACCTTTTGAATAATTATTAACAGTTATTTACTCCAGAATTGCGATTGAAGGTAATATTATTCAAAAATATGTTGATGTGGCGTTCTTTCACATTTAAACTTGTGAGATATGTCCCCCAGAACATAACTATTGTTCCATTTTTCGAGCAAAAATATTCATTATTTCATCCTCCAATAATCTTCATGATTCTGTTTATTGTTTCCTTCATTCAGCGCGGTACTGATTGCTACTACCTATATTCAGTGGCAAGTAATCAAAGTAAGGTTGTGTACGTCTTTGGTGTTTAAGATTTCAGATGCAATAGTGAGGTCTTTTTTTAATCTGCTTTATCCTCGAATTGCACTTCTAGTGAACGGTCTAATACATTTATCATATTCTTTTTCATTATGGGAACGAACAAACAAGCAATATTTCCTCATTATTTATTTTCCTTGTTATCATTGCCACCGTCAATGGAACTAGTAGCATTATCGGATATTATAAGCAGGCATTCTATTAAAATATCTAAAATACAATTGAAAGAAAGACCTTGTTAAATTTTCTAGATCAAGCCTTTCAGTTAGGTATTTGTTCAATGTATTATACTTTGTGCGCATCATTTTTGTTTTAACACGAACCAGAAAATATGTATAATACTAGTAGTTTCCTTTGCAATACGAATGTCACATTGCTTAAAATTCATTGCTGATAATACGAAATACATTTTCCCAACAATCTCAATATTTTTACATCATAAGTATCTACCTCAAAAAGGAAAATGCTTATAGAGTTATATAAATTTGTTGAAGCCATCTTTATTTAAAGAGCTAGGAATAAGTGACAATAGATGAAGATACCAGAAATATATGTTCTGGTTTTTTTATGACATCAGGAAATGAAATTCTAACTGATCGCAGTGTGTGCAAGAACTTGAATTGAGCGATTTTCTTGAGATCACATTATACAAACACCACCTTGTCCTGGCTGATACAATAAGATCAGCTACTTTTTTTGGGCTGTGTCCAAGCGTTTCCCACGGGTGATCAAAAAATAAATACACACATGACAAGCCAGTGCAATCTTTTATATTGGGTGCTAAATCCCCATAACTGAAAAGAGATTGTAAGTTGTATAATCGAGATAAATTACTTTAGTTTGTGATTCTCCGCCTATCAAGAACTCGAGAAAAAAAATAACTTTCGAACGCATGGAAATACAATTTTAGTTTTCTCGTATAAATTACGCGTTTTTGTGTAATTTATAACACATAGCGATGTCCAGATGCAATAAATTCGTAATAGTCTACTCGAGAAACAAATATACATAAGTTCATCCTTGATTGTGATAACTATTATGATAAATTTAATCATGTGTAGTCCAAAGTACAGGCTATTGGTAGATATGAATAAATAGGTGGGATGATGCTTTCAACCAGAAAGAAACTACCGAAGGTAAATATAGCTGTTTTGTCTATTTAAACTCAGATACATGTCTTTGACATTTGCAATAGGTATCCAATATTTGACAAAACCTCAATTTGAACGAACTCTTGTTTTATGTTATAATTGCTTATCAATAGTGGTGCATGATCAAAGGGTACATCGCACTGAATCACGGAGTAGTCAACGCGATGAAAATTTATTTATTGAAATAGCCAGAGAAGAGATTTGAAATCGAAATATAATCACCTAAGGATATATGCAAAGACAAAGAGAAAAATAATTAAAGAATTACTGATGTGTCAATAGTCTCCTGTTGAATCACAGAAAAGTTTAATCCAGTTTTAGAATTCCGTATAAATTCCAGTAAATGTCTTTGTCCACGAATTATCAGTGTATCTTTGTATTTCCGGGGAAATTAATTCCCTGAAATTCAATAATTTGAAGAAAATGAAATTTCAACCCAAACTGGACACAACATAAAACAACTTGACATATCAAGGCACGACTGAGAGAATTATTATCATAACATAATTTATGAGACTAACTGAAACGCGAAACAGATTCCCTGATGTCGGCCAAAAGTTCATCCTTTTATAAATAATAAAAGTTTGTTACGTGATAATTATCACATAGTCCAGGTATGACCTTGACTCAACTTAATGATTCTTACTCTGAGAAGGATAATAAAAAATAAAAAAGTTGTTTACTAAAACTGTCACTCATTTTGAAATAAGGCCAGCAACTAGAAAACAGTGTTCCTTTTATTAGTTCTTTACATCGAAAATAAAAACAAAACAATACCAAAATCAGGTGAAACAGAACTGAACTCTGGACTATATCAAATCCAGTAAACAGTATTTCATTACAGTAGCATATAATAGAATTAGACAATTAAAACTAACAAGGAAAAATTAATTTACATATGCATAACAACTGCGAATTCCACAATGCTGTGTTACTAGAGTACTCTCAAACTAAATTGCTATATGACTTACTGTTGTCTTTGGAACGGATAACATTCTACAAATGTATTGCTTCATAATCGCAGTACAAAATTATTTGAAATTCGTTGTACAATATAAATGATGCAGCATAGGCAACTAGCGATCAAGTCAGCAGTTTTCAGAGGGCCTTACTATTTCAGGCAGGCAATATAAATATTCAGTTAACTCAATATAAAGGCATTAGTATATGTCTTAAGAGACAACGCGAATATCCTTAGAAACCTGGATGGGATTAAAGTGTTGTCCAGTTAATTCTGATCCAGACAAGTGAAGAGAATATAGTCGCTGATTTGCATTTTTATTACACGGTGTATTGCAAAGTGTAAGGAACGATGCTAACCGCATGCAGCAATCAATACTGCAAACATTTAAATAAGCAGCACCCATCTAGCAAACAGGATCGTGAAAACTGTGCAGCATGATGGCGGACTCAGTTACAAAGTTTATAAGAAAAAATGCAGAACATTTGTAGATATATCAATGAAAGCTTGTTAAAGCTATGTTAAACATAAAAAGCACACACACACACAAACAGATCTTAACAATAAAGAAGAAGAGTCCTACTCCAAATTTGTTGACTCACTTGCAGATGCCCAAGAGACTATATCTACATTTATCGCTGACTTGAAAACATCTTTAAATAAATCGTATGTTCAACTAAGTGTCAATCTTGACAACGGGAAAAGATTCCGAGAGAAAAGTTTGAACGCAGTTATGGACTACGCTAATAATACAAAGGCATATGATTTGCAATTCAAACGGAATTATGAACCGCAACAATCTATAGCAGAAATCGAATCAGTATTTGGAGAAACTCTAAAGCTTACCGTACAAGTACTGAAATGTTTGGCTGATGCTGGAAGATGGGGAACTGGGTTATCATTTACTGATTCAGATTGTGAATCGTCATCCGATTTTATCGATACTTAAACCATTCGAATTTCCTCGTGGTATGAAAACGTCTGGTTAGGATTGCATCTGAAATAAATTAGAATTGTAAGGCCAGAATCTCTGAATTTGATCATTTGTCAACGGACCAATACAATTCGGATGGCGACAATTATGCATATGCCAACTTTCCCGCAAGAATAGAACAACTTATCAAAATATACTATGCAAAGAACACAGACTAAAGAAAAAAGCGAAACAAGCATAGCAAAGAGGCATTTATGGTGAAATTATCGTTGAGATCATGCCTGTTATTGAACTTTCCGATCCTTAGTCATAAACAGACATGACTGTAATCACAGATGGCAGAAATGTAGTCTCAGAAAGTTGTGGCTTACATCACTTTTTGGAACGAGATGGAAATTATTCATTCCAAACAAAGGAATTAGACCACCCGCAAGGAATAATTAATCTTGAAAACAACAAGATAGCAATGAGAACATATTCAGCTGTGCTTCTATTGCAAGTGAATGTTTCGTCAATATCAACCATATCTAAACTCATATATGGAAAATATTATAGCATTCGCTACCGCAATGGAATCTTTGCGATATGAGGTGACAACTACGTCTTGATTACATCAAGGTGTGGTAACAAACTCAATAAAATTCAACGATTTGGCATTCTCAAGAAATCTAGGCTAGAAAAACCACGCCATGTAGCTATTAATGCCTTAGGGAAGTATGTATATATATGTGATAAGGGGACACAGACGATTACTTTCTCTACAGTGAAAGGCACAACGCAGTGGGAATCAAAGAGTAGATATGGAATCCCAAAGAGAATTGTACTGAGTGGTTACATCATTATTTCTGTATTTTGGTTCAAGAATATCGTCCAGCTATCATTGTCTGGAGAGGAGCTTATTGAAATAAAGCCTTTATGACTACACGTCTCTTCAGAGATGATATACCTTGTCACTAGTCATAGCATTATGACCGGCAATTTCCGGCACAAATCGGGAGAATACGCAGGACAACATCGATGATTTCGGAATTTTAATGACAACATACATGTGGGCAAACATATTGTTTGATTTGTCTAAAAGGACTAGACGAGGTACAGGTCAATATTTTGTCCTTTTAACCACGTGTCTGGTATTTGGTATTTGGTAGAATTCCCGATATGTGCTCTGACTTTGTGTGCCTTTATACATATATGACATTTCTCTAAGTATAATCAATTGATTTTTTTATTATACAAATTCAACTTATAACACCTTAAATGGAATTATAAAAGTGAAAACAAATATAGTCACATAAAGCAACATATCTGTTACCCATATAACGAGGACTATTTTATAAAATGTGGTTAATGGCACATATGCATCTACAACAAAATAACCGGTCCACACTCTTGTTTTCAGGAAACATTCTGAAATCAATATGCTTGAAAGTTATCAACCTAGTACTCCTTGTATTTAGACGTCAGCGTAGTTTAAATAACACAAAATAGGGAGAATCCATCATTTTCAGCACAACTTGAAACTGTTGAAGTGTTTGTATAGAAGATATGTTTTAATTGTTGATTCCATGATGTAAATTATTACATTTGACGACGATTAAGAAAGTGTAGAAGTTCTAGGGCTTAAAAACATTTCCTTCCTATTCCGTAGCTGTTATCAGCAATTTGTTCCACTCCAATTCCTATTTAGTTAAAATTTCAACCGGTTATTTGTGGATTTGTGGATTTTCCATTTGCAATATGTATCCTTCTTGTGCTCTGCCTGTTCTAGTATATGTGAGTTAATTTTATTTTCGTCTTCTAGACGCCATTTAAACGCCATCATTTTCCAGACATTAGTAGACGTCCAGTTAGACACCATCATTTTCAATCCCTATTTAGACATCCATTTAGACGTCCCTTTAAATAACCCATATATGACTGAAGTTGGAGGAGATTTTGAAAACAAACCTTTTTTATTGTTTAATTTTGTTCCTTAAGGTCTACGACGTTGAAGCATTTTTTTAAAGTAAATGGACTAGTTAATGTTTTGAATGATGAGGACATTTTGTGAATCGCTTATTGTACAATTAGGAAGAAAAAAGTTGAAACTGAACCCAGAATTAAACCACTTGATGAAATGTGAGCAGCAATTTAGAAGGACTAATCTGTAATGCACCAAGAACTATGATATGTAAAGCTGATACGAACTCGTTCATTGAATATGGTTGGCCAACAGAGGCGATGGAGGATTACGTCCTGTTTAAGCAATGCATTAAAGCTAAATAGTCGATAAAATTCGACTTGCTGGATAAAATATGCCCGCGAACGTTAGGCACAAAATAAGCCTATTTGATTAAGAGACAAGAACAGCAGCTGCAATGGCTAATAATTCCGAGTGTGTTACGACTCTTCGATCTTAAACTAAGTAACATAAAAGAGTGAAACCACACATTTTAGTAAAATTAAACAAATTCATTTTGTTCCCTCGAAAAAATGGAAAATTTAAATGAACTTAGAATATTGTGAATTAATTCCCCCGAAGACTTAAAGGTTCAATGATATGTCTATAAGTATAGTGTTCCGAATGAATTCCAGTATTGAATGTGATAATGTACCAGTAGCCTCGAATGAGTCGATGTTCTAACAGTCTTGATGTATCGCAATTATATACTCCAGAATGTCTTTGAATGAATTCATAATTTTATCCCAAAATTGTAATTTAGTCTTAAAGTCAATTAGCACTTTGTATTCCAATAAATAATTGAAATAAAATAATTCTCACAAATTATAACCAAACAAAGATCAGTTCCACAAGACAGATGTTAAAATAGAATAAATATATTTTTCTATACTTCAAGCTTGGATCCAAACTGTTATCAGTCTTATGGCATAACACAAATGCTGCTGTCATAGGTCATTTAAAATGAAATTTTCCATTTAGTACAAAAACAAAGTCCGGTAATTTTCCTTTAATTTCATAAAAAAGGTCCGGTCTATTTAGTAAAATCTTAACAAAATACCTGACAAAGATTAGGTAACAAGCGAGAAAACAGTCAAAGCAGTTAAATTCCTCCTACGGTGAAAATATTAGACACACTTAAAGAGAAAGGAGAATTAAGAAGCTATGTAGATATTATACATGTTTTCAGATCAATAATAAGGCATAATCAACATAATGTTGATGACAAACAGACGAGTTATAGACGAAATCGGCAAAGAAACTATCCAAGCATAAAAGGGTGTATTGAGAGAAACTTTGGAAAGTATTGCAAGTTTAAAAGCGCCTTTAACTGGGTATCGAACTAAACTAACAAGTACGTTTAGAGACTTTAACAAGGAAAAGAGTTCAAATATTACTGAAAAAAATTACTACTAGCGGAATGACTGAAACTCGTTTTAAAGAAAAGGTTGTAATACTAACTACTGAAATAATGCGATGGCAATGACGATAACAGTTATTGAAGTATCTAAATTTGTATTGTACAACCTTTAAATGGTGGTGTAATAGAGTCATGTGGTGCCAGTGGACCGAAAGAAGGTTTGTTAGCAATATTAAAAGTCTCTCAACAACAATTCGTAATTATTTGCTCGAGTTAGTCATAAAGCGGCAGCATTTCTGCCATGAGTTATTGGTAACGTGAAACCTTGAAATTTGCAAAAAGCTTGGCAGTTTTTTACTTTTTTGCCTGAACATATTTTGTCATTTATTTTGGCATATGTAGACTTACTTAGTTTCTACATTGTAAACTGATAGAGCAAACAAGTCATATGACATGTTTTGAGCTGCTTGATCTTACTTTACCCGCAGTATATCAATGTAGCTGATGTCTTAATTATAAGTGACATAAACTATTTAAAAAACATACCTACGATACCTCTAACTACATTTAGTACTGTACTGACTCTATCGTCATAAACTAAGTAACATAAAGAGGCAAACTCAAGTTTTGTAAAGCTTAACTAACAATTTAATTATCGATGTATAAATGAAAATTTGATAGGACCTTTTAATATTAAAAACTCAATTCTAAATAATAGTGAGAAGGTTCTACTTCCAGAATAATGAAATCTTATGTATAATATTCAGGTCTTGGAATATATTGGTCCGCCAACCGCACTGACTTGCCAAACTGGCATTTTTCAGAACTCCTTTTGAATATTCAAAATAGTTCTAGGGTCAATTATAGTACAATGAGCACTTTTTATTTCCACTGAATAATCAAAGCAAATGTCTTTCTTCTCAAATATTATCTGAATACAACATCAAATATGTCTGCAGACTTGATATTTCAACAAGGACACAAGAAATAAAAATGAGAAAATTGCCAGTCCAAGCCAATATATACAGGCGAAAAGGCTAAAACACGCAAGGTATCACTAATGCTACTTGCGAAATCACAAATCTCAATCATCGTAAAAATCTCACCTGTTTCAAACCATCCAATGGGAATTTACAAAATTCTTCTAAGATACCACATGACCGGCCTGTCTAAAGAATACATCGAATCTTGTAAACATATTTATTCATAACTTATTATTAGTAACTGTCAACACGTATATAAGCATATATTTATTGATCCTAAGCCATCTTACGTTTTTAATATCTTAAAAAGTACCCATTCACGTAGAAATTTCAACTAAAGATATTTTCTACAGTTTACAGCCATGAATAAATATTTTAAAAGATTTTTCATATGCATAACAGTAGTCCAGATTGTTTTTGTCTGTTATAAGCTGGATTTTGTCCAAAGTTCGAATAGAAATAACAAGCAGTAGGAATGGATGAGCCAGTGCGATGCCCAATATCGTCGCCATAGTTAATGTCTTCCGGAGAAACGGAATACTCTGTGTAAAGCACCATTATAAAACATCTTCTCTTTGTAATTTGTACTCACTTTGCCATCATATTTTAATAATAATAATAATAATAATAATAATAATAATAATAATAACAATAATAATATAATAATAATAAAATGTTAAATAAAACAAAGACAGTATTTTATCAATTTCTTTAGGAACATCATCCAGGTCATTTTTAATCTACATTTTTAGTGTTATGATATAGAAGCGAGTTTAAACTGATTTTAAACGTGGCATCTGATAAATATTTGTTATCAGTGTCTCTATATTGGACATAGGATAAAGTCGTTTTGGAGAAAAACCATCAGTTAATTGATACGGATATCGTTACTTTTGACCAGGAATGAGTACACCTGTCTTGTGCGTAACCTGTATATTATCTGAACGTATTTAGATCAACGTATTTACCATTAAGAAAATGTAAATTAAAAAAAAAGAGTCTAAAGCTGTTTGTTATTTTGCTTATTAATTTAAACTTTAATTTTAATTAAAATATACGCAGTTGATTACTCCTATACCTTAATTAAGAATGCATATTTACTAAGATCTTTGAGACGTTGTTCAATGTAAGTACCTTTGAGGCAGGGGTATGAGGAAGGTGGGAAAGGTGAGGAAAGTGGGGAAATAAAAACTATATTCTATTCTTACCCAGCAATTGATTGCTATTGTTTTCGTCCCTCTGTAATAAGAAATTGCATTAGGCATAATTAATTAACAAAGTACATTATAACTACAATATAACAATAGGTCGTGTGCACATTAATAATCATATTTTATATTTTTGAAAACAACGCTTATATAAGTACACCTTGAACTCCTTTCTAGAAAAATTAGGTTCATATCTTAAAAATACTTTTGATACGCAGGATGGTTTTAGAGATAATGGCATAAAGTTAAAACATTTAAGTTTCGTAGAATCAAGCCATGCATATGTTGAATGTACTTTTATTGCCTAAACACACTTTTTGATGAAACCATGTGACAATTTAGCAATAAAATGCATATACTTCCCAGAGACAGCTTGCAACGCTGTCCGTAACGTATTAAAATATTTTCAAGGATTAAAGCAGAAACATATCAGAGAGAGAGAGAGTGCAAATGACATTATTATTTTAAATGTTTGAACTTATGAACTTCCTTTACCTTTTATGAAAAATATACAGGTTCAAAAGCTTTACCTAAGTATCTTCTCATACGTGTACATTTCTAACGGAAATTTAGCTAATTAAAATTGCCTTAATAACAGTAATATTATTAGTCACGTGATTGGTAATAAACGTTAATATGAAACTATCTGGGGATATTGTTCTTGCTGAATAGATATGAACACGCATTACAAAATCCATATCGACATGGTAAACTGACCCATACCTCACTATAGTTTACCAGTTTATATACATAATAAGTTATCATTCCGGGGATACATGATAAAGCTTAATGCAGATGAGTGTTATTTCGAGTATGTTTGTCGTAAACCCCTAACATGTTCAGTCATGAAATCAATGATACCACACTCAGATCATGTCAAGAGTTTTACAACCACATGAGGTTTGTACGTTGTGCCTGCTATGTATCTATGTAATTAAAAATATGTTATATTTGCATAAGCTGTATGAAATTCTGTTATATTTGCATTTATATATGCAGCATACGTTATCCTTGTAGATTCTGCACGTGTATTTTGGTAATTTGTAAAATGCTGTAAACATTATTGTTATTATTAACATTAGCAATTGCGTTCCGTTATTATATATATATATATATATATATATATATATATATATATATATATATATATATATATATATATATATATATATCACTTTCCGTTCACTTTCCATACTGTGTGGTGTGTATTTTGTATAATTGTATCTCTCTCTCTCTCTCTCTCTCTCTCTCTATATATATATATATATATATATATATATATAGAGAGAGAGAGAGAGAGAGAGACAGCATATATATATATATACATATATATGTATACAGAGAGATATACACTTTTATATATATATATATATATATATATATATATATATATATATATATATATATATATATATATATATATATATATATATATATATATATATATATATTATACTGCTATCTTTGCACTAGATACCATTAACAGCTGCATGGACGTAGGTTTGTTTGTTTAATGTAGATTGTGATGTTTGAGATATTTAAGCGTGTCTCGAACAACGAGGAACTTGCTAGCGACGTTCAGTGTGAAACAGGTGTGCGACAGGGCGAAATTAACAATTAAGGTAAAAAAAATTCCTTTTGTCTATCCGTCTATCATTTTTTAATCATATGATTTATTCCTTAATCTAATGAAATAATCTTAAAGAGTTTGTATGGTTTGTACTTCTTAAACTACTTTAATCTTTTAAAAATGCCTGATTTTATCAGTTGGATAATGGCCAAAGGCAAACACGTTAATTTTATACTGGGAGTGACTAAATTATATTTATATGGAACGTTTAAACATTATTAGCACTGACGACAAGTTATTTATGTATTTGATTTAAGAATATGGTATAATTCCATAATGCGTGGAGTTAATAATCTTAGGTATGAGAAAAGTTAGCAGTAGATTTCAAAATGTACTTTAATGCATTTGATTACAAAGAGCGTCCGTCCCCTGAATCGCTGTGCAACAGTACTAAATTACCTTGGAATTAATATGACAAACTTCAATAGGTGTATCTAATGTGTAATACGTGAAGCTTACAACTCCAGAAGAAATTGATGAATTTCAACTAGCGTGGTATTTTACTAATTAATCTCAACACCAATTATCTCAAATGCTTTCTGTCAAAGTGTGAATTTCGAAACAATAAAGCACGGACAGTTATAGGGCCAATGTCTAGATTCTGCGTTTGGTTTTCAAGATATTTGATGCTTGATAGTGAGGTTAGTAGCTTTGGTTTTGCAACCGAAATCTCAGTGCATTAACATTTGATGGAAGTAGGGTGTCTGTTGATATTATCTAAAAATATTTCGTTTAAAATAATATATTGTTTCTCGTACTAAATTGTTGAACCAAATTCAGTGACACGTACTACATACAACCTGTGCATAGATCAGAAAGTGTTTTCCCTTTCTGAAATATATCTTAAATGATAACAATCATGACAGACGAACTGCTGCTGCTTCTATACTGCTATTACTGCTATTACTTCCATTACTTCCATACTGCTATTACTTCTATTACTTCTATACTGCTCTTACTTATAGTACTTCTATTACTTCCATTACTTCTATACTGCCATTACTTATATACTGCTATTATGTCTATTACTTATATTCTGCTATTAATTCTATACTGCTATTACTACTATTACTTCTATAATGATAATGCTTCTATTACTTAAATACTGCTATTACTTCTATTACTTCTATACTGCTATTACTTCTATACTGATATTACTACTATTACTTGTATACTGCTATTACTTCTATTACTTAAATACTGCTATTACTTCTATTACTTCTATAGTGTTATTACTTCTATTACTTCTATACTGTTATTACTTCCATTGCCTCTCTACTGCTATTATTTCTATAACTCATATACTGCTGCTACTGCTATTACTTCTATGCTGCTATTACTTCTATTACTTTTATACTGATATTACTTTTACTACTTCTATACTGCTATTACTTATATAATGCTATTACTTCTGTTAATTCTTACTGCTATTAGTTCTATTACTTATATACTGTTATTACTTCTATTACTTCTATTCTGCTATTACTCATATTACTTCTATGCTGCTATTGCTTATATCACTTCTATACTGATATTACTGTTATTACTAATGATCCAACTTCTACTGCTACTTATGATTAAACTTACTATCATCACACATTTAAAAGCAGTTCATGTAATAATATATCTATATATCTACGTTATGTTTTATTTCCATATGACCGTCGATTACTTGCATGATGATTCCAGTAGTATCAATTTAAATACAACATAAGCAAACTATATTTTAATACACTCCGCTTGAGCCAGCTTGAACTAAACATACGATATACATCTCAGACCACCGTGAATTTGTTGAGGATCCAAATAACCTTTGGTTTTACTTATATCGCAAAGCGTTACCCGTGTTTCATCTTTAGTTATTTCAATACGCTGAATTTGGTTTACCCAATGTTACAAGAGCAAAGTGTTTGCAGTTAGAAATCCGATTACCTCAGGTTCACTGGATTTAGACTTTAACCACAACCAAGGTACCTACAGAGTAAACTGCCGGTGTCTTATCAAAATGCAACTAGTTTTGTCAGAAAGCTTTCCATTTTACGAATGGCTCCTGACAACGAAATCCATGCAAGTCAGAAAACCTTAAAGTGGACTTTGCCCGACGAAACCAGGTATTTATTGTTTTTGAGAAATGCATTCACCAATAGCCTTTGCGGCACAAATCTTTAGTTGTAGGAGTGTGTGAATATATAAAGTTTATTCTAAATTCGCTATCTCTTGTATGTGGTATCATTGTTTTTATATAGTGAATGTTCCTGAATTTGTTTCAAAGTATGCAGATATTAAGGCCGATGTTATAGAACGTCAGATAGAGTAAAATCTCTTTCAAGTTAACTATATTTATAACGGAACAGAGGGACTCAGTTATATTATACGTTGCACGTATGGAATGATGAGTAATGTTATAATTGATATTATTCTTGTTGGACACGGATTGTTGTAAGAGCTTGGTTTGTATGGCATTAATCTGTACAGTGTAAAGAAGTCAATTCATGAGCGCACATGCGTAATGTATAGTGTTGCCTTTGTAATTAACCGTGTCTCGTGTGTAGCTGTGCAACACGGCCATGTAGTTATCTTTTAATCTGTTTGTGGATTGGGTTTCTTGCAACCCGTATGTTGCTGTCGATGGTGACGTTGGCTCGGTGAACAATATTGGTTCACTTGCAGTGAACGACCAAAGTTTGGCGACCTGCGGGTCTGCAGGCAATAAAGAAGCTCTCTAAGGATACTTCGACCGACTAGGAGGGGCGGGTCATGCTAGTAGGCACTTCGAATATTCGACTAGGGCCGTGGAAACGGAAATACGTTGTAATCGGCAACTGGGCGCCACGAGATAAAGTGTTCTGGTTTTTAATTATTATTATTCAGTGTGATTATACGAGTGAAATCTATAATTCAATATCGCTATGAAAATGTAATGCTACATGCATCCTACTTGTGGACATTGTATGCCAGACAATGAATTACTGGATTTGCTGAGGAAATAATCTTGATAATTCACTGGAATGAAATAATTTATTTTCTCACTGGTCATAAATGGGCACGAAAGACATTATGATCAATAAAGTTGAAGCCCGTCTTAGGCGCTTACGTAATCGAACATTAAGTGCGCTTCCGGTTAAAGACGAACCGAATTCGAATCCAAGAAGGTGCGACTTATTTTTTTTAATGTGTTATTTTACTTTCAATTGGGAAGGAAGATTATGTTAATTTTTTTGTTTACTTTTTGTGAGAAAATTTAGACTTAAACAACAAAATATAAACAATAACAGTCGAGATCTCTCGTGAGCTAGTGAGAACTCTGCATTAATAGTCTGTAACAAATATTGCAAGCAAATACGTTTGAGAATAAAATGAAAAGAATATTTGTTTGCTACGAGTGAATAACTGATTTAAGTTATCTCGAGGGTGAAAAACTGAGACTAGCAAAGTTGATTTAAAAAAGAAAAATGTGAACATTGTACTGAACATTTAATGAATGAAGCCTGAACACAGTGGAGTTAAACTTGCTGCTTTACCGCTATATGCAGTGATTCTCACTCAGTAGTGAGATAAACTTTGTTAGAAAGAATGGAATGTCATGCAGTCAAAGTAACATAACGAAATATTGATATTAAAAAATATGATGTAATACATCAGTACAATTTCAGAATATTGGTTTGAAAAGATTCGCCAGACAAAAATTCCATCAAAGGTTCTAGTTGTGAATTTCTCAATGTTACTGTCATGTGGCGAGTAATATTGAAAGTGTAGTATTCGTCATAATTATTTCCATGGTTTTATGGCTCATCTGTTTCATATTATACCTCACAAAATAATAGAGAGGTTCATTCTGGAAGTCGTGTATATGTCATTATATTTCTAGTACATGATACAACAATGCTTTTCGGAGTGAATTAAAATACACTGTTTACGTGAAAGATAATTTGTTGACAAGACATCTCTCTCTCTCTCTCTCTCTTTCTCTCTCTCTCTCTCTCTCTCTCTCTCTCTCTCTCTCTCTCTCTCTTGTCAGCGTAATACGTTAGAGATCACTATCCGTCCCTTTTAATATCTGGATCATCTTTTTAATCCGTACATTTTACGTCTTTGAATGTATTCAGATTTGTTTGCTTAATTTTTATTATAAACTTTTTTCTTTGTATGAGAGCTAGATCTACTGATTTTCCAATACTGGTATTGGGTAGACAGGGTTGTAATAATTGTCTGCCTCGGTGGCCAGCAGATTTACGGCGTGGTTACGTTCCACGTTTCCGTTGTCGTTTTTACATAGACGTAGCTAGAAGCATTTGATCAGACATGAGCACGTGATTACAATATAAGTAAAATGTGAACCGTATACTTAACTCAGATAAATAAAGGGTGGATATCAACAACGTTAAACTAGATGGGCATTTTATTAAATATATAATAATAAATAATCAAATGAACAGAACAACTCGTTAAACACGACCCCTAGGATATTGCTATCTGTCCTCATCAAATCACGTGTTCACTTCCCATCATAACGGGCAGAAAGATATCGTATACAACCAACTAATATGACCTTCTGGATTTTTCTGTCAGACAACAAAGCATTAACAACTCTATAAAGTCTAGTCTCTCCATGTCTTTTTGCAAGAAGCAAAACATAAGTTAGAAAATCATACTGAAGAACTTGAATAATGCCAGCCTTTAAGGTTATATTTGTGTACCATCTGACAAATGCTATGATATCCATACATGCACTATAAAACTCAAGCTAAATTTGCATTTTGATACTTACAGGAAATATATACGACAGAAGAAGTCACGATGGATAAAACGATATGCAGTGATCACGGCAAGCAGGCGTTGTATATTTGCAACGAACATGACATTCCAATATGCGGAGATTGCTTGATAAAAGTTCATTTTTTATGTGTAAGCAGAAAGTCTGTTATTTCCGTAGACGATCGAATGATGGAACTGAGAAAAGAGTGCAAGCAATTAATTGATGAGATACGAAAACATAACGAACTGGCTGGAGTATTAATAGCAGAGAAGAAGAGGCAGAAGGATAATGTTACTGGTAAATGTATGGAGTTCAGGCGAATGATTAAGATCACCAGGGAAGAATTAAATAAAATACTGGATGAAAAGGAAGAAGAAAGTTTGAAAGAGATCAAAGAAATTGAATTAGAAGAGAACACTTTATACAATGATTTCTTAACGAAGATGACAGATGTACAAATAAAACTGTCCTCATTAATAACTGAGTTAGAGAAAATCCAGAATGAATCGTGTGTCCAACTTACTTCAGATCTTAGGAGAGGAAAAGGCTGTGTGAAGGAAATTTCGGAAATAATCAGAAAAGTTTCTACAAATGTGCAGGAATGTGATTTGCAATACCAGGAGAACCAAGAAGTTATTGAAGTCTTAAAAGGTTTTCAAACCTTTGGTAAAATTTCGAAAAGATATGCAACTGATCAGTGCAAATTGGAAAGTGCACGGAACAGCACATGTGGCCAAAATGATTTGTCCTCAGACGACATGGATTCTGAGTATGCTTCTGATGTTTGCAGTTATGAAGTGTCTGATAGTTTTCAGGAAACTTTACAATGTATACTGAATGTATTTGGCTCATCTTCGTCGGCTTTGAAGGAAGGGGATGCTAATGCAAGACAACCTTTCAACATAGACAGAGGTTCAACTTTGCAGCAAAAATCAGATAATGACGATGAAAGTCCATCCTTAACACCAAACATCTTTCCAAGACGTTTAAAAATTAAATGGGACTCGCGTGCCATAACAAGGGAAAACAAAAAAGGCGAAAGTAGCAAATACCAAATGGAACATTTTTGTAGCCTGGAACTGTCCAATCTTTATTCAGAGACGAACATTGTTGCTCTTCCAAATGGCAGACTTGTGGTTTCAGCTGCAATCACCGACAGCATTCAAGTAATCGAAAAAGATGGAACGTTTGCATTCTGTTCCATCGATTTTAAGAACCCTCAAGGTATTGTCCACATCGATGGTAACAGAATAGCGCTTGCTACAGCTAATGGAGTGTTCATATTGGTAGTACAAACCTCACAATTATTTCAACTACAGAAACTTTGCGAGGAAGAGATTTTCGGTATATATTACAGAAATCAAATTCTGGCAATGTGTGCTAATAACTGCGTTCTTATTGCATCCGCTGATGGAAAAGTCATTAGTAGAATTGAGCGCTTTGGTCTCGTTATAAAATATCAGCTGCAGAAACCTAGGCATGTGGCAATAGACATGACTGGAAGATTTGTATACATTTCGGACGAGGACGCAAGAAAAGTTGTATGCTCTACCATAAAAGGAGCTAAGAAATGGGAACACCAACTTCCGAATGGAATGCCCAAAGGAATTGAGTCTTGTGAAAATATATATGTTGCTGTTCCAGAAAAGAACAGCATTACAGAACTTTCCCCTTCAGGAGAGTTTCTAGCATCGTATTGCCTTGATTTAAGTCCGTATGGTTTGCACATCACTGCAGAAGGAAAATTGTATGTGACAAATCATGAGATAATAGACGACAAGTTCGTAGCACATGTAACAATACTTCAGGTATTTGACCGAGCCATCAATAATGTCTGAAAAATGTTTTCTGCAGCCGGAAGTGCAGAAATTACGGAAGTCTTGAAGTTAAAGTGATATGAGTTACCTTTATTCTTTAGTGGAGTAGAGTCCACTTCCATATGCAGTATAGATGGTACCCTAGCTTCTCACCTATGGACTTTGGTTCTCTGACTCTAGAATGTATTGTGAGGATTCATTCTTTAGTACTGTAGAAACCTTTGACATGTTTCTGTTCCACCGTTACTTACAAGTCTTGGCGTAAGCATTATTAATAACCTTGGTCAAACAGTGTTCACTTTGAATTCCACTGCAACAAACTAGTTGGCTTCGACAAACATTCGTGATCGTGTAGTACATTAGCATGAGTGATTAAGGTTTACTTAAAGCATAACACCTGGCTGTATTTTATGCAGCCTAATTTAAGACTATGTTTGAGTTATCGTAGCAAAAATAATATATTCTATATTCTTTCAGGTGTAAATTAAATTAGTAATAACGAAATGAATGGATAACTCCATTTAAATATATTCACTGTGTTTCTGGATGCATGCAAGTTATACTTTTTTAATCTTGTATTACTGCAGCATCTCACAAGATTCTTAATGCGTACAAGAACGCTATAGTTTTGGAAACAAAAGGTTCCGGAACCTAAATGATTTCAGTTAATCAGAAGTATTTGTGAAATATTTGATTAAATAGTTTCAAAATGTTATGTTCGAAATAGACTATATTTTAATTTATTGTATAGAACAAGTAAATTTATGCATAATGCAAGTATGCAAATTTTGCAATAATTAGAAATTAATTAGATATGCAATCAATATTTAATACTTTATTAATTCAGATATGCGAAACAATTGTTCAATGAAATTACAAAAAAAAACAAAATAAAATAAAATAGGCAAAACTAATAACGCAAAAGGTTGATGCGTGTATCGACATGTGCATTCACTCAATAACTGAACAGCCAATAACAATTGTCAACAATGAAAGGAACAATGCAACATACATAATATACAATCAACACGCCGTTTGGAGTGATCAACATCCAGTTATTTACCATTCAAAACCCAATGATCTTCTATTCAGCACCCACACACTGCTATCAACAGGCCGTTTGAAGTTCAGAGCACCCAGTTATCTACTTTGCAAAACCGAATAACCTACCATCCATCACTGAACATCTAATATTAAACCGGAAGATAAAAGGTCATTTCCTAACTAAATTGTATGCTAATACACCAGTAAAAGTCTTATTCTTCTTTTCAGTTATCCTGTTACAATCGGGTACATTTTTGTGGAGGAACTGACATTTATTGTTCTAGTAACACCTATTTCAGTGACGAAGCTTAAGTTTAACTGTTGCAACAGCATACCAATTTAGGGGCGAATCTAACTTTTACTGTGAAGAAAAACTACTTTTACTATTCCTGCTGGACAGGATACAGCTGGGTGTTTGAGAGTAGATGCCTACGTGTTGGATAATTGATCACTGTATTTTGGATGTTAGCCTTTCCAAACGGTATTTTGGTCATTTAGTATTGGTGTCAGATAGTAGTTCACTGGTCCTGACACTTGTAGATAATTGAATGCTAGTCACTCAAATCGGAGCTTTGATATTATTGTTTGGTTCTAGATAGCAGCTAACTGGTTGTTGTATTGTAGATAATTGCGTATTAATTTTTACAGCAATATCTTCAATTTGATGTGAGAGAACAGTTCATGTTTGAATATGCTTTATCATCAGGAATATGTTTTGAGAGAGAATGAAACAAAACGTCAAGGAAGAGAAACATCAAAGATAGGAGGAAAGAGAGCAGCAACACTCGATTTGGTAAAAGCAAAACTAACTTCAACTGATGCTTTCAAGAACATGATCCTAAATGAATATTTTAACATCACAACCCAAGATGAGTGACTTAAAAGAACGCTTGTAGGAACTATCTTTTGAGCTGGAGAACGTAATTGCAATAACTTTACGAAGATCCAAATGAAACGCAAACTAGAAATAGTTTCTTGATTTTTCGAACTAGTCTTATTTACGTATTGTAATAAAACCGCCCCTTTATTTGACGAAAACATTTTATCCAATGTGTCTTAAGAAATGGATTAGATGTCTGGTTTTAAAATAATGCAAACAAGCTCAAAATTGTATCAGGGTATGAATATTAATATTTGGCACTGTGTCTTCAGTCTAATCCACGATTTTGTTTCTCCCATTAAAATAATGTCGGACAGAATATGGAGCCCATAATGGAGTATGTTTTTGCAAAATTTTAAGAAACCCAATATACCTCAGATGTTATTTGACTATCAAGAGAGAGACAGAGACAGAGACAGATAGACAGACAGACATACACAGAGAGACGACCCAGACAATAATATAGAGGTATTTTGTTAGAACATTAGATCTACGCTTGACAAAGAAATATTATAACAACGACGTACTTCAATCCTGTGCGGTGTTACAAAGATTGGGTTGAGCAAGACGATTTCCTTTCTTTCAATTTTGGACGACATGTCGTACGTCTATTATTCCTTAGATTTCGTTTATTTCAAATTTGTGCTGGCAATTTATGATAATTTCTAACTAATTACATTCCTGTTGACGTTTTGTAATGCGTATTTGAATTTTAATTGTAAATTTTTTCAACAAGAATACATATTTAAGTGTTTATCCTTTGTCGTTTTTGTTATTGAAATTCGGAGTCTGATATTCAGATGCACACACGCTCACCCACTCTCTCTCTCTCTCTCTCAATAGTCCGATAGTAGTGTGTAAGTGAGTGTCTTGCTCCACTGGCCTTCTTTGTGGCCCTTCCACCCATCATCGACTCTACCGACTACTCTGCTGTGATTGTAGAAACAAAAAATCCGCAGAGTACATACTTATTCAGACACGCCTATGGAAGCGATCAATACACGCTGCTAGCAGACCGAAACAAGTAAATGAATGTACTGTTTAGCAACTAATGTATTTCGATCAATACCCGTGCTTTACATTCGGTTTTTTTCTGCATCTAAATCCAGGCTGTTTGTTATTTTTGCGTGTAACTGTCTGTGGTTATCCATTTCTGCC
The DNA here is from genome assembly GCA_028554795.2 of Sinohyriopsis cumingii. Classification (NCBI taxonomy): domain Eukaryota; kingdom Metazoa; phylum Mollusca; class Bivalvia; order Unionida; family Unionidae; genus Sinohyriopsis; species Sinohyriopsis cumingii. The sequence continues at coordinate 130,503,759 of CM068838.1, forward strand.
AGAATTGTTTCAAACTCAGCCTCACTGATTATTTTATCTTCCATTGCAGCTGAGTACAATTTACTGATCTTATTCAGACTGCCTTATGGACTGAAAGTAATTCGGATAATACGAGTATTCGTGAATGCAGTCACTCTAAATTAATTTGTTAGTACCATCAACTATACCAGTTACTATTGATATGGCACCGAAAATAGTACCGACTGGTACGTATACAATATTGATGTTTTCGTAATTCCAATTACACCAAGACCAACAGTCGTTGCCGCAGGAATACCGCAGAAAGCATCTACGACGAAACACCCGCATTTGTATTTCCCGATCAGCGTGGTTTTCTTGATAATTTTATTTCGCAGCTTTTGTTCCGCTTCGATTATTTTTCACGTCATTAATAAGACAATCGCATATTTTGGTTGCATGACAGACAGACCTTGTACAGTCTCATCATCGAACACAGGCGCATAACGCACATGCACTTCTAGCCAGATATTCTTTTTTACATGCACAATTGTCATGCAGTTATGAAAAACCTTTGCCTCGGGAATACTTAAATCTGTGTCGATTGTACGTTCTGGTGATATGGCACTCTTCCCATTCAAAAACACACCGATTATGCCAGAACCTTTAACATCGAACGATAGTTGCTGCCCAGTAGCGGTTACCAGGTTAAGTGCGTCCTTGTTGCGTAACAGTCGAGATCGTTTTTGTCTCAGCTGAGTCAGTGTTGGTGTAAAATATTCTTTGGTGAACGTTACCCGGGTGGATACATCGGTAAAGGATACTTAACAATTGTAAAAGCAATCCAGGAGAGGTTTTTCATCTGCTGATGAATATAGCGACTGAGTATTTTCACGAGTATTGGCGAAGATTTCAAGCTGACCTCATTTGGTTGTGGTTCATCACGGTTATTCTAAATAGCAATTTTTACTTTAGCCGTAACACAATTATATTGTAGTTCGTACGAAGGCTTGGTAACACTACTTTGATATTCCTCGAGAAGTGGAGCAAAACTATTATCAATGTTAACGTCCGCTGCCAGCTGATCCACCACTCCGTCGGTAGATTCTGCAACTTCATTACCGCGCTCAGATTCCATTAATAATAAACAATGCTATAATCTAATCTTAAACGCAAACCACAAAGACGGTTACGTACACTTCAGGATAAACTTTGAGTGCTTCAAACTGATTTTTATCTTAGGAACCATTTCAATACAGCTTGACCTGGTAAGTTTTGATATTACTGTTAGAAAATCAAGTCAGCATTCCCATTTGACCCCACGTGTCTTTGGTTTTAGTCACCATGAACTACTATTGTTAGGTCTCGCGCACCGTTAAGAAGCATCCTTTGTGTATATTAAAGCTATTTGCATGAAGAGAAGATCAAATATGTCGATCGTTTACTGAGGTTGTGTCAGATTACCTTTCTCCTTCTTTGATTAATAATACATTACTCCGTGACCTTATTACACACGGTGGTGTAGGCACATGTGCGATTTCTCCTTGCACGTATTGTCTTGAATAAATGCAACCGAAACAACGTTGTCTCTGATATCACCGTTGTCGGTCAATACTGTCTTGAATGTCTAAGTTTGATGTTTTCAGTTTGCCAGTTTTAACTTCAAAAATCACAAGCTCACCATGATCAAACACCAAGAACAACACGACCAACAAACTCAGACAAATCCGCTTTGGTGGCAAATCGGCTCAGATGTACATGAGCAGCGTGTGGTCGAACAAAGTTACGACCATAAATGTAAATATATATTTTGTATAATATAATATCACGTGACATCAATAAGTGTTTGTGGTTTGCGATTTCAACTGGCGGTGCATGTCCATACGATTCAAAATACAAACTATGTTGAGATGTTACCACTTATGCACCCAGTAAGAGCAATGTCCTGTTTGATAAATTCAGATTGACAATGCTAGTTTCACGAGTCAATGGCGTGATCTTTTGCGACCGGGTAATCTAAGACCTCTGCCTGATGGCTCATGCAATGTAATCGAAGGCTTCTTCCTTTTCTATACGGTCACCGACTGCCTTTTTGAGAGCAATTCCTGACGCAGTTCCTATAGCTCTTAACGCAGCAGCCTTTGCAGCCGCTGGAGCTGCTGCTGCCAACAATGCTAGAATGACTACAAGGAATGAATCTATTCCACCAGTCTTTTGTATTTATGCCTCTTCTGACCTGGATAATTTTAATATCAGTGAGGTGTGTTTTTGTTTGGCCCCACTAACCAGAACGAGCCGCGTTTTAGATATCATCAATATTTCACAGCGCAAATCAAATTGTCCGTCTTGATCTACAATGGGAAAACGAATATGTGTCTGCCGATTTTTATGACGTGGTTGATACAGAGGTGCTGAGGGAGTAATCGATATTAAATCACCTGGCTCTGTGTTTGGTGAAAACTGAAACAAAGTGTTTAGACCTGCTTCATACATATCACTGATGTCACAAGTTACACTGATGTGTTCTGGAAGTAATTCCAACAATGACAGGCGCGATATGATTTCCCACATCATTATCATCTGGTATTTTGCCATTCCAACCTAAAACTGCTCTTAATTATTACAGTGTGATGTCAACTGCATACGTTTGAGATTCAACGGTAATGACAGACCTGTATGTGGGCTCATGAGCACGTACAGAAATTTTGGAATCTTTGCAAGTCAACACTGAAATTCGAAGTCGATTGTCTTCATCGATCGATTCTCTGTAGTACGTGGCAGAGGGAACTTCAATAGTATGCCAGTACGCATCAGTGTCTGCTGAAAACATAAGTTTTTAAACCTCATAATTCCTCAAGTTTACGTTCTTTTTCTTTTTGTGTGTCGGTGATTGCCCAAGGTATTTACGTCCTCGGGCTTTCTTCTGCAGCATCTTGACTTGGTAATTAAAGCCGTGGTTGCGGTTGTGGTTGTGGCCGTATCATAGGTGGATCCCATCTTCTGACAAAAGCTCTCATGACGCTTCACTTTCTTCAACATGTTCACCCCTAAATGAATTTAATATTTTTCTAAAATGAGCCCACTGAGTTACGGTATATATATATATATATATATATATATATATATATATATATATATATATATATATATATATATATATATATATATATATATATATATATATATATATATACACACTCCCGTTTGAGTCTGACACAGAGCAGTTCATTCCATCATAACTGTTATTCCTGTATTCTGTATGGAGAGAGAGACATAAAGACAGCGAGAGTCACAGAGAGAGAGAGAGAGAGAGAGTGTATGTTGAGCGATGTTGGATAGTAGATGAACTTCATAACGTCAGTGCTGAATTTCCATTTTACCCAATATCGCCTTCGACCGCATCTTAGTACAAACTTATGACGTAAATTTAATATCCGTTTGAATCCATTTTATCCCGAATTACTCCTTACGCACCATAATTGGTCTCCGTCTCTCCTTTGGTTGGATTGTCTTTGATCTATCACGTTGCCTGTGCAACAAAGGACCTTATATCAACTTTCATCTGACAATAGTCCTACAGTTCTACATTAGTCAAAATGCATTTCAAAGTGAGAGTGAAATGAATGGTATTGTTAAATTGACAATATTACGTACTAAATGTTAGATAACGAAAACAATACTGCTCACAAGAAGGTAAAATAAGTGTAATTTATTGAATATTTTAAAGTGATTTTCGCACATACCTCAAAGAAACCTAACCGTCATACCTCTCATGAATTATCTGTGATGTAATTTGGATGAGGCATGGGGTGAAATAGACTTTATTAAGGTGAATTTAAAATCGTCATGTGTTTATAACAAATGTGATTGCAATACTAACACATGCCTTTTTTCATGGATAAGTGATTTCTGAATTTATGACGTTTACCTTCTTGAGTTAGTTCTACCGATTTAACATTGTGATACATCAGTAGCAAGAGAAAGAGAGAGAGAGAGATGGAGAGGGAACATATATATATCATTTGGATGTAACAGTATGAAATTTGCTTATGCCATTGTAACCTACAGCAATATGAAATTGATATATGTAATTTTGCATCACTATGAACTACCACACTGCAGACATCGTAGCTATATGACTTTGTTAAAGCTACCTTAAAAATCCGAATCACACACACACACACACACACACACACACACACACGAGCAATTTCCCATACATAAGAGTATGCATGTGATACACATCTTAACTGTGTCCACTGTGGTCTGTATAATTCTCCTGTAAATGATATTGCCTAAATGAAATGATGTAAAAGTGCTCTACAGCAGCATAGCTAATATCAAGCAAGTTGGACATTGGTTTGAAAAGCTATTGAATAAATAGGTCGAGGCACATAGAACAAATGTAAATCATCGCAAAGATTTGTACAGAAGTTGCATTTTGCAGATCTATATATCGGCTGATGATAAGTGTGTTCTATTTCTCAGGTTGAATCATAAATAAAGTGAGCATATACATTATTCCTTTTCTTGTCACGATGTTTATTTCATTAGAAGGAAGAACAATAACTTGCGATGTGATAATTATTGATAATTAATGAAGTGAAATTGCAATGGTTTGAGGCCTAGAATAAAAGGGTCTCCAACGGCACGATATTTTCAACCATCTTCCAGTCTATTGATGTTTAACATTTCAACATTGCAAAGGGCCGTTACAACCAGCCGTCTATTCACCACCACCCTCTGCTATACTCCCTCCAGACGGCGCGTTTGCATTGCAAAAATGTAAATTGTTTGCCAAATGAAGTTTACGTAAAGTATCTGTCATGTAATCTTAGAAATCAACTTTTGGGGAAAAAACATATATATACTCATTCTTTACATGCCTCCCACAGAAGTAAAGAATGAAGAAAAAAGTCATTCGCCTAGCTACTTAAATTAAACTATATTATAACTTATTATATAATGGAGATATCCGTAACAATATAAGATACTGAAACAATAACGACTTATCCGATAGTATGTGTGATAGTACCTCTAGGATGTTGAATAATAGATGACTTCGTGCTGGTCATTTTACCCTTTTCTTTGGTCACTGTGAGGTGCTTGTCAGTCAAAACAGTGAGATTTATTTCTGTCATACATATCATTCACAACTGTCACAATTTTCAAACAAATATTAAGACGTTAAAATTTATTTTAGTCGTAAATTTTGTTTAAATTAGTCTGAATATTTCTCAGTCTATGTTAAGTTTGACAATATGTGTCCATTGTTTATCTTTCTCAAATGTACAGCTTGTATTTATTTGGCGAGATTTTTTAAGTATCGTCTGAATTCCATACTTCCTTAGGAATTTTGTTATTATTTTAGTATCTACCCTATCTTTTTTCCGGATATTTTAATCTCTGCTAAAATCATTGAAAGTTTCGCACTTTTAGTACTAGCTTTTGTTTAGTTCAATCTTTCTTATTTTCTTTCTGATATTTCTCGCCTCTAGTTGAATATGCAATAGTTTCAGAATTAGCTGTGTTCATTTTATTGTTATTATGAGTTAGGTGTCTTGATTATATATATTTATTATGTCAGTACAATATACACAAACTTACTCAAACTGCCACCATTAATTTTATTGATAAGACGTGTTGACGGTATAATGAAGGGCGTTGAATAGTAGATGACTGTGTTGATTCATACACATGGCATATTGATGGAATAGTGTGTGATGATTGGTAGTGCATGATTAAGGATTGGCCACTAAACACCGCCTGTTGGCGGGTTAATGGTAGAATATGCCTTTTTGGACACAATACACGGCGTGTTGGATAGTAAGTGTCGGGTAGTGTTTACTACACATGTTCTTTTTGGGGATAGTAACTGTAGGGCATTCATCTCTACACACGTCGCATTGATGACATAGAATGGCGTATTGGTCACTATATACAGCGTGCCGGAGAGCATATGTGGGGTAATGGAAAGTATGTGTGGAGTATGGGTCTCTACATCGGATGTTATGACGGCTTTATTAGATGAATTGATGTTGTTCACTATATACGGTGTGTTGAATAGGATGTGTTTCATTTGATGTCAACAAATTCTAACAATATATACAATACGCTCTCTCTCTCTCTCTCTCTCTCTCTCTCTCTCTCTCTCTCTATATATATATATATATATATATATATATATATATATATATATATATATATATATATATATATATATATATATATATATATATATATATATATCCATAGGTAGATAGATTGATAGATAGATAAATATATACAGCTGCAATCTGTTAGTCTCGAAAGACGATGGAAGTGCGCTCATGAGAGATGTCCCAGTTGGTGGTTGTACAGCGTCTGCTGTGGGCTGTGGCGATGTTCATAGTTGTTGATGATGATGCTTGGGAGTCCGCGTCCTGATCCATCACGTTTGTTTTCTTTAGGCTAATGGACAGCCCATGCTCATCGCATGCTTTATATATTTGTGTGTGTGTTTGTGTGTCAAAGGGGCAGAAACTGACTATAAGCAATTGTGTATTGACTGAGTGAAAGAACTCCTTACATTCCTGCCCAATGTGTTCTCTGCAAATTGTAGTTATGTACCTTAGTCGCTATTCCCAAGCGCCTTTACAAATTGATAAGTTGATTGGTTTCATTTTTGAGCTTCTAGTTTTATTCCCGTTGATTAAATAAATATAAGACACACTTGTGACTTAAATATGAAAGATGATAAAATAAAATGAAACAAGAATAGAGCACTACAAAGACTGGATTAGCTTTGTGAACGCAGAGCGCTCAGCCATTCAGGTACCGAAGCATGAAATTAGTGTGGAATATAAACGAAGCGAAAAGACGAACTAACTAGAGATAATTAAAGTGATTTTAATGTATTTACAGTTGATCTAAGCTATTATTCTGCTTTAATTAACATTACTACCGACCACAACATTGTTTCTCTCCCCACCCCACCCCTCTCTCTCTCTCTCTCTCTCTCTTGACAACGTTTTCATATTCACTATGGCGAAATGGTAATGAAATATTCTTACTTCGTAAAGATATTTTCATGAAATACTAGAATCACAGACAGTGTCTAACTTCTCATATCAAACCAGATCTATCCCACTACAAAAAGAATTCTCGATGCAATTAAATACAGATCATGAGTAAGGTTCAAGGAAATAACAGCTGATTTGAATTACCCCCCAAATGTAGCATGATTTTTTTTTCGAATGAAAGACGTTCTTTATAACAGTTATAAGAGGCAATTAAAGAATCACATGGGTAACCCCCCCCCCTCGTAAATACAAAAAAGTGTACTGCATTATGGGTACTGTACAACTCGGTGCGGTCCTGGTATGTCAATATTAACTGATCAATAAATACGTAATTTGAAATTGCATGATTAAATAAGGACATGCCAATGTCATATATGAAACATGATATCGACATAACGTGTGCTATCATGAGCTGTTCTTCATTCTGCACTATTAGGAAGAATGTATGAGTGGATAAGTATTTGGGGTGGGGGAAACAAATTGTAAACAATCCTATTTTAAGCATTATAGTTAGTGTCTGTCAATAAGCAGACAAAATATGCATGTGCAATAAATGCGATAGCAACAGTAATGCCTACCACATCTCAGGCATCATTTATTTATTAATTCAAGATTTTCCTGACTTTTAGATTACATTTCATTCACACTTGCAGGCATACAAATTGAAATTTGTTTATAAATTGTTAAGAAAAGTAAGGTTTTTATATTTTCCCTTTTTCAGACGGCTGACTCAGGGATAGTCTTTCTGTAATTCGAAATTTTTCAATGAGTCTCATCATGTCCCACATATAGAGAGATGTCTATCATTATCTGCGTATGCCTCTGTATAATTATCTTGTCATTACCATTACTTAAACGACATAAAAATCAAAGAAGGAAACAGTAGCATCGCTAATATCGAACAAGTAGGACTTTTTTGTAAACCTTGTGGACAAACACTGAAAAACAGACAAAACTGAGAAATATATTTTTTTACATTGTAAAAGTGTTATTTTTTGTGTGTGCCAAGAGAAGTTGTGTAAATTATCAACCGTATCATTAGGAGTATTGATTGGTCTGTTTCAATGTGCTTAACAGAGCTAACGAACTTAGTGACTGATGCACTCTTACGTTGATCGGTATCTTTACAATCCTGACAAATTGATTGAATCGAAAGTGCTTACCTTGACATCCCCAACCGCCAATAAAGAATGTAAGCTAGATTGTTTAGTCACGGACGACTTCAACTAAACGATAATAAGGTTTATATTAAAACAAATAACAAAGTGATATGTTTTACTAATTGTAAATTTAATTGTCCAGAATTAGAATTAAAGGGGACATATGTTGATTGAACAAAACTAACTTCATTTTAATTTGGAACATTAAAAATATTAGCTGGGTATTTTGTTGAATATATTTGTCTTTAAGTCTGCGAAAAAATATAAGCGTCTTAAAGTTTTGCAGTTGGACTACGCAGAACAATGTTCCTTATTCATCCTTAGGTGTTATTTGAATCAACCTTTGTGTCAGAAGAAACCAAACGAATAAGGTATACCAATTGAAGGGAAGTTCTCTGAGCACTCTAAAAAGTCCAGGAAGTAATTGCTACTAATAACAAAGATCAGGCAAGTTAATTCAACTATTCATATCCCAGTAGGTTACTCTACATCTAAGATGTTCCCTGGAGTGAATGGTCCGTTTGTTTATTGGAAATATCATATAGTTGCGATATGTGCACGATATAATTAATTACCCTCATAACTGATCTATAAATAGGTTCCCGCACTAATGTATTATTTGCCTTAATGTTTGAATCCACTTAAAGAAAGGGCATCTCCTTACTGTTTCTTAAATCTAAATTTCAAAGGTCATGATCAACGGTCTCCATGATTTTTAGATTTTAAATTTAGATAAAGTATACCATCGTGATCCCTCTTATGCAAGGCTATAAATTAAAATCCTTTGACATAAAGATGGATTAAGGCTGTTATTATACCAAGTAAGATTGACGTTGACGTAGTAATGGAAATTAAAGCAGGAAAATAATATTTTGGTATATGCCAGCTTTGTAAATAACTTTAACATGGGGAGGGGATCAAGCAAAGTTTTAACAATAGGGGATTTTATATATATCCATCGACGTTATGGGCAGTGTATTGCTGTCTATTGCATTGTCTGTACATCAAAGTGTCTAAAAAGTTACAGACAAAAGAAGTTAAATTGAATATTTATAAACTTGAGAGATTTCCTAGCTTTGATGAAATTCTAGTTACTATATTGCAAAATTGTCTCAACCTTAGTTTTTTCTTTCTTGTTTTGTTGTAAGAACTTGTATTAACTAGGGCTTTATTCTTTTGAACACATGCTTGAAGTTTTATTTTTAATTATCCTTTTCATCGACATTTATTGTCAAGCTTTGTGGCCTTGTTAGGGGGCATCTTACTCCTAATCCAAGACTTTGATATCTGCACAGTTCAGCCTAGGTCGGCTGACACAGTGTGTCCCTGGGAAAGGCCCCAAATTATTTACTTGCCATTGTATAGCCAATCACGAGTTGAAAATGCCACCAAAGGGAACATTAACTTTAACCAACACCTGACTCAGGTCTAATTTTTGGTTATTAATATATGTTCTTGAAATCTAACACAATCACCGGCTCCGACTATCTAATAAGTTATATGGAGTAAATGGTGCGTTTGTTTATAGCAACTGCACTTAGCAGTTAAATCAGAGTACTTGAACACACCGGACAATTCGGGCGCTTACAGTTGTAAGGGATTTGAAGTATATATTTTGTAAGTATCAACTTATTGCATATTATTATAACTGCATAAGTATGTTTGGCATGTAATACAAAAGCACATTTATATTACCTGTTGTTCACAATAGTTAGAACTCTTGTAAAATTGATGTAATGAAGGTCATCGAAGCTGTAAACTGGATTGATATCTCTAACGAAATCATCACCTTTCGGGATTTGTTTACGTGAAGTGAGCATTTCCTTTTCATATAACGGGTGGTCACTGTGCAATTCAATGTATAATGAAAAGTTATCCCAAAAGATTTCCTCTTCGGCTATAAAAAGAACTGTCTTTCCAGGAATGTAATGTAGTTCTTAGTTAAGGTTTTAAAAACATGTAATTTGTCATTTCCTGCATGGTAAATCTGACCTGTTAAAATGTCGAGACATGCAGGCTAATAGAGTAGTGTCTTTTCATGACTGTTTACTCTAGGTATTGTAAAGATTTGCTACGGCATCAATACACCCAGGAAAAAAGCCTTAAACGCAAATATACCTTAAAGCGGGCTGTGCCCAGTCAAATCAGGTACTGAGTGTGTTTCTGACCTACGCTAATACCCTATGCGACATGTGCTCGACAAAATTTCATTCATTACCCTCTTAATTGATCTTGAAATAGTTTCCCGCACTAATATATTATTTGTATTAATGTTTCATTACACTTCGAAACGGGCATCTCCCTATTGGTTCTCCAATCTAAAGTTCGAAGGTCATGGTCAAATGTCTTTAGGTTTATTTAGATATAAAATTTATATAAATCATGCCCTCGTGTTTCTGCTTATGCACGGCTATAAATTGAAAAATGGATCAAGGCAGTTATTATACAGAGTAAGATTGACGTTGACGTGGTAACAGGAATTAAAGCAGGAAAAAATATTTTGGTACATGCCTTGTTTGCAAGCTTTGTAAATTACTTTAAAATTGTAAGAAGACCAACTAAAGTTTATTAAAATATGGATGTTATATATCCATCGTCATTTGTGGGCAGTGGATTGCTGTCTATTGCATTGTATGTACATCAAAGGGTCTAAACAGTTACAGAAAAATAAGTGAAATTGAATAGTTATAAACTTGAGAGATTTTCTAGCTTTGAAGAAATTCTAGTTGTTATTTTGCTATTTTGCAAAACTATCTCAGCCTTAGGTTTTGTTTGTCGTAAGAACTTATATTAACTAGGTATGTTTTCTTTTACTTTTGAATGTTAGGACTACACCGTATTTTTACCAGTTATAACTTTAGTTAGCATGCAATGGAAATGATATGCTCTTGAGAAAACGTGCTTGAATTTTTTTTTTAATTGTCCATTTCATCTAAATTTATTGTCCAAGCTTAGGGTCCGTGATGGGGAACATCTTATTCCCAATCTAAAACTTTGATATCCGCACAGTTAGGCCTAGGTCTGCTGCCCCAGTGTGTCCCTGGGAATGCTCACAAATTTTCTTGGCATTGTATAGTCAATCACGAGTTGAAAATGTCACAAAAGCCAACATTAACTGTAACCTATATTTCATGAAGGTCTAAAAAGTTTGATTAATATATGTTTTTGAAATCTAACATAATCACCGGCACCGACTGTCACGGGTTAAATAATGTATTTCGTGTTAGAACTATGCAAATTCGACTATTTATTTTCATTTCATTTCAGCCATTTTGTCTCAGATCAGTTTTATTTTTACTAAATTAGCATGTTTTCTAAATTTAACTGAGTTTTATCACAGGACTGGCTTCTAATGATGGCCTATTTGAATTGTCGAAAATAGATTATAGCTTCCTTGATAATCATTTTCATGAATTGATATCTTTAGAAGTTATCCCATTGTTTCAATATAAGGAATATTGTTTATTTTGGCAAAAAGAGTTGTGGTTTCAATATGCCGCTAAATTCATGAAAACTGGCATCACGTGAAAGGTAATGAATTAGTGGTATTTAAACTTGTTTGCGTCAGTATACAATCGATGAGTGTTGTACGTTTGAGTCGATTCTGCTAACAAAACATGTGTTTTGATGTCTATAATACACATTCATTTAATACCTTGCTACGAGTCATGTTTTAAGATAAAACTAAGACCGGTGCTATCGTCGTGATGAATTTTACGAAATTTGTACCTGGAGATAAGGTTATGTTATACTTTGATCTGTGCCTCCTAGGCTCAGGTACTGAACATAGGTAGCGTGGCAGGCTATAGCGTGACAGTGTGACAGGTTATACATCTTAAAAAGAAAGAAAACAAAGCACAACTTTATGAAGCAGAGCTAATATGACAAGGCCTCCCTTACTGGGCTGATCGTATTTAATTCAGCAAAGAGAAATGCGTTGTACATTGCTGTTATTCTAGGGTGTGGACGTATGGACATGTGCGTGTACGGACTATCACCCGAATGCCAAAGTTCAGATTTGTCTCCGCCTTAAATATATCCAAGCGACAATGTTACTGCTTTTCCTGAGTACTATGAAACGGCTTGTATTAATTCGTGTCTCCCGTAATAAGGTAACTGACACAGTCGATCACGTGAAAAAACATGTCGATAAATTAACATGCAAGTGCAGAAACACCTTTTTGAAAATAAAAAAACCCTGCTGCAATTTGAAACCTTCTGTCTGAAGAATGCGCGTTAACCGTGCAATGTTTTCTACCAACCATGAGACCACCTATTCTGGATCCGTTTTGTGGAGGCATAATCCTCACTCAACCATTTTGAAAATGTTTAGGTGAATAAATAATACATAGAAAGGTGAAATTACACGAATCACATTTTCTATGAACTCTTATGTGTAATATATGAACAGTGGTCTAGCTCAAAGGTAACAAAGTAAATCACAAGCAGGAAACGAATGCATACAATCGTATCCAGCATTGTGTTGTTCGATCTCAGTATTTTATTTTACCCCATCGTCACTAGCAGTTTACCCCGTTCATCTTCCAAGACATAATGGATAGTTTAAGTAAAATTAACATGTCTTCTAAAAAGCATATAATACTGACAAATCAGCACCATATACAACATAGATTATATGGGGTATCTATACAGGTCCCTCACTTTCTAACAGGACATGAAATATATATCTACTTGCCAATCTATTACCTACCCTATCTAAACCCGTTCCTAATTTGGTTTCGACTTGTAGCTATTAGATATGATTTATATCTTAATATTTTAGCTTCACAGTTGTATCCATCTGTAAGCGTTTTCAAGCCGTAATTAAGTATTGAAGTATCATAAAACACGACCGAAATATCTATTATAAATAAGTCGCCCTATCTCAGATTATTAAACACCTATAGGTGAAAATATCACGATAACAACTTATGATACGAACTTAGGGAGTGATAATTTTATGAAACTAATTTGAGTTATCATAGAGTCCTGTGAATACTGTAAATTATGACGTAAGCTACTAGGAATAGCTACGTGTTTGGTTTTAGAATATCTTTCAAGCACCGACTACCAATAATCACCAAATACTCACTGAAATTTAACAAAGCTATAAAATGAGATTGCAATGCAAATAACATATACCCAAGGTAGGTGTGTGTGTGTGTGTGTGTGTGTGTGTGTGTGTGATTTGGATGTTTAACGTATCTTTAGCAATGTTTCAGTCATATCGCTACAATATCTGCAGTGTGCAGTTTACAGTGATGTCTAGAACTGGGGCATCATGCCGCAGACAGGTAGCATCATGCCCCACCCGGTCACATTATTATGATGCCAGGCTGACCAGTCCTAGCACTAACCTCTTAATGCTGGGCGCATAGTGAGGCAGCTGTTAGTATCATTTTTATTAGTCTTTAATATGACAACGGTCATGGTTCGAACCCTCGACCTCACTCATCTAAGGCGGACGCTCTAACCACTAGTCCAACGGAGCGGTCCCCTAGATCTTTTACAATACTGATGTTATTGAAGAGAAATAAGTCGAAGCGAGATATGGAAAAAAAACATGGAAAGAAACGTAAAACAAAAGAAGCAAAGAAAAAGAAAGAAGACAAGAAGAGATTACACTCTTAGAATATATTAAACCAACAAGATTTAAATTGCTTGAAATCGTGTTTTGATTACCTTTAGAAATATGAAAATGCATGTGCTGAAAATGAGGTTCACTTTCGACACAAACCGTTACTTCGACCGATTTTGAATATATATTTTCTTAACATAAGTTCTATGTGAGGGAAATGAACTTGTTTTGAGTTTGTCGTCTTTAAGATAGGAGTTTGTCTGCACTCTAAACGAAATGATTGTTGTTTTGCTTGATAAGAAAACTAACCTATTTATCTCCCCTTAAAACCCTATGATCCCTTCAATAAAATTATAATCTACCCATTCTATAATAGCCTCTCCTCCTTTTTTAAAACCAAAACTAGCATCATCTTAATCCATTAAATGTCAAAACCCAGCTATCTGCTATCCAGCACTTACTTGTCTACTACCCATCAACCAATCATCTTCAATCAACCCCTAGTTATTTACTAACTAGGGCTAAGTTATCTAATGTTAAAACCAAGTTATCTACTATCCACCTGACAATTACTATTAAAATCACCCAGTGATTTTACTATACACCTACCAGTTATGTCCTACAAACATATTATTATTAGCAATACTCGGGGATCTTCTATCCGGAAGGTTAAAGAATACATTCTATATCGCCCCTTTTACCCCTAAGGATCTCCTTCCTTTCAAGGAAAAATATAGATTCCCTTATATAACATCCCCATCTAAAACAAAAGTAACATCATAATCGTTGAATATCACTCACTTATGTTTATACTACCCCACAGCATGGATTTAAGAGAAACAGTTTAAATCCATTATCATCAAAACTATCATTAATATATCCATTAAGACGTTACAATTATCAAGTAAACATCTATTAATTAGTATATAATTTCGTTACTGTCCTAACAAAGATACCGTTCCATGCACACAAAATAGGATTTTAAAGATTATGTTTAAATGCAACTTAGAAACTCACTCCCCATCCCAACCCCCAATACCGCCTCAATTCCCTCCCTGCAAGTCATCTTATACATGTTGGCACAAATCTCTGCTTTCATCTTTACTATACCTGCCAACCTCTCCTCTCCTATTATAATCAAGTATATCATCCAATAGCGTGTATTTGTAATATTATTTAGGTGCAAAATATTTGGCTGCACTCTAAATTATATTTCAATTATGGCAGCTGCGAGCGTGGCTCATATGCAACACAATTCAAGATCTTACCATCTGTTAAATTACTTCAAGAGTTATCTTAGATCAAAGTTTCATTCATCACTTTCTATACAAAGTTACAATTTGGCGTCTTCGATAGCTGAGTTGGATAGATCAAAACACTGACCGAAGTTTATGACCCCCAACGTCAGTATATTTGTGACAGTTGCGCATGTATTTTTCTAAATGTAGACACAGATTGTTTGGCGACATGTAATGGTCTGTAACTAATTTTCTTGTACTATCGTTTAAACCCACTAAACTATAGCATATAAGTGTGTGTGTGTGCGTGTGCGTGTATTTGTGTATTAAACCCATAGAGTGAGAGTCCGTGCCAGAGTTTAAGTCTAAGATCCTGGAAAGCGGCATTGCCTATAATCTCAGCTGGCAAAAACGTGTTGGATCATAACCTTTTCTGTAATTCAACTATTATTGAGTTTTACTTACGATTTGGCGTATGATATAAAGGTGATTATTACAAACTTCTATAAACCTTAGACGATACATCAGGAAAAAATAAACGCCACGTTCTATCGGCAGTCTGAAATCAACAGACTTTAAACAAGGCATAGATTGTTAAATTTGTACTTAGCCGATAGAAATCGTCCGTAATAGATGCCTTATTTCACAACAGCTTGTTTTACTCCAGATAGTAGACGACCGGGTGTTGAATATGACGGCTCATAGTTATGTTATTATTGCAATGTAACATTTTTCTGGGTATTGTTTTCATTTTTTTTAAAGAAATTTTCTTCTGATGCAGTGCCAAAACAGAAATAAACATACACTAAGCTAAGACATATGAAACGGCAAAATCCATATTAATGATAAAATTCAAACTGAAGTAAATTCTCTATCTCCGTAAATTAGGACAATGAAAATGTAAAGATTTTAATTTATCTAAATAATACAAAGACACGCAGGAAAATTAGATATTGAAAATAACGACTGTAATGTGTATACCCTCAAGAAATTTCCATGATACAAAACTAAAGATGGAAATGAGTCCATATTACACAGAGACACGCGAAACATTCAAATAATCCACAAAACTGTAATGTGTCTATAGTGCTTAGAAAAACTCAATAAATTAAATTAAATTAATACGAACGATTCCGACTGGAAGTTATCTATAATAAACAGAGACATTCATCAAATTAAAATAATACAAACAATAAAGGCAACAAATTAACTATGCCTTACAGAGATATTTCCACCTATTAGGTACCTTCTTAACAATATACACTTATGACTGCAAACTGAATGTACAAATGTAGAGAGCTTATGAACACATGACTCGGTTACAAAGGTTATTGCATGCACTTGATTTTCTTGTCAGTTAATACACATGAATAAAGGTTGTAAAGGTCAAACTTTTATCAAGACTGTTGAACCTTGTCAATGTACAGATTAACTGTGATCGCACTTCAGATTAGCTACGTATAAGCTATGTATAGTGGCACACTTATAAATAGTACATAGTAGAAAATTATTTATATAGAACTAGCCCACAAATATTGACCATATAATAAAACTGAAGATAATACTGTTGGTCGTATGTCTGGACAGTATTGCAAGTTATTACCAATAAAGAGCGGGAACACTTAATTAAAAAGCGAACATTATCTTAACATAAGTATTTAAATTGGTAGGATCATATATATATATATATATATATATATATATATATATATATATATATATATATATATATATATATATATATATATATAAAGATGCATACGCGTGATATGCATTCAACATTAAAGAAAGCAATTTAAGATAAAGTCAAATGAGTCTAATTCATGTCACAATTTACAAGTAGCGTGAATGAAAATATGAAATTACATCTGTTATTTTCAACCGTTATAGCATATGAACACATCTAGTTTCATATGAAGGTATGTACTACACTGACGAATTGCCCATATAATTGCAAGTAGCAAGAAGGGTGGACGTTCTGAAACAGTCCATTACAATTGATTGAAAGGTCTTTGTACTCCTACGTGAGAACTTCTCTAGAACACTGATCAAAATTTAAACAGTAATCCAGGTAAGATACGTTTAAACAACATTTCATCAACTATTTTAATTTATTGTATGCATGTTTTTTTCTTTCTTCGCCATTAACTTTACATTGTCAAACTCGTGCATTATTTTTTAGATACTACACGGCTTCATACTGCAAGACAAGTGTATACAATAGTATCGTGTATTATTAACTAAATGGTAATTAAACCATGTAAACTCATATCGTAGACGCTTTTGGTTGATTAGATTTGTTTTTGAATGATTAAAAAAGTTGTCATATTCGTTTGAAAGTAGACGATGTGGACGACTTCACTGAGTCACAAATGAAACTTTGAAACAAACAAAGGAATGCACCTTATATTCGGAAATATCAGCAATAAACGTGAGAGACACTTTAATTGAAAATACCATTATGATCATATCAACTGTAGTGGATATAAAAAAAACAAAGGCTTAGTTGTCGTGCTTTTTGAAGAAGATCCATCTGCTGGTCCATTTTTGAAATCTTTCAACCGTGCTGGCAATATTACAGAACAAATATCAATAGAGAGTATATATGATAATGACTGACGAAAAGATCCAAGTCCTGCAATATTTTGATGACGCCAGATAATCGAATACTTGTCTCAGATGAAACAAACGGATCAATTTACTGCTTTGCAGCAGATGGCGGTCTTCTTTTCGATACCAGTGATATCTAATCACCGCTTGGATTATGTCATATGATGTGTAATTTTTTAGTGGTAGTTAATAATGAAAGGATTATACCTATGGAAGCGCAAGATAAGGGATTTGCAATAAAGGACAAATTGTCAAGATATGCATTTTACACACTGTATATACCCATGGTATAGATAGTCTGATTTTTAATCGTCATGTGATAATCAGTGTGGTTTATTCACGGAAATAAACCAGACGACGTGACTATGAAGTCGACAATATGATTACGTATATTAGATGTACAAGTGAAATTAGCCCTTTGACCGTCAAGTAAGCCATTTGTTCAGTACATTACTGTAAAGTTTACCAAACGCAATCCCCATAACAACATAATTATAATGGAATTCAATAAAATGATTACTACCTTATACTTGTTCGACCATTTAATATCACACTTAAGTCTTCATCTACTGTACAATTCAAAATATTTAAGCCTTTTCTCGAGTCATTATTTTGATACTTGTAACCGTCGACCCTCTCAAGATCAATGTACATGACGTAGTCAGTAGCTCTGACATATGGCGCATTGATACCAAAGGATTAACTACTTAATTACTATATATATATATATATATATATATATATATATATATATATATATATATATATATATATATATATATATATATATATATATATATATATATATATAGTAATTAAGTAGTTAATCCTTTGGTATCAGTGCACCATAATTCGGAGCTACTGGTATGGTGGGGAGGGTACATTTGCATGACGCTCTTACGTACAATGATATTTCAGACAATTTTATTACGTTGTAATTCAATATTCAAATTCGTGCAGTGTAATGTTCTGTGATCAATGATACGTATATTCATTTATTAAACAGTCAACACACCTACTATAAAGAGTGATTGTCCTATAGGTGTATTGTAGATTGCAATGTCCAACACATGCGAAGAAATAAAAAACATAGTGACTATGCCATCATGTTTTTTGTTCGCATTCGTAATTAAATGTTTGAATGTAAACATTTCCTATGTAATGTCATTAAACATTTGTATGCAACTGTTACTTATGTGAGCTATGGTTTGGGTTGACTTACACATTAGATGACGGTGCCAATTTACATAGATGTAATTAACATAGTACCACATATTGTCTGCACAAAAAGGTATATCTAAAACGAAAATGCTTAAAGAGACGCTGCCAATTTCAAAGTAAAACAGGGGTCATGTTCTTATGCCTCTCCATTCCCGTTCAAGTAAATGACACAGACTACGCATCGCCAATGTTCCCGGTTCTGGGATGTTCTCTTCAGTTCAGCCCACGTTATTTTGGCAGCCTTTTTTATCTCTTCCTCAACAGACATGCGCAAGGTCTTCTATTGCCTGCTAACATTTACGTTGCCTTGGGATGCCACTCAAGGCTTGCTTAATGGTGCTGTTTGTTGGATTTCTCAATATATGCCCAAACCACCATCACTTCCTTTTGGATAATATTTGTCGAAAAGGAGTTGACCAGTGGTTTCCCACGAGTCAGTGTTACGGATCCGCTCTGGAAATTAGATGTTGAAGAGGTGACGGATGTAACTGTTCACAAAGGAATGAATTGTTAGGGTCGTCGTGCTCACCCTCCAGTTCTGCGAACAGTAGAGAGAAAATACTTCATTTTTGTTTTGAACAGCCAGATATAGTTCTTTTAGAGATGGATGATGAAATCCGTGCTTCTTCATGCCGTTAAATTATTTTCTGGAGTTCCTTATTTAAACTTGTTCTGAAAGTGTCCCGTAAGGAATCACCCAATAAGTGGATATCTTGTATAACTGATGTTTTATAGATATGAACTTTCCTGAGATTCCGTAATGGTGTATCAGATACGAAACTAATTCCCTGCCCATACTATCAAAACACTCCCAGATTCCACCAAATTCATATAGAGAGGCGAATTGCCATTCCAGGAATTGTTACATTATAATAAGCAGTGTAGTGGGGTGGTCTGTGCATGAGCTGTGTTTGCGGATGCCTGCCTGTTCTTCTCCCATCTGTTTCGAGAGACCTCTTTTGTCATTTCGTGATGATTTTGTTGAAGACTTAACTGTTTACAGAGCGGGATAATTTCTTTTACCAGTGTAATCATATATCCCTTCTTCCATTATGTTGAGATTTTTGTCCACATTTTAATGAATAGCTGGTACTTAATTTATGTTGTTTGCTTAATGGCAGTTTTAAGAGTTTCTGGTTGGATGCCACATTGGCCTGCTGACTTGTTTGTTTCTAGTGATGATAGGGCCTTTGAAGGGAATTTAGGAGGCAAATATGAGTATAATGCAGATCAATTTTCGCCCAAAAGGACAAAAATCAAAACACTCCGTACCTAATTCAGTTTCTATACAAGTTTTTATCGAGTGGGAACAACCATGTTGTGAAGGAAATAAAATAGAGACTAAAATTCACATTTGGAAGACAGGCATTCGACCCTGAGCCTGACATGGGACGTCTTGACAATAAAGGTTTATAGACAACCGCTATAAGACTAATAGGCACAGTAGACAAAAGCACCATAAGGTCCCTTTGTATAATATAAAGAACCATTAAAACTGTAGCTGATAAAGAAATATTTATTTGTTGCATATTTATGTCATCAGTTTTAAATTGGTCAATCTATTATGAAAACCTTTAGCAACATATTAAATTGCAAAGTACCTGAAATCTCTTTTAAGTAGCCACAGACGATACTGTTTAATTTTGGCTGATGTAACGTGGTTAAATATGAATATCAAACGAAACAACAAGATCTTACCGGGGTTTTCCCGGGTTCTTCTTCCACCAGTCATTCTAGCCGCCATGCATATCCTATAGTATGTTGAAAAATGCCGTTAAACCCACATCATATGTAATCGTTAAACCCCTTGTTTAACCTCAGGGCAGGAATTCAAATATCACAACCCTCTCACATACTGACACCATATGGTCAACCTATATCAAGCGTTTGGTTAATTTCCAGCCATAGTTTTAGAAGATAAAGTTATAGGCAGTCAGATAAATAAGCAAACGATCGGTTGAATGAACGTCTGCAGATTATCACAATATTCCTGTGCTGAAGCCTATCGAAAAATAAAGGAAATCAGGCATGGCTCGATATGAAATTTTTCTGTTTAAGGCTTGGAATAATTATGTGTGGGTACACTGTTCTTCATTAGGACCTTACATCACAGGATTTATGTCACACTTGTGTATCTTGTAGTAAAAGATAAATCTGTATATATGCATTGTTTGATCTCCATAGTAGCTAAAACATATGTAGTACTTCAAGCATTCTTAATCTGTGAATATACATTAATTTCAAGAAAATAATAGTTTGCTATTTCTTTATATATGTCTTTGAAACTTGGCCTATCATCCTTTACTAAATTACATAAATTCATATAGTTTTTATAAAGAAAGAAGATTAGCAAGAAATAGATAAGATAGACATAAGCTTACCTTCGTAATATACGAAAATAATATTATTGACATAGGATACGAAATGAAAACTAAGGAGGAATCAATATTATCGTAGATATTTTATTTTGTCTGTCTTAAAACAAGACAGAAAAGATTAACTAAGAATTGTATACCGTCCCTCTTCTACGCAATGGTAATCCTTTGTCTTTATTGACTATTGCTATTCTTGGACTGCATACCTGTTGAATGAAAATTGAATTTACTCATAAATTACTATTAAAGGTAAGATTGTTCTAAATTCTTTTGCTATCGGATTTCTTTTAGACCTTTCAACTTTTGATAAAGTTTACAGGGCAAACCTATCGTTCTATTTGCAATGAAAAATTATTAATTAGCATCTTTTCAATATATTGTACTCCATAAAGTCAAAAAGAGTCTCTTTTATCTAATTCGTGGTGTTAATTGTTGCTACTAACGCAACTCGACGATAAGTTATCAACGTTAGGTGGAATGTACAACTGATCAATATTTCTGACCTGACAATGAGCTTGTTCAGTTGTGATATTTTGTCTGTATTTTTTTTTTCTCCGTAATGTGCGCTTCAAATAATGTTCCGGTAACCTTATCGTATTTATTTTTATATGACTGGACCAATATCCAGTATTTATTTGGCATCATTGCCATCGTCAATAGAACTAGCAACATCATCCACCTTTTGACTCTGGCATTTTATTTTCTAAACAATAGCTGATTTTCAAAATTATTATATTCTTAATTGATGATATGCTATAGCGAGGAATTACGTGCCTATTTCTTGAATTTCATTTTAACAATCGTAATTTTACAGATGTAATTTTAACTGTTTCATAGACAATGCAAAGATCGTTTAGCAAAATGTTTTGTTTCTTTGTAGTTGACATTCAGCAGAATACCATATAACATTGTGTGTATGTATCGTACATTACACGCCAGCAATCATAGATAAGAACCAACAAACAAGAGAACTAACAGGATATTATTTAATTATCATGATAATTATATGTTACATTGCTTATAATTCTTTTACTGATAATGAGAAGCAATTTATTGCAACTAATAACATATTTATGACATGTCTATAGCTAATAATGAAGCTATTGTGTAGGGCATAACAATTTGTTCAAACCATCAACTTTACAGGAGGTTGTGTATGTGTGATAATGCACGAAGAATATACAAATTACAAATCAATATCCTTTTTTTGGTAAGGTTGTGATCTAAACAGAAAATTATATGTAGCCGGCTGCAATCACATTTTGCTAATAAGAAGAAAACAACTGGACGATTAATTCCACATCGATAATAAATCGGACGCATGAATTGAGTGTTGTTCTTTGTGTCACATTATATATACACCCCTCTTGTCCTGACGATAAGGCCAAATATTCGATTGTTTAGTACAACACCTGTCTTAATATGTCAGGAAAACCAGGTAGATTTATATATACTGATGACACACTTGATGAAATAAAAATACACATACGTCTAACAAACCAATAATACAATGTTATTTTTACCGTTTTTGTACTAAACGGGCGAAACTTTACGGCGGTTGTAAATTTTATCACCAATGGGAAATCATTAAACTTGACGATTCTGCGCCTACACAAATAGCTCTAAATACTTGTACTCATTATAATACACGGAACAAATGTTCGTTGTGTTTTAGATGTATTACACGAGTGTGTGTAATATGTACCGCAAACTGTTGTATCGAAACAATAGCAGCAAAGTAATGTAATCCAGAAACAAATATACATCAGTTCGGCCTTTTTAATGTGATAACTTTGGTCATATGCAGCCCAAAGTGCAGCCTGTTGGCAGATATGAATATAACAGTCATAGCATATTTGCAACCAGCCGCACAGCAAGACGCCAATGAAGGTAACTATAACCTTTCCGTTCATTCTACTCTTCAGCTGACATTCACACTTCCAAAAACTATCTAAAGTTTCTAAACCTCTCCGTCTAGTATTTTTTCTCTCTTTCATTTATTACGATTTTTTCTGTGTTTGAAGCTCATACATAATTATCTAGTAAGTTGATGTACGATTCAGATGAGAATAAGACTTATAGGACGAAATACGATCTGACTAAATCTTTACATGACATAAACTGTCTATTCAATGTAATTGGATAATATGTAGTTCCCATGTGTTTTGATTTCAATTTTGAAGCTCCTCTTCCATGTTATGTGACGATGTCAACGTTAATATCACTAGGAAAGTTTAAACAAAGTATATGCCCTTGATACAATGACAGAACAAGGATAATAACTTAAATGAGCAGCTGGAACATATTACATCATATTATTACATACAACGCGTCCGCAACGAAATTTCTAAATTAACCATGGTATCGGTTCCCATGTTTATTAAATTTAAATTTTGTGCAAAGTGATATATATATATATATATATATATATATATATATATATATATATATATATATATATATATATAAAGCAACTATCTCTTGGCGATATTATGATATATAAATGTGTATTTGGAAATCCACATTGTTTACAAAATAAAATATAGATTTCTTGGATTATACATTTTGATGAATTTTGCTTTACAAACTGTGTTTTTTATCATATCTTACCTTAACAGTAGCCAGTTCTTCAAAAAAGAAATTCAAAATTGTAGGTAAAATACTGTTCGTACGCTACACCACACTGTAGGCAAATGTTGGTACTCAAGAGTACAATTTTATAGTGCTGAACCTCATGGTCCATGACTTATTTCGGAGTTTGCCTCGTTTTAGTTTCTTTGTCTCTGGTGTTCTGTTTCGTCTGCAGATACACCGCTGCTTTTATCGTGCTTGTTTTTTTTTTTATGCGTAGAAATTATATTATAACGCATCATAGAAAAGGCAAACTTATTTTTTTAGAACTTCTTAGTGTCCGCTGCAATGCATTTTCTCTATTGTCAAGGAACCATAGCCGTGAAAGTGCAGTTCTTGGTCGTAATATGGGATGGATTACTACCCTATATCATGTTATAATTATCTTTCTTTATGCTTGGATTCAACATTTCTATTCAACATTAGGTTTGTTTACACCAGGAGTCAAAAGTAAAACTATAGCTACAAGGTAATGACATGTTGGTAGACAAGCATTGTGTTCCGCTGTATGCATTGCAAATAAAGGTAAGGATCAAACCTTAAATTCAAACTGCATTTATTTAAATTTGCCTATCTCAACCAATTGCGATACCTTGCCTAACCTGCGAACTACTCAGTTTTATCATATTGGTGTACCGTAGGCCTTATCATGATACCGTTGGCTGGACAATCACATTATGGATATCAAGTCACCGTTACAAACGAACTCCCAATATTACTGTGTCTCACATACAGGTTTTCAGTCTCTTAGTCATCAAAAAAGAGATGGTGTTGGTGTAGATACGAAAGATGCATTATTTAAATTAAATGCATGCATGGTCAGCACAATACTTTATATACCTGTATAGGTAAGTTTTTGTATTCCCGATTTATATACGATTTGCGAAGGCACACATTGCTATATTCACGAATCTTAGCCTCTTCTGTATCATCAAAGGCTCGTGGTATTTCTTCATTTCAGTTGTGTCGACACATGAACCCAATTACATGGTACTTACTAGTTTATGATTAAGGAAACCTTGACAAGGACTACATCTGTATGCATGCATGAACTGTTATGTATATCAACATTATGTGTAGTATTTTCATAATAGTAGTTTTTGTAAGGGTAGCTTATTATGAAATATCCAAGGACATGTGGAATTATAGCTGAATTACAATTACTGTGAATTAATTAAAAGCCATTTGGATTTACAACATAATGATTTATCCATATTGTTGATACAGCAATACAATAGATACATAATTTGTAACACCTTCGGAACTTATTCAGAATCCTTACAACATGAAAGTTGATATAACTTTTATGATTTTAGGTATTCATTCATCATACTCTCAGTTATTTTATATCATTCACTTTGTAATTTAAGAAAATAAATTATATTTTCAATTATACAAAACTTGTTGGTTAACTTTCTTTCTTGTTACCCAGTTTAAGACCCTTGAGTCTTAACAGTGTATGTGTGAACGTACGAACATATGTATGTGTGGGGTGAAATGTGGATTATTAACGTAGCTTTAAAAATTTTCCAGTCATACCGCTTCAATGTCTGCAGTGTGGCAGTTTATAGCGATGTCTAGGACTGGGGCATCATGCCACAAACATGTAGCATCATTTCCCACCCAGTCACATTATCCTCACACCAGGCTGACCAGTCCTAACACTACCCTCTTAATGCTGAGCGCCTAGCGTGGCAGCTGTTAGTACTATTTGTATAAGTCTTTGACATGACCCGCATCCGAAGTAGACGCTCTAACTACTAGGCCACCGAAGTGGTGTTCGTATGTATGTATGTGTACCTTTGTTTCGTTTGATTCTATCAGCTTTTACATTTTAGACAGCTTTTAACTATGGGCCTTGAAAAGAATACTACAATCATATAGTCGCGTGTATGTGAACGGAGTGCTGTGTTCTTTTATTTAAAGGTCAATTAATAAGGCAAGAGTCCTCTACTGCTAATTAGTTTGATTGACGCCATTTTATTAGCCATATCCCTTTATGTCAAGATCAATTATCATCCTTAAAAATGATTGCACAATTATGTATTAAACAATTCCTCATTATTGCTTAGACAATTAATTCAAGTAACTGCTTTAATTGTTTTAAGTTGGATATAGCCTTAGTAGCGATCTCTTGACTGTAAAGTACAACATACCTCACATTTCTTTGTTTAGTAAAAATAACCGAAAGAACATAGAAACATAGACTTTGACCATATATATTCCCTCGGACTTTGCGCAATATCTTATCATTGCGTACCCAAAATGTAAAACGATAGGAACATGATGATGCTTCGTACAACGGAATTGAAAGAAAAGTGGATCTTTTTATGTATTTTTAACAGCTCATCTTTATAATTCCATTCGATTTTCCATCAAAAGCTCATTGCATCAATATTAAAATCGATTTCAAGACAAGCGTTATATCACATTATATGCTAATATTTAGTTATCAGCCCATAAATACATAACAGTTCTTTTGATTGGTCAGTACCCGTGAATTCGACTTTGATTTGAACAACTTAAGTTAAGGAAAATATAGTGACGAATCATCAGTATTACCTCCCAACAAGTACAATGTACAATGATGTAAGTTGGCACAGTCATTCTTTGTACCGAGATTAAGTAACTTGCCATGCAATGTCCTTGAACTCACTTATCCGGAGTAAATATATTACGTATAGTGAGCTTTCCATCATATTATGGACTTTTGGACCGCATAATCGTATGTAATAAATGAAAGTTATACCGCTATGTTACAACGTAAAATTCGTTACTTGCCATACGCTAAATAAAAGTAAGTTATAAAGCCAAGTCATATTTTCTGTAATGGTGATGTGTGTGTGTGTGTGATGAAGAACTCTGCCTTTGACTGGACGAATACTAAATCACATCAAACAACCAATGAATGTCGTTAAATAAACTTATTATGTAAACAAAACTGAAGTTGAGTCTAGAGCGAAATATTAAAAGAATAATATGTGATACTGTTTGAATGGGGGAGTGAAGGGAGTAGAAGGTTTTGGAATACTAATATTCTTAACAAACTACAAATATAACCTACAAATAAATAAAGTGTTTTATTTGCAAAACGTTCTGTGTATGCCATTTTACTGCCTTTACTCTTCCTTCAGTGATATCCCCGTTACGCAATGGAAGAGGCAACCCCTAATTGTGCAATGGAAGAAGCAACCCTTCATCGTGGCGTAAACGCGACTGACGAGAATGTTGTACAAGAATCTCAAGTACATAGGAAAAAACAGTATGGCACTATAGACGCAAATGGTGTCGAAAACTGCACTTCTTCCTTAATGGAAACAAAAATGGACGATGCTAAAGAATGTATGCAGCTTGATAAAACAAGAGAACCTTTTAAATCCGACGATATCACAGATAGTTCGACTGCCACCACTTTTTGTCTCAAAAACTATCATGACTCAAAAGTTAAATTAAGAGAACTTGAAGACACTATTCAATTAGTAAACATGACCAGTGAAAGCTTTGCAACCGATAAAAAGAAATTAGAGACTGAACACAGGAGCAATGAAACACTGGATGAAAAATGTCAAAAACATCCGGGTAGAAAATTGGAATATGTCTGCAATGATCACGGAGAAGTAATTTGTATATTATGTAGAGACAAGCATCATTCTATGTGCAAGAGCCAGGGATGTATTAGCGATCTTGAAGACGTATACAGAGTGGAATGCAACGACTACTTGGATAAAAGTAAGAAAATCCTGGATGAAATAGAAACTATACTTTCTGACAAAAAGTTTGAGTATCAGGAAACCAAATGTTCTATTGAGAGATGTAAATCAGATATTGTAAACAATGAACTTAGACAAAGCATCAAATCAAACGAGAATCAGCTTTGCAAGAGGTTGTCAGAAATAGAATCGAGGATAGAAGGGGAGCATTCTGAAAACGTAAAGATTCTGGAAAGAAAACGCAGCGATATTAATAGCCTTGTAAGAAAAATTAATAACTCAAAATCTACAGCCAGCTCTGTCGCAGCTGCTTTTGATGGTCGGAGGATGCTTGAAGAATGCAAGAAATCTCTTGGGTATATAAAAGACAAATTGAAAGTGATAGTGGTCTTTGAAAAAGATCCTTCTGTTGGTCAGTTTCTAACAACTTTCAACGGTATCGGAGATATTAAAGAATTAACAACGGATAATGAATACGATAATACCGTTGAAAACCAGGGCCACACAGAGAATTTCACTTTGCCAACGAGCTCTAAGTCTTGTAATATTTTGGTAATGCCAGACAATCGAATACTTGTCTCAGATGAGACTAATGGAAGCATTTATTGTTTTGGTGCAGATGGTGAATATCTTTTCCACACTAAGGCTATTAAATCACCACTTGGACTATGTCTTATGATGTGGAATTTTGTCGTGGTAGTCAATTATGAAGGCATGACACCTCTGGAAGTGACAAATAAAGAATTTTCCGTAAAAGAAAAATTGTCTGGAGATCCATTCTATGCAATTTCTTTTGGCAGTGGCTACTTTGTTGTTTGTGAAGAAAACGCCATCCTTGTTATGAATTGTCTTGGCCATAAGAAAAAGGAAATCCCAAATGTTGCTGGTTGGCTTTGCAGGACATTATTTTCTAAACCAAAGGCGATATCATTTGACGACGAAAGTGACACCAAGTTTTATGTGACAGATGGAGGCCAGAGAAAGGTTCTCTGCATGACGATAGACGGGAAACGACTTTGGGACCTTAGTATCAGTCAGGGCTGTCCAGGAGAAATAGCGTGTAGAAAGTACATATTTGTTCTTTGTAGGGACATGAGGAAAATCCTTCAGATCGAGAAGAGTGGAAACTTGTCTGCGTTGTACGATACAGGATACGAAAATCCATGTGGAATGTTCGTAGATCAAAATATGACAATATATATGGTGGAAACAGCAAAAGAAAACAATGGACCAGAAACTACACAGATTCGAAAGAAGGATAAAAATGAATGGTTTCGTGAAATAGCTACTTGACGAAATGAAAAACTTGCTAAATGTCAACTAACTTGTTTTTTGAGACGAATCGTCTATTACCCAAATAAATTACTTAATGCGACTGAAAGGTGTTACTCTAAAGTACAAATGCACAATACCTGTTATACTATATATCCTCTATATCTTAATATTATATATGAATATTACTTTATCATTTACACATTAATTTTCACACAAAAATGAAGTACCCAACCATGTCTTTTGCAGATATTTAATTTACTTTCCTTCAAAACGTGTCCAGAATATTAACATATGATATTCAGCTTAAATCCCCGGTATATTGACTGTCAGTTAAAATATTCATATAGAATTTCGTTAAGTGTTATGCTAAATGACCGCCATAAACAATTTTGATGCTGAAATATGTAAAGCTGGCAAACTCATAACATACATAATTTGGGACACATATAATAATAAAACGTTCAGCATTTTGTAAAATGAAAACAACTGCAAATTTAAAACGAAGTTTAATTGGTCAGATGTAATAAAAATTACCTGAATGAGACCTAAGAAACTGTCATGCCTTTCTGACTTCCACACTCTCTACATCACTTCATTTCACAACGAATTAGGGTTTCTGAATTTTCTACAGACCATATAACATATGACCCCTGTAAAATTAAATTTGTGACAATGAACTTACCCGTAATGTCCTCAAACTCTAAAGAGCAAAAACTCCTGTTTCCTTATTCATAGTTCTGATAATGGAATCAGGCAAAGGTATATATCTCAATTTCAATAACACTCTCCAACAAAGAAACAGTCACACACACAAAGACTGAGAAAGTCGATTAGGAACCGTCTGTATGGAAAACTTAAAGCGTAACATCCTCAGCCTTTTGAAGGAAATCGATAATGTAATTTGTCACAAATTAGAACTATATTTTGAGATGTTTTCTTTCACATGGAACAATACGTTGGCAGAAAGGTGATAAAATTACAATAGGAACATTTTAATCCTTTGCTGTTGTAAGATATGTGGTACACTCATCCAGAGTTTAATCACCAAATACATCTAATCCATAGTTATGGTTACAACTACATCTGAGGTTATTTCATGGTGATCGGAACACTACTCGGCCATTTCCGCCAGGTTGCGATGATGAATTTGTACGCCATATTGTACACATGAGAACGAAATTTGCGCAGAATCATAGTTCTCAGTGGCGAAGAAATACATCAGAGATTTCTTAACGGAAAAGACTGAGGATGTTGTTCCTATTGTAATTTCTGCTATAAACTTACCAATCCTGGCAGTATCATCACAAGTACGTATGAGTCCCTTTTAGACAGTCGAGGTTATTTGACTCGCTTCGGAAATAGGCAATGATGTTCCGAATGTACCAAAAAGTACCATTCCGACCATGTTCGCTATTTACAAAATAATGCATCGAACGCTTGTTTCATTCGCAACTTTTCGATCACTCCTAATCTTAAAAGTAGGCCAGATGGTCGAAATCGATTGTGTTTTAATTTTGATCGAAGCAGTTTTCTGCTAGCAAAATGTACTGTATCCCTGTCCCTGACACATATTTCAAGATATTCTAGTTACAGGTTAGAAAGCAGCTGTGGACCACTCTGATTGATCGTCTTTCTATTTTTTAAAATATTTCCACGTGCGTTTCAAACATGCCAGAAAATAACAATGTACGGAAGTCTAGCATTCGATAAACAATTTAAAAATTCCAACAAGACAACTCTTACTCTTCCCAAGATTGCAAGGAATAGCAAACTATTTCTGAATTAAAACCAAATCAGTTCGACTGTATCAAAGCGGCAATATCACACGATGTAAAAATTATTTTGCCGACCGGCTATTGCCAGTTGCTGATATTTGAGATTCTTCCTCATAACGTGTTGGATCTTGATGTTGCTTAGTTCGGTGCGAATTCATAATGACAATGTCCGAACCGTACAGCGTAAAGCTTTACAACAAAAACTAACTTCAGAGCAAAATGTGTCCGTATTAATTATGAAACGTTTCAATCTGATATTCGGATGACTTGGACGTTTTGATTAGCATTGAGGTAACGAATTCCATTCGTTGGCTGTTTTGGGAAAAGCTTAATTTGAAACTACCAGTTTGTGTGTATGTCATCTTATAAGTATATCATACTGATTTTTCTTCTTATTCTTTTCGGTTGGATTAAATTTGGCGCAGTATATTTCCTTTGTTAATTGACCTTTGTAGAAAAATACTAATTTCTTCTAGAGTTTACGTTTATTTAATAGTTTTCAGGGAAACGCCTTGAGCTTGAGATCTAACTTCCTGAAGTATAGTCATAACTGGAAGTAACAAACCTGGCTGCTCGCGAATGGATTTTTTCAATTTCAACATCTAAATATTGGGAGAAGGGTCCCAAGCTGTACAATCAAATCCTAAGATAGTTCTAACTAAACCCTTGAAGTAATTATTTGGCATGTTGTTGGCAAGATGCTTGCATTATTGTAAATGATCTCGTACATTGCATTATGCGTGAGAAGTTACTGCGGTATTCAAAATCATATTATATGTGGACTGTTCTTCCTTCCAAAACTGAATAGTTTCAGTGATGAAGAAACGTTCATAAATATATGATATATACACTTAGTCGGACATCCTTAAGCAAGTTTGTCTCGACATGAAAAAATACAGAAGAGAGTGACAGATTGTAATTGATGAGGTCCACTGTTTTCAAATATGGGGCTTTTTTAGCATTGATAATAGTGACCTCAAAATATTGAGAGCCATTTATTTCCGTAGTACTTATTTGGGCGCTTTCTGATTCAGCTGCAACAGTCCCAGTCATTAAATCTACGTTACATATGAAGCATTATTCCATTGTGAAAAAAACGATTTCTACAGGGCTAATACTTTAATTACAATTTGGAGGCGACCACCAGACACCAATATGAAAAAATCATATGAATTGATCCAGTTATTCAATTAGTATTGATATTAGTAGTACAGGTAGTAGTAGTTGTTGTTGTTGTTGTTTTTGTTGTAGCAGTGATGGTGCTGTTATTATGTTTGTTGTAATATTATTTTAATTTGTTTCCTTTGCATTGTTTTGCTTTTACTGTTTCTAAATTTTTAGTATTACCAACAATGCTGCTTTCAGAAAGGAAGCAAAGCATTGTCACCATCAATAATAAATATTTGTTTGCTTTATATATATATATATATGTTATAGATGATATGGCAGTTGACCCCAGTTACTTTGTGTGTGATGTGGAGGGCTATTAGAACAGAGTGTCCAATGACCTTTCTGTAATTTAAATTTCATTGTATCTGCTTCATATTCTTAAAATACAAGAATTATATTTCATGCTCGTGTAATTTATCTTTTTTGCCATTATTGTTTTTATTTACTTTTCAAGCAATGTGTTCTATCTATTTTAGTATGCTGTATATTAGGGAAAGTGTGAGTAAAGCATTAATTGTCACGGACTAGCAGTTGTTTCTCCAACATGTACTGGAAGCGCTTAAAGAATGCCCTGAGTGTATTATTACAAGTCATATCCTTAATAACGGTCAGTGTTGTCCATTTTCCAGCAAATAAGACAGGGTACAATTTCTTTGTGAGGGCATTCGAAGTGGGATACTACCCCTATATTAATGTGCTTCGTGGGTTGAGCAGTATTCACAACACTCTTTTAATAGTTATTGCCTCTGAAAAAGCACAGAAGCATCTGCTCTCTCCATTTTGGAATTTTTTGTATTTTTGTATTGAAATTGATATTAGTTTAATGAAAATGTCAAATAAACCAACTACAACATGCAAAAAACACACCCAGCAAATAACAATAACTTGTTGACCAACTTGTCACTAAAATTCTCTCTCTCTCACTCTCTCTCTGTTTCTCTCTCTCTCTCTCTCTCTCTCTCTCTCTCTCTCTCTCTCTATATATATATATATATATATATATATATATATATATATATATATATATATATATATATATATATATATATATATATATATATATCTGTGTGTGTGTGTGTGCGTGTGTGTGTGTGTGTGTTTTGGGTAGTCTCAATCAATATTTCATGAGAGTTATTCATAATGGTATAAGTACTTGTATCAACTGACAAATTAAGTTTGTTTATGCAATATTTCTGTGATCATCGTTTCATTCTTTGTTTGTAGGGACAAACAAATTTTCTTCTGTAAATGTGTGTAAGTATGAAACTATGTTATCTTCCTTTTAGGAACTTAATAAGAAGGAGCAGCTCTTGGAAAACATGTTACTGAAATTAACACCGGATACTTTAGGTGCCTAGTGAAAAAAACATGTTACTGAAATTAACACCGGATACTTTAGGTGCCTAGTGAAAAAACATGTTACTGAAATTAACACCGGATACTTTAGGTGCCTAGTGAAAAAACATGTTACTGAAATTAACACCGGATACTTTAGGTGCCTAGTGAAAACACATGTTACTGAAATTAACACCGGATACTTTAGGTGCCTAGTGAAAAAACATGTTACTGAAATTAACACCAAATACTTTAGGTGCCTAGTGAAAACACATGTTTGAAACTTAAGTAGGTCAAGCTTATGAGCGGCTCACGTGGTTTTCTCTATACAGACGTTAGGGTCAAAAATATGTCAATGCTGATAAAGATTGGCTTAATCATAAGAATTAGGAAATATAAATTTATATATATAATTGTTACTATTATAATGTCTCCATAGCTACACTATCTCAACGGTCACGACGGTTCAGAAAATGCATGTCTTTTCTTTTACTTAAATAAAAATAAACCTCCATCTTCTTAAAGTAATATATATATGTAATTTTATTGCACTGAAGCTCAGTAGAATTTACTAAAGTAATAAACAGCTCACTAAAGTAGTACACATTTCATTACATCTTATCTTATTAGCACTGCTAATTTGTGTAACGTCTAACCAAGACATGTGCACACAATGCAAGTGAGAAGTGCAAACCAAGTATGTATCCTACTGATGTCTGTCATGATCGAATAAATAGTGCATACCGAATAATAATAATAATAAGAATAATAATAATTGAACACAATGCTTACACCATTTGCTTTATGTACACCATCCAGGTTACCTTTTACATAAATTTTAGTGTGTTAATATGGAATCGACTTCTAAACAGGAAGTACATGTGACATTCGGTTATCAGTGTCCCCAGTTTTGATGTCATTTCCAATTCGTCATGGGCAGTACCAACAGTTCATTGATAACAATATCACTACCTTTGCCCGGGGAGGGGTATTGCAATTCGTCGATTTTGCATTCCCCGAATGTGCTTAGATCATCCTATTTACCTTTAACAAATGTGAAGACAAGTGGAATATACATGCTACATCATATATTGTCTCTAACTATTTTTTATTTGCTAACTAAATTTGGCTTTATTTTAATTAGTTCAATGCAATAATGAAGGAAACATAATCACTCAAATTCTTTAGACGTTTACCGATTCATGTAATCATTGGGGAGAAGGGAAAGAGTGGGAGACAGATAAAAGACTAGCAACTAATTACTTTTGCCTTTTGTCTCTTTAAAACAAAGCTTTATGCTACGTGTAACTAGGAACACAAATGATAACTGCATGATTACTACAGCTTCGTGTGTACATTAACGATTGCATTTATAAACTGACCTCACGTTTTAAACAAATATTGACCTAATCAAAACACTGATATTGAGACTGCGTTCGACTTCTAACATTTAGTGAAATGAACTGAACTTATTTAAAATTAGGACGTATCTCGTGCTCTCTCTCTTTCTCTCTCTCTCTCCAATCGCAAGTACAATTTACACTAGAACAATTAAAGTATATGCAAATATTCAGTTGGCTTTCACGTTCCTCCGTGCTTGCGAGCGAACGATTATGTAACTAACTGTTATATAGGGTACCCATTCCTTATCAAGTTCTTCGTGACTCTACTCTTTCAAAATGTATATTTTTCTTGTACAAAAATGGCATTATTTGAATTAGATTCTTGTCATAAGGCATACATTTCCTCTTGGCTGCTTCATTATTCACCCAGTTTTATTCAAATTGATTCATGTATCTACTTAATTTCAACAATTTCAATTCAGCTCATCTTGGAAACTTGCACAGAAAGCGTGAATTGCACGCATTGAAAGAATAAGGTGCAAACGATATATATATATATATATACCAGATCCATTAAAAATAACATGGCCTTTGAAGTGTTGGTATAAAGCAACTTGATATACCAATAGTATTGGTATATCAAATTGTGATTTGCCCATGGCGTATGAATACGCATAATGAAGATGTTTTTATAGCTATTATACTCTCTAGACATGGATATGAATTTCTTATAATATTACATTTAAAAATGAAAAAATAACAAAATAATGATTTTCTTGTAAAATAATTTATAGAAACTAACATTTTTATACAAAAAAAAACAAGAATACTCAATTCAGGAAATAAATATTATTGAGCTCCACCCTGTGTCGTCTGCTGTCATCTCTGTCAACACTGCTGTTTCAAGTCTCTCCCTCTGGCAAAAATCAAACACTGCAACTCTGTGGAAAAAAGAAAACAATGACATCAGATAAGGAGCAAGATCAAGAAGCAACATTTAATCTACTGAACTGTGAGTTAATTGGAGAGTTTGATAGAAATATGGCTGAGACATTTGTAAATGAAAAAGATCATTGTGTTAGGGAAGACAGATTTGTACACCATGACCCTGATGATAATACTAAAATTTATAGAAAGTAAGTAGAATGCAAACACTTTAAAAAAGACACTTTTTGATGTAAGGCTAGTGACAGAATTCTTGCAGTCAAAAAATGAATTCAGAAAGTTAGACAAGATAAACCCAAATGAATTGGATCAGCACCTGGCTTGTTTTATACTCAGTGTTAGCAGAAAAGATGATCTGAGTTTGAACCGAACAGCTTAAGAAGCATTATCAGCTCCATTGATCGCCACCTTAAAATCAAGAAATATGCAAGTACAATCATGAGAGGAACAGACACAAATTTTGCATTAACAAGGGAAGCTCTTTGGGCTAAGCAAAACGATTTAAAATCTAAAGGAAAAGGAAATAAACCAATCGGAGTCAACCAATCACAGATGAAGAAATAAATGCCTTGTATAGGAAAAAACTATTGGGGATGGAAAAACCTGAAGCCATTGTTAACACATTGTGGTTTAACAACTCTGTACATTTTGGTTTGTGGGGAGTGACTGAACATTACAATTTGAAATGGGGGGATGTTACACTAAAGAGAGATGTGAATGGCCTCGCATATCTTGAACTCAATGAAAGGCAGACAAAAACAAGAACAGAAGACAATGTCAAGGACATCAGGGATATTAATCCTAAGATGTATGAAAACAAAAACAACAAAGAGAGAGATCCGCTTGCTATCTACAAACGGTATGCTGAGCTAAGACCAGCAGACTTTTGTCAACGTGAAGATCCTTTCTATATTGCGCCCAACACTATGCCAATCTCAGCGACAAACCCAAAATGGTTTAGGAAACAAGTCGTTGGAATTAACAAACTTGGATGCATCATGAAAAAAATGAAAGAGAAGGCAAATATTACAGAAAGAAAGAAATTAACAAACACAAGTAGCCGCAAGTACTTAATTCAGAAGTTAAGAGACAAAAACATTCCCCCAACTGATATCATGCAAATTTCTGGCCACAAAAACGTGCAGTCTATAAACAGCTACTCAAATGTTAGTGAACAACAACAACAGACGTACTCCAATTACCTGAGCAACACCGGCCACCCAAGTAATGATGATGTTAACCCCCACCCTCACAACAAAAAAATTGCCAACTGCACAGCTGCAGACTGCAGTATATCAAGTTCCCAAACGTGTAATATTCAGCAGAATACAATTATAAAGCAACCCATTCTACGGATCAAACATCACCGTACAAAATATGTTTGTTATGAACCTAACGGAAAACATGAACGAGATCCCTAACTGGGTCAACTTTCAACAGGCGAATTCTCAAACAGGGCCCACACAGCGGAAACGTAGGAGATTTATTGAAAGTGACACTGACAGTCAGTAGAAATAGCGAAATATGGACATAAACCATATCAATGAAATGTGGTTAAGGTTAAATTATTTAATTACCTATTGTTCCTTCATTATTTTGACGTTTCTGGCTCGAATCGTACGGTTGCTATCGATGCAAATGGCCGCCCTGTTACTGTTCATGACAACGAACGCTGCAAATTCAATGTTTGCATGCACATTGTTAAAAATATTTTGAATGTTAACTATCAGCCTTGTGCTTTCATTTCATTAATATTGCTAAACGAAACATATATAAATTAATATGAATGAAGTGTACAGGAAATTATGAATAACTACAGAACTTCTTTTTTGAGCGTACATACATGCGAGGGGTTGTGAAGAGTTCACTCCCATAAAGTGCGCTGTTTGTGGCCGTCAGTTTTATCTCCCATATAAAATGAAAACTTTGATGTGGTATAAACAAAATATATGTATAGTATGTACGCTGTATCAATGATATACCACTCGTTGTATACATTTTTCATTAAAAGGAAACTCGGGCAAGCCTCGTTTCCTTTTAATGAAAACTGTATACATCTCGTGGTATATCATTGATACAGCGTACATACTATACATATATATATATATATATATATATATATATATATATATATATATGTGTGTGTGTGTGTGTGTGTGTGTGTGTGTGTGTGTGTGTAGGTATGTATGTATGTATGTATGTATACAACTTTAGAAAAGCTGGTGTTAAGTCAGTATATATATATATATATATATATATATATATATATATATATGTATGTATGTATGTGTGTGTGTGTGTATGTATGTATGTATGTATGTATGCATGTATGTATACAACTTTAGAAAAGCTGGTGTTAAGTCATATGTTACTTGAATTGTCGAACTAGCATAATGTTCAATGAAAAAGTTTAGTCTAGATATAGTATGTCTGAGTGGTCTAACTTTGATTTCCCGCTAATATCTAAAATATTATCCGTGACATAGCAAAGTTAATACAGATTAAGCAAAGCAAAATGTTATTGTTTAATATGTGAAAGACTAGTAAATAAAGAGGAGTAAATTATGTTCTTTTGTACATCCACCATGTTGATATTTAGGTAAGTATTGAGTACATTACGTCACCTTGGTACAGACGTGGTGACATAGACCCAATCAATGTTAAAATTCGGAAAATGTAAAATAAATTGAACAATAATTTTAGAAATGCAATCCTTTCTAATCAGAAAAATGAAGTAAAACATGATCAACTATAAGACGTAATGATGTTAAAAAATTATGTATAATGTGTCGATGATTGCTTTGTGTTTCATCTACCGCACTGCCTTAAAACTTTCATGATTTCCTAATGTTATACATCCTGGAACAGTTTCTTCAAGCACTTCACATCACAATACTTCTTTTTCACAGGGAGGAAATCGACTCACTCAACAAGCATGTGCTCCACTGTCAGTAGACACTGACATGGTACATATTCAGGTCGGTCTTGATCGAGTCAAGTATGTGTATCCGATTGGCTACTCAGAAATATTACATCATGTCTTTAATTGGTTCTGTAGGATGAGGGTAGTATAGAGCAGTTTGCTATGTTTTTCAAGGTTTTATATATAAGCAACGCTTCCACTTAGAACGTCTAGATTGTTAACTGTATTGAAGAATATGGGGTACGAGCTGATGTGATGCAGGATAATGTATCCTGCTAGGGAATTCGACGCCACATGAACGAGGGTCAATATTTTGTAATGCTTAGTCAACAAAATATTTACCATATAGTTTACTGGACTCTCATTAAGCACCGAACACAACTAATCTTATTAAAATGGATAAAATGGTTGGAATGTCCTGTTGGAAAAGAAACGTAACGTACTAATGGTATTAGGAAAATAAATATCGCAATACGTCTGTGAAACTTGACGACACCCTACTGAAAAGATGAATGAGAATTCCTCTAAAGTTATGGAAATGTTTTTTTCTCAAGTTTGCTGTCGTATTGGCGTCATGATTCTTGTGGTCAATCTGTTTTGTATAATACTTCGAAGTAACATGTGGAGTCATTCCTGAATCCCTTGTGTTTCACAATATTCCTAATTCAGGATTATACAACAAAAGAAGCGTTTTTGACTTAAGCATTACTCTCTCTCTCTCTCTCTCTCTCTCTCTCTCTCTCTCTTTTGTGCTAATATCAGCAATTAGAGATCACTAGCCGTCCATCTTCAAAATTTGTATAATTATCTTTTTTCTCCCTGAAATTTAAATCTTTTGATGTATATTAGTTTTTTGAACTGACTGGATAACTGGTATTTTTTCTCTGGATGATAGTTAGATCTACTAATTCACTTGGACTGGCGTGAAGTAGAAAGGGTTACCGCTATTTTCACCCTGGAATGATAATCCGATCCCATTTATGGCGTTGTAAGCGTTCCATATTTCCGCCGCCATTTTTAGATTTCTTTTTCCGAAGTAGTTAACCGCGTGTTCACCATTTAAGGAATATTTCTACTTAACTACGGCCAATAACACTTGGCATTGACCAAGAATAACAACGTTGAACTAATGTGACAGCTAAAAAGTACATAATTTTTATAAATAGACATAACAATAACATAAAAGAACTATCCATAACGTAGTGATGTACCATCCAATACTGAGTCATCTAATATCCAACACCCATCTATCAACTATCCAACCGGAACAGTATAAGTCATTTCTCACTAATCTTTATACAAATCCAGCTATAAAAGACATATTCTCCATTACATTTTTAATGTTACACTTTGATACATTTTCGTGGTAAGACTGACTTTGTATGTTCCAGTTTCACTAATCTTAGTAGAAGAAACCAATGTAAATGTTGCAGTAGCATACAAATTTACGGACAAAATTCACTTTCATGTGCTGTAGAATACACCTTAGCGAAGACAAATTACTTTACTGTTGCTCCAAATAGTAGATAACTTGGTGTTGAATAGTAGATGCCTTCGTGTTGGATTATTGATCACTGTAATTTGGATACTAGATAACTAGGTACTAGCTATTCCAAACGATATGTTGATGGTTTAATATGGGTGTTGGTTAGTTGTTCATCGGTCGTGAATTGTAGGTAACTGGATGCGGGTTACTCCAAATGGCATGTTGATAACATAGTGTGAGTGCTACATTGTAGCTTACTGGGTGTTGTATAGTAGATAACAGGGTTTTAATTTGTTCAACAATATATCAAATCTGAGTAGTCCAAGTTAAATCTCCATATAGTCATTAGTGATCCAATAACCTAGTACATACCCCGAATACAACTCTTTTAATTGAATTTCTTCTTTTTGCACGCAGAAGACACACCACGAATAGAACATATCCATTTTAAACCCACTACATGAATTTTCTTGTTCCGATTTCAACCTCAGATCATATTTGTTTTACCGACACCCCAATAAAGTATGCTAAGATGATTTAAGATGGTTGACATCTGACTGTATTTTTAAAATCAGGAATACGTTTCCAGACAGAATTGTTTAAATAATTGTTTTTCTGCAATTGTTGTCATTTATTTTAAGAACTATTCATACACAAAGAGGTGAACTTAGTTTCGTTACCCTATACGAAGCTTCACATGAACAGAAATTTAGAATAGGAATGTTTGTAAATGTTGCATGCTCCATGACGCGACACCGTGTCTCATTATCTCAGTAGCCATCATCCAGTTGACGTGTTATCTTGTCCTCAAGTTTCCGTTCTTTAACGATACCAACTTCATAGCTGAGTATAGTAATTTATACCTGAAAATATAGGTTGATCACGCAGTGTGCACAAAGGCCATCTCTGGCGAAAGTCAAGATTTTGAGCTAAAAGAAGAAATCTGTAAATGATAATATAGTCAAACATGAAATGAAAATGAGAATCTGTATATATGTTCGATGTTATATGTGGTAATGTGAGATAAGTGTCTCCTCAGAATATGTCGCGTGTTGCTGAGAGCACCTGAAGTTCATTAGGCATATAAAGTCTACGGCACACAAAGCAGTCTTTACTAAAGTCGTTATGAAAATAGTAGCAATCTACCTATAGCTACACATAAGTACGAAAAGCACAATACACTTAAATAGAAACAAAGCAAACGTAAATACAGACCGGCATTATGTGAGCAACTTTAAGTACACAACGTTATTGGGTCATAGACAAGACTGTTTGTTATGTTTCATATTATCTATGATCACATAATTAGTTATTACGTAAGGACCAATGGTTGAGAATATTATATATTTATGCACGCACGCGGGCATGTATGTATGTATGTTTTTAAAATTTAACGGCAATTCAATTCTAGAGTGCTGGGTTAAGTGAGTTAAGATACCATAAATATACAAAAACCATGATGAAACCAAAACAGATAAAATCTTTAAAATGCCATGGCCATTTTAAAAAGCTGCACTCTTTTAAAAGACCAAGATCTTCCCAATGGAGCATCACCATTGAACACATGTCAGGATAAAACGATTGCCTCCATTAGTTGCTTTACTAAACCACATAAATTTGAGGGTAATGTAACTGTCAGAATATAAATGCTGTGAGGTTAATATGCGGAACAGGTTGACGCATCTTTACTAATATTTTTGCGAAAAAGTAATAGCTACAAAGAGTCTTTTGGAATAAATACTGTTTACGAAGTTACCAACGGGTCAAGAGTAGCAAAGGTCGTGTTTAGTATTCAAATTTAGACAAGCATAATAAAGTTTTCTTATTCAACGAAGGAAGGGGATTATTCATTATTACTATATATATATATATATATATATATATATATATATATATATATATATATATATATATATATATATATATATATACACATATCCTTGCCAGAAGCATATGGCATCTAAACTAGGCACCTTTTGATAATGTTTTCGCATATCACTTGAAATAAGGTCTAACCTAAACGATACTTAACGATAAAGGTCTGTTCGTCCGACACTCTCCCAACACTATGTTGTAAAACAAAACCTTAAGAAACTGATCAAGGTCATCTACCAGCTTTCTCAGTGAACTTGTTCTATTGACTTTCATTAAACATATATGTCTGATTCCAACAAAGTATTCGACACTTAAAAATAATTTACAGGTCATATTTAATAGCAATTTTTTGTATTTAATTCAACAGGCGAGCCAAATTAGTATGATTCAGAACTTTCATATACAATAAATTACATTTAAATCCTTCCATCTTGTCGTGGAAAAATTATTTGGCAGTAGTACATCGTTTTCTGGGTACTTAGGTTTGAGTAGAATGTTTGCTAAATAATTCATAGATGTCATATCTGCCTGCAAATCCCTACACTCTTATTTTGTATGTAGGATCCTATCATTTTGAAATTATAAGTGTGCTTCGTCTGGCTGCTAATTCAGAAACATGCGACTTTTATCCAATTTATTTGTTTGGGGCCGGAGGTCTAAAGGGTGAGTTAAGATTTATGTCGACCCTATAGAAAACTAGGAAGTACCATCTCATTACTGAAGTAGTTACATATTTTCTGCTAGAAATATGCTATTTATATACATAGTTATCAATATTTTGCGTTATTACTTCTAAGAACTTAGAAATGTATACTTTGCACTGATCTAAAGGTATCGCTTCAGATAATTCGTAGTGTGTAATGATTATACATTTTACCCTACAGAATAATGAACTAAAAGGATGCATATATGTATGCATGTCATCGGATATTTGTATTAATATTTGTTTCGTATTCATTCTTCTATACTTTTATTCTTCTTACTATCGGCCATATATTGTATTTCTCATTCTGTACATATATTACATACCTTGTCTGTTTATTTATCATTTGTATTTTCAGATGTCTGATATAATGCACGCAACTTCTGCAAGCAAATTTATGATTTTTCGTTGACGTTTGTTCAGACTATCGTATTATTTCAAAAATCATAATTGAACCTAGAAAAACAATTATTTTTTGGAAAAAGCTATAGTAAATTATACTCATATTCACTTAAATGCGTGCCTGATTAATTTACACCTGAGTACACCTTACACATCTATGCTGTGGATTAAAACTATATAACACTATGTCAATATATGACAGAAGTGAAATGATCAGCTGTGTTATAGATTCCTCCATCGGCACATACGTTGGTGAGTCCAGAACATTAAGTATCCTTCTAAAAACACTGAGATCTTCTATATGCTATGAGATTGCACTTGGCATACATTATCTCATAGCTATAAATGTTGACCGGTACGGCAGGCAGTCCACGATGATTAGACTGACGATCAAAATGGCCCTTAAAAGTGTCATATTTTTAAACACAATTCATGTCTCCATTTCATTGGCACTGTTCCACGATCATTTATTATATGAGGTTAATCTTTGCTAAAAGAACTTCCTCATTGTTATGCAGGCAAGAAACTAGAGCAAACTAGGTTAATTCTGTTTGTGATAGCTAGAAAACAGTGTAAACCAGGCATGGAGTAGATAAGATGACGACTGCTATCATAGGCAACCCGAAATATAGACACACATGAGAAGGAAGTAAACAGTTAATAGCAGGTCCAAATCCAACCACAGATCATATAAGGTAAATGCATATGTATC
Organism: Sinohyriopsis cumingii; assembly: GCA_028554795.2. Lineage (NCBI taxonomy): Eukaryota > Metazoa > Mollusca > Bivalvia > Unionida > Unionidae > Sinohyriopsis > Sinohyriopsis cumingii. The sequence continues at coordinate 130,547,245 of CM068838.1, forward strand.
GTCCCTTCATCTGGTGTTGTTGTTGTGTGGTTTAACGCCATTTTTTCAGCACACGATAGGCTATACATGGCGGCCAGTATTAATGATGGAGGAAGAACCCGGGAAAAGCCCGGAAAGAACCACCGATCCACGAGAAGCTACTGGCAAGTTTTCTCATACACCCACAGTGGCCGAATCCGAGACTCGAACCCACGCAGACAGAGGTGAGATGGCAATGATCCGTAACGGATCAGTGAATGTACAGTTTTGTACTTATACTGCCTCGATAAGTGTTGCTTTTTAAACAAGTCTGTTATAGTCTTACTCTAATTCTGTCAGAATGTTAACATGATTAGGGGTATTACTTGATATACTATAACTAGAATCAGTACAATATCCGTACCTTTCTTCGAGAAAAGTCAATGTTTTCTGTCCAAATCAATCTTCTACGTACTTTATCTTGTTTCTTTGTGTTCCAGATGTAAGTCTCTGGATCTACTGTGCTGATCATTCAAGCGAGGTTGCAATTTACGTGTCATTATAATGTCTGGCCATATCTTGTGGTCTAAGTTTTAAAGTCACAGAGGATTTTAACATGCTTCACACATTCATTAGGTGATTAACCTTACGCATACTGCATAAAGGTTAGAAATACTGATTTTGCATATTCACCGTCGCATTGAAGACTTGGAATGTTTGATCTTCAACTGTCATTCGCGGTTTTCCGTTTCTCTCTTTAATCCTCCCATCTGTAGCCATTTTCAAGTGCCCGCACCATCATGCTATTATTTGCCGTGATAAACTGTTCATACATTCCCTTGTTCTACGATCATTGTACTCTTTCCAGCGTCTGCTTTGCTACTACATGTTTTTACTTCATATTGTTTAATAAATTCCCCCTTCCGAACATCAAACCATTGAATTCCTGTTTACTCTCCAGGATGTATTTCCTTGCACTTCATTTTCCAGCCTCAGCCGACATTTTCTCATTTATAAAGCTTTTTCCTGCAATCCTCCTTGGAGCTACATCAGCCTTTGGGTACAGCGCGTGGGAGATGAACATAAGCTTTCTAGTTCTTCTACTAAGATCTGATTTTATTATCATTATTATTAGCGTTGTTATTATTGATATATATATATATATATATATATATATATATATATATATATATATATATATATATATATATCCTCCCGTTTACATCTGTCACACAGCAGTTCATTCCATGAGAGAGAGAGACAGAGAGAGAGAGACTGAGAGACAGAGACAGAGAGAGAGAATGCGTTGAGCGGTGTTGGATAGTAGATGAACTTTATAACGTCAGTGCTAAATTCCCGTTTTACCCAATACCGCCACCAACCGCACTTAGTACAAACATACAACATAAGTTTAATATCCCTTTGAATCCATTTTATCCCGAATTACTACTTACGCTCCATAATTGGTCTCCATCTCTCCTTTGGTTGCATTGTCTTTGATCTATCATGTTGCCTGTGCAACAAGGAACCATACATCAACTTCATCTTGGTCGCAAGTGTGACGCCCTGGAAGTGACACTAGTCCTACATTAGTCAAAATGCATTTCGAGGTGAGATTGAAATGAATGGTATAGTTAACTTACACGATCTTACGTAAATGTTAGATAACGAAAACAGATACTGAAAAGAAGGTAAAACAAGTATAATTTATTGAATATATTATATTTTAAAGTGATTTTCACACATGCCTTAAAGAAACCTAACCGTTATACCTCTTATGAATTATCTGTGATATAATTTGGATGAGGCATGGGAAGAAATAGTTTTTATTAAGGCGAATTTGAAACCATCATAGGTGTTTATAATAAATGTGATTGCAATACTAACACTTGCCTTTTTTCATGGATAAGTCATTTACGAATTTGTGAGTTTTACCTTCTTGAGTTAGTTCTACAGATTTAACATTGTGATACATCAGTAGGAAGAGAGAGAAGAGAAAGAGATGGAGAGAGAGAGAGAGGAAAAAGGTCTATACCATTTTTATGCAACAGTATGAATTTTTCTCATGTCATTGTAACTACATCAATATAAAATTGATATATGTGATTTTGCTCTAAATTAAATATATGACATGTTTGAGGACGCCGGTACTTTAATACATCTACTAGGGACTTGGTTTATTCTTAGTGAGGTTCCGTTTGATAACTGTGTCAGGTGAAATTGGTGAAGCGGTTAAGTTCTGGTTGTGATTGTACATTTATTAATGGAAGCAAAAATTCTAAAATCTGGAGGGGAATGTATTAATAATGGCGGTTATATAAACTGGAAGTCTGATTGGATAAATTCGAAACGGTCACTCGAATTTTGATGAAATGTACCGTATCTATGTAAACGGAACTGCTAATTGCACTTCTGAACTTGGAATTAATTTAGTTTCTAGTATTTACTAGTAGGGGTGTGTCCTACAATCAGTCTTCTACAATTTGCGTTGTTTATCTAAGTAAATTGTTATATGGTGTATATGGGGGCACGTTTTGTTCTGATATCCATTTATCCTATGCATTAATTTCATATTTAAATATTTGTTTGATCCAGGATATAACACCGAGCTCGGTCGTCCCTTAGACATCGATAATCATCATTTAAAAGGTAATAAGCCACCACATTTGACATAATCATGATCATTTGTTTTTAGACTATAGACAATGTTTACATGTTTACTATGATTACTCTTATGCATATCTGTATTGGGTCTGACATTTGATAGGATTCTAACTTGGAACGAAAATGTTTGCTAAAATTAGTGTTCACGACATTAACTCGTTTATAATTTGATGGATTGTTCAATTAGAAATGACTCACATATTGGTCGTGTTAAATATGTATAAATGTAAGTTTGGTAAACAAATTATTCATTCCTGTTTCATATCAGTCTTTGGGAAATATATTATCATAATTTTCGGTTGTTTTAAGATATCATTTGAGAATAAACTATTCCAATTATTCATTCATATTACTAAATTGCACATTGACATTTAGATTAGCACATTATTTTGGAATTATTGAGAACTCAATCAAATACATGCAGGATTGCATTCTTATGGCACATTAGGACTTTCAAGACTACTGGTACAGCAGGACAGTCAAGACTCTGGAATTCATTCGGAACATTCTATAGTTTTGGACCTGGGAAAAAACATTTAGGTCTTTTTTTGATTTAATTCATAATATTGTAAGCGTCTTTTGAGCTTGAGTTTTATATTCAAGGGAAATGGAATAATTTTACTTAAATGGCTAGTTTCACTTCCTTTTTGTTACATATTTTAAGACCTAAAGTAATAATACTACCCGGTAATCAAGTACAAGTCTTTCATAGAGGTAATATCTAAATACGGTTATCACAAAATGTACGTTCTCATTCTCTATAAACACAAATCTATCCCGCTTTTTAGAACTATATGTACTATTCAGTACAGATTATAGATAAGCTTAAGGGAAGAATACAATCGATTTGAATTGCTCAAGAAAATTTATTATTTAATTTGAACGAAAGACGTTATTGATAGCATAACGACACGTATAAGTAAGTAGCAAATAAGTTCCCCCAGAACCGTAAATACAAGAAAAGTGTGCTGCTATAAAATATGGGCACTATACATTTCAAGTCCTCTTCGTATTTCAATATTTATTGATCAGTAAGGATGGAATTTAAAACTGTATGTTTATGCAAGCAAGGATATGCCAAGGCGATATTCTTATATGAAACATAATATATAAAATACGCGCTGTCGTCGTATGCTCTTATTGTAAAGCGACTTCGAAGCATGGGTGGCTTGGTGGTGCTGAAGCATGTGAGGGGAGGGTAGAGAAATACTAATTTAAAATCATCCTTTCTAATGAATTAGGGACAGTGTCTATGAATAAGGAGGTAAAATATACCTGCGTTATAAATGCGATAGCAAGACTAATTCCTACCACATTTCATGGGTCACTCATTTGCTAATTCAAGATTCTTGCCGGCCTTTCGATTACATTTCGTACATATGTGCAGATCCACATATTGATAAATTGGAAAGGAAAGTAAGGTACTATTTTAAAAGGGTTGACTCAGGGAAATATCAAGGTCTGTAGGCCTTATGAAAGTTGGCATTCAGTCCCATCCTCTGTGTGTGTGTGTGTGTGTGTGTGTGTGTGTGTGAGAGAGAGAGAGAGAGAGAGAATGGTGGAGGCGATATCTGTATCATTACGTGCACTTTCTATACATAAGTGTGTGCATCTGCTTAAGTAAGGTCGTTTGCGTAACTCACGCAAGACGTACGTTATGCACAGCTTACGCACTTAAGTGAAATGGGTCCCTGATTCACATCTTAGCTGTGTTCACTGTGGTCTAAATAATTATCCTGTAAATGATATTTCCTAAATGAAATAATGTAAAAGTGCCTTACAGCAGCATAGCTAATATCAAGCAAGTCGGACATTCGAGACACATGGAACATATGCAAATCATCGCAAAGATTTTTTTTACAGAAGTTGCATTTTACAGATCTTTATATCGGATGTTGATAAGCGTGTTCTATTTCTCGGGTTGAATCATAGGTAAAGTGCGCAGATCAAGTGCGCATTTAAATTATTCCTTCCCTTGTCACGATGTTTATTTCATAAGCGAGAAGAACAATAACTTGTGATGTGATAATTAACGACAATTAATGAAGTGAAATTGTAATGGTTTGAGGCTTGGATTAGAAGGGTCCCCAAAGGCACGATATTTACAAACATCTACCAGTCTATTGATCTTTCTTTTAACATTGCAATGGGCCGCTACATCCATCCCTCTATCCACCACCGCCCTCTGACATACCGCCCTCCAGACGCCGCGTTTGCATTGCAAAAATGTCTTCTTTTTGTCAAAGGAAGTTTAAATAAAGTATCTGTAAGGTAACCTCAGAAATCAACCTTTAGGGAAAGTACATACATATATTCAATTTTTTACCTGCCCGCCACAAAAGTAAAGAATAAAAAAAATTAAATGTCATTCAACTTGCGACTTAAAGAAAACTATGTTATAAATTAATACAGATATAATACAGATATCTGTAACAATATAAGATGCTGCAAAAAATAATGACTTGTCCGATAGTATGTGTGATAGTACCTCTAGAATGTTGAATAATAGATGACTTCGTGTTGGTTATTCTACCCATTCCATTGGTCACTGTGAGGCGTTTGTCACTATAATCATTGAGATTTTATTTCTTTCATACATATCATCCACAACTATCACAACTTTAAAAAATATATTAAAATATTAACCTTTATTTTTACAAGTCGTAAATTTTGTTTTAATCGGTCTGGATACTTCTCAATCTTTGTTAAGCTCGGTAACATGTGTCCCTTGTTTATGTTTCTCAAAAGATGCAATTGAGTAAATGTTTCACTTTTAATTTTTTCCACAATTTGTAAGTTTATAGTTACAGCTTATATTTATTTGGCAAGAATTTTTTTTAAAATATCGTTCTCAATTTCCATACTGCCATAGAAGTGTTATTATTATTTTAGTATTTACCCTATTTTATTTTTTTCCGGATATTTTAATCTCTGCTAAAATCCTTGAAAGCTTCAGAATTTTAGTATTACCTTTAGTTTAGTTCAATCGGTCTTATTTTCTTTCCAATATTAATCGCCTCTAGTAGATTATGCAATAGTTTTAGAATTAGCTGTGTTCGTTTTATTGTTATTATGAGTCGGTTACTCAAACTGCCATCATTAATTTGATGTGTAGATAAGGCGTGTTGACGGTATAACGAAGGGTGTTGAATAGTAGATGTCTGTGTGTTGATTCTTACACATGACATATTGATGGAATAGTGTCTGATGATTGGTAGTGCATGAGTAAGGATTGGTCACTACACATGGCCTGTTAATGGTAGAATATGCTTTTTGGGACACTACACATGGAGCGTTGGATAGTAAGTGTTGTGTAATGTTTACTACACACGGTTTCTTGGATAGCAACTGTAGGGCATTCAGCTCTACAAACGTCGTGCGGATAACATATTAAGGCGTATTAGTCATTATACACAGTGTGAAGGAGATTATATGGGGGTACTGGACAGGGCTTGTATAGTATGGTTCCCTACATAGGATGTATTGACGGCGTTATTAGATGACTTGATGTTATTCACTACATTTGGTGTGCTGAATATTATGTGTTTCATCTGAGGTCAACAAATTCTAAAAATATATACAATATGCTATCGAAGATATATATATATATATATATATATATATATATATATATATATATATATGCAACTGTGTATTGACGGAGCGAATGTTTATATGCAACTATGTATACATATGCAACTGTGTATTGACGGAGTGAATGAACTCCTTACATCCCTGCCCAGTGTGTCCGCTACAAATTGAAGTTTTGCGCCTTAGTCGCTATTCACAATCACGTTTGCAAATTGATAAGTTGATTGTTTTCTATTTTGAGCCTCTATTTTTATTCGCTTTGATTAATCAATATAAAATATATTTATAAAATTAAAAATAAAACAAAATTAGAACACTATAAACTCATGGTTAACTTCGTGAACACTGAATGCTCAGCTGTTCACGCACCGGAGCTTAGAATTAGTGTGAAATAGAAACGAAGCGAAACGAAGCCCACAAGAAGTATTTAAAATAATTTAATGTATTTACAGCTGATCTAAATTATTATTCTGCTTTAATTAACATTATCACCTACCATACAATTGTTTATTCTCTCTCTCTCTCTCTCTCTCTCTCTCTCCATCGATCGATTGACAAGGTTTTCATATGTACTATAATGATAGGGTAATGAAATATTCTCTCTTCATAAAGATATTTTCATTAAAAATTAGAATCACAAGCAGTGTCTTACATGCTTTTCATATAAAACCAGATCTGTACTACTGCAAAAATATTTCTCGATGGAATTAAATACAGAAAATGAGCAAGTTTCAAGGAAAGAACATCTGATTTGAATTGCCCCAAAATGTAGAATTTATTTCGAATGGAAGCTTTTTGACAAAATTTATAAGCGGCAATTAAAGGAGCAAACACCACTCTCTTAATTATAAAATCAGTATACCGTAATACAGTACAGGTACTTCACAACTCAAGGCGGTCTTGGTATGTCAGTATCAGTTGATCAGTAAATACTTAACTTGAAATTGCATGTTTAAATAAGGACATGCCAATGCGAATAAGAAACATGATATCGAGATAATGTGCAATGTTCTTCTTTCTGCACTACTAGGAAGAGTGTATGGGTGGGTACGTGATTGGGTTGGAGAAACAAATTTTAAACAATCCTATTGGATGCATTATGGTTAGTGTCTGTCAATAAGCAGACAAAATATGCTTGTGTAATTAATGCGACAGCAATAGTAATGCCTACCACATTTCAGGTATCAGTCAGTTATTAATTCAAGATTTTTCCTGACCTTTCCATTACATTTCATTCACACGTGCCGCAGTAGTGAATAGGGATACCCTAGCATCAATGGGAATTAGCATTACAGACCCCCTTGGGACAATCTAGCATCAATGGAAAATTAACATGGAGAAAAATCGTGGGACAATCTAGCGTCAAGGGGAATTTAACATGGGAATAAATCGTGGGACTGTCTAGCGTCAAGGGGAATTGAACATGGGAATAAATCGTGGGACTGTCTAGCGTCAAGGGGAATTGAATATGGGATTTTTTTTTTTTTAAAAATTTTTAAATTTAAATTTAAATTTAAATTTAAAAAAAGGGTAGGCAATTGAAAAGTCATTCTCTTTTCGAGAAATATGGCTGGCCCTGAAAAGGGCCTTTGGTTTTTCTTCTTCTTCTTCTTCTGCTTCTAATTTCTTCTTTTCCTCCACCAACTTCTTATTTTCTCACCTACACTCTTTTTCTTCTTTTTTTTCTCCTCCTCTTCTTTCTTCTCTTCCTCCTCCTCTTCTTTCTTCCTCTTCTCATTTTCTTCTTCTTTTTCAATTTTTTCATTCCATGCTCTCATCCTTATCCTTTCCTCTTCATCCTCCTTCTCCTCCTTTATTTCTTTCAACAGATCACTGATGATTACCTTCATTTTTCGTAAATTGTTTATCTCCATCTTCACTCGATGGGGACTATAAGAGTAGTGATCCTCGTTTAGGTTAACCAACATTTGCTCAAACATTCCTAAATTGTCCAGGACGTTTTGCAATTTTTCCATTTTGTTAATGTGGTTCGAAGCCATCTTCTTTTTTATTCTTTGCAGAATGGTTTGAACGACGAATACTGTGGGTTCTTATACGAAAAGCGCGGACGTGATGGAAAACATCCCCCTAAGACATAAAAAATTGATCTTACCTAGATCATGACCAAACAACGCGCGGACGTGAAGGAAAACATCCCCTACTTTCTCATTTCATATAATAAAACCAAAACTATACTCTCCACATACGCTAAGAAACAATAAAGAAACTACTATTCACACAAACTTACGTGAACAGTTTCAAACACAAACACAATCACACAAACACATACACTTCCACTATCAATAAAAGAGTTAGTGTTTATATTCACACTACTCTACCTACACACACTGGCAAATGGATCGTTATTTCTTTTCTAGAGTATTGGGGTAGCCCTGAAAAGGGCTGTTTGTTTTTAACTTCAGAGGCCCTCGTTAATGGTGGCACCTTCTGGGTCTGGCACCACAGTCACAACGCCTACTCCAATCATTGGTCCAATTGACTGAAGTTGTTGGAAGAGCTGACGGGGGGTGAGTGGCTTCACTATCCCACTCCTCCGTTTGCGGAATAGTGAACACTTCTTCTTCCCTTTGTCTACTTTGTCTTCTATTCCTCATTCGAGGATGAACAATTGGTCTCCTTACCTCTTGTTGTGGTTGTAACTGTGGTGCAGTCATTGCCTGTGGAGGTTCCATCACCCAGGGCTTCACCTCACATTTCTCTATCATGAACACGTGAGACCTTATCCCTCTCTTTTTTTCTTCCTCTTCTTTCAGTTTTCTTTCTTCTTCCTCTTGTTCTATCCTGGCTTCTTCCACAAGGGCCTCTGAAGCCAGCTCATTCAGGAGGCATCTGGCATACTCTAGATGCATCTGAAGTTCCATCAATTTAGTCAGTCTGCTGCTCATTTTTCTAGTGTTGAACAATCAACAAGGGTAGCTAAACTGTCCAGCTAGTTTCAATTTATACTGAAAGCGCGGACGTGAAGGAAAACATCCCCCTAAAAAACATAAAATTGATCTTACCTAGATCATGACCCAACAACGCGCGGACCTAAAAGAAACACTCACTCACTTTTTTATGCTACCCATCACTATTTTAAAATTTTTTATTAATCACTTCAATAGACTATTTACATACCCAAAGCAATCCAATCTAACCCCAAATATACACCTCAAACACCAAAAAAAGACATTATTTTAATCTACTATTCACACAAACTTACGTAAACTCTTACAAACACACAAACACATACACTCTCACTATCAATAAAGAGTTAGTGTTTATATTCACACTACTCTACCTACACACATTGGCAAATCGATGGTTATTTCTTTTCTAGAGTATTGGGGTAGCCCTGAAAAGGGCTGTTTTTTTTTGTTTGCTATGGCATTCTTTTTTAGTTTCTAAGAATGCGATGTCCTCTGATTATAGACTTTCTGGCAATAGGTCTGCTTCTTCGGAAAGAGAAGAAGAACTCTTTGGTGTCGATACGGCAATCGACAAAGTCTCAGTCAAGTTCAGGTTGCTGCTGCTGCTGCTGTTGTTGTTGTTGTTGCTGTTGCTGCTGTTTCTGAAGTCTGTACTTCTCTGTCCATTCTTCTTTCTCCCTGTTCACTTCTTCTCTGAAGAGCTCTTCTATCAGGTCTTCAGTGACTTTTAGCATTCTCACGTTCTCTATTTCTTCTGGCTTCGGTATCAGACTGTGTCTGACCCTATGCAAATTCACGTAGGCTTCGTTGAGCTTAGCTAGTTTGGAGCACATCTTCTTAGGAGGATGAGTCGACAATGGATGGTTAGTCTGGAAACAACCCCGGTTCTTAAAGTCAAAGCGCGGACGTGAAGGAAAACATCCCCACACGGTTTTCGAGCCGCAACGTTCAGTGAGTGTCATGAGAGGGATAGTAAGAAATGAAAGAGCATCAATCCAACATTCTTATAGCTAAACAAAAGACAAAGGCATTTTTTTCCAAAACACAACATTTTTTATTCAAAAATCACTTAACACTAACCAACAACAACTGTAACATTTTTTAACAATAATCCAACATGATAACATCAAACATTTTTTTCTTCAAATACAGTCTACTTTAAACAGGGCTGACAACGTTGTGAATGAAATTGTGATTTCCACTGTTGGAAATCATTAGGCCAGTGATGGACACTACGTTTCCTAGCTTGAGACAAAAGATAAGCATAATGGTCACAGAACCATCGATCTACTTTCACATCGTTTCTAGCAGAAGAACGAGGATCAAAATGAGTCACTAAATGTTCTAAGGAATAGCCCAGGCTGCGATGATGCAGAAAATACACACAGTACTGTCCACACACCAAGGAATCTGTGCCTTGTAATTTCACATTATTGAATCGGGTGGTTTGAGCATTTCTTCTCATAAAGTCAATGATATCGTCTTCCAAAGGGGGCAATCCATAGGAATCGAAATATTCCACACATCCTTCTTGAGGAAAGTAAACGGCTACCCAGTGGGTTCCTGGGAGATGACTGTCGTCCGTGTTGATCACGTAAGCTTGATGGTCTTGAGGTTTGCGATGAGGGAGTTCATCTTTAGCACAGACGACAGGATTCCAAGAAGCCGTATACGAACTGTGGTTCAAAAGGTAATAAAGTTCCCAGGTATCCATTGTTTTGTGTTTTTTTTCTTCTTCACAGGTAATAATAAGTCGTCAATTCGATTCTGACTTTTTGCTTGAAAATGTCTGACGAATAAACGGTTATTCGTTCTGTTTCCTCACTCTGATTCAGGAGAGCTTCGATACGATGGATCTCTTGAGTGGTTAATGGTGGACAAGAATGTTCACGCAAGTCTTTATACCACTGATGCAACACGTCTTTGTTCGAGATGAGACTCCAAGCTTCATCCAGATACTCGTCCAATTTTTCTTCTTGACTCAGCATCAGACATTTATCGTGTTGAATTTGACTGGGATGATCGTTTTGACATCCATAACAATTTTTCTTGATCAATTCCGTCATTTTTTCCACCAAGTGTTTGGCAAACAGGAGACTAAATGGGCTTCTTGTTCTGGCCATCTTGACTTCATCATGATCACTTCTTCTTCTTTTTCTATGGTCTCCTCACATTTCATGTCCAAAGTTTCTCCACTAGGTAAAGAGGGATAACAGTCTTCCATGGTTTCTAGTAATCTAGAATGACTTCTCTCAAACTGTTGATTTCTATGGTATTATCGAATTCAGCATACAGGATGACGTTCACTGTGTTATCTGCGCGTAAAGCTTCTGCAAACTGAATTTCCACACGAATTTGGCCAGATTTTATAGGGTGGAAATGTCCCTCGTCGCTGCCTTGGTAAGGAGTGAAATCGAAAGCCCACAAAGTGTAGCCTCCTGCATAATCGTCGTACGTAATGCCGTGACTGGTGTTGGTTCAGAACTGGCCCGTGGCTTCGTACAAGGACAAGTACGATCTCAAGTAATTCTTCTGGGCAAAGTTAGGCTCGAAAGGTCGGGTACACAAGGTCTTGCCGTCGCGACTGACTTCGATCTTGGACACATTGTAATGTTGAAACTCAAAAGGATTTTCGTTGTAGGCTCCGTTGAAGGCTGTATTCTTGACGATACCAACAATCAAACGCTTGGGTAACTGTACTTGGAACAGATGATCTTCGATCATGGATCGCTGTCCAGCAGGAATGGTGAAGGTTTTCACTTCTACGCGCCGGATCGGGTACTTGGCGGTCGTTCTGCTCAACGTCTGACTGATGTCGTTTCCCACTTTAGGCAACACTTCCACACGACGCACGTAAAGTCTGGCTTCTTGAATGACGGTTTTGTAAGAAGGGATATCATCACCAACACCAGACATCAAATGGAAAGCGGCACTGCTGCGATTCAGTCTCAGGCGGACATCCACCCCGTTCAGCAAATACTTTTCTTGTAACCATATGTCCAAATGCAAGCGATCCATCAGTTCTAAACTACGACTTCCAGCAATTTTCTTTCGTCGTTCTACAAATCCCGATAAATTTTGAGTTTCCCCACTAATTGTAACGGTGTTGAACCTAGTCGCTTGGTCAGGTTTCCATACCAAGCAAGCATCCAGATGAGTGTTCTTGGCTTCTTTTCCGTACGTCAAGAGATTTTCCAGGTAGGCTCGGTAAGGGTAAGTATCCATGCTGCTGCTGACTAGTTTGTTATTCAAGTACAAGTCCACTTCGCTGAACAAGGAATGCATGAAATTATTGACGGGAGCTACTGCATCATAATTGTCTAGGTTAGTGTTGGGTGGTTCGATCACTTTCACTTTCAAGTACAGGTAACTGCTATTCAGATCGATGTAATCTTCGGGCTATCCTTTGATTTCAAACTCGATGGGAGCGGAATCGGTCAATGAGGAGACCGGGTGAAATTCCACCCACTGGGATTCTTGCATGGTCATCATGGTGGGGGGCATGGCAAACATATCCAGTTCCGTCTTGGAACAAGCGCAAGACTCTCGGTGCATCACTTTTTTTTTCTGTGTCTCAATAATCGAAAACGTCTAAGTCTCGAACGGTTCTTCTTTTCTTAGCCTTTCTCGCTTGAAGTCTGGTGAAAGGGTGTTTTCTGCGTCGTCTCTTTCTGCCTTGTCCTTGCTGAATGCCTGACTCGGTAGCGTGCAGGGCATTTATAGGTGTGTCTCGTCGGCCCAAAATGTCTTTGCCCGTTTGCAGCAAGACATTTTTACCTGCCCTCATGAAGGCTTCTTTAGGGTTTTGTTTGTCGATGATGACATTTTGGAGAAATTCTTTGCCTTGCGTCAGTGCCGCATCTTTCAAGGCGTGCAATCGGCGTGTCACCATCGGTTTCAACACCGGGGCCACCGAACGAAAGGCCGATTTTAACATGTCTCCTAAACCGTGTCCTCGCTGTCGTGCAACCCCTCGGTACACTGGATACATGACTTACTTACGAGTCGTGAGAGAACCGTTTTCGAAAATGGAGTTTCACAGTGACTTTGCTTTGATGATTGGAATATTTTGTCCCAAATCTCCTTTTATAGTAATGTTGACCGTGTCCAAATACGACTTGCTGACAGGCAAATAGTGAGGATGGACAAATTCGCGGTGAACGTGGTAAGTGTTTCCACCTTCCTCGTCAGCGTTCGTGGCAGAATCCACTTTGAAAGGAATGACACGCAGTAACGGTACGGAAGTGTGTCCCACCACGTTGTACTGCAACACATCGGAGTACACAAACATCAAATTCAGTCCTTGGTTCAGTTCTACCGGGGTACGAAAATACTTGGCAAAAGTCTCGTTGTCGGCAATGATTGGTAATTCGGGTTTTTGTTCTACTTTCTTCCTCAGCTCCATGTCTCCGCCCAACATGTCAAACAATTCAGGACAAAATAAGAAAGACATTTTACGCCCCTCAGGAAATTTTATCAGGAAGCGACGAGCTGTTTTGTGGTACTCCAGGGTGACGATACCTTTATTGACACTTTCCAAAGCTTTCAGAAACACGCCATTAAACCTGGTGGCTATTGGGCTGACCAAATGTTGACCACTAAAATAATAGCCTGGGGGAATGAACAAGTGATAGGTGGTGTACTTTTGATTTTGTAAACGGGTTTTCTTGTCATATTTGCTATGGGTATCCATCCACTGTTGCAATTGCTCGTCATAAACTTCCACATCAAATTTATTTTGATTGGGAAGGACATTGAGGACTTGGGTCGGGTGAATCATTTCCACTAAAGCCACTTCCCAATGGGCTTCGTAATCTAAGGGGATGGCCTGAGGTAATTTGGCCGTGTAACAGCACAACGTGTTGTGGGGAAACACCTCCATGGAACTGTCACTGGGTAAGGTTAAGTAAAATTGGTTTTCGTGACTCATAATTCCAGAGTTCTGTGGCTGTCCGAGGGGTTATTACTGGACGTCAGAGGCGTGTCTCCACCAAAAATGGGGTTCTGGTTGTGGTTGGACTGGTGACTGGCACTGGCACTGGACACAAGGTTCCCGTGGTTCCCGTTCGAGGAGATTTTCAGGGAGGGATTGGGAAGCAGGTAACCGATGCAACTACTCAATAAAATGGTCCACAATTGTTTGTCTCCTTGTTGCAAACTCAAATTGGCAATGGCTGCCCCGATGACACAATACACCACGAAGATTTGGCAGAAAAAGACGATTTGCGTTTTAGGCACACGTTCTCCACACCACACCCACAAGGGTTGTTTTTGTAACTCTTGCACAGAAGAACTAGGTGAAGGAGGAGTGGTCGACGTAGTAGCTGCGTCTGTGTGAAAGGGCATGATGGTCACTTCTTCTTTTTATAGTCGATGACTTGCGAAGCGTCGATCCAAGAATCAAAACTGGGTGGATATCCTTTCCAACGTACTTTGACTTCTTTGACACGTCGTTTGCCCACTTTACGGGTTCTGCGTTCGAGAATGCTTTCGATGTCGTACACGTCGTCTTCTTTTTTGGTGACACGTTCTAACTCGGGCAAATAAAACGTTCCTTTGAGCACTTCTCCGTTCATGTCTTCCAATTTATAGACGGCACGATGACGGCAATGCACTCATCCAGTGACGCGAAACAATTCGGTCGTCCAGTTAGGTAAGTAACCTTTGTCGAAAGTGCGTTTGGTTTTGCCAATGCGCACCCAATCTCCTACGACCAACTCTCCACTTTTCTTGGGGACAGCCCTCGTCGGGGACGTACCAAACAGACGCTCAAACACCAACACTTCGTTGTCGGGAGTCACGTCTTGCGGGGCACGTCCGATGCTTCGATGGTAAGATTGGTTGTACGCTTGCACCAGGTGAGGTAAGATGTCGATGTACTTCAGAGTGTGGTGATGCGTAAAATATTTCCACATGCGTTCTTTCAAAGTGCGTTGAAAACGTTCCACGATGCTGGCTTTGGTTTCGGGATTCTCGGTGGTAAAAAAATGAATGTCACGTTTCTTTAATTCTTTTTGGAAAGCTTGGTTCAGAATTTCGGTGCCTTGTCCGTTTGCCATCGAAGAGGGTGACGACCGCTTTGTTTCAGCACCCGTTGCAGGGCTCGCATTAACTCGCTGCTGGATTTGGAAGTCAAGGGCACGACCCAGGCAAATTTGGAAAAGACGTCGATGACACAGAACAAATATTTGTAGCCACGATTGTAGCTGGCTAAATGAGAGACATCGGCTAAATCGGCTTGCCATTGATGATCGATGCCTTCCACTCGGGTGCGACTTCTGGCAAACTTGCGTCGAATGGGCTTGTGTAAAGTGTAGGTAGCTTGTTCTTGTAACCATCGTTGCACTTGAGGTAAACGGAGACTTTTCAGTCGAGTTTTGGCAGCACGATACAATTTTTGAACTCCTGCGTAACCTGCAGGATGCGAGGGATCGTAGTAAATGCTGGCTAAGACTTTTTCCATTTTTTTGTGTTGGTTTGTGTGTTAATAAGTTACCCACTGTTCGGTGATGCTACTTTGGGTGGGACGAAAGGGTGGTTTGGAAACGGATTTACGTGTCCGATGGGCTACGGGAGTAGAAGTCGAAGGTAGTGGTGGTGGTGGAGGTGGCAATGGAATGGCTTTGGTCTTCTTTTCTTTTTTCACTTCTGGTTTCCCTTCCTTCTTTTTCACTTCTGTCGAAGGAGGAGTGGACATCATCTTTTTAACCCAAGCTTTCATTTCTTCTCGTTGGGGTGTGGGGGACGGTGTCAACAAGGATGCTGCAATCTTACTCGAAATGGGAGCTGCTGACGGTGTTTGAAACACTTCTCGCATCTCTTCTTCCTCAGGTCTTCGTGGGGTAGCATCTCTGGTGACCCCTGGGGATGGTAGTAGTGGTGGTGGTGGTGGTAATAATGATGGTGCTGGACTTTTCATCAAGGTCTTAGAATCTTTCAAAGTGGGTAGAGCTGTTTCGTCTAAAGCTTTCTGGTGAAAGAGTTGCAGTCGTTGCAAGAGTTGACCGTACTTTTGCGATTTTTCTGTTTCGGACAAATCTTGGCGATCCATCAAAGACTGTAATTCGTGTTGTAACTGGGACATCTCGCTCAAATTGGGATTGGGAGGTAAATGCGGGGTGCATTGTTCTTGCCACCGATGGTATTCCATCCATCGTTTGTAAGGCACTAAAGCTAGTTTTCGTCCTTCCAAGGGGTTGTCAGGGGTCGATTCTGAGATCTTGGGACTTCCGAGGGCCTTTTTATCTTGCTCCCACCAGTCCTCCCAACATGGTTCCCAAGACTCCTTTCAGTATGGGGCCTGACAAGAGAGGCAAAATGCCTCCACGTTGGACTAACATCTTCTTTTGACGAATGGGAATTTTGTTTCGAACCATTTGGCGAAGAACGTGACGATGTTTGCTTAAGCATTGTTTCTGGTGTTTGGACAAAGGGATCGTGCCTTTCAAAACGTTCAAACAACATTCGCACACGGTATCGATGACCTCTTTGGAGGCTGATTGAATGAGTTTTTTTCGTAGAGGTGAAGAAGCTTGGGACAGGACAGATAACATGTCCCCATGTTTGACTAAACGTGGTGGTAGTCCTTTCCTTTTCTTTCCTTGGGGTTTTCTGGAGGGTGACATCTTTGAGTCTTCAGGAGTACCAAAAAACACTGATACCCCCGACTTGGTCACACACCTTTTTTATACTGGAACGCGTCGCCACTGATTGTCTTTACGTCGTATCAGTTTGAGGACAGGCATGACACGTCGTGCAGGGGTACGCAACGGACTAAATCGAGCCAGTTCTTGCTTGGACAAATCCAGTAAACTTTGTAACATGCCCGATCTTTCATGGACTTTGATTTTGGGAGAAGGTACTTTGTGAGCAGCAGCCACTGCCACTAAATTGGAGGGTCCTGCCACTGGGGAAGTTCTTTTTGGGGTCATCAACGGAGAAGTTCTTGGTGTGATCAACGTCTCCAAGTACTCTTCAGTTCCTGGTGTCATCAACGGAGAAGTGGATAAACGTGAGGCTGCCGGAGACACAGTCGCCGACTTGGCAGGTCGTGGTTTGCGAGTGTAAGGTTGCGTCCTGGCCGAAGTGCCTCTCTTACGACTAGTTTTCTTCTGTGGACTTTTCTTTTTCTGGGGACTTTTTCTCTGTTTCTTTTTCTGGGGGCTTCTTTTCTTTTTCCGGGGTGGTGTCTGGTCAGAGGAGGGTCCCGCCACTGGAGAAGTTCTCCTTGGGGACTTGGTCTTTTTCTTCTTGGGGCTTCGTTGGACTTTTTTCTTGGGGATAACTTTGGGGGCATTAGGATCCCATCTTAAGAGTGAGCGAATGATGACGCCTCCTAGAGTACCGCTACCTCCAGGTTTCAAAATGATTTGTTTTTTGGTTTGAGTGTCGATGCGGGGATCGGCCAGTTGGACCAAAGCGACTTTGTTTCGATCGAAAAAGCGTTTGGTTTGATGAGGAATCTGAATGATTCCTTGGAGTATTTGACGTGCCGTCACCGTGAACCATCGTAAGACTTCTTTGAGACTAGCTTCTAAGACACGAGCTCGTGTTTGTGGATTTTTTTCTCGACTGATGCCATACAAGGCACGAATCAATAACGGGAAGATGCGACTGAAGGGACGACATGTTCACACTGTGTGTGAGACAGACGAAAAGGGTCTGAGGTTTTTATAGATTTTTTGATGGGGAGTGAAATGAAGTCGAGGACGGAGACGTGTACAGGACAGGCCCTCCGTCTTGGCACCAATGGTGAAACAAGTGGGTACGACATCGCAATTCCTCGGAGGTGGTAGGTTTCAAATCGACGAGTAAATTGGCGTGTGGCGTTTGAGTGGCATCGTCGTAGGCCTGAGTCAGCCAAGGCGTTCCTAACTGTTTGGATAAGACTTGCACTTGCAATTTATCTCGAGGGCTTTTAAACAAGACCACGTAATGCGCATTGAGACTGATGGTGCGATGGGCTTTACTTTGTTGAAACAAATTTTGGGTGATGTAAACGACACTGGCATTACGGTGATGCCCTTTGCGCGTGAACCACAGTTTAATTTCTTCTTCGTCTTCTCCTAACATGTCGTCGAAAATGACCAAATGGGTTTGACGGGAGTCAGAGACGATGCCGTCGTCTTCTTTAGGAATGCCTTCCACAAACACGATGGAATCGCCTTGACTTTCCCGCAAGAGGTTGTACGCCGATTGCCACTCTTTGTAACACCACACGATCCGCTGAGGTGGTCGATCGATCAAATGATGTTTATGTTCGATCAAACGTTTGACGAATTCGGTTTTGCCTGAACCGCTAGGTCCAGCAATGAGCATGTTAAAGGGATGGCGAAGATACAAAGCCTCCCAACTGGCACGATCTAAGTGTTCGTCGATGACTTTGACAGTAAAGGAAGAGGGAGCAGAGACAGCAGAGGTAGCCATTGTGTCAGAAATGTCACTTGTGACACGAAAACAAACAAGACAAGAGTTTATATACTTTTTTCAGAACACTTTAATTGAATGTTTTTTTCAAACATGAATACGAAAGACAAAAATACATAAAAGCCAAAGGCTTAAGTACAAGGATAAAAGGCACATGATAACCATGAACGCGGAATAAAAACAAGTGTCTGTACAACATGTTTTGGGTAATGTTCTAACCAGTTCTATAGTAAGGGGTAAGGTCACACAAGTGTCCTCCCGAAAGGGTCTTTCAGGTCTGTCCACGACAGTCCTGTCCTGGGTGACGGGTTCTTCTGGCACCGTCACTAACACGGGTTGAAAAGTAACTTTTTTTCCTTGAACAACTCTCGTGCATACTGGGCCACTTCTTCGGTCCAAGCCTCAAAACCCCATTCTTTCCAGGCACGGACATCTGTCCAATGGGGATGTAAGTCACAAGCTACACACACATCGTCATACACGTCTTGGGTCGCTAAAAGTTGACGAATCTTTTTTTCCCGTTGAGGTCGAGAAGTATCCAGATGAAACCGCAAGGCTTTGAGCAAAAGGAGTTTTTCGTGACCATTTAAGGCCATGGGGGTATGGTAAGTACTGATCGTAAAGAGTCCACAAAGAATCGGCTGGTAAACGAAATCCCAGAAAACAAGTCACTAAGACACACACCAATTGTCGTCCCAAATTGAATGGATACAGTTCTTGTAATAATCGATGGTAATGATCCACGGTTTGAATATGGTCATTGAGTTCCTTCCACGGAATCTGTTGAATGATATGTGACATAATCCGTGGCATGGCAACTTGATTTTATAGTGTCTTTGTTTCGGAAGCAATAAATGTAATTTCTAACCAAACACGTTCGTTCTCCAGTAGGGAATTTAAATGTTACATACCGTAATTGAAACGTCAGAGTTTGTCTAGATGTTTCGTCTTTTTCTAAGCAGATTCCATGTAACAAATGTTGGTAATCCTTTAACTCGTCTTCCTCAATACGTTGCAGTAAGTGAATCTCGAAGTAACCAAAATTACGAACGTCTGGTCCATCATCATCCATTAACTGAAAGTGTTCAACAAGGTCTGACCACTGAAAAAATTTCTGACGAATCAGTCCTCTTATACCATTCAGATACCAGTGGTTAAAGATCTGGTGACATAACGGATGCAATTGTTCTTTACGTTTCACTTGTATTTTCACCAGCTCTCGGTAAATCCTTTCTCTCAACTCCTCAGGCAAGCCCAAAATGTTCTCTTGTAAAGTATCCATAAGTATATACACTGTTTTTGGAATCGTTGGGTGGTGGCCAATAGCCTCGTTTAACTTTGTGCCTAATGTAATATCCACTCATAATCAGTCTTCTTGTACTTTGGAACATAGCATAATTTAAAAACGGATGAATCACTTTGAGTTTGCGTTTCACTTGTATTTTGATCAGTTCTCGGTAAATGCGTTCTCTCAACTCCACAGGCAAAGCACGAATGTTCTCTAACAAAGTATCCATAAATAAGTCAGTCCGTACAATTCACAATCTTCTCATAGAGAGCAAAAGTAATCCACATAGTGAGTAATTTCTGACCACTGCCATTCAGGGTAACGTCCAAGAATGTCACTGAACTCTTTTGATGTAAACGGTCTAAAGCGATATAATAGGATGAATGCACCCTTGACCCAAAGAAATCTAACACACTGGTTGACTTTTTTCACTTTCCTCTTGTGAATTTCTCGACACAAAAGTTCTACAGTGACCCATTGAGATTTCACTCTGGCAAACCCCTGCCAAACTTCTTTGTAAATCTTCTCTTGTAGTTCTTTAGGTAATGATTCAATATCGTTTTTGAAATGAAGTTTAAATACTGGTCTCGGTGATGTCCAACATTTGACTCCTAACCAATCTGGTTTCTTCTTCGTCAACGACATGGTAAGTTACTTCAATGTCTCGGTCCCACTAAGGGTAAGTAATGACAATTCGGTGACCATCGAGCATGTTCTACGTAGGCCGAATCTTGCTGTTCCCAGTGGTGAAGTGACACACCGCAACTGAAGCACTTGACTTTATCTCCTTCGCCCAAGTAGAAAAATCCGGCTCTGGCTAATTCTTCGGGGGTCGGTCCTCCCAGATACTTAAGCCATTTTCCTTTGAACGATTGAAGACGATTTTCAAAGTCGCAGTATTCCGACAAACGCACAGGAAACGAATATTCGTCTTTCACAGGTTCGTTTCGATAAGGGTTGGGTGACAGGAACAGGAGTTTGCTCAAGGCTGGATGACATCCGTAGGGGGGTAAACGTGAAGGTGAACATTCCCCTTTAAAACGAAACCCAGTAAAATGTCCAAGAGGACGAGCGGCATCCCTTTCGCATCCCTCAGGTTTGACACGCACAGCATCACTTTCCATGATAGAGGTAGTGACACTAAAGTTCCCATGATGCTTTACGCCATCGCTCAGGTCACAAGGTACAGCATCGTATCCATCACAAGGCTCACAATCGCATTCCACTTCCGAAGCCCCACACTTGAATTGTGCCTTTCTAAACAACTTGTTTTGTGTTTCTCTGAAAGTATTCATCTTGTTCGCTCGGTCTTGGTAGTCACAATGAACTATCGATCTTGCCTAGGGTTCCTTTTTTATATACAGACCAATACCGACGTGTCCATAAGGTAAGGTGAAATGATTGGGAAGTCGCACTCGCTTCTGGTACACGATTTGATAGACTTTTTCCAACGGCCGACTGACGACGTGGTGAGTGGGTAAACGTACAATTTTGTTCGGTTGGTAAGTGGTCACTTTAAAGTTTGCATCCTCTCCCGATTGCAAGGCTTCTTTCAATACCCCAAAGTTCACCACTTGAGTCGTACGATAATTCAGAGTCAGTCCTTTCACTTTGCACGTCGTGTGCACTTCTCCTTGTGGGTCCCGGTATTCGTAGCCGTAATTTTTGGGACCGCCACTGACGAAACTTAGAATCTTGTCGTCGGGATGCTCGTCTGTCCAGGCTCCTAAACGGTCTCCTTCGATGTCAGGGTGATGTTGAATCGGATGATGGATGTAAATGCAACTGTCCGTGTCAAAGTACAGGACGCGTTCCCCTAACAGTTCTAAAGCTTCGTACAATTTTAAGCGAGCATGGGCTGTCACGTAAGCCGCAATGATGACATTTCCAAAAGGGTCGTCTTGTACAAAGTCCAGATCTTCTTCGTAATTGACCAAGATCAAATCCTCGCGAACGACGTCCACGTGTTTCATGTATTTGGTTTTGTCGTGAATCATCTGGAAGTAGCGGGAAGGTTCTGTCAAATATTCCGTCTTGGGTAAACACGGTCGTTGTGCCATTTTACCCCACAAGCAATTTAACATCACTTTGGCAAACGACCGCCTGCCTTCGTTTTTCTCGATGTGGTCTAAAGTGATGCCTTCTTGTTCGTAATATTTCTCTTTGAATTGTATTTGGTCTTCGGGAGTGTGACACCAGGAAGGATAGCTGCTGGCTTCTTGCTTCAGTTTCAAAAAGGCATCCACATAGTCGGCGAAAATGCCTTTCTGACTGGGATCACCCTTGTGGTATTGTTGTGTCTTGGGAAAGTGACAAATTTCGTACACTTCTAACAGTTGGTATCCCATGTCCAAAGCTTTGAACAATTCTAAGCTGACCCAGGTTCCCGTCAAGGCCCGTTCTTCCTGGCTGTGATGACAAGGCTGGTCTTGGTTGCACGTTTCGGCACAAGTACGGCACAATGGAAACATCAGTTTGCCTTGACAATGGTGAGGTAAGACGGGATGGTATAGGTTCGTGGGAGGCAAAACTTTACACTTGATCAAGCCTTCGTATTGTCGAATGTTTTTCAGGTCGATGTGTTCCGTTAAGAATTGTGGGTGCCCTACAGGAAAGCGACAATATTTGCACACGTAGGGATACAGCGAACACACGTCCAAGTATTTGATTTCTTCTCCTTTCTCTTCGTCGGCGTGGTACAGCAAACAGGTGGCATTGGTCCTTCCTCCGTACAAACTATCCCTCGGGTTCAGCGGGTCCATGAACTGGTAACTTTCCACGAGGCGTTTAAACTCGGGATCGGTTTTCATACGGTGATCGTACTCGTGTTCCCACATTTCCACCACTTGGTATCCTTGCTGTTCTAACTTTAGGCGTCGCTGACAAGTGTCCTGGTACAAGTCTTCCATGGTTCGTTGCAAAAACTGATTTTTAGTGCCACGGTCAGGGTAACAAACAGGACATCCGTGAAATAAGCAACCGTTAAACTCGTACACGATCTTGGGGTTTTCTAAGTCCCAGCCATCGACCGAATACGTTCCGATGGTCTTTTCGCCTCCTCCGTTGCGGGCATGCTGAATCCACTTGTCTTCCTTGTCGCACAAGTAATGTAACCAACGTAGGGCTTTGACCGAGTATTGACGTTTGACAAAGTGGGTCGTTTGAGGGCTGATGACAGCCACGGTGTTTTCAGGCATGAATCGTTGTCGATACACTAAGGAACATGCTTTGGCAATGGTGCAAGCTTCTTTCAAAGGATCGACCCCTCCGTGTTCCATGAACAGTTCTCGAAATTTTCCACAGCAACGCCGTAAAATGTCCACGTCGGAACGACAATACTTTAGCATTTCTTCCTGAAAGTCGAAAGGGTCCGAGGCGTGAGCCTGGTACCAAGCGTAGAAAGCTTCTCGTTGTTCGGTACGCATGTTGTCGGGGTCGTAATAGTGAGCCTCAGGCAAATGGGGTAGAACGGTGTGTTGATTGGCTTCCGTATTGAAAAAAATGTGGAATGTACCCTTTAGCCATTTCTGTCATTCCAAACGTTTTAGGCATTCGACTCAAAGGCATGGCCAAGTAACTCATCGAATCTTTAAACTGCACTTGTCCCACTTGTATGAAAATGATTTTGGCTCCGTTCAAAGTCACTTTAGGACGCTCGGTGCCATGTTCCGTATAGTATCTGAGAAGAAACTGTCCATCGTATCCGGAGAAATTGTGAGCCATCACCGTGGCATGACGATGACAATCTCCATAACGTTCGATGTCCTCTTGGCTCCACGTCTTGTCGATGGGGTCTAAAACCCATTGGGCAAAATCGGCTAACGTGTTCGGTCCCCGAAAGATTTTTTCATGCCCTCCAGGAATCTTGCTGCAGTGAGGGCAATGACTGAAGATAGGTTCTTGAATGCACTTCTCGCACGCTCGATGAGCCACGCAGAAATTAGGAATGTGAATGCCGGTCTCTTGCATACATTCGAAATCGAAAAAGATGAAATTGCCTTTCTTCTTGTGACCGTCCTCTTTCTCTGGCGGGGGTTGGTATTTTTGCACGTAACATTCGTGTTCCAAGTCCACGATGTGGTGACAAATGTGACATTTTTTCTTTCCTCGACATACGTGTGCCTTGGCAGTATTGGTACATATGCCTTGTCCGCAGGTAGGGCACAATCTCAGGAGTTGACAAGCACATTTCTTCTGTGAACCTTGTGTTTTCAAATGTTGTTGGTAACAGGTAGGGCTAACAAACGTGCGCAGACAAGTTGAACAAGGCACTGGTTCTTCGCTCAGACAGGGTGTAGAGGCCAAATATCCTGGGCATTTCGATCCACAATGCTTGTGTTGCTCTCGATTGTTATAACCATAATCACATTTCTCACAATAATAACCGTATCCTAGGAATCCAGTGATACTGGTAATGGTATCGAAATGGCCATCGTTATAATAGACATGAATGTATTTTCCGTCCTTAAATTCTTGGCCTCGAAACAACAGAGGCCCGCGCATTTCTTGAGGGTGCACTTTCAAGGTGTAGCGTGGAGCTAGGGCATCTTGCAATTTTTGCATCTCAGGAATGCCACAGGGTGTGTCTTTGGACAGTCCGGCTTGTTGTAACAGGAGTTCTGCTTCATTTCGTTGTTTGGCTCGGTCGGATTGTTGAATAGTTTTCCAGGTTCATTTCCATTCTACCTTGTCGTTCTTGTTGGCATAGGTTCGTCCCACCACGACGGCTCGGGCTAAACACATCTGGTCATGAGGGTTGTGAATTTGGACGAGACTTGTTTTGGTGCTGCGAAGCTCGTCCACCAATAACATCTTTTTGCGTCCAGTCCCTTGAGGAGGAGAGACGTGGGTCATGTCCAGTGTGGCTTTTCCATCGGTGATGTCAAACTGGTCATTAGATTGTTGTACGTGTTGAATCTTGTCCATGACTTTGGAAGCGGTCAATTATGCAGGGGTGCTAAATTCGATCCAAACAGGGGATTTCAAACCGTCGTGTTGTATGGAAAGTCTCAAGCGATCGTCTTCTTTGGGTTGACATTGTCGCTTGAGTGCAGTGAGCAAAGAATCCCACACCCCAGTGATAAACACTTCTGCTTTCTCTAACGGCACTTCAGCCTTGAAATCTTTAAACTTCACCGTGTATTTGTAAGCCGTGGTTCTAAATTTTCTAGAGGAGTGCTTTTCCGTCTCTCGAATGGAATAGGATTTTTCAAGGTTGACTAAGGGTGGTGAACTTGGTTTAGAGGTTTCAAATTCTGGTTCACTCACGTCCTCTTCAAAATCACTGGCATGAATTTGTGCCAAGATCTGAGCCCTAGTTCGAGGCGATAGATCACGTTTCTGCCTCTTACTTTCTTCTTTCTTCTCGAATAGGATCGTTTCATCTTGAGTGTAAAACGTCAAATGACTCAAGTTTAAACACCATAGACTAATTTATAGTCATGCCAAACCAGCGTATATAAAAGGGTGTGTGTCTTGTCCTTTCACTATTCATTTCACTCTCAAGCCGAGCACAACGATGGAAGAGACTAATCAAATCGAACGTTTCGTCAGAGCTTTGCGAGGAGTCATTAGAAAATTCTCTTCAGACCAGCCCACGGTCTACTCTCCTTCCTTTCGAGATAAAAGTCAAGATACTTGCTATATCTGTCAGAAGAAAGGGCATTGGTCTTCGGAGTGTCCAGACCGTCAAAAAAGAAAAAAAACAGGGACTAAAAAAGACAAAAGTCAAGATACCTGTTATTATTGTAAAGAAAAAAGACATTGGTCTCCAGATTGCCCAAAAAAGAAACAAGAGGAATCAGAAGAAAAGAGGAATTCTTCAGAAGAAGAGAGGGATTCTTCAGAGGAAGAGAGGGATTCTTCTGAGGAAGAAAGAAGACAGGTGAAGAAAAAGAAACAGGAGAAAAAGAGAAGAAGGGAAGAAAGCGAGGAGGAGGAGGAGGAGGAAGAAGAAGAGGAAAAGAGTGTGACGGTGAAAAAATTCAAAAAACAGAGAGACTAAACAAGGAGACAGAAGAAGTCAATGAACTTTTAATTAAAGTGTTATGTTGTGAATTGTGAATTGGATTGTAACAATGGATAAAAGAATAAATGTATGATATAAGGTAAGTGTCTTTGAGTTTTGATTTTAAAATAAGAAGCTACACTCACGCACTCATACACAGACACGTACTATAAGGGTAAAATGGGTGGGGTATTTTTTGAGTTATTGGCAAATTGAAAGGCTATCTCTTTTTGAGAAATGTGGGTGGCCCTGAAAAGGGCCTTTTTTCTTTATGGTGTAGGGGTAAGTTTAAGCAATCAACTTTAACTGCCTTAAGCCTTTGCCACGGCCAAGGCCTACTTCTGGACTGCGTACTGTTGATGATGATGATGATGATTTGGCTGAAATCACTAAGGGTGGTACGGTAGGCTTAGTCACAGGGTTAACGTGTTTAGCTCGGGAAGGTCGTATTCTCTTCGGTCGTAATAAAGAAGTCTGATACATTTGTTTCAGACTTCTTAACTCCGCTAAAATGTCCAACAGTAGCGTGACCGTTTGATTTTCACCCTCTTGTTTCTTTGCTGCTACTTCTTCTTGCTGTTGTTGCTGTTGTTTTTTTCTTACCTCTTCTTCTTGCTGCTGTAGGAGAAAAGCTTGTTCCGCTTCCTTTTGTCGTTGTATAAATTTCTCCAATTCTTCTTTCTGTCTCTGTCTAAAATTCTCCACTTGCGGTAATGAAGAAGGTAACGAAGGTTCCGGAACAAATTCTTGCGAGGTAAGAAAATGCACAAAATCCCAATTCACCTCTTCTGAAAGTAAATCCGGGTTCCCTTGGTCAGTCTCCCCTGTTGGTGCACCCCAATGGATCGTTTTCTGAGTTTCCGTCATGTTGAATCACTGTCGCATAGATTGACTGTACACAAGCACTAGCGAATCTATATAGACTACGTGACGTCACAGACTGCTCTATTCGGATTGGATGCGAGCTGACTGAATTTTGTAACGCGTGTTCGGATTGGTGAATGAACTCAATCCGTTTCAATCCTTCCTCTGCCTATAAATAAGCGCAGTTCACTGCATTGATTCACCTGTTCTCGTCGCTTCAAGATGTGGACCACAGTTGAGTCATCCACCCTTGTGTCTTCCATGATGTTTAGGAAGGACATGCTCATGTATGTCCGGTCCAAGTGGACTATTGTTGATAGGACAGATACTAGTCTATGGATGAGAAGAGTTTACATAGAAAGACAAGGATGTCTCAAGAGGGTACTTGTGTATGGACCTGCAGTTAGAAGGAGTTTAAGAAGAAGAAGAAGATGTGACAGATGCCATCTATGTTAATATTAATATTAACATAAACCCAAAGGCCCTTTTCAGGGCCAGCCATATTTCTCGAAAAGAGAATGACTTTTCAATTGCCTACCCTTTTTTTAAATTTAAATTTAAATTTAAATTTAAATTTAAATTTTTAAAAAAAAAAAAAAAAAGATCCCATATTCAATTCCCCTTGACGCTAGACAGTCCCACGATTTATTCCCATGTTCAATTCCCCTTGACGCTAGACAGTCCCACGATTTATTCCCATGTTAAATTCCCCTTGACGCTAGATTGTCCCACGATTTTTCTCCATGTTAATTTTCCATTGACGCTAGATCGTCCCAAGGGGGGTCTGTAATGCTAATTCCCATTGACGCTAGGGTATCCCTATTCACTACTTGCCGCCATACAAATCGAAAATAGTTTATAAATTGTTAAGAAAAGTAAGGGGATTATCTTTGCCTTCTGTTTATAAGAAAGTCTTTCTGTCAAATGAAATTTATCAATGAGTCTCATCCTGTCCAGAGAGAGAGAGAGAGAGAGGTTGGTCTATCATTATATGCATATGCCTCTATAATTCTTTTACCATTACCATTGCTTATGTGACAAAACGGTCAAAGAGCCAAATATTATCATCAATAATATCGAACAAGTAGGACTTTTTAAAACTGGTGGACAAACATTGATAAACATACAAAATCAGGAAATGCTTTTTCGCATTGTACAAGTTTTTTTTTCTCTTTTATTTGTGTTAAGAAACGTTTTTGTAATTTATCCACCATAGTATAATAGTATTTATTGGCAAACCACAAACTCTATTTCAATGTTCCTAAATTAACTAACGAATTTGGTGATTGATACACTCTTATGTTGAGAGGTATCTGTAGAATCCATACAAATTCATTTTCAAATTGTTCAACTGAAAGTGCTTACATTGTCATCCCGCACTGCCAATAAAGAAGGAAAACTACATTATTTATTCACAATTGACTTCAAATAAACGATGATAAGGGTTTTGTTAAAACAAATAAAAAGTAACTTGTTTTACTAATTGTAAATTTTAGGTAGAGATTCACACATGCACGTCGATGGCCAGAATCAAAGGGGATATATGTAGCTTGAACAAAACCAACTCCATCTTATTTCGAGCATTAAAAGTATTAGCTGGGTATTTAGTTGCATATAGTTGTCTTTAAGTCTGCGAAAATTCAAAGCGTCTAAAACATGTTGCAGTTGGACTACGCAGAACGACATAATGTCATAAAAAAATACAGGAGGAAGAAGAAATTTAGTGGCTGTGTTGCTTAAGTTTAGAAATAATGTAAACATAAAACGTGAAGTTAAGAGAGAAGCATGCAGAATATGGGAATAATCATGTGGAATCATGCCTGCAGACTGATAGGGAGAAGATAGATAGATAGATAGATAGATAGATAGGTCGATGGATGGATGGATGGACAGATCGATAATAGATAGATACATAGATAGATAGATACATAGATAGATAGATAGATATACAGACAGATAGATAGATAGATAGATAGATAGATAGATAGATAGATAGATAGATAGATAGATAGATAGATAGATAGATGGATGGATGGATGGATGGATGCATGGATAGGCAGGCAGGCAGGCAAATAGGTAGGTATGTAAGTAGATAGATAGATAGACTGATATATATATATATATATATATATATAGTTAGGTAGGCAGGTATATAGATAGACAGATAGATAGATAAATAGATAGATAGATAGAAAGATGGATGGATGGATGGATAGATCAATGCATGGATGGATGCATGGATCGATGGATGGATGGATGGATGGATGGATGGATAAATGGACGCATGGATGGATGGATGGATGGATGGATATATATATATATATATATATATATATATATATATATATATATATATATATATATATATATATATATATATAGGCAGGCAGGCAGACAGTAGGTAGGTAGGTAGGTTGGTAGGTAGGTAGGTAGATAGATAGATAGTTAGATAGATAAGTAGATAGACTGATAGATAGATAGATAGATATATTGATAGTCAGATAGATAGATAGAGCGATAGAGAGATATATGGATGGATGGATGGATAGATAGATAGATAGATAGATAGATAGATAGATAGATAGATAGATAGATAGACTGATAGATAGGTAGCTAGGTAGGCAGGTATATAGATATATTGATAGATAGATAGGTAGGTAGGTAGGTAGATAGATAGTTGGACAGACAGGCAGGCAGGCAGGCAGATAGGTAGGTATGTAGATAGATAGATAGGTAGGTAGATAGATATATAGATAGATAGCTAGATATGTAGGTAGGTAGGTAGGAAGGTAGATAGGTAGATAGATAGATAGATACTTGTACTGGCTAGACTGACGAAATGAAATATCGAAAAATGATAGAGTGTACCATGAACTTCTGTTACTGACTTCCAATGAACAAATGGGAAGATATGTATATAAATATAGAAATATGCATCTTTAAGTGTTATTTGAATCTACTTTTGTGTTAGAAGAAACCCCACGAATAAGGTATACCAATTGAAGTGAAGTCATCGGAGCACTCTAAATACACCAGGAAGTAATTGTTCCTAACAACAAAGATCAGGCAGGTACCGTATTTTCCCGCATATATCCCGCAAACGCAGATAATCCGCACCCTCATATAGCCCGCGGGTTTTGGGGTTTTGTGTAAAAAATCTTTGGCATAACCCGCACCTTTGTATAACCCGCAACCATAGATTGATGAACTTTTTTGTGTATGTTCACATTGTCTACCATTACTGTTTTTAGAAGGACCGAATTCGTCAATGCTCACATGTGGATGACGAACGATACTACAACTACTACATTTTCACTCACCCGCCCAACATGCAAATTTGTATTTACGCTATCAAGTCAGTCGGCCCCGGTCCATATTCATCCCTCTGCATCAGTTCAAGTTAGTCACCCTGCCTCCACCATATTCCGGCTGGCAGCCGGCAGATTTGAATTTTGAAGTCAGGTACTTGTGAACCGGATATGCAATGGTGTGAGGTCCTGAGGCTGAATGCCACAATTGTCAATTTCGAATGTAGCTCGCATGACGTCAATTAACTACCGGTATTCAGGTTCGGTACACAGTGCTTGTGTGCGCGTAGGCTGTCTATAGGAGCTGTGCCTCAACTACAGGCTACATAAACGCGGACATTTCTAAATAATCTTGTATTCTTTTTAATTGTAGATTCGAGTTTAAATAATTTCTTTCTGTTTAATTTAAAAAATGCCGAAACGAAAGTCTTACACAGCCGACTTCAAGCTAACTGCCATTGCGTATGCTGAAGTGCATGGCAATAGAGCCACAGGCAGAAAATTTTATATTGATGAGAGTGTAATCCGAGGTTGGAGAAAAGAAAAAGGAACGTTGGAGAAGATGAATCCACGAAAACGTGCTCGTCGTGGACCTAAAGCAAAATGGCCTCACCTTGAAGCTGACCTGAAGCAGTGGATCGTGGCCCAGAGGGAAAACAACCGACCAGTCTCGACAGTTGCCATCAAACTGAAGGCCAGACTCATGGCGGCAGAGAAGCACATTGATGATTTTAAAGGAGGAGTGCATTGGGTATATAAATTTATGAAGAGGAACCAATTGTGTCAGAACACGAACGACCGTCGGCCAACATCTACCCGAAAATTGGGAGAAGAAGATGGATGATTTTCGTGAATTCGTCGCCAGGGAAATTCAGAAGCTTGACCTTCCCCATTCTGCCATTATTAATATGGACGAAGTACCGATGTGTTTCGACATGCCGACAACAAGGTCGGTGGACGAAGTCGGCGTTAAAACCGTTAAAGTGGCAACAACCGGGCACGAGCGAACCTCTTTCACGGTTGTACTGGCTTGTGCTGCAAATGGAGTGAAAATTAAACCTATGGTGATTTTCAAGCGGGTGACAATGCCTCGTGAGAAACTACCTTCAGGCATTGTTGTCCATTGCAACAAAAAAGGATGGATGAGCTGTGATGTAATGAAAATCTGGATCGATAAATGTTATCAAGCCAGGCCTGGAGGATTTTTCTCCCCGAGATCTCTGTTGATTTTTGATTCGATGGCGGCACACAAAGAAACAGAAGTTCAAGCAGTTATAAACTCTTGTGGTGCGCATATTGCCGTAATCCTTTGAGGTCTAACGTGCAAGTTCCAGCCCCTGGATATTGCTGTCAACCATCCCTTCAAAACTTACGTGCGCGCGGAATGGGAAAATTGGATGGCGAATGGGGAACATTCGTTCACCCCAGCAGGCAGACAACGCAGGGCAACATATGTAGAAGTGTGCAAGTGGGTTGTGACAGCTTGGAACAAAATAAAACCGGAAACGATGCGAAATGGATTCGTCAAAGCTGGATTGATCCCTCCTCCTGTTGAAGCTCAAGCAAGTTCCGACGATACTGACGAAGAAGAAGAGGATCAACATGTCACCGAACTGCGCCTTCAGAATGCTCTTGACATTCTGGACAACGACAGTGACATTAATGAGGATTTTGAGGGTTTCAGTGATGCCGCCAGTGATGAAGATGAACCAGATAATTAATTATGATATTATTAGTTTTAAATTTTATTATCAAGATTCAAGTTATTACTCATTAGTCTACCCATAGTTTGTAGTAAAATAATATCAACCAAAGAAAATAAAGTTTGATTCTTTGTCTTCATCTTTGCTATTTATAATGTCTTTGTTTTCAATCATCGGATGCGGTCTTTTTGAGACGAGTCGACAAGATAAACAACAAAACACGTGTTTTTAATTTTTATCATTAAATATGTAAAATTAGGTAGTTATTTCAATTGAAAACAGAAAATATTGATTATGAAAACATCACGGATACGAAATTTTAAGTTTTTATCCCGAAATGTTGATTTGGTCCCGATACCGTAAGTTGTTGTGAAGTCACCGTAGTAGCCATAATATCCAACCCTAGCAAAACAAAACTAGAACAATATATAAGTTAATGTAGTTATGTTTTTCAAACAATATATTGAAATATTATTACGTGTAAAAAATTTGTGATATAGCCCGCACCCTTATATAACCCGCACCCCACCCCACCCCCGTTTGTAAAATCTGGTATAACCCGCGGGATATATGCGGGAAAATACGGTAAATTCAACTATTCACATCCTAGTAGGTTACTCTACATCTAAGACGTTATCTGGAGTAAATAGTGTGTTTATTTATAGCAACTTCACTAAGCAGGTAAATCAGAGTACTTGAACACACCGGACAATTCGGGCGCTTACAGTTGTAAGGGATTTGAAGTATACATTTTGTAAGTATCAACTTATTGTATATTATTATAACTGCATAAGTATGTTTGGCATGTAATAAAAATGCACATTTATATTACCTTTTGTTCACAATAGTTAGAACTCCTGTAAAATTGATGTAATGAAGGTCATCGGAGCTGTAAACTGGATTGATATATCTAACGAAATCATCACCTTTCGGGATTTGTTTACGTGAAGTGAGCATTTCCTTTTCATATAACGGGTGGTCACTGTGCAAGTCAATGTATAACAAAGGTATTGTAAAGATTTGCTATGGCATGAATACACCCAGGAAAAATGCCTTAAACGCAAATATACCTTAAAGCGGGCTGTGCTCAGTCAAATCAGGTACTGAGTGTGTTTCTGATCTACGCTAATACCCTATAGTTGCGACATGTGCTCGATATAATTTCATTAATTACCCTCTTAATTGATCTATAAATAGTTTCCCGCGCTAATATGTTATTTGCCTTAATGTTTCATTACACTTCAAAAAGAGCATCTCCCTATTGGTTCTCCAATCTAAAGTTCGAAGGTCATGGTCAAATGTCTCTCGGATTATTTAGATTCGAAATTGATATGAATTATACCCTCGTGTTCCTGCTTATACACTGCAATAAATTAAAAAATTTGGTCATAAAGATGGATTAAGGCTGTTATTGTACCGAGTAAGATTGACGTTGACGTAGTAATGGGAATTAAAGCAAGACAATCATATGTTGGTATATGCCTTGTTTGCAAGCTTTGTAAATTACTTTAAAATAATACGAAGATCAACCAAAGTTTATTAAAATATGGATGTTACATATCCATCGTCATTTGTGAGCAGTGGATTGCTGTCTATTGCATTGTATGTACATCAAAGTGTCTAAACAGTTACAGAAAAATTAATGAAATTGAATATTTATAAACTTGAGAGATTTTCTAGCTTTGATGAAATTCTAGTTGTTATTTTGCAAAACTATCTCAGCCTTAGGTTTTGTTTGTCGTAAGAACTTATATTAACTAGGTATGTTTTCTTTTACTTTTCGATGTCAGGACTGCACCGTATTTCTACCAGTTATAATTTCAGTTAGCATGCAATGGAAATGATATGCTCTTGAGAACACGTGCTTGAATTTTATTTTTAAATATCTATTTCATCTAAATGTATTGTCCGTGATGGGGAGCATCTTATTCCCAATCTAAGACTTTGATATCCGCACAGTTCGGCCTTGGTCAGCTGCCCCAATGTGTCCCTGAGAAAAGATCACAAATTTCCTTGGCATTGTACAGCCAATCACGAGTTGAAAATGTCACAAAAGCCAACATTAACTGTAATCTATATTTCATCAAGGTCTAAAGTTTTGTGATTAATATATGTTCTTGAAATCTAACACAATCACCGGCTCCGATTGTCTCGGGTTAAGTACTGTATTTCGTGTTAGAACTCTGCAACTTCGATTCTTTGTTTTCATTTCTTTTCATCCATGTTGTTTATTAAAATTTATTATCATCTCTCAGATAATTTTTTAAAAATTAGCATGTTATCTAAATTTAGCTGAGTTATATCACGTGACTCGCTTGTAATGATGGGCTATTTGAATTGTGGAAAATAGATTAACGCTTCCTTGATGATTATTTTCATGAATAGGTATATTTCGAAGTCATCCCATTGTTTCAATATAAGGATTATTGTTTATTGTGGCAAAAAGAGTTGTGGTTTTAATATGCCGCTAAATCCTTGAAAATTGTCATCCCATGAAAGGTAATGAATTGTGGTATTTAAACTTGTTTGTATCAGTGTACATTCGATGATCGTTGTACACTATAGTAAATTCTACCAACAAAACATCTGTTTTAATGTCTACAATGCACATTAATATAATGCTTTACTACCAGTCATGTTTAAATAAAAAACTTAGACCGGTGCTATCCTCGTGACAGATTTTACGAAACTTGTACCTGAAGAAAATGTGCTATTATACTTTAATGTATACCGCACTGGTTCAGGTATGACAAGGGCTCCTTTATTCGGCAGCTAGTGTTTGATTAAGCAAAGAGTTCGTTTTACATTGCTCTTAGTCTAGGGTGTGGATGTATGGACAGATGCGTGTGCTAACAATTATACGAACGCTAAAGTTCAGCTTTGTCTCCGCCATAAATATATCCAAGCGACAATGTTCCTGATTTTCTTGAGTACGATGGAACGGCTTGTTTTCATTCTTGTCTCCCACAACCAGGTAACTGACAGAGCCGATCACGTGAAATAACATATCGATAAAATAAAATGCAAGTGCAGCAAACCCTTTATGAAAAGAAAAATAAAACCCTGTTGCAATTGGAAACCTTCTATCTGAAGACAGTGTATGAACCGTGCATTGTTTCCTACCTACCATGACACCATCTATTCTGGATCCATTTTGTGTAGGCAGAATCTTCACTCAACCATTCTGAAAATTCTGAGGTGAATAAATAACAAACAGAAAAGGTGAAATCATATGTATCACATTTCCCATAAACTCTTATATGTAATATATGAACCGTGGTCTTGCTGAAAGGTAACAAATTAAACCACAAGCACAAAAAGAAGTATACATAACGTAAGTAGTAATAGGGGACAGTATAGCGTCAATGGAAAATACATTACAGACCCCCTGGGAAGATATAGCGTCAAGATTTATAGCGTCAAAGGGAATTAGCATTACAGACCCCCCCCCCCCCCCCTTGGGACTGTATAACGTCAAGATGTATAGCGACAATGGGAAAATACATTACAGGTATGGTGACGTCACAGGACTGAAGATTGGTAACAATGTAGCAAGGGGCTAACCTCAATCGGGACCAAAAAGCGGTAAAAAACCCTAGAATGTTTGGGTGGGACAGAGACAGAGATAACACATACAACATACAAACACAAAAATCTATACAATCGACTAAAAAAATGTAGGCATAAAACGTAAATCTTTTCGAGGCATATGAGTGGCCCTGAGAAGGGTATTTGGTTTCTTCTTCTTCTTTTTTCTCCACTTCTTCCACTATCACCTCACTTTCTTAATGATTCCTTTCTTCTTTTTTCCGTCTCTGGAA
Source organism: Sinohyriopsis cumingii (assembly GCA_028554795.2). Taxonomy (NCBI): domain Eukaryota; kingdom Metazoa; phylum Mollusca; class Bivalvia; order Unionida; family Unionidae; genus Sinohyriopsis; species Sinohyriopsis cumingii. The sequence continues at coordinate 130,582,805 of CM068838.1, forward strand.
TCCAGTCAGAATGTCCCATCAATTTAAAGTTTCCTGTATCTTCATCTAATTTTCATTCAGCTTTTCAAACCACTCTTTTTTATTTATATTTTCTTTGTCCTTTCTTTCTTTAGCCCAGTTGTCTTCTATCTTCTTCACCTCTTCTTCCATCACTTTTCTCATTATTTCTTCCCCTTTCTTTAGTTGGTCCAGACTCCACTTCACAAATGATTACTCTGTCCAATGCAATGTGTCTTCTGGAAAGCACCTGACTCTCATGACACCATCAAGCGCCTCCTTCAAGATGCCCACTCTTACATATGGAGGTTGAATGAAACCTCGTAACTTTTCTACTTCCTCTTCTATCTTACCTGTAAAAGATCCCTGGCTACTTTCAGGCTGGTCACAAAGTCTGGGCTGCCTGGATACTTCCATTCCTTCTCAAGCCTTTCCACCACATAGGCTGCGACCATGATCCAGTACCAACAGTCCTTCAATTTGTTGAAAAAAGCTATTGTCATCTTCGTTTATTCAATGTTGAATGGGGCAAACGACGAAAGGTTTGACTTTATATTTGTCAAGCAACCACATGAAGAAAAACATCCATTACGCTCACTTCACGTATTATATACTATCCACACACGGGAAGGAGAAAAAACAAACCTTTACAATACTATCCACTAACCACACATATAATATCAACACAAAGGTGAGGTGCAAAAACAAACCAAAATATACTATCCACACACAGGAAGGAGAAAAAACAAGCCCTTACTATACTATCCACAAGCCGCATATATACTAATAACACAAAGGTGAGGAGCAAAAACAAACCAAAACATACTATCCACACACGAGAAGGAGAAAAAACAAATTCCAAATTATACCATCAAAAAACTGCAATATCTGCTATTCAAACAAACGTACACTAACGCTTACAAACCCCAAAAATCTAATATCTACACAGACGCATGCCCACTTATGCAAACACAGGACGTGTACACGACAGGCCCTCAGTCTTGACACAAGTAGTGAAACAGATGGGTACGAAATCACAAATAATCGGTGGTGGTGGGTTTTAAATCCACAGGTAAGTAGGCGTGTGGAGTTTGAGTGCCATCGTCGTACGCATGAGTCAGCCAAGGCGTTCCTAACTGTTTGGCTAAGACATACACTTGCGAATTATCTATAGGGCTTTTAAACAGGACCACGTAATGCGCATTGAGACTGATGGTGTGATGGGCTTTACTTTATTGAAACAAATTTTGGGTGATGTAAACGACACTGGCATTACGGTGATGCCCTTTGCGCGTAAACCACAGTTTAATTTCTTCTTCGTCTTCTCCTAACATGTAGTCGAAAATGACCAGATGGGTTTGACTGGGGTCAGACACGATTCCGTCGTCTTCGTTAGGAATTCCTTCCACAAACACGATGGAATCACCTTGACTTTCTCGCAAGAGGCTGTACGCCGGTTGCCAATCTTTGTAACACCACACGATCCGCTGAGGTGGACGATCGATCAAATGATGTTTATGTTCCACCAAACGTTTGACAAATTCGGTTTTGCCTGAACCACTAGGTCCAGCAATTAACATGTTAAAGGGATGGCGAAGATACAGGGCCTCCCAACTGGCACAATCTAAGTGTCCGTCGATGACTTTGAGAGTGGAGGAAGAGGGAGCAGAAACAGCAGAGGTAGCCATAGTGCAAGGAATGTCACGTTTGACACGAAAACAGAGAAGACAAGAGTTTTTATGCTTTTTCAGAACAAGTTTATTGCAACTAAAAATGGAACAACACGAAAGAAAAACAATACTTAAAAGCTAAATGGTTAAGTACAACGATACAATACACATCAAAACGATCGAAGTGGAATAGAAACAAGTCACTGTACAACATGTTTTTGGTATTCAGGTACCAGTGATTTAAAGATCGGTGACGTAACGGATGCAATTGTTCTTTTCGATTCACTTGTATTTTGACCAGCTCTCAGTAAATGCGTTCTCTCAACTCCACAGGCAAACCACGAATGTTCTCTTGTAAAGTATCCATGATCATGTCATGCTATACCCTCTTTTGTTGGAAGTAATAAGTGTACTTTCTGCACAGAGATGATCCAGTGGCGAATCTAAATGATTTAGTCACAAACTTACACGTCACACTTCGTTTAGAAGTTTCCTCTTGAACTAAATGTACGTTGCGTAAAAGATTTTAGTAACCCTCTAACTCTTCTTCTGGAATTCATTGCAGTAAGTCTACCTTGTAGCAAATATAATCAGCAGTAACAAACCAATTATTCATGCCAGTGCGTAGTTGACCAATGTCTGACCGCGGCAACACTTTCATCTGAATCAGTCCTAGTATACCATTCAGGTACCAGTGGTTACAACCCCGGTGACGTAATGGATACAATTGTTGATAGCAAAACTTAAAATTTTCTCGTCGGGGTGTTAGTCTGTCCAGGCTCCTAAACGGTCTCTTTCGATGTCAGGGTGACGTTGACCCGGGGGACCGATGTAGATGCATCTGTGTCAATGTACAGGACGAGATCTCTTAACAGTTCTAAAGCTTCGTACAATTGTAAGCGAGCATGGACTGTCACGTAAGCCGCAATGATGGCATTTCCAAATTCGTCAGCTTGTACAAAGTCCAGTTCTTCTTCGTAATTGACTTAGATTAAATCCTCACGAACGACATCCACGTGGTTCATGTATTTGATTTTGTCGTGAATCATCTGAAAGTAACGCGAAGATTCTGTCAAATACTCTGTCTTGGGTAAACATGGTCGTTGTGCCATTTTACCCCACAAGCAATTTGGCATAACTTTAGTAAACGATCGCCTGCCTTAGTTTTTCTCCACGTAGTCTAAAGTGATGTCCTCCTGCTCCCAGTATTTTCTCTGCATTTCTTTTGGTCTTCGGGAGTCTGACACCAGGAAGGATAGCCACTGGCTTCTTTCAGTTTCAAAAAGGCATCCACGTAGTCTGCGAAAATGCCTTTCTCAGTCTCGTCGCCCTTGTGGTACTGTGCTGTCATGGGAAAGTGGTAAATTTCGTACACTTCTAACAGTTGATATCCTAAGTCCAGAGCTTAAAGAATTCCACGCTGACCCACGTTCCCGTCAAGGCGCATTCTTCCTGGGTGTGTCGGTCATGGTTGCACATTTCGGCACAACTACGGCACAAGGCGATGACAATCTCTGTAACGTTCGATGTCCTCTTGGTTCCACGTCTCGTCGACGGGGTCTAAGATAAATTGGGCGGAATAGGCTAGCATGTTCGGTCCCCGAAATATTTTTTCAAGTCCTCCAGGAATTTTGCTGTAGTGAGGGAAATGACTAAAGATAGGGTCTTGGATGCACTTCTCGCTCGCTCGAAGAGCCACACAGAAATTAGGAATGTGAATGCCGGTCTCTTGCATGCATTCGAAATCGAAAAAGATGAAATTCCCTTTATTCTGGTCATTCTTCTGGTCATCTTCCTCTTCTTGTTTGGAATGGTATTTTTGAATGTAGCATTCGTATTCCAAGTCCACGATTTACCGACAAATGTGACATCGTTTCTTTCCTCCACAAACTTGTAATGTGGCACTATTGGTACGTTTGCTTTGTCCACAAATAGGGCACAATCTCAGCAGTTGACAACCAATTTTCTGATTTGAACCTTGTGTTTTTACATGTTGTTGGTAACAGGTTGGACTGACAAACGTTCGTTGACAAGCAGGGCAATGCACTCGTTGTTGTCTTTCGTCCAGACAGGTTTGAGAGGCCAAACATCCTGAGCATTTCGATCCACAATGCTTGTGTTACTCTTGATTGTTATAGCCATAATAACATTTCTCACAGTAATAACCATATCCCAAGAATGTGGTGATACTGGTGATGGCTTCGAAATGTTCATCGTGATGATAGACTTGAATGTATTTTCCGTCTTTGAAATCTTTGCCTCGAAACAATAGAAGTCCGCGCACTTCTTGAGGGTGCACTTTCAAGGTGTAGCCAGGACATTTTTCAATTTTTGCATTTCAGGAATGCCACAGAGTTTGTCTTTGGACAGGCCAGCTTGCTGTAACAGGATTTCTGCTTCTCTTCGTTGCTTAGCTCGGCACGATTGTTAATTTATTTTCCAGGCTCTTTTCCATTCTAACGTGTCGTTCTTGTAGAAAATACGTTCGTCCCAAAACGATGAAACTGGCTAAACACATCTGGTCTTGAGGATTGTTAATTTTAACAAGGCTACTCTTAATGCTACGAAGGTTGTCGACCAGTAATACCGTTTTGCGTTATCCGGTCCCTTGGGGAAGAGAAATGTGGGTCATGAGTATTGTCACTTTTCCATCGGTAATGTGAAACGTGTCATTGGATTTTTGCACGTGATGGATCTTGTCGATGACTTTGGAAGGTGACTGTTCTGACAGACTGCTAAACTCGATCCAAACGGGGGACTTCAGACTGTCGTGATGAATGGAAAGTCTCAAGCGATCGTCTTCTTTGGCTTTACATTGCCGTTTCAGTGTGGTTAACTAAGAATCCCACACCTCGGTGATGAACCCTTCTGCTTTCTCCAGTTGTACGTGGGACTTGAAATCTTTAAACTTCACTGTGTACGTGTAAGCCGTGGTTCTACATTTTCTACAGGAGTACTTTTCATTCTTTCGAATGTGGCAGTAATTTTCAGGGTTTACTGATGGTGGTGAACTTTGGTTGGGTGTAGAATCTCTTGGTCTGGATTCTGTCTCACTCATGTCATCTTCAAAATCACTGGCAAGAATTTGTGCCAAATCTTTAGCTACTGTACGAGGCGATACATCACGTTTCTGACTCTTACCTTCTTATCCTTTCTCTACGACATGATGCGATCGTTTCATCTTGTCTGAAAAGGTCAGATGACCATATTTTAAACGCCATGGGTCCCTTTATATCATGTCAGACCAATGCAGTATTCATTTCACTCTCAAACTGACAAGAACGATGGAAGAGCCCACACAGATCGAACTTCCGATCAGAGCTTTGCGAGGTGTCATAAGAAAGTTTTCTTCAGACAAGCCGACGGACTACCCACCTCCTTTCGAGATAAAAGTCAAGATACTTGCTATATCTTTAAGAAGAAAGTACATTGGTCTTCAGAGTGTCCAGACCATCAAAAAAGCAAAACAGGTGTCAGAAGAGACAAAGGTCAAGTTATCTGTTATCACTGTCAAGAGAAAGGAGATTGGTCGTCAGAATTGGTCTTCAAAATGCCCTAAGAAACAACGGGAGCAATAGGAAGAGAGGGGTTACGAACAGGAAGAAGAAAAGGTACCCTCCCCAAAGGAAGAATCCAGACACGTACAGAAAGAGAAGAAAAGAAGAAGAGGAGAAAGTGAGGAAGCAGAGGAGGAAAAACTTGAGAAAAAGTGAAGAAATTCAAAAAACAGAGACAGTAAACAAAAGACACAAAAGAAGTCTATGAACTTTATAAAGTGTTGTGTTGTGATATTGAATTGCAAAATAAGTACTACAATAGACCAGGCAGAAAACGTAAGTGTCTCTTGGTTTTGATTATTTAGCATAAGAACCTACACTCACGCACTCACACACACGCACACGTACATCATGGTTAAAAAAGGTATTTTGAGTTTTAATTGAGTTTGGCAATTGAAATAATATCTCTTTTTGGGAGAAGTAGGTGGTCCTGAAAAGGACCATTGGGTATTTGTTTGTTCAAAAAACAAACTCAGGAACGTGACGTAATCAGTTTTAACTGCCTTAAGCCTTTGCCACGGCCAAGGCCTACTTCTGGACTGGCTCCTGTCCATGATGATTTGGTAGAAATCACTAAGAGTGGTATTGCAGGAGGAGTTACAGGGTTGAGTTGCTTGGCTCGGGAATGTCTTTTTCTCTTGGGTGGCATTAAAGAAGTCTGATACATTTGTTTCAGACTCCATAACTCTGCCAAAATGACTAAGAGTACCGTTACCGTTTGACATTCACTGTCCTCCTTCTCTCCTACACGTTGTGTCTTCTATACTACTGCTACTTCTTCTTGTCCTTTCCTTCTTCTTACCTCTTCTTCTTGTTGTTGCTGTTAAAGGAGAAAAGCTTGTTCTGCTTCTTTCTGCTGTTGTAACAATTTCTCCAATTCTTCTTTCTGTCTCTGTTTAAAAGCCTTGACGTGTAGTAAAGAAGGAGACTTGAACCGGAACAAATTATTGTGAAGGAGAAAAAATATCAATTAAATCCCAATTAAATCGACCTCTTCTGGAAGAAGGCTTGTGTTGACATAGGTAGCCGCTGCTATGCCATCGATTCTCGTCTCCACGGCTGGTGCACCCAAATTCATCGTCGTCTTATTTTATGTCATGTTTGAAAACTGTCGCATAGACTGACTGCGCACAGACGCTAGTGCACTTATAAAGGGAATGTGACGTCACAGAAAGCTCTTTTCGGATTGGAAGACAGACTTCACACTGTGACTGAATTTCGTAACACGTGTTAGGATTGGTGAATAAACTCGGTCCGTTCTTCCACTATAAGTAACCCCGTTCAGTTCATTCCCTTCACCTGTTCTCGTAACAAGATGTGGAAAAACCTAGAATCATCTACTCGTGTATCGCCAATGCTGTTCCGTACGGACTTACCCATGTAGGTCAGATCATCATGGACAATTGTCCGGATCACCGATACCAGCGTTTGGAAAAAAAGAATTTAAGTGAAGAGACAAGGCTGTTTGAAGAGATTTCTCATCTACGGACCAGAAGTCAGAAGATGTTTGAGGAAGAAAAGAAGACCTATGCGATGAACTCTATATTAACGGAATGATGTCAACATAAACCCAAAGGTCCTTTTCCGTGCCACTCATATGCCTCGAAAAGATTTGCTTTTTTTTGCCTAAACAATTTTTAGTCAGTTGTATAGTTGTTTGTGTTTGTATGTTGTTTGTTGTAAGTGTTATCTCTGTCTCTGTCCCACAAAAACGTTCTAGTTTTTTCCACCGCTCTTTGGTCTCGACTGAAGTCAGCCCCTTGCTACATTGTTACCAATCTTCAGTCCTGTGACGTCACATTACCTGCAATGTATTTTCCCATTGTCGCCATACATCTTGACGCTATACAGTCCCAAGGTGGGTCTGTAATGCTAATTCCCATTGACGGTATAAATCTTGACGCTATATCGTCGCTGGGGGGGGGGGGGGGGCTGTAATGTATTTTCCATTGACGCTATATCGTCCCTTATTACTACTAACGTCTTTCTCCTTCGATTAGTCCAGTGGCCAGACTTAAAATGTTTAAAATGTTTTTGGTATTTTTATAAATGGAGATATATTTGCAGCTGAGAAACGCTCCAACAACTTACAAAGTTGGATAGGGTCCTATCACTAAGCATGGACTGATATTATAAGAAATATGACACCTTGGTCTCCAACATATAGTGTCTGATTTGTGTAGTTGCGGTAGGAAAGGTCTTGCCAAAGGGACTTTGCAGAGTTGTCAAACCTTACTGAATGCACACCAACGCATACCGGACTGGTTCTTACGGACTAAACATGATATGTATAGACAAATTAAGAAATTTTATGGTGTATTGTTGCCAATAGAACTCTACAAAAGGATTCCACTCATATTGCCGTTTCCTGCGAGCTTCTTCACTTTCCTTCTAACTTTAGAACTTATGTCATATAAAGGTATGCATACTTTAAACTTTACAGTATTTGGCTTTGGAACAATTTTGTACTTCTTTGGGTGTCATTTATCATTTAAATCACGTTGATAAGCTGAAATTCAATGCATAAAATGGTATCCAGCACTGTGTATGTTCGATCTCAGTATTTTATTTTACCCCATCGTCTCTAGCGGTTTACCCGTCCCTCTCCCCGGACATAATGGATAATTTGAGTAAAATTAACAGGTGTTATGACCAGCATATATTACTGCAAAATCAGTACCACAGACAATATAGAGAATAGAGGGTAACTGTACAGGTCCCTCTCTTTCTAACAGGATATGAACTATATATATACTTAACAATCTTTTGCCTACCCAATCTAATCCCGCTACCACTTTAGCTTGCACCTGTAGATATTGGATATAATTTATAGCTTAATGTTATAGCTTCACAGTTATATCCATCTGTAAGCCGTAATTTTATACTTAACGCCAAGCATTACAAAACTCGACCGAAATTCCTATTATAAAGAATTCGTCCTATCTCAGATTACTAAACACCTATAGGTGAAAATATCACGGTAACTACTTATGATACGAAATTAGGGAGTGTCCATTTTATGGAACTAATTCAAGCTATCATAGCATCCTGTCAATACTGTAAATTACGAAGTATGCAACTAGGAATAGCTTCTTGCTTGGTTTGAGAAATATCTTTCAAACACCGACTACCAATAATCACCAAATAATCACTAAAATCGAAGAAAGCTATAAACTGAGATTTCAATGCAAATAGTCTTTGGTATGAGTCGACCGGGGTTCGAACCCACGACCTCCCGCATCCAAGGTGGACGCTCTAACCACTATGTCAACGGAGCGGTCCCCTAGGTTTCTTATAACACGGATGTTATTGAAGAGAAATATGTCAAAAAGATATATGGAAAAAGCATGAGAAAAAGAAACTAAACAGACAATCAAAGAAAAAGAAAGAAAACGATAACACACTGCACTCTTAGAAGACATTAAACAAACAAGATTTAAATTACTTGATCTCGTATTTTGATAAGTGATGATGCATGTGCTGGAAACGAGGTTTACGTTTTTGACCCAAATCGTTACTTCGACCAATTTAAAATATATCGTTTCCTAATGTATGTTCTATGTTGGTACTTCACAGAACAGTTTCGTTTCCGAAATGGGTATTAACCTCTACTGCGTTTTTAATGCAAAATGTTGCATTCATATACAGTGGAAAATACCAGTTGACGAGAATCAACGTTTTATATATATGGTATATGTGCTCTGTGTGTGTACTATGGGGTGTACATGGGTGTATAAAAGGAAGAAGTTAGTATTCTCTTGTCCATTTTTAGTTGTAATAATTTATATGTTTCATATTAGTTGCCAGCAGTAGTGGATGCCACTTTATAGCCAAGCGGAACTCTCATGTTAACATGAGGTCTCCAGTGTGAAAGGTACGTTCTGTAGCAGTACACCTCGAGGCGATGGTCTGCACTCGAGCGAAAATACCATATTATGTAATAGGTATGTCGTGTGGTGAGTCTGTTTATAAATAGCGAAGCATTTTAGAGGAGTTTGTCAGGAAATGTGAGTTTGACTGCCTGATGAAAGAAATACCATTAAGGAGTCCCTAGTTAAATAGGGCTAAATATTTACAAGGACAAATGGGAAATTAACTCTAGGTCTCGATTTTGAATGGTATGAGTTTCAATAGTGTACCATGAGGCGACTGTCTGCTCTTGAACTAACATATTCAATTACGACAAACCTTTCACATGAGAAGTCTGTTTGTTTGCTGATTCTTATTATGAGGGAAATTATCTTGTTTTGAGTTTGTCGACCGGGAAAACGGGTGTTTGCATGAACTCATTGTGACATTTGTGTTGTTTTGCTTCATAAGTAAACTAAGCTCTCTATCTCCCCTTTAAACTCTATGATCCCTTCCATAAAACTAAAATCTATCCCATTATGCAATAGCCGTACCCTTCCTCTCCTCATTTAAAAAAACAACTAACATCATCATAATCAATTAAATATCAATATCCAGCTATTTACTATCCAACACCTACTTATCTACTATCCATCAATCAATCATCTACAATCAACGCCTAGTTATTTACTAACAAGAACCCAGTTAGCTGATGTTAAAACCAAGTTATCTAATATTCGTCAGCTAATTACTATTATAAACATCCAATGATTTGCTATGCACCTACCAGTTATGTCCTGCAAACACATTATTATCTATTAGCAATATTCAGTGCTCTTCTGTTAAGCCAATTATAAATAAAGTTAAAGATAATCTTCTCATTCTATAATCTACCTACGATCAATATCATCCATATGTGAACAAAGATACCATCCCATTCACACAAGGTATGATACAAATGAAAAGCTATATTTAAAAAGAAAATAAATACGTACCAACAAGAATACCTTCTATATCGCCCATTTTACCTCTAGGGATCTAATCCCTTTCAAGTAAAAACTATAAATATCGCCTTATATAACATCCCCACCTAAAACAAAAGTAATCCTCAAATATCACGCACCTATGTTTCTACTGCCCCACATCTTTGGATGTAAGAGAAACCGTTTAAGTCCCTTATCATCAAACCAAATCAAATCGTTAATATCTCCATTAAGACTCTTCAGTTATGAAGTAAACAGCTATTAATTCGTATATAATGTTGCTACTGTCCTAACAAAGATACCGTCCCATGCACACAGGATAGGATTTGAAAGAAGATACATGAAAGAAGATGTGTAAATACAACTTAGAATCCCACACCTCATCCCAACCCACGATCCCTCCTCAATGTCGTGCAAGTAATAATGTTAAAAATAACTGCTTCTCTACTATTCCTGCCCAACTCTACTCTCTAGTTGTAATCAAGTATTCCATCCTATAGCGTCTATTTGTTCTATTTAGGTGCAAAATAGTTGGCTGCACTCTAAATAATATTACAATTCTGGCAGCTACGAGTGTGGCTCACATGCAACAAAATTCAAAATCTTAATATATATTACGTTTCTGCCAGAGTATTGTTAGATCAAAGTTGCATTCATCACTTTCTATAGAAATTTACAATTGTGCGTCTTCGATAGCTGAGTTGGAGAGATCAAAACACTGGCCGAATTGTGTGACCCCCAACGTCAATATAGAAATCGTCCGTAATAGATGCCTTATTTAACAACAGCGTACGTTGCTCCAGATTGTAGACGACCGGGTATTGAATAGGACGGCTCATAGTTATTGTTGCATTGTAACATTTTTCTGGGTATTGTTTTCATTTTTGAAAAAAAAAAGTATAATGCAAGAACTTTTCTTTTGAATGAATGCAGTGCCAAAATAGAAATAGCCATACAGTAAGATAAGAAATGTGACAACGGCAAAATCCATACTAATGATAACAAATTCAAACAAGTAAATTTTCTATAACCGCAAATTAAGACAATGAAAATGTAAAGATTAGAATTTGTCTATAAAATGCAAAGACACTCAGGAAAAAAGTATTCAAAATACAGACTGTGATTTGTACATAGCACACAGTGACCATCAAGAAATTGCAATGATATCGAAAAAGAGACTGAAATGTGTCGGTACTACACAGAGACCACGCGAAAAAATACAATAATGCACAAAAGCCTATAATGTGTCTAGAAATACTCAGTAAATTATATTAAATTAATACGAACAATTCGGACTGGAATTTATCTGTATTAAACAGAGATTCTCATCAAATTAAAATAATACATACAATAAAGACAACAAATTGACTATGCTACACAGAGACATTTAGACCTATTAGGTACCTCCTTAACAATATATCCTTATGACTGCAAACTGAATGAATAAATGCAGGGAGCTTATGAACACATGACTCGATTACAAAGTTTATTGCATGCACATGATTTAAATGTTAGATAATACAGCTGCCTAAAACTTGTAAAGAACAAAGTCCATCAGGGCTGTTGAACCTTGCCAATGTACAGATTAAATTGTGTTCGCTTTCAGATTAGGTACGTATACTTGACGACAAATATTAAAAATATTGTATGACCGAATATAATAATGTTGGTCTTATTTATGGAAAGTATTGCACCTTATTATCAATAAAAAGCGGGAACACTTAACTAAAACAGCGAATAGTATTGTAGTATAAGTATTTAAATTGGTAGGGTTACACACATATGATGCATACACATGTGATAAGCGTTTAAATTTAAGAAAATAATTAGAGATAAAAGCGAATGCGTCTGATTCAAGTCACAGTTTACAAGTAGCGTGAATGAAATTATAAATTTACATATATTATTTTAAACCGTTATAAGATATATATATATATATATATATATATATATATATATATATATATATATATATATATATATATATATATATATATATATATATATATATATATATATTATAACGGTGAATTTACCTACACTGACGAATGTCCGATATCATTGTAAGTAGCAAGGAGGGCAGACACTCTGAAACAGACCGTTACCATTGATTGAAAGGTCTTCCTACTTCTACGTCTCTACTATATGATAAATATTTAAACAGTAATCCAGGTAATCCAGGTAAGATAAGTTTAAACAACATTTCGTCAGCTATTTGAATTTATTGTCCACTCATTTTACTTCTCCGTTAACTACATTGTCAAAATCGTGCAGTACATCGATACCACAAGACTCAATACTGCTTGACACGTGTCTAAAATAGTATCGTGTGTTAGTAACTACTTTGTAAACAAACCATATACACTCATGTCGTGGACGCTTTTGGTTGATTAGATTTTTTGTGAGTAACAAACATAAGGTTTTTGTCCATTTGAAAGTAGTCGATGTGGTCGACTTTACTGAGTCACAAATAAAACTTTGAAACAAGCTAACGAATGCACGTGATATTCGGAAATGTCAACAACAAACGTGCGAGATGGTTTAATTGAAAATACCATTGTGATCATTTAAGCAGTTATTGTACAAAACATATTCGTAACTTTTTGCACATAAAATGATTCAGATTATAACCAGTGCTCTCTAGGGTCTATACAAATATCTAGAAAAGCATATTGAGGACAAGGGCTATCGTATATATATCAGATAGGTATCATTTCACAGGTCAGTCAAAATACTAAATTTGATAAAAATATAACTAAAGGTTTTGATAGAAAACTAATGGCATCAGAACCAATAAGCCTAGAAGACGGAAAAGTATTATTTCCGCTGGTTAAATGGACTGTCCAAAACAACTGCTTTGCAATTTTCCCAATTTTAACTATTTTGATGCAGTGGTAGGCTAGTGATAGTAGACACACACTGACTTTATGATAGAGGTCATAGCCGGAGTCACTCCAACAGCGAGTATGCAAGTGAAAGGGCATAAATAAAAGAGTTCTTGAGCTGGTTATAAAGATGGTAATAAATACACTTTCATTTATATATCTTGACTTCCTTCAAAATATTCTTTTTAGTTCTGCAAATCTGAATGACACGACCTTAGTTATGGAAATAAAATGATACACACCGAAATTGTACTGAAATGTTGACCACATTTCCAGCTGAAATAGCATTCTCCTTACAGCAGTGAATTAACCCAATAGATCCATTCCATCATAAACAGAACAGAAGAACTAAGCTGGATCAACAGAAAAACAAAATCCATCTATTCCAGACGAATTAGAAAAGTTTTCTCCATGTGAATTAATTCAAACTATCACTGTTTCATTTTTAAGTAAACCAAAACTAGTATTTTTAAACTAGTTCAAAAGTCGCTGGGATTTACATTATGTGCATCAATATTGTAATATGTATTGATGCATCTACGGTTGTGTATTTATTTTTAGTTACATCATAATAAAATTACTTTGTTTCTGGTAGTGTATTCCTTTATTATTTAACATCAGGTAAGAACACAGAATGAATTACAGAAAGATTGCCAAATGTCTACGGCAAAAGATGAATTCGTTCTCTCGGACTAGTACTGCACGACTTTGAAAGTGCATTATTACTAAAAAAATATCTTTCATATTTTACCATACAAATGCAGTAACCTATAAATATATATAATCATCATCATCATCATCAGTCTCTTGATCTAGTGTGGTCGTCGAGGCTCTGTGCTGCTGAACATCTGACCAGTGCCCGCCACTTGTCTCGATCATGTGCCAATGTCTGTGCCTCCGCAAAACTTTTCCTGGTCCATACTGTGATGTTGTCAGTCCACTTTTTACTTTGTCTGCCTCTCCTTCTGCCACCATGGACGTGCCCTGCAGGACTGTTGTGGATAGACTGTTGGCTCTAATGACATGGCCATACCATTTCTGCTTTCTCCTTTTGACGGTGGTGAGGAGGTCTTCATATTGGCCTAATTTGCGCCTGATGGTGTTACGCACTTCTTCATTTGTGATGTGGTCCATGTAAGAGATGTCATGGATAGTTCTGTGGCGTTTCATTTCAAGTGCCGGGATTCTTCGTTGTAATTCTGCTGTCAGGGTCCAGGCCTCGCATGAATACAAAAGATTGAGATGACCTGTGTTCACAAAGATCTGATTTTAGTTTTCAGACAGATATTCTTGTCTCTCCAGATGGGTCTTAGCTGCCGTTGTTTGTGCTGTTCTTGAGAAAAGTTCTGCTCTTGATCCCTCTTCGGTGATTATGTAACCAAGATATTTGAACTATTTTAGTTCCTGACCTCTGACTTTAATCTTGGCTGAGATTTTGTTGCCACTATTTATCATCGGCTTTGTCTTCTCAGATTTTAACTCCATGTCAAATTTGGAAGATGTTTCATCCAAGTTCTTCACTAAGGTGGTAAGCTCGTCTTCACTGCCTGCCAGCCCATCAATGTCGCCTGCAAATCGGAGGTTGATGATGTTACGCGCTCCAATGCTGACTGTCTCACAGTGGTTTTCCAGGGCTTCGCTCGTGATGCGCTTTATGTAGATGTTGAAAAGCGTGGGTCACAGGAGGCAGCCTTGACGTTTTCCGACTGTTGTCTGGAACCAGTCCCCCACAGAACCTTGGGCAATTACTGCACTGATAGCCTTGGCGTACAGCTGCTTGATGCTATTGGTCAGCTTTTGACCTATGTTTTACATCTTATTGTGACCCACAATGCCTCATGCCACACTCTGTCAAAGGCCTTTTTGAAATCTATGAACACATGATATATGTCTTGTTGATGTTGTGAGTAATTTTCGCACAGAACCCTGAGATTTAATATTTGGTCTGTTGTGCTTCTTCCACTCAGGAACCCGGCCTGTTATTCAGCGATTATTTATTCTGCTTGTGGTTTCAATCTGTTCAAGATGATCTTCAGCATCACCTTACTAGCATGGCTGATCAAACAGATAATTCTGTAATTTTGGCACAGCTGGAGATCGCCATTTTGGGGGAGTGTTATAATCAGTGACTGGGTCCACTGTGTTAGCCATTCACCTGTCTGTCAGATCTTGTTGCCGATCTTTGTTAGTAGCTCTATCACACACACACACACACACGTCCCCCTTGATAATTTTAGCTGGAATGTTGTCTACTCCAACTGCATTCCCATTCTTCAGTGCTCTTATTGCTGATTCAACCTCTTCTTTGAGAATGGGGAAATCATCATTTTCGGAGTTTGGAACTTCAAGCACCTCTGGGTCTCCTGTGGATTGATGGTTGTAGAGTTCTTTGCAATATTCAGTTCATCTTTCTGCAATGCCACTCGCTTCTGTAAGGGATTTTCCATTTTCGTCTTGAATGATACTAACTCTAAGATACTTATAAATGTCTTTGTCACAACATGGACATTCGAGTTCTTAGACCATATTGTATTTTATTTATTATGTATTAAAAAGAATAGATTATTTTCTTCTATTTCATAGAAACATATTGATCAACATAATTAAGTACTAAGGTGTTGGTTGTGATAATGCTCGTTACTTTCATTGTTAGAAGAGTATGCGTTTAGGCTGGTCTAGTGCAAATGACCTTTCATCAATTTCTCAGTAATTTTAAAATAGAAGGAAATTTGATAAAGGAATGAAAACAATAGTATATCCAAATGTGTCTCCTCTGTTTCAAATAATTTCAAACAGGGCTTTTATCTTTAAATACCTTTTTAAAAAATATACGTTTAAATGTATCAATTTCTATTTAAAATTATTCGTATTCAGGAAAATTATCATTCTTGATAGTTTTGAGCATATCTGTACTTTCAAGACTGTTTGTGAAATGACATTATTTAGATATTACTGGACATGTGTCGCACCCTGAATCTCTGGAAAGAGTATATTGTGACCGAATGTTGTATTCAAGAGTTTTCATCCTCTCTTTTCGTGTTCCAATGGTGATTCACTTAAACAGCATAACTGAAGTGATAGAGCAACATCCCGGCCAATTTCATGTAAGACAAAATAAAGGCCATGCAAAAGCCTAAACTTTGAATATCTGATAGCCAAGCATATGGTTTGTCAGCAGTACAGGTGGTGCTACTATGTTATGATATCTCCATGACGCTACAATCCACTTATTCATGCAAACAGGACATCAGGAGATATTGTGCCATTCTTATTGCTGATATAAGCAAATACCATAGGAATATTAATCAATCATATTTTCTCCATCCCTCATATGTTCTACCTTACCTAAATCATTATTGCTAAATTAAATTAATATATGTTTCTTTTCCTTCAACGAAGACTATTACTGAAGTTTTGTTTTTACATGTAATTAAATCATCTCAGCAATAGGAGAGCACTTGGAGTATTTGACCACATACAGACAGTAAAATGACATACCACAGTCACACAAGCCTGAAAATTATGTCAAATTGACCAAGCAGGATATGGACGAGTTACTCCACTTCAGATTCATTTACTTCACAGGTTTAAGTCTGTGATGAATCTCTTTGTTTCCCTGCAAACCTACTAGCCGTAGGTATTCCAGAAATTTACGTTTGGGGATAATTGCCGTAGGTCATCCTCCATACAAACCAAACGAAACACATGTTCATTTGTCTTCTACAACATGAATCATCATCTTACCAATTAGCATCTGGGACATTGTCCATCACTACTTGTTTTGACTCTTTGTTCCCCTGGAACATATTTTTTTTAATCTCTATTTCATCTTTCATACAATGAATCCTCCCTTTTAATGGAAGAGTAAGTTAGTAGTCAAAAGTTTAAACGTACCGACCTCTACCTTTATTCGTGCAATGTTGCGATTGTGCTGATAATCTATGAGCCGCACTTGTGGATTTAGATAGCTCAAAGCGTGAGGCTTATATGGTTAGGGGCTTACTAGTTTGACATATTTGGTAATTGGTGCCTACGTATTCGTCATACTATTATATATGCTATAGCTTATCAACATGTATGTGCAACATCTTTGTTTTTCAGCCTAACCATTTCAAATCACTCAGAGGTGCCCTATTGCCCTATTAGAATGACCAGAGTGTTGCTCTAAAGTATTTGTCCTCTTGATGGTCCGGAATGACCTTTTACTCGCCCCTTTCTGTCCTTGCGCTCATGGTTTGCATACTGCAATTGGTCTTGAAGCGTTTATTGTGTGTGTATTTTATAACATTTTTTCCATATGTTTGATTTTGTCCTGATTTTGTCACAATAATTTTCATGCTTCCTCAAATAGTCCGCTCATTGGATAATGCGGTTTGCTAAGTTCAACATGTGATGGATACTATTTATATTATTATATCATTATGATGACGATGATCAATCAAATGACTGTTAAGATAATAGTGATGAAAGGGGATGACAGATTCTGTATTTTATTAATATTATTATTAGTAATAGTATTAGTCGTGGTACTCGTAGTACTAGTTGTGGTCATAAGAGTAGTAGTAGTAGTAGCTATATTAGTATTGGCAGCGGTGGTGGTATATGTGGGCTTTATCTATAACCGTCGCGTATAATATACTATATGAAATATTCGGATATAACTAAGTTATAAATATTTATAATATTTTCCAAACATACTAAATGTCTAAAAGCCATGATCTAGAAGTTTATTTGAGTAAATAACATGTAAAAATAATTTCCGGACACATATAATTAAATTGATGTTGATTGATCATATATTTGATTAAATTTTATTGATCTGACTTCCGAGTTTGTTTTTGTTTCCACAAACGTTTTCACAATCGTCTTTGGAACATATTCTCAAACTTGTTTTACTCAGAAATGGATTATTAACACAAGCCACCTAAATATAAAAATGATGATTCCGGATGCCCCAAGACCATTGCAAAGTACTTTTTAGCGGGTGTAATTAACTTGAGCACCTTTGGTTAGAACAGGAACCGACCAATCGAAATTTATATAGCTTACATGTAGTATATTTTAGAGGGTGTAGTTAACTTTAGAACCTTTGGTTAGAGCACGAACCGACCAATCGAAACTATATATTTGCTTCACGAAATGCTTTCGGTATATCAAACTGAATAGAAGAATTCCGAATCTGAGGTAAACTAGTATTGGTATTCCTTTTATGTATTTATGTGATTATCCGAATGAATAGTATATCATACACAATTTTCTTATTTCAATTGTCCAACATTCATGTTTTCTGCACTGAAAATGTTAAATTCAAGTTTGTGCCCGTTGTATGATATTTTGGCGCTGCAGCGTAATCTAAATGGGCAGGATCTGAGTTTTTGTTTTTTAGCTCTCTATTCTCTGGTATTTGTGTTCTTTTCTTTCTTGTGTATAAATGGACCTTTATATTTTGTCAGCATAATTTGTACCTAACTAATTATGAACAAAGCAGTATATAGTTTCTAGCTTTGTAGTATATATGTTATCTGTCAATGAATGTTTGTGTGATGAAGAAACTATAATCACTACTTTGGACGTTTACATGTATTTGTTTTTATTGAATGAATGATTGCAGCGAATGATGTCTGAGTAATTTATATACTGTGCATATTATATCTTCTCTTTGGCTTTATCATTTGTTGTTATATTAAGAGTCAAGTGTAAAACTGTAGCTGGCAGCTCATGACATGCTGATGAAGTTTCATTATGCTTTAGATTGTCTAGTGGATGAAAACCTTTTGTAACCTTATGAATCATCTTTGTATTTTGCACATAAATATAAGATATAATATCTTCAATATAGTCAGTAATTCTTTTTTTAAGCTGGTAAATTGCAATACCTTTCCTAACTTGTGAACCATACGATTATATAAAGTCATTCCACGATAGTCTTATAGCTCAGTGAGATCCTCTAATGATTATTGCGAGCCTCCTGTACAAAAGGGCCTATATATGCCTGTCTGTCACACGAAAAGTTATGATACGGTAAATCCGTTAATGACAGCAGATAAAAGTAAACACATCAAAGGTAAAGACTATGTATGTATGTATGTATGTATGTATGTATGTATGCATGTATGTATGTATGTATATGTATATATGTATGTGTGCATGTATATATGTATTTATGTATGCATGTGTGTATGTATGTATGTATGTATGTATGTATGTATGTATGTATGCATGTACGTACGTACGTACGTACGTACGTATGTATGTATGTATGTATGTATGTATGGATGTATGTAGGTAAGTACGTACGTACGTACGGATGTATGTATGTATGTATGTATGTATGTATGTATGCATGTACGTACGTACGTACGTATGTATGTATGTATGTATGTATGTATGTATGTATGTATGGATGGATGGATGGATGTAGGTAAGTACGTACGTACGTACGTACGTACGGATGTATGTATGTATGTATGTATGTATGTATGTATGTATGTATGTATGTATGTATGTATGTTGTTAGGAGTCTATACTCTTAAAATAAAAAACAGAAAAGATCGAAACACAAGGAGCTTAGTAAAATTTAACAAATATTTTTTTCCCTATAATTCAAACTGAAAATGAGATAAAAGAACTTATGGTATTGTAAATTAAATTCTAAAGTAATAAACAAATTACTGATACAAGTCCCTATAACTTAAAATACTGAACAAAATTCAGTAAAAGTCATGGGGAAATTCCAAAATTGAAGCCGATGACGTGTCTGTGTCAGCTATTAATGTTTTGATGTGTCAAACAGTCTTATGTTGAATCACAGAAATATAATTCAATGTTGGAAATCATTATAAATTCCAGTGAATATCTTTATCAAAGTATTTTATCAGAGACGTTTGTATTTCCGGAGAAAATAATCACTTGAATTCATTAATTTGAACAAAAAATATTCCAGCCCAAAATAAATAACAATACTAGTCACAACAGATAATACAACATGAAAGAGCTAGATAGTAAAGCATGAATGATCAAATCCCCACAATTACAACATTATATAGTTCTTTACTTTCACCTCATGACAAAATTAGCATATTCTAAACAAATCCATTTTCTAAATGAAAATGATATTCTAGAACGATTAAGATGTCTACAAAAACAAAACCATAGCCTATGTAAATTAACTTCCAAATATCTGACACAAATCAACATATTTGCTTCTTCTGTTAATAAAGATCCTAATAGTAAGCCCATAAACATAGAGAATAGTTTAGTCTTATATTAGTTGTTGCCATAAAATGAAATATAAAAAAATTAAAAAGTCAACCAGGTCAAGCAGAAGTGAACTCAATTTTGGACAAGGATAAGTCTAGCGTACAATGTTACATTACAATATCATGTGATGAAGTAAAAATACAATTTTAAACTAACAAACAGAAAAATTAAATTGAATATGCATTACACTTCCTCTCATAAAGGAAAAGAATGCTTTACGCAAGAAAGATTTAATTTTAGTATAAGTCAAATGTACATGTAGTAAAAAAGCACAATATCAAATCTTAAGAATGACACAAAGGATAGATGAAATAATATATTTCTATACGCGTTAAAGTGCATCTGCTATTAAATTGTCTTTTCCCTTGATGTGCCTGATGTCAAGATTATATTCCTGCATAAACAAACGCCACCTAAATAATCTCTGTTTATAGTTTAGGTAGTTACTTGTAAAAGAATAACAAAGCAAAATTATTATTCTAACATTAAAATTGGTACGGTTAACATATAACTGTAGTATTATTGACACATGCATATATGACTATAGGTGACCTCAGAACAATTTTATTGTTTATTTTCAATTTTTATACACAACCAATTTTATTTCATCCTCTATATAAATAAATTTACATCAACAGTACATTGAGTGTGAAGCTTTATATCACGTTAAATCATTTTCCTTATTGCCAGAATTAAAACATTGAGTTTCTATGCAGTAGTCAAGACCCAGAAAATTCACTTTAACTTAACCAATCACCGACCAATCATCATTGGTATTAGGTATGTATAAATAAAATAAAATACATGGAACTTATAATTTTTTGTACTGGGTTCAAGTGACCTGCCCAAGTAAAACCACAGAAAATGCCTATGCGGAATATACTTATTATCTATTGCGAGTTATGCGGATTATGAACTCTTGGACGGCATAGCTTCCTCTAAATGATGGCCATACCGCTAAGTTCCAACATGTCATTTTAAGTACTTGATATACACACCAAAAATAAACCTATTACAAGCTACGTCACTTATAATGTTCATGATATTTAAGGACACTGCCTTTCAGTCGAATAATAATATTTTTTAACTAAAGTATCTGAAAATGAAAGACTGAGGTACACGAGTTGTTCTTCACTTGCAAATCTTGAACAAAACATTCGGAGATTTACAATCAATATTGAATGAATGATTTGATCTTTTGTCATTCAATTTATAAAAAAAAATATGATTCAAAGTTAAATAAAAATCAGAACAATTTTAAAATTAATATGTTATTTTGTTGATAATTGTTTGAGGAGAATCCTAAAAATGGTCTATATTATGAAATAAACATTGTTGTGTTAGCCGTACAGAAGATGAATTAACAGTAGCAGCATAAAGAAACAATATTTTGTTTATCAGTTAAAGGTGTGAAAGGTTATGGAATCTTACAGACTGTGCACAAACTATAAATCTGACCTATAGAATCCTGTTTCATAAAGTTGACAAGTATTTCTCATTTTCTTTTCTTTACTCTTTCTTCAGTGATAAATATTTTACAATGGAAGAGGTAGTCCCTCATTCTGACGAAAGCATAGAAGGTGGAGTAACTCATTCTGACGTAAATGAAAAAGATGCGCAGGCAGTAGATGAAACTCAGCTAGGCAGGGCTAAAAAGAAAGATACTCTAGTGAAGCATGACCCTGATGACAGTAGTGCTCCATTTACAGAACTAAATATTAGCGATACTAAAGAACCTATAGAGCATGATGACACAACGACAAAAACTGATAACTCAGATCAGCTGACTGAGACAAGTGATGATTCCAGAAAAAGTGCTGAATCAAGGTGCATTATGACTGTCGACAGTACTGTAAAATACGTTAATAACGAGACTGAATTCATGAGTGATGAGATACCAGCTGAAACGTGTGGCAAACATCCGGGTAAATTACTGGAATATGTGTGCAACGATCACGGAGAAGTAATTTGCATGCGATGCAGAGACAAACATCATTCTAAGTGTCAAAGCAAGGGATATATTGAGGAACTTCAAAACGTATACAAAATGGAATGCAACGACTACTTGGAAAAAGGCGAGAAACACCTGGATGAAATAGAAGAAATGCTTGCTGAGAAACAAATTGGGTTCGATAATACCAAATTTTCTATTCAAGTTTGCAAAACAAAAATTCTTGAACTACACAAAACGTTTAGAGATAGCATTCAATTGAGCGAAGATCAACTAATGAAAATGTTGTCAGAGATAGGTCCCAAGCTAGAAAGGGAGCATTTAACCGATGTAGATACTCTGGATCGTACGAAGAAAGAGCTTAATGATTTGATCAGCAAAATTAGTGCTTCGAAACGACAATCTACAGCCAGTTCCGTCGTAGCTGCGTTTGAGGGTCGGAGGTTGATTAAAAAGCACAAGGAAGCTCTAATGGATGCAAAAAACAAAGGCTCAGTTGTCGTTCTCTTTGAAGAAGACCCATCTGTTGGTCCATTCTTGAAATCTTTCAACCGTGCTGGTAATATTACAGAAAAAATATCAACAGAGAGCATATACGATAATGACGGTAAAAGCGATGAAGTACAACGATTAGAAAATTTCACTTTGAAAAAAATCTCTAATTCTTGCAATATTTTGGCGATGCCAGACAATCGAATACTTGTCTCAGATGAAACAAACGGATCAATTTACTGTTTTGCTGCAGATGGCGGTCTTCTCTTCGATACCGACAATATCAAATCACCGCTAGGATTATGCCATATGATGTGGAATTTTGTTGTTGTAGTTAATAAAGAAGGGATGATACCTATGGAAGTGCAAGATAGGGGATTTGCCATAAAGGAAAAATTTTCAAGTGATGCATTTTGTGCGATTTCCTTCCGCAGTGGTCATTTTGTTCTTTGTGCTGAAAACACTGTCCATGTCAAGAACATTCTTGGACATACGATAAAGGAAATTCCAGATGGTAGGGGATATTTTTGCAAGCCATTTTTTTATCAGGCAAAGGCAGCATCATTTGACGACGAAAGCGACAGTAAGTTCTATGTCACAGATGGACGACAGAGAAAGGTTTTCTGCATAACAATAGATGGAAAACAAATTTGGAGTTATAGTGTTAGAAATAGTTCCCCAGGAGAAATAACATGTCGAAGATACATATTTGTTTTGTGCAGGGATACGAGTCGAATCCTTCAGCTTGAAAAAAGTGGAAACTTACTTACCAGTTATGATACGGAGTACCAAAATCCATGCGGCATGTTCGTAGATCACAATATGACAATGTATCTATTGGAGACAAAAGAAACATCTACTAAAATTATAAAAAGGGATATAAAATAATGGTATCATTATTAGCTACTTGATACAAATACAAGCTTGTAAGCTTTCAACTAAGAGTATTGATTTTATCATTCAGGTGATTATAATTTCGGTCCTTTCAGGGTCTATTAACCAACGTACAATGAACTGTAGGACTAATATGTGTCATTATATGCTATAATTGTACAAGCGGGAGTACGATGTAGCAAACCTAAACCCTGGACATGTTTGGAAAATGTAGCAGGAACCTGAACAGTTTCTTTAAGATATTTGTGTATTTTACCCAAGAGTGTATCGTATGATATATTTGGTATAGTGACAACCAAGGATAAAAGTTTCTTTCGTAAATCATAATTCCGACCACACTGTATATACACCTGGTATCGATTGTCTGATTTTTAATCTTCATGTGATAATTAGTGTGGTTTATTCAAGAAATAAATCTACAATTTTAACGGATTCATTTCTCTGGTTAGTCAACAAATGTGAAGAGATGGAAATAAATCAGATGAGGTGACTACGAAGTTGACATTATGATTACACATATTTGCTGTACAGGTAAAAATAGCCCTTTGGCCACCAAATAAGACATTTTTTCAGTACGTGTTTACAATAATGCCAATGATCGTTGGAAAGTCGCTACGGTTTTATTTAAAAGTTGTTGTGGTTTCATGCTTCGAAAACGATGTACAGTCAAAATTCAACCATGCCAGAACAAATAATCTGTAATTGTCGTCTCATATATAAAATTGGAATTATCTTGACTTTAGAGCAGAAACTAAGTTTAAAAAAAGCGAACACTCAGGATTAGCTTCACATTTAGTCTCCAACTGTGTTGAATTATTTGTATTCTATAGACGTAGTAGAGATGGCAAATACGGAAGTATGAAAACAAAACTTAATACAATGTCACCAACATTGTAAATAAATATATATTTAACAATAACATCTCAACTTTACAAAACCAGTCAAGTCTCATTATATGAGCACTTTACAAAATAAATATTAAAAGACAAGTATATCCTTTAAATTTAGTACATGATCATAAAGTTCACAAACAACACTCCCCATAACATTATAATTATAATTTTAATTCAGTAAAATGAATAATGTCCTTTATTTGTTCGACCATTTAATATCACACTTAAGTCTTCATTTACTGTACAATTCAAAAAAATTAAGCCTTTTCTCAATTAATTATTATGATAATTGTAATCGTAGACCCTCTCACAAGACACTAAGAGGGTGGATCATACGTAGCTAAATATATTTCTTTCAAGTTGAATGTAATGGTATTGCTTTCAGTTTAATATACGCGTTATATATATGTGATTTTTTCGAACAGCGAGGAGTGGATATCCTACTAAAAGACCAGCCAGCACACCTTATTGAAGACTCAAGGAAAGTGCTCTATCTGAGCATAAAAGGCAACGCCAAGGAAGTCTGGGCAAAGCCAATCATGAACAGTGTTTGCTGGCGGCTTTCGAAGTCGAGGCACATCTGGAAAACTTCAGTGCGATAAACATAGCTACATATATAGATATATATCTATGTATATCGCACTGAAGTTTTCCACACGGCTGGTCTTTTAGTAGGATATCCGCTCCTCACTATTCGAACAGATCAAAGATAAAAGTAACCAGCGAAGCTCTGATGGAAATTAGGCTGGTGTTTCTCTTTCCTTTGTGAGCATGATTTATCTGGTTGACCTTGACGTAGTCCCTTAGACTGTTTTTCTTGATGCCTGGTCTTTGCTGGGATGAATGTAGCAATAAAGGTATTTATTGTTGCTGCTGTGGCAGTAGTCAACACTGTCATAGGTCCATTTGCTGCTTTTTCTGCTGTCGTGTTTTTGTTTCAGTACTTCCTATTATTACTGTCGCCGCTGATGATGATAATAATGACTATGATGATCATGATGTTGTTGTTGGTGCTGCAATTAATGCTGCAAATATTTGGTGCTTCTTATGTTACTTTACCTTACTCTCTGTTGCCTCTGCGTTTTAAATTCCTAAATCTGGATCAACCCTCTACCGCCGCTCTGGCTGGTTAGAATCTATATCTCGAGGCGATGGGGTTTGCTTTCCAGTTACAATAACTGGATTTGCGGGAGTCAGTGTAAGTCTCGGAGTTCGAGATAATGTCTTTAGATGGATCTCTGGAGGGGAAAATAACGGCGGTTGTAGTTATTATGCTTGCGCTCTCCCCTCTACCGTTGTTCTCCCTCTCGGTCGAGGCCTCGCTCTTCTTGGGGTGCTACTTCTCCGATTCGTGTTGTTGGCATTTTCTTCCCAGATAAGCAGAAAGGCCATTATTCTTCCTTGCGCCCTAAGGCTCCACCCTAACGCATCTCTGATTATATTTCCTCTACCTGCTCCTCGTTCCTCTGATAGGCAAAGAAAATAACAAGACTGTCCTCCTTCCTTCCTTTCCTCCTTAAATTAACATCGTCTTCTTCCAAATAAGACATGGCGACCGGTTATTTACAGCACAGCCTTTTCTTCAGTTTACCGCACGAGAGGGAATTAGATCCTCACCCTCATGAGATTTATTGCAAGTACCGCTCTCTACTTGTTCTCCGTGACCAGCCGAGCAAGGGAAGAAAACGAGGACAAGGGAGTCATGCATTTCTTATTCGTGTATATTTATTTTTGACCCCCTTTTCAAAAGACAAAATTTAGTCGTCTTCTCGGAATTTAGAACATACTGACTATGTGCATTACTCTGTTACAGTAGACATAGCTAACCATACAGAGATCTGATAATTGGTAAGATATTACTATTTACTATTGTCATGACTGTTAATCTAGAGATTTAAATACATTACTTTAGTGTGTCACATTGTGCGGCCGGACCTGATGGTTCGGGGCATTTATGTGACCTAACGTTTGGGACCAAATTTGTTACGCTTTCACCAATCTCTTCATATACAAATGATTATATAATTATTCTAATTCATTTGCACTGTGCAAAGGAGGATAGCAGGGGTTGATTATTTGGACTTTATCACATCATAATTCATAATTTGGGATCCTATGTAACCTATTTGATCCTAGTTATAACTGCCACTTCATGTGGCCGGGTATGACGACCCTGGTTTTTGGACCGACATATATATAAATATATCTTATTAGGGTATTGTATTCTTAGGTGTTTGTATTTAATAACAAATATTGCCAAGTTGGGTCTAGTGGGTTATGGCCAGTTGTCCTGATGTTAATAATTTTGTTTCCCTAAAGAAGAAAAGCTGAAGAGGGAATAGTATTTTAGGCAATAATGTCGAGTAATCTATTCGTGAGACATGTTACCATATACATAATATCTAAACAATGCTTTCTTTTATATAATGTGTTGTATTGTCATATTACATTGCCTATTCACACATTAAGCTTAATAAACTTTGGACTTAATACTACTACCATTGCCATTACACAGTGCTCCGTTGTTGTGTTAAGGGGTATCTTTCATCATTACATTGCTTAGATGTTTGTAATATTGAATTTTCTGGCCTGTTATAATTAACATTAACCGTAATATTCAGTGTCTATTCTAGCTGTCAGACGTACACAAGGCAGGAAGTTCCATCTCAACTAATGATGGATCTGAGTCCGCGCAATGGTGAAAACAGATCTTAATCGACTTGAATTCCCTCCTCCTACATTATCCGTTTCGTCCTCCCTGGCCCTTTCTCAAGGTCCAGCAGTGCATGGTGACATACTGCAGGATTAGACACATTTGTGACAAGTATATTGGGTATGATGAATAATCAGCAATTTATGGGAACTGGTATTGGCGAATAAATGAACAAATTTCATACTTTTTCTTTCTTTTCTTATCTCCGAAAAAAATTCAGTATGTTGACATAGGTCAGATTCTTATTTTTACAACATGACATCTACAATTCAGGATATGAACTAAGCGAATCTTTTTTCTTCTGATTTTCCTGGACCATTTTTCTTTGTGTTGAGTAGTGTTGACATTCGTTGAAAACATGATTTAGATCTTCTAATTTTGGGTAATGTGGACAGTTAGTTCCACAGACGAGATTGTTTGGGAGGTAAGTTCCAAACCTAAGATGTGCCTCACGTACATACCCTGGAATTTAGCCATCTTTTCAAACCGGATTGGAATATTATTCATGTATAATATTAAGGGATCCCTTTTGGTTTGGTTTCTGGAGAGAAAAGAACCCTGATTCTCTTGTTTGGTGATATCGTAAAACCCCACATGTCACTCCGTTATCCTCTCCTGTTTAAGCCTCCTTTAAGTTCACTTATAACGGTTTCGCTAGACGGATTGCCTACTTTCTAGATAACGCTGTCATAAGCGAACTGAGAGAAGTCTATTTTGTCATGTTCAATAAATTGATCCAAATCATTAATCATAATGATGAAAAGTGTTGGGCTTACTATACTTTCTTGTGCTGTTCCATTTTCCAGACTGAATGTTTCGGAGCAATCATTGCAACATCTGGTTTTGATTTTGCGGTTAGTTAGGAAGTTCGATATCCATTTGTGAATGTGGCCTGATAACCCCATAGTTTTAAGCTTTGCGATAAGACCCTTTCTCCAAATCAGATAAGATGTTTTCACATTCTTCATCAATTGCTGCTCTAATAGAAAAACTATACGTTACCATGCGTTACCCAAGACAATACCCAATCAAGTGGACCATCTCGGAACAGGAAATACCAAAATAGAAATTTTCTATGTTTATAACACAGGGGTAACACTTCATCAACGATAAATACTTCTAAATTAATGTTAAGTAACCAATGGACACAAACTGTAATCTGCGGTGACCTTAAACGCGCACAGTAACCGGTGGAGCAAAAATACTATCGGCAAAAGCGAATAGACCATTGAAAAATGGATCAATAAGACCCAGGAAACGGACCTCACCCCGAACACTATGTTTATTTCTAGGATCCCTCGGCGGGATCCTTTGTTGTTTTCCTGTTTGAACTAATGTCGTTTTTTCTTTATTCTTACAATTAAGTGGTTGCTTTCCTTTGACATGAATTTCTTTCGTGTTGTGCAGCTTTCTTCTGTGGAGATAGTAGTTTCATGCATTCTTCCATGGACAAGCCCAGGAATTCTTCGATCATGAGAGGGTTTTGGGACGAAGGTTTCGACACTCCAGGAGTTTGGCTGCAATGTATTCCTCACGGTTATTTTTCTTCCCTCTTTTGTTTGTTATCTTTGTGCAAACTATGGTGATTAATGTTCTTTGCTTTGGTAATTGGCTGTTGATTCATCGCTGGGGAGGAATATTCACTTTCTTTATCACCTTTGGTGATTTTTGGCGTAGGATGGCGACTTTGGAGTTTATAGTGATGATACGATTATTGCTGTTGAAAAGAGGGCTATTTGTGTCAGTCCAGTTATTGGTGTTGCTGGTATCTGACATGGATTTTGGTTTCTTGCGTCTCATCTTCTCGTTTTCCTTCGAATGATGATTCGTTTTGGTTATATATTACGTTTGCTTTTTGCAGTGGGAATTTCTCTGGAGCCGGAGTTGTCGAGTGTGATGACGTTGCATCTGTTGATGTCACATACTGATTCCTACGTTCTGTTGTTGAATCTAAATTTTCACTTATATCTTCTTTTCTTCATCATTCTGGTTTCTGTTCGCAGATTTCTGCGGTTGAGATGAGGATATTATTGTTGTTGTTATGTTTGTTATGCTTATGGCAAGACCGGAAAACGCTCCGTTTGATATGACTGTATGAAAACACCCACCCCTCACCCAAACTACAAATCACATTCAAGACCCTATCACGGAAAAGAGATAGTAATGATCGGACCTGAAAGAAACTCTCTTTCCACATTTTTACAATCCAATACGCAATTACAAACAAAACAAGCTATACTCTATACCAACACATATTTGAAAAGGGAAGATGTTTTGAAAGATATACA
This sequence comes from Sinohyriopsis cumingii, assembly GCA_028554795.2. Classification (NCBI taxonomy): domain Eukaryota; kingdom Metazoa; phylum Mollusca; class Bivalvia; order Unionida; family Unionidae; genus Sinohyriopsis; species Sinohyriopsis cumingii. The sequence goes on from CM068838.1 coordinate 130,612,237, forward strand.
CAAACGGATATATTCGTCATACCTCCCAAATACACACCATTACACAAGCAATGTTAGTAAATGTTAATAGTCACACCACTAAACCGTCATATACAAACACACAATTCAGAATGGAAAGGAGTGCTTTGTTTTGGGAAGAAAGCAAACACATACACACAAACATCAATACGCAAATTTGTTTTTGACACATTGATCAGTATCTCTTTTCTAAAGATATAGTTGGCTCTGAAAAGGGTAGTTTTCTTCTTCCAGTGCACCTGTTTAATGCCATCTCCTCTAGGGAATAGCCCCACCTCACAGCGGTGACTCCAATCATTCTTCCATGCCATGATGAAAGATGGGAGTGCGATGTGCCTGTAGATGTTGTTGCTGCCTTGGTTGCAGCTCGCGAACCAACTTTAGATCCCAGTTCTCAATCTGGGGGACAGTGGCAAACAAATACTTGTACAACACAAAGACAAAACATATTGTGGTGGTTCTTGGTGATCTTACTACACCACCAGTATACACAACAGGGTCCTTCTGTGCATTTAAAACACAAATATGGCAAGGACGAAATAATTTTTAAAATGTTTAACATTTCAATATTCTCTACCCTACTGCAAGTATGGTTGCAGTTTTAATAGATCAGAACTAATTTTGACGAACATAAACCCTGAACATGTCTGGAAAATGTAGCAAGACCCATAACAGCTTCTTAAAGAGATATGTGTATCTTACCTAAGAGTGTATCGTAGGATACATTTAGAACAGTGTCAAACAAGGATAAACATTTATTTCGTAAATCAAACTTCCGACCACATTGTATATATCCATTTTAATTAATCTCAAGGAAGGATTAGTTAGAGGGTAACAGATGTAACTGCAAAATGGTCCACAGTTGTTTGTCTCCTTGTTGTAAACTTACATTAGCGACGGCAGCTCCTATTACACAATACATCATTCATATTTGGCAGAAGTAGACAATTTGACATTTAGGCACACGTTATCCACACTACATGCACAGGGGTTATCTTGAAGAGAAGAACTCTGAGAAGGACTGGTCGATCCTATTGTATCAAACGGCATGTAGGTCATTTCTTATTAATGTCGCTGACATGCCAAGAATCAAAACTTGGGAGATATCCTTTCCAACTCACTTTCCAACTCACTTTCATTTTATTACTTTTGCTTACCGTCCAGAATGCATTCGATGTCATACACGTCGTCTTCTTTGTTGGTCATTCTTTGCAACTCAGACAAGTAAAATGTTACTTCTAACACTTAGCCGTTCATGTTTTCCAATTTATTGCGCACCCAATCTACAGTCCTTACCAGGCAACGTGTCTTGGGGCAGTATGGGACGATCCTAACAAGTGCTCCAACAAGGCCACTTAGTTGTCTTCAAGGTTGCGTACGAATGTTTCAATGGTATGATTGTTTGTAAGCTTTCACCAAAAAGGCAAGACGTTGATGTACTTGAGCGTGAGTTTCTTCAATTCATTTTGGAAAGCTTGATTCAGAATATTGGTGCCTTTGTCTGTTTGCCATTGGAGAAGTGCCTGACGATTTGTTTCAACAACCAGTGCAATGCCTGGTATTAACTCGCAGTTCGTTTTGGAAGTCAACGGTACGACCGAATCACATTTAGAAAAGCCATCAATAACACAAAACAAATATTTGTAGCCGCAATTGTACTCGACCAAATGAGAGTTTTCTATTAAATAGCCCTGTTATTGATGTTCGATGAACTCCGTTTGTGGTCAACGTCTGGAAACCTTTCGTCAAATTGGTTTGTGTAACATGTACGTGGCTTGTTCTTGAAACCATCGTGGCACATGGGGTAAAACGTTAACTTTTCAGTTGGGTTTTGGCAGCACGATACAAATCTTGAACTCCGCTGTAACCCGCCAGATGGGAAGATTTGTAGTAAATGCTGATGAAAAGAGTTTGCATCAGGATCCTCTTGAATATATCACCCACTGTTCACGAATGTTACTCTTGGTTTCGAGGGGTTTCGCAACAGGAGTATGAGCGGAGGGTAGTGGTAGCAAAGAGATCATGTTTTTCCTGCTCTCTTTTTCACTTCTGGCTTGCCTTCTTTATTTTACAAGGTTTCGACTTTATCTTTATAACCCAAGCTTTGAGGGCTTCTCTTTGGGGAGTGGGAGGTCAACAAGGACAATGCAGTCTTACTAGCCGACGGTGTTTGACTGACTTCTCGTACGTCTTATTCCACTGGCTTCCGTGTCTTGGCTACTTGGAGTGCTGATGGTGATCGGCTTTTCTTCACGACCTTGAAATCTTTCAGAATTGGTATAGCTGTTTCGTCAAAAGATTTCTATTGAAAGAGTTGAAGACGTCGCAAAACTTAACAGTACCGTTTCTGACAAATCGGTGGGATCGATCAACGATTGCAATTTGTGTTGTAACTGTGACATCTCGTTTAGATTAGGATTGCCTCTGAAGTAGAAAAAGAGGTCGTTATGGGAGGAAAAGTCCCTTTAGAAACGAGCTTCCATTTCTTAATCAAGTTTGGAAAGACCAGGTCAGGCGCTAGTGGAGTTTCTTCGCAACTGATACAGTACAGGGTACAAATTAATTTGGCTGGAAGATGATATTGAAAGGAAGTCATGTTGATGATTCGTGAGACAAAATAAATTGTCGAAGTTTTTTTATAGTCTTTAAACCAACAGCGATGTGAAAACAACTGGCGTTCCGTCCTGACACCAGTCATGAAACAGATGGGTACCATATCGCAAATATAAATAAATATTTCCCAAGGAGTTATTTTCTATGATTGTATGACAGATGTAGCAGTAAAGAAAAATAGTAATTGGTTATAGTAACTTGTCCATGTTACACCGGATCAATGTATGCCTGTCATTCAATGATTAATAGAAGAAATATGATAGACTCTCAATGTCTTCGGCGTTCATCATGAAATATAAACTCGTATGTGTGGTCGTAGATACAATATGTGGGTTTACGGCTGCAAAAACTGTTGGTATAGGTGTGGTTGATATCACGACCTATACAACCATCACAGGTGCACAAAGTAGGGTAATGTCCTTTAAATTTAAAGCTGTGTGATAATGACATTTATGCTGGTTACTGATACACTAACCGCATTTTATACCCCATGATTCTCTTTAAGCATGATCGGATATTGATAACTTTTATGGATTACAATCCGCGATTTAACATGCATATGTTTTAATATATTGTAATATAAACATAAGTCACGTACCCTGTATCAGTAACCGCTTCCGAAAACCTCCATCATAACACAAGTTCCCTTGAAATGCGACGCTAATAAAAACTTAATATCATACTTCCAAGCCATATCGGTTCTTAAAGTCTTCTTTTAAGAGTGAACAACTACGCATGCGCAATTCAGTCAAGGCTGAGAATAAAAATGTATAGTTCCCTATCAAAAGCTAATGAGTCTTGTTTCCAAGGTACCTTATCTATGAGTACCAAAACTGGTACTACCAAGTTTTGATAGCTCATCTGTATTCCATTATTTTCAAACAACCATTACATCTTACAGATATTTGCAACCATTATTGATGATTGAATCATTGGATTTATAATATTATATCATTCTAATTTCTCCATTTTCATCCTTTCTTTATATGTGTTTTCCTGGTCCAGAAAATTAATAGATCCTTTCTTAACTAAATATTCTACCTAAAATGTAGTGTTGACTTGTAAACAAAGGTCATCTCACCATTATTGATGATTGAATCATTGGATTTATAATATTATATCATTCTAATTTCTCCATTTTCATCCTCTCTTTATATGTGTTTTCCTGGTCCAGAAAATTAATAGATCCTTTCTTAACTAAATATTCTACCTAAAATGTAGTGTTGACTTGTAAACAAAGGTCATCTCACCTACAGTAACACACTTGCAGTATCTAGCTATATACATTAAATACCACGGACATTCATGCCTGACAATTAAGTCAAAGTAACCTAGATTTAGTATGGATGCGTTGACCATTTCAGACACATCCACATGTCAATGTTAATGAGTGTAATAATGAGTTCAAAGACATACCAACTATTCTTGAGTACAGACCAAATATGGTACACTATATTGAGGATATAAAGAACAGATTACAGAAATATTTTAGCTGTTCGTTTCTTCTACCCTCAATATATTGCACCCTGATTCTCGCGAGCACTGGTATATAACTGGATCTCAAAGGAAGTGACTGGGTAAAGCATAAATATATATAAACAAACATACGCTATAATATAAGCTGTAATGAAGACTGTGTCTATTTGAAATAGTTTTGATTTGGTCGTGTCACTTTTATTGAACATTTGAAAATAAAATACTAGCTTCCTCATGACAATTAGGCTACACTGATTTAATGCTGGTTCGGTTCACTTTGTTTCGTCAAGGCTATTCTCGATTCAGTTGGTTCTGAACTCTATATCGAAGCTTTTATATAAAACAAACTTTCACCTCTATTTATGAATACCTTGTTTACTTTTTTGCCATTACATTTCTTGAAGTGAATATTGAAGTTTATTTTGAAGGTTTGGCTTTATTATATGTTTGCCTGTTTCAAATAATATTTAATCTATACAATATTACCAGGATTGTCCTGAACAGCAATTAAAACCTTACATATACATACATATATGCATACATACATACATACATACATACATACATACATACATACATACATACATACATACATATATACTACATACATACATACATACATACATACATACGCATTTTTTTTCTGACAGTAAGTAAAATAAAACAAGAATATAGTTATTGAGTGTAAAAAGACAAGAAAGAGACCTAAACATACAAAACGTCATCAAGTTGATGCAACTTATGTCACTTTGGCCTAGATTTGGTATGACTCATATTTTCAAGACAAATCAACATACCACTTGTCATGTTTGTAGGTGAAATAGGGCTCTTGCGACTGACATAATGAAGGGGCACAAGAACTGACAGGGAAAATGCACCAAGGCATCGCAGAAATATTTTATCGAGAGGGTGAATAGCTAAACAATGTCATGGAGGGGAGGGTACATTTGCACAACGCTCTTACGTACAATGATATTTCAGTCAGAAACACGCTATTACGTTGTAATTCAATATTCAGATTCGTAGGGTATAATGTTATGTGATAAATGATAAGTATATTCATTTATTAAGCAGGTAACACATACTACAAACAGTGATTATAAGTGTATAGTAGATTAAAATGTCCAACACATGCGAAGAAATAAAAAACATAGTGACTATGCCATCCTGTTTTTTGTGTCTTTGTTCGCATTCGTAATTAAACATCTGAATGTAAATTTCGTTATATGTAATGTCATTTTACATTTGTATGCAATTGTTACTTATGTGCGCTTATGTGAGCTATGTTTTCAGTTGGCTTACGCATTAGATGAGGGTGCCAATTTAAATAGATGTAATTAACATAGTACCACATATTTTCCGCACAAAAAGGTATATCTGAAACGAAAATGTTTAAAGAGACGCTGACAATTTCAAAGTAAAACAGGGGTCATCATATGTTTCTCCGCCCCCGTTCAAGTAAATGACATACACTACGCCAGTTCTGGAATGTACTCTTCAGTTCAGCCAACGTTGTTTTGGCAGCTTTTTGATCTGTTCCTCAACAGACTTGCGCAAGGTCTTCCACTGCCTGCCAACATTTTCCTTCCTTTGGGGATACCACTCAAGGCTTGCCTAATGGTGCTGTTTGTTGGATTTCAAAACTTATGCCCAAACCACCATCATTTCCTTTTGGATAATGTTTGTCAAAAAGGAGTTGACCGGTGGTTTCCCACGAGACTGTGTTACAGGTCCACTCTGGCCATTAGATGTTGAAGAGGCGACGAATGTCACTGTTCACAGAGGTATGAACTTAATTAGGGTCGTCGTGCTCATCCTCCATTTCTGCGAACCGTAGAAAAGGAATACCCCACGTTTGTTTTGAACAGCTGGATCTTGTTCTTTTAAAGATTGACGAGGAACCCTGTGCTCTTTCGTGCTGTTAATTTCTTGTCTGGAGTTCCTTATTTAAACTTATTCTGAAAGTGTCCCGTACGGAATCACTCAGCAAGTAGACTTCTTGCATAACTGATGTTTTAAAGGTATTAAGGAAATCAAATAGGGACTAAAATTCACATTTGAAAGACAAGCATTTGACGTTGAGCATGACATGGGACTTTTTGACATTAATAACCTGTTTAAAACAAATAGGCACAGTAGACGAAGGCACTATATGGTCCCTTTGTATAATATAAAGGACCATTAAAACTGTAGCTGATAAAGGCATATTTATTTGTTGCATATTTATGTCATCAGTTCTAAATTTATCAATCTATTACGAAAACCTTTAGCAACATATTAAATTGCCAAGTACCTGAAATCTCTTTAAAATAGCCACAAACGATACGGTAAAATTTTGGTTGGGTAAGACAATTGTTGTTGTAATGTGGTTAAATATGAATATCAAATAAAATAACAAGATCTTACCGGGGTTTTCCCGGGTTCTTTTTTCACCAGTCATACTAGCCGCCATGCATGTCTTATAGTATGCTGAAATTTCCGTTAAACCCACATCATAATCGTTAAACCTTTGTTAAACCTCAGGGAATGAATTCAAATATGACAACCCTCTCACATATTGACACCATGTGCTCAACCTATATCAAGCATTTGGTTTATTTCCAGTCTTTTTTAGAAGATAAAGTTCCAGACAGTCGGGACGGATAAGACAAAGGTTCTGTTGAATGGATAGCTGCAGATTATCACAATATTCCTGTGCTGAAGCTCATGGAAAAATAATAGAAATCAGGCATGGCTCATTATGACATGTTGCTGTTTAAGCCTTGGAATAATTATGAGTGAGTACTATCTGTGACACTCATGTGTATCTTGAAGTAAAAGATAAATTGTATATGTGCATTATTTTATCTCCATGGTAGCTTAAAACATATACGGTACTTCAAGCATTCTTAATCTGTGAATATACCTTTAATTTCAAGAAATTAATGGTTTGCTAATTCTTTCTAAATGTCTTTACAACTTGGCCTATCAAATCTTACTAAATTACATCAATCCATATAGGAATTTGGAAAGAATGAAGATTAGCAAGAAATAAATTTTTAAAAAAACATGAGCTTACCTTCGCACTATACAAATAAAAATATTATTATTATGGGATACAAAAGGAAAACTAAAGAAGAATCAATATTATCTTACATATTTTATTTTGTCTCTCTTAAAACAAGATATAAAGGATTAACTAACAATTTTATGCTGACATTCATATGATGGCAAGAAAATTTGAACGTTTAAGATAATGTATAACTTAGCATTCTCAATTAAGAGACAATTATTATGAAAACAGAAAACGTGCCGAGTTTATTCACCGTTTTAAAAATAATGTTTTGAGGTCTGTATATATTCACTGCTGTACGTAAAGTAAAAAGCCTTTATTACAAATGTGACCTGGGCTAGGATTACCTTCATGGATCCTCTCAAGAAAAGCTTCTGAATTAGAACTCCACAAGGCAATCTTTGTTATCTGCGTACCGTCCCTCTCCTACGCAATGGTAATCCTTTATCTTTATTGACTATTGCTATTATTGGACTGCATACCTGTTGAATGAAAATTTAATTTCCTCATCAATTACTATCAAGGGTAAGATTGTTCTAAATTCGGTTGCTCGCGGCGTTTTCTGTATTGACCTTTCATCTGTTGACAAACTTCTAGGGCTACACTATCGTTCCATTTGTTAAGAAAAATAATAATTAGTATCTTTCAGTATATTGTACTCCATAAAGTCTTAATGAGTCTCTTTTATCTAATTCGTGGTGTTATTTGTTGCTACTAGCCCAAATCGACGATAAGTTATCAATGTTAGGTGGAATGTACAACTAATGGATATTTCAGACGTGACAATGAGCTTGTTCAGTTGTGATATTTTCTCTGTATTTTTTTTCACCGTAAAGTGCGCTTCAAATAATGTTCAGATAACGTTATCATATAATTTTATATGACCGGACCAATATCCAGTATTTTGTCCGATAACGTTATCATATCCTTTTTATATGACTGGACCAATCTTCAGTGTTTTATCTGATAATATTCCAATATCCATTTTATATGACTGGACCAATATCCAGTTTTTTATCCGATAATGTTATCATATCCTTTTTTGTATAACTGGAACAATATCCAGTATTTTATTTTGTATCATTGCCCTCGTCAATACAACTAGCAACATCATCCACCATTTGACTCGGATATTTTATTTTCCGAACAATAGCGGATTTAAAAAGATATATTCTATGAGCTTTTTTTAATTGATAATTTGATATAACGAGGAATTACTTATCTATTGCATGAATGTTTTGCTCAATTCAGTATAAATTAATTGTAACAATCGTAATTTTACATATGTAATTTTAACCGTTTCATAGACAATTTAAAGATCGTTTAGCAAAATGTTTTGTTTCTTTGTAGTTGACATTCAGCAGAATACCATATACCATTGCGTGTATGTATAGTACATTACAAGCCAGCAATCATAAATATGAGCCAACAAACAGGAAGAATAACAGAATATCATTCATGATAGTTATATGTCACATTAACTATAATTCTTAAACTGATAATAAGAAGCAATGTGTCACAACGAATAGCATATTTTGTCAGAAGTCTCAAGATTGAAACTGTTTTATAATGCATAATAATTTGATCAAACTATCATCATTTCAGGAGGTTATATATGTGTGAAAATGCACATAGAATCTACAAATTACAAATCAATACCCTTTCTTAATAAGGTTGTGATAGAAACAGAAAATAATATGTAGCCGGCTGCAATTTTACATTTTTACGAATCAAAACTGGACGATTAGTTCCACATCGATAATAATCGATCATAAATAGGATGCATGAACTGAATGATGTTCTTGGTATCACATTATATATATATATATATATATATATATATATATATATATATATATATATATATATATATATATATATATATATATACATCATTCTGTTTAATCTGTACCGCAAACAATTGATTCCATAGAACAGCATCAAGGTAATGTACTCCAGAAACAAGCATACATCGGTTCGGCCTTTTTAATATAATTTTGGTCATATGCAGCCCAAAGTGAATCCTGTTTGCAGATGTGGAAAAAAAACAGTCTTAACGTGTCTGCAATCAGATGCCCACGAAGACGATAATAAAGGTAAATATAGCCTTTTTGTTCATTCTATTTAAACTTATATAGCTGTCATTCACACTTTCAATAACTACCTAAAGTTTGAAAACCTCTCAGTCTAGTAATTCACTTGTTCTCATTCTTTTCTATCGATTGTTGGTGTGTTAGAAACTCATGCATAATTATCTAAGTTGATGTACGAGTCAGATACGAATAAGATTTATAAGACAAAATACGATCTGACTAAATTTTTACATGATATAAACTGTCTCTACAATGTAATGGAATAATATGTAGTTCCCATGTGTTTTGAAGTTAGTTCTGAAGTTGCTTCTCCATGTTATGTGACGATGTCAACATAAATATCATTACAAAGGTTTAAATATAAACCCAAAGCCCTTCACACAATGACAGGACAAACTTCAAGGTAATTACTTCAAGTATGCATGAGCGGCTGGAACATATGACAACATTATTTTACGTACAAAGTGTCCACAAAGAAATGTCTGAATTAACCATGGTTTCTATTCCCATGTTTATTTAATTTACACTTTGTGCTAAGTAATATATATATATATATATATATATATATATATATATATATATATATATATATATATATATATATATATATATATATATTATAGCAACTATCGCTTGACGACATCATGATATATAAATGTGTATTTGGATATCCACTTTCTTTACAAAATAAAATTTAGCTTACTTGGATGCACAATTTTTTTAATATAAATTTTGCTTAAAAAATTCGTTTTAATTATATTAATTCTAACAGTAGCCAGTTTTTCAAAAGGTAAATTCAGAATTGTAAGTAAAATACTATTCATATGCAGCAACACAAAGTAGGCAAATATCGGTGCTCAATAAGTACGACTTTAATGTGCTGAACCTCAATGTCAGTGCGCTAAATCGAAGTTTGTCTCCCTTTCGGTTTTTTTGTATCTAGTGTTCTGTTTTGTGTGCAGGTACGCTTTTGTTTTAATCGTGCTTGTTTGTTTACTGCGTAGAAATTGTTTTATGGCTTATCATAGAAAAGGTAAAATATTTTTTTAAAAACTTGTTAGTGTCTTCTGCAATGAATTTTATCTATGATCAAGGAACTATAGCCGCGAAAGTGTAATTCTTGGTCGTAATATAGGATGGATTACTACCCTACACCATGAGTTATCTCTATGAGCAAGGAACCATGGGATGGATGACTACCCTCCACCATGTTATAATTGTATTTCTTTAGGCTTCGTTTTCATTTTTGCATTGAACATTTTGTTTCTTCACATCAAGAGTCAAAGGTAAAACTATAGGTAGAAGGTGATGACTTATTGGTAGACAGATATTGTGTTTTAAATAATGTAATAAATATATCAACCATTTTTTTCGTGTCATAAATCCGCTGTATGCTTTGCAAATAACGGTAAGGATCAAAGCTTAACTTCAAAATGTATTTATTTAAATGTTCATAACTCAGCCAATTGCGATACTTTACCTAACGTGTGAACTACTCAGTTTTATCATATCAGTGTACCATAGGCCTTATCGTGATACCGTTTGCTAGCGAATCCCATTATAGATATCAGGTCACCGTTGCAAACGAAACCCTGATAGTACTGAGTCTCAAATAAAGGTTTTTCAGTCTCTTAGCCATTGAAAAATAGATGGTGTTGAAAAGACGTGATACGACAGATGAATTGTTTAAGTAAATACTTGCATGGTCCGCACAAAACTTTATATACCTTCATAGGTATGATTGTGTTTTCCCAAATTAAATACGATTTGCGCAGGCACACTTTTGCTATACTGACGAATTTTAGCCTCTTCCGTAGTATCAAACGCTCGTGCCATTTCTTCCTTTCAACTGTGTAGACACGTGAACCACGTTACATGATACTTAATAGTTTATGATTAAGGAAACCACGACAAGGACTACATCTGTATGCATGCATGTCCTGTTATGTATATTAAAATTATGTGTATTATTTCCATAATAGTAGTTTTTTTAATGTTAGTTTCTTATGAATATGCTTGTATTGAATATTACTTCGCAACACGTACAATGATATGAGATGGTACAGTAATTTTTTGTACTGAGATTAACTTGCCAGGTAAAGTCCTTGATCTCGCTTATCCGGAGTAAATCCATAACACATAGTGAACTTTCCATAGTATGGTCTTTTGGACCGCATTTCTGTATGCAATAAATGAAGATTGTACAGCTACAACCTTAAATTCGTTACTTGCCATACGCTAAAAGATCGTAAGTTCAAAAGAAATGTCATATTTTATGTAATGATGATGTGTGTGTGTTAGTGTGTGTGTGTGTGGTTGTGTGTTATGTGTGATGAACGGCACTGCTTTCCACTGGAAGAATACTAAATCTCGACTTAAAATGTCAAATAACGAAAATGAATAAGGATGGGTCGATAATCACATCAAGCAACCAGCGAATATCGTGAAGAAAAAAATATTATGTAAACCAAGCTGAAGTTGAATCTAGAGCAAAATATTAAGAAATTATTATGTGATATTGTTGGAATTTGGGAGTGAACGGAGTAGAAGTTTATGGAATACTAGTATTCGTAACAAAATATAAATGTAACCTATAAATAAACATTGTGTTATTATTTTCAAAAAGTTTTGAGCATGCCATTTTACTTGCCCTTAATTTATTTTCAGTAATATCGTCGTCGTGCAATGGAAGTGATATCGTCGTCGTGCATAGTGGCGTAAACAAGAATGACGAGCATGTTCTACAAAAGTCTAAAGCACATAGGAAAAAACAGTATGGCATTATAGACGCAAATGGTGTCGAAATCTGCACTTCTTCTTTAATGGAAACAAAAATGGACGATACTAAAGAATGTATGCAGCATGATAAAGCAAGAAAAAATTATAAATCAGACGATATCACAGAAATTACGACTACCAACACTCCATGTCACGAAAACCATCATAACTTGAAAATTCAAATCAGAAAACATGACCAGTGAAAGCTTTGTGGATGAAAAGCGTCATAAACATCCTGATAAAAAAGTTGAATATGTCTGCAACGATCACGTAGAAGTAATTTGTATTTAAGTAAAGACAAGCACCATTCAATGTGTAAGAGTCAGTGATGTATTGGCGATCTTGAAGACGTATACAAATGGAACGCAAGGACTATTTGGATTAAAGTAAGAAAATCCTGGATGAAATAGAAGCTATACTTTCTGACAAAATGATTGAATATGACGAAACCAAATGTTCTATTGAGAAATGTAAATCAGATATTATAAAGAATGAACTTAGACAAGCATCAAATCAAACGAGGATCAGTTATGCAAGAGGTTGTCAGAAATAGAATCGAAGACAGAAGGGGAGCATTCAGAAAACGGTAAGATTCTGGAAAGAACATTCGGCGATATTAATAGCCTTGTAGGAAAGGTTAATAATTCAAACTCTACAGCCAGCTCTGTAGCAGCTGCTTTTGATGGGCAGAGTATGCTTCAAGAATGCAAGAAATCTCTAAGGTATATAAAAGACAAATTGAAAGCTTTAGTGGTCTATGAAAAAGACCTTTCTTTTGGTCAGTTTCTAACAACTTCCATCGGTATCAAAGATATTAAAGAAATAAAAATGAATTAATGATCACGATAATATCGATGTAAACAAGGGCCAGAATTTTACTTTGCCAACGAGTTCCAAGTCTTGTAATATTTTGGTAATGCCAGACAGTCGAATACTTATCTCCGATGAGACCAATGGAAGTATTTATTGTTTTGGTGCAGATGGTGATCTTTTCCAAACTAAGGCTATTAAGTCACCAATAGGACTATGTCATATGATGTGAAATTTTGTCGTGGTAGTCATTTGTGAAGGTATGACACCTCTGAAAGTGATAAATAAAGAATTGTTCGCAAACAAAAAATTGTCTGGAGATCCCTTATATGCAATTTCTTTTGGCAGTGGCTACGTTGCTGTTTGTGTAGAAAACGCCATTCACGTTATGCATTGTCTTGGCCATAAGAAAAAGAAAATTCCAAATGTTGCTGGTCGGCTTTGCAGGCCATTGTTTTCTAAACCAATGGCGATATCATTTGACGACGAAAGTGTCACCAAGTTTTATGTGACAGATGGAGACCAGAGATTGGTTCTCTGCATGACGATAGATGGAAAACTACTTTGGGGACTCAGTATCAGTCAGGGGTCTCCAGCAGAAATAACTTGTAGAAAGTACATATTTTTTCTTTGCAGGGACACTAGGTAAATCCTTCAGATTGAGAAGACTGGAAACTTGTCTGCGTTTTACGATACAGGATACAAAAGTCTATGTGGAATTATCGTAGATCAAAATATGACAATATATATGGTGGAGACATCAAAAGAAAACAACGGACGAGAAACTAAACAGATTCGAAAGATGGATAAAAATGTGAGGTTTCATGAAATAGCTACTTCACGAAATTAATAACTTGCTAAATTTCTACTAACTTTATTACTTTTATCAGTTAGGAAATCTTTATTTCCGCCCTTCTGAGACGACTCGTCTATTACCCAAATAAACTAGGTAATAGGACTGAAAAGTGTCACTCTAAAGTAAAAATGTACAATATGTGTTATAATATCTGTCCTCTAGATCTTAATATTATACGTGAATATCCATTGATCATTAACAATTTAATTTTGACAAAGATTATCCAACCATGTCTTTTGTAGATATTTAATTTATTTTTCTTCAAAACGTGTCCAGAATATTCACAGATGTCCACAATATATTGACTGTCAGTTAAAATGTTCATATAGAATTTCGTTAAGTATTATGCTTAATTACCACCATAAACAATGCTGATGCTGAAATATGGAAAGCTGGCAAACTCATAACATATATATTTTGGGACACTTGTAATAATAAAACGTTCAGCATTTTGTAATATGAAAACAACTGCAAATATAAAACGAATTTGAATTGGTCAAATACAATAAAAATTTCCGAAATGAGACATAAGAAACTGTCATGCCTTTCTGACTTCCACACTCTCAACGTCACTTCAGAGAGAGGGGCCCCGAGTGGCCGAGTGGTCACTGCCAACTCATCTCTGTCTGCGTTGGTTCGAGTCCAAGGCTTGGCTAGCGTGGGTACGTGGGAAAGCCTGCCAGTAGCTTCTCGTGGGTCGGTGGTTCTTCCCTGGGTTTTCCAGGGTTCTTCCTCCACCAATTATACTGGCCGCCATGTATAGCCTATCTTTTGCTAAATAAAATGGCGTTAAACTCTAGAATAACAACAACAACAACATGTCGCAGAGAATTAGGGTTTCTGAATTTTCTACAGACCTTATAAAATGTGACCCCTGTAAAATTTAAATTGTGACAATGAAACTACCCTTAACGTCCTCAAATTCTCAAGAGCAAAACTCCTGTTTCCTTATTTAAAGTAGTGATAATGGAATCAGGCAAAGGTATATATCTCAATTCCAAAAAATCCTCCTAAAAGAAACATTCACACAAAAAACCCCACTGAGAAGTCGATTAGAAACCGTCTGTGTGGAAAACTTAAAGCGTAACATCCTCGACCATTTGAATGAAACCGCTAATGTAATTTGTCACAAATTAGAACTATATTCTGAGCTGTCTTCTTTCACATTGAACAATATATAAGCAGAAAGGTGATAAAATTACAATAGGAACATTTTAATCCTTTGCTGTTGTAAGATATGTGGTACACTCATCCAGAGGTTAATCACCAAATACATCTAATCTATATTTATGGTTACAACTACATCTGAGGTTATTTCATGGTGATCGGAGCACTGCTTGGCCATTTCCGCCAGGTTAAGATGATGAATTTGTACACAATATTGTACAATTGTGAACGAAATTTGCGCAGAATCATAGTTCTCAGTAGCAAAGAATTACATCAGAAATTTCTTGAGGGGAAAGACTGAGGATGTTCCGTTTGTAATTTCGGTTATAAACTTACCAATCCTGGCAGTATCATCAAAAGTACCTATGAGTCCCTTTTAGACATTCGAGGTTATTCGACTCTCATCGGAAATCGGCAATTATGTTCCGAATGTACCAAAAGGTACTATTCGGACCATGTTAGCTATTTACAAAATAATGCATCGAACGTTTGTTTCATTCGCAACTTTTCGATCACTCCTAATCTTAGAAGTAGGCCAGGTGGTCCACATAGATTGTATTTTATTTTTTATCGAAGCAATTTTCTGCTAGCAAAATGCACTCTTTCGATGTCCCAAGATATACTTGATACACATTTCAAGATATTCTAGTTACAGGTTAGAAAGCAGCTGTGGACCACTCTGATTGATCGTCTTTCTATTTTTTAAATACTTCCACGTGCGTTTCAAACATGCCAGAAAATAACAATGTACGGAAGTCTAGCATTCGATAAACAATTTGAAAATTCCAACAAGACAAATCTTACTCTTCCCAAGATTGCAAGGAATAGCAAACTATTTCTGAATTAAAACCAAATCAGTTCGACTGTATCCAACCGGCTATATCACACGATGTACAAATTATTTTGCCTACCTACTGTTGCAAATTGCGGGTATTTGAAATTCTTCCTGTTGGATCTTGATCTTGCTTAGTTTGGTGCGACTTCATAATAATAATGTATGCACGGTACAGCGTAAAGCTTTACGACAAAAACTAACTTTAGAACAAAATGTGTCCCTGGTAATTATGAAACGTTTTCAATCTGATATTCTGATGACTTGGCAATTATGATTAGCATTGCGGTAACGAATTCCAGTCGTTGGCTGTTTGGGGAAAAGGCTAATTTAAAACTACCAGTTTGTGCGTATGTTATGTTACACGTATATTTATTCGGATATTTTCTTATTCTTTTCGGTTGGATTAAATTTGGCGGAGTACGTTTCCTTTGTTTGTTGACCTTTATATAACAATATTAATTTCTTTTCCAGTCTACGTTTATTTAATGTTTTCCAGAGAAACGCCATGAGCATGAGACCTTACTTCCTAAGGTATAGTTATAATTGGATAAAACAAATCTGGCTGCTCGCTTTTGGACTTTTTCAATTTCAACTTCTAAATACTGGGAGAAGGGTTCCAAACTGTACAGTCAAATTCTAAAATAGGTCTAACTAAACCCTTGAGGTAATTTGTTTGCATGTTGTTGGCAAGATTACAAGTTATGTCGTGATAAATCTAAGCACATACTTGCATTATTGTAATTGATCTCGTATACGCTATTTTGCATAAGCAGTTACTGCGGTAGGCCTTATTCACAATTAGGCTATATATGGACAGTTCTTAATTCCAAAACTGAATAGTTTCAGTAATGAAGAAAAACCTCCAGCCTCTTAAAGTACTATATATATATATATATATATATATATATATATATATATATATATATATATATATATATATTTCATTAAAGAATTTTAGAATTTATTAAAGTAATAAACGGTTCACTAAATTAGTACACATTTCATTACATCTTACCTTATTAGCACTGCATGAAATTTATGTCATATCTAACCAATATATGTGCACACAATGCAAGTGAAAAGTGCCAACAAAGTATGTATCCTGCTGACGTCTGTCATGATCGAATGAAAAGTGCACACCTAATAATAATAATAATAACAATAATAGTGATAGTAATAATAATGATAATAAAAATAATAAAATATAATTGAACACAATGCTTACACCATTTGTTTTATGTACACTATCCAGGTTACCTTTTACATAATTTTCAGTGTGTTAATATGGAATCGACTTCTAAACAGGACAGTGTCCCCAGTTTTGACGTCATTTCCAATTCGTGATGGCTAGTACCAACAATTCATTGATCACGATATCACTACCTTTGCCCGGGGAGGGGTATTTCTACTTGTCGATTTTGCATTCACCGAATGTGCTTAGATCGACCTATTTACCTTTAAATAATTAACGAAAAGTGGCACATATAAGCTACATCATAGTGTCTCAAACTATTTTTAATTTGCTAAATAACTTTGCCTTTATTTTAATTAGATCAATGCAATAATGAAGGTAACATAATCACTCAAATTCATTAGAAATTTACCGATTCATATGATCATTCGGGAGAAGGGAAAGGGGTGTGTGACATAAAAAAAATAGGAGCTAATTACTTTTGCCCTCTATCTCTTTATAACAAAGAACTATGATAGTGTTTAATTATAATACAAAAACTATTTATATCTCCATGATTACAACAGCTTCATGTGCACATTAGCGATTGTATTTCTAAATTGACCACACGTATAAATTAAATATTGACCTAATCGGGACATTGATATTATGAATGCTTCGACTTTTATCATCTAGTGAATTGAACTGAACCGATTACAAATTAGGACGTAGCTCGTCCTTTCTCTCTCTCTCTCTCTTTCTCTCTCTCTCTCTCTCTCTCTCTCTCTCTCTCTCTCTCTCTAATCGCACGTGAATTTACATTAGATCAATTTAAGTACATGCAAATATTCAGTTGTCTTTCAGGTTCCTCCGTGCTTGCGAGCAAATGATTATGTAACTAACTGTTATATAGGTTTCCCATTCCTTATCAATTTCATCGTGTCTTTACTCTTCCAAAATGTATATTTTTATCGTGCAAAAATAAAGTTATTTGAACTAGATTCTTTGCCATGAGGAATAATTTTCCTCTTGTCTGTTATTGACCTAGTTTTATTCTAATTGATGCAGGACTCAACCTAATTTCCACAATTTCAATTCGGCTCATCTTGGAAACTTGCATTGAAAGTGTGCATTGTACGCATTGATAGAATGGACGCACATTAGTGACGTTCTAAGAGCACACTATTCAAGAACATACAGACTTTAAAGAAAAAGAAAATAATTAGTTAAATAGAATTTTATTCTCAGCGGCACATATGAACTAACAAATTATCATCTCAGAAATAATATACCAAACTAATACGCTGCTTCCTGAAGGAACTTTCGCCATAAGGTATGTTAAGTCATATATTATTTTAAAGTGAATCACGGGGATGAGATGGCCTCAAAATGAGAAGTTATAAGGAGAATTATTGTAATGATCACTTCTTATCCAGTATTTTCCTTTCAGAATATATGCATATTACATATTATTTGAAAGATATTTAATGCTCTTTTTTTCCAACACTATCTCTCTATAATTGAAGGTCACCAATTCGACACGTTGCATTATAGCAAAACACAATTATGCAGCAGATTATTTTCTAAACACCAGGCATTTATATCATTATCCAAATAGTTCATCTAAGTATCTTTCTTGCCACAGTGCATAAAAAAGCAGAAATGTCTTTATTTTAATAAAAAAAATTCTCGATCATGTGCATCCGACATATATATAAAAGAATAATCTTTGATGGATATAACATACCATTTTATATCATATTTGTTTCCAATTTAATGGTGTGTGTGTGTGTGTGTGTGTGTGATTTGGATTTTTAACGTGGCTTTAACAATTTTTCAGTCGTATCGCTAGGCATCATGCCGCAGACGTGTAGCATCATTCCCACCCAGTCACATTATCCTAACACCAGACCGACCAGTCCTAACATTAACCTCTTAATGATGAGCGCCAAGCCAGGTAGCTGTTAGTACCATTTGTAAGTCTTCGGTATGACTCGGTCGGGGCTCTAACCACTTGGCCAACGCAGATGTCCCAATATGAATGTAACTTTCGTTTGACGCTAAAGAAATCTGTTTCATTAATCTGCAACCAAGTCAATAATGGTACTTAGTGACCCATATACGACTGCTGTCGCGTGAACCAGTACATTGATAATTAAATCGGAACCTTTCCCCTTTGATGTAGAATGTAAGTGTGTGTGTGTTCATGTATGTATGTATACATGCATGTATGTATGCATGTATGTCTCCTTATCTTTCCATCTATGTATTTACCTCCCTCCCTCTTTCTATATCTCTGTGTATATTTATTTGTATTTATGCATACTACTTTAGAAAAGCTGATGTCAAGTCATATGTTACTTGAATTGTCGAACTAGCATAATGTTCAATCGCAAACTTTAGCATAGATATAGATTGTCTTAGTTGCCTAACTTTGATTGCACGCAGATATCAAAATTATTATCCATAACATAACAAAGTTAATACAGATTAAGCAAAGTATTATGTTCTTGGTTAATATGGGAAACATTCATAAATAAGGATTAAATTACAGTGCTTCAGTACGTACACCAGGTTGATACATGTATATTTATATAAGTATGTAGTGTTTTATGGCACCTTGGCACGAACATGATTACATAGCCCCAACCAAAGTTTAAATTCGAAAATTGTAAAATGAATTGAACAATAATTTTAGAAAGGCAAACCATTACAATCAGAAAAAATGAAGTAAAACAGGATCAAATGAAAGTCGTAAGGATGTTAAAATTATGTAAAACGCTTTTAATTTCTTTGTGTTTTATAAACCGCACTGCCTGTTAAAATTATGTAAAATGTTTCATCATTCCTTTGTGTTTCATGTACCGCACTGTTTAAAATATACACGATTTCCTCGGGTGATACATCCTGGAACGGTTTCTTCAAACACTTCACATCAAAATAATTCTTTCTCACTGGGTGGAAAATGACTCGGTCAATAAGAATATGCTCCACTGTCAGTAGACGCTGGCATGGTATATATTCAGGATAATCGAGTCAAGTATGTGAGATTCAGGAATACTATGCCATCTCTTTAATTGGTTATGTAAGAAGGATGATCCCCCAATAAGCTACTATACATCAGTATGCTTTGTTCCTCTAGGCATTATATATTAACTACACTTCCATTTAGAATGTATATTGAACTGCGTACTGATGAATATTTGGTCCGAGCTGATGCGATGAAGGATAAGTTTTAAGGGAAACGGACGCCACATGGACTAGGATCAATATTTTTTAATGCTCCGTCAATAAAATATTAGCTATATTCGTTATTGCTATGGACTCTCATTTAGCAGTGAACAAAAGGAATTTTATTAAAATGGAGAGAATGGGTGAAATGTCCTGTAGCAAAAGAAGCGTAATGAACTAATGATATTAGGAAACAAATAACACAATACTTCAATGAAACTTGAGGACACCAGAATGAAAAGTTATGCAATTTTTTTCTCGGTGTTGCTGTCGTGTTCCCATCATGATTCTTGCGATCAATCTGTTTTGCATAAAATCTCCAAGTAAAATATGGATTCATTTTGGAATCCCTTGTGTTTCATTTCAATCTTATTTCAAGATTAGATCATAAAAGATGAGTTTTTGACTGATACATTACTCTCTTTCTCTCCCGGTCTCTCTGTCTGTCTATCTCTCTCTCTCTCTCTCTCTCTCTCTCTCTCTCTCTCTCTCGTTAACATCAGCAATTACATATTACTAGTCGTCCATCTTCAATATTTGTAATAATCATATTAGTCTCCCTGCAACTTAAATCTTTGGTTGCATTTTGTTTTTTAAACTGGATAACAGACATTTTTCTCTGAGAGTTAGACCGATTAGTTCACTTGGACTGGCGTGAAGTAGAAAGGGTTACTGCCACTGTCACCATGTCATGGCCATCCGATCCGATTTATGACATTGTAAGCGTTCCATATTAGTTAATTGCACGTTCACCATTTAAGGAATATTTCTGCTTAACTAAACCCAGTAACGCTGGATATTCATCAATAGTAACAAAATTAAACTAATCGGACAGCTTAAGAAATACATAATTTTCATAAATAGACATAAAAAGAACAATCGTTAAATCCAATTCCTAGGATGTTACTATCTCTATTCATATCCCCTTTTTCACTTGGCAACAAACCGGATAAAACATATCAATTAGAACCAGCTAAGGTGATTTCTCGTTTTTCTGTCGGACAGCGAAATATCAAGAGTTATCTAGAATCAAGTTTATTAATGTTTGTTTTGCATGAAATAAAACTTAATGTTGAAAAGAATTTCGAAGATCATACATATTTCTTACTTTTGAGATTGGGGGTTGGTTAAACAAAGTAGTTATATTGTTTATATTAGCATTCTACCTAACGAATTATATCAAAATTTACCGTGCATAACTCAGCTTAAATTTGCCTTTTCATACATGTAGGAAATATGTACGAAAAAAGCAATCACGATAGGAAAATTGACAGATATCGATCTTGGCAAGAAGATGTATATTTCCAACGGTCACGCAGTATGCGGAGATTGCTTAACTGAAGTTCACTTTGTAAGCAAACAATGTGTTATTTCATTATGATCAAATGGTGGAATTAAGAAACAAGAGTAGGGAATTCAATAATGAGGTAAGACAAAAGTTCAACCTAATCGATTAAATTTGATAATGGATAAAATAGGAAAATACATTTTGAAACGATCAAAGAAATTTAAATGGAAGAGAGATCACGATGTAATGATTCTTTCACGAAAATTACAAAAGTACAAGGTAAATTTACCTGATTAATCACCGAATTAGAGAAGGCTCGGAATGAATCGTATGTCTAACTTAACTCAGATCTTATAAGAGGAAAGGGCTGTGTGAAAGTTAGTAAAATTTCAAAACGATATATCACCGATATATCAGAGAAAATCGAAAAGTGAACTTTACAGCTGACATAGCCACAATTGATATGTATTCAGCTCTCATGGATATCGACAATATTTCTGCTATCAGCAATGCTGAAATGTCTATTCAAGTTTTGATGTTACTAAGAATATTAGGTTAGTGCCCCATTTTAGAGAAAGAGAAGTAGACAAATATTTTCCTCATTTTGAAAAAGCTGCTGAAATTCGAAATGGACAAGGGAGCATTGGACTCTATTATTACAGACTGCACTTTTCTGCAAAGCCCTAGACATCTATGCATCCCTGTCAGTACAGCAAAGTGCCGACTATGATCTGGTTAAGGAATGAATCTTAAAGGATTATGAGTTAGTCCCTGAGGCTCATCGACAAAAATTCATGAACTATGGAAAAGAAGCTGGACAAACCCGTGTCGAATCTGCAAGAGATAGGAGGTGCTTAGCCAAGAAAGATGATGAAGCTTATAAAAATCTAAGACAACTCGTATTGCTCGAAGAGTACAAGAATTGCGTCCATAGTGACATTCAGATTTATCTTGATGAGGATAAGGTCGAAACCTTGGAAAATTCTGATCGTATGCTGACGAGTATTCCTTAGCTCATACAGTTTCTTTTGTAAGTAAGGTTTCCCCTTAGCCGTCGTCTGGTAAAAAAATATTTCAGCCTAATACGAACCCTTCAAAATTTCAACTGGCAAACCTTTAGAAATCAAGTTTCTGATAAGCATTGATCAGAAATCCTTATCTCTTCCTACGTGTACCTATTGCAAGAAGAAAGAACACGTTATTTCTGATTGCTACAAAATAAAATTAATCAACAAAATCGAGACATACCTATTCCGAATGCTCTTATTTCGAAGAGGTCAATGTTACGGTCGTGTATTGAAAACGTTGCATTTACTGGGTCAAATTAACCCCAGTCTGATTTACCTATGGAGAATTATGAACCATTCATTTCGAAGGGTTTTATATTACGTATGGTTGACTCGGCCAATCCTATCCATATTAAGATTTTAAGGGACCCAGGACCTTCACAGGGTCTTTTATCATCAGGCACTTTGCCATTTTATGAGAAGTTTTCTTTTAATGAGAGTGTCTTTATTCAGGGAGAAGAGTGCAAATGTATTAATGCTTCTCTCCATTGTGTAAATTTGTCAACCGGCGTAGTCTCAGGACCTATGACAGTCGGAACAGAATCTGCTTTATCCATTAAGGGCATTCATTTATTACTAGGCAACCACCTAACTAGAGATTAGGTTGTGATTAATCCATTTGTAACTGACAATACCTTTTTGGGTCAGAAAGTCGATCCTATTGAAAAAAATTCCCCGATTTATACCCACTTGTGCAATTACTAGAGCTATGTCAAAGAATGCTCTTATGAATGATGTTGATCAGGAAAGTATTCCTTTAGCTGACACATGTATTGGTCAGGTTTTGATAAGGTCACTTTTACTCCTCGTTTGGATCAATCAAAGGGTATTGATCACAGTGAACCTCTTTTAACTACTCATTTTTTTTAATTCTAATCAGGGTGAAAAACGACAATCAGTTCTCGTCGACCAGGAAAATGATCCAGAGATCTTCTGTTTGTTTGAAAAGGTCATTAGTGAAACTGAAGTCTCAGAAGTACCTGTTTGTTTTTTTCATTAAAATTGGGATTCTTATGAGAAAAAGGAGACCTCCCGAGGTACCTGCTGGTGACGTGTGGTCAGTGAACTATCAAATTGTAGTTCCAAAATTTTACAGAGAGGAAATACTTAATCTGGCCCGTGAAACTCCTTTGGCTGGTCATTTAGGGATTAATAAAACTTATCACAACATCTTGAACCACTTCTATTGGCCAAAAATTAAAAGTGATATTTGTAAATATTGCTGATCTTGTCATATTAGTCAAATGGTAGGTAAACCTAATCAGAAGGTACCTACGGCTCATCTGCAACTTATTCCTGAATTTGACGAACTATTTAGCAGAATAATGTAGATTGTGTTGGTCCCGTACCTAAGACCAAGTCACGTAACCAATATTTGTTGACCATAATGTGTGCGTCAACAAGATTCCCAGAGGCAATTCCTTTGAGGAATATTAAAACTAAAACAACAGCAAAATCTTTGATATAGTTTTCTTATACTCAATTTGGCCTTCTCAAATCTGTCCAATCTGATCAAGGGTCAAATTTTATGTCTGGAATTTTCCAGCATGTTATGTACGAATTAGGCACCCAACAATTTAAATCTTCTGACTATTACACTGAGAGCCAGGGGGTTTTAGAAAGATTTCATCAAATTTTGAAAAATATGATTCGGTTATATTTTTTTTATACGGGCAAAGATTGGGTTAAAGACGTTCATTTACTAGTGTTTGCTGTTAGTTCAGATTTAGTCTCTGTGAACTACTCTTTGGACATATTGAGCCACTGAAGCTGTTAAAAAAGAAACTTCTTTCTAATGAAGGTACAGAAATTAATCTTCTCGATTATGTTTCCACTTTTAAGTATAAGTTGTCAAAGGCTTGTGAGGTTGCAAGAACTACTCTGCACTCTACTTAGTCAAAAATGAAAATACAGTATGATAACAATACAAAGGAGATGAGTTGTCAGCCTAGTGATAAGAGTTCTGGCTCTCTTCGTCATACCACACAATGCTCTTTAGACTAAGCACTAGGGTCCTTACACAGCTGAAAAGAAAGTAAATGATTTAAATTATATCAACAATTCTGCTGAGAGGCGAAAACAAAAACAACTTTGCCATATAAATATGTTAAAGGAATATGTGGATAGAGATAGGCAGGTTAATCATGCAATTAATGTGTTTGTATCTGTCCCACACACTGAAGATTTAAGCGAAGGATTGCAATCAGACTGTATTGACTTTGGTGTAACCAATCTTCGGAATTCAGAAATTATGAATAATATGGATCATAACCTTTCACATTTACAACAACAAGAAAGGAATTAACTTAAACAGTTATTACTTGAATATAAGCACTTATTTTCAAATGTTCCTTAAAGAACAAACAAAATCTACCATGACGTGGACATTGTAAAGTCCACACCTGTGAAACAAAACCCGTACAGGATGAATCCTCTCAAACAGGAAAGCTTGGGGAAAAAATTAAGTATTTGCTGGAGATTAATTTCATAGAACCCAGTAAATGTGACTGGATTTCACCAAGTATACTTGTTCCGAAACCAGATAATACTTTCCACGTCTACACTGATTATAGAAAGGTGAACAGTGTCACTAAAACAGATTCATTACCATCACCTAGAAAAAATGACTGCATTGATAAAATTTAAAATGCAAAGTATGTCACCAAATCTGACCTTCTGGAAGGGTTTTGTCAATTCCACTGACGGAAATGGCAAATGAAATTTTGGCATTCGTGACTCTAGATGGACTTGATCAATATAAAATGATGCAGTTTGGGATGAAAGGTTTGCCAGGTACTTTTCAACGTTTAATGATTATCTCTGGTCTAGATAATTGTGATGCGTACATCGATGAGATCATCATCTACAATAACATCTGGAGAGAACATTTAGCGACAATACGGAAATTCTTTGACAGACCCACTGATGCAAGTTTGACAATTACTTTATCCAAATGTGAGTTTTGCCATGCTTGTTTAACATTTCTAGGACATATCGTGGGACATGAACAAGTTAAACCTACAGATGATAAGGTCAAGGCTATCTCTGAATTCCCTGTGCCTCTTATTTAAAAACAACTGATGCGAGTTTTGGGCATGGCTGGATATTATCGGATATTTTGTTCCAATTTTTATATAATTGCTGAACCTATGACAAATTTATTGAGCAAGAAAACCAAGTTTCGTTGGACTGAAACATTTCAGTTAAAGGCCATACTTAAGAGTGCATCACTACAGCTCCAATTTTCAGCCAATCATTTAAACTGTCTGCTGATGCAAGTGATGTTATGGTTGGAGCAGTATTGATTCAAAACAATAAAATTGGTGTTGATCATCCAGTCTTCTATTTTTGAAAGAAACTAAAGAAGCACCAAAGAAATTATTCAACAATCAAGAAGGAATGTTTGGCTTTGATATTGATATTACAACACTTTGAAGTTTACATTAGTTCAACTCCTTCTCCGATTATTGTGTTTAGTGATCACAAATCCTTTACTTTCATCGGCAAGATAAAAAACAAATATCAGAGATCATTAGGGTTGAGTTTATTCTTACAGGAATATAATATTGACATCAGGTACATCAAGGAAAAAGATAACTGAAGAGCAGATGCGCTTTCACGTGTATATAAATATATCGTTTCATGTATACTTTGTGTCATTCATAAGATTTCAACTTATGTTTTACCATACGTATATTTGATTTATTGTAAAAAGAAAGCTTTTTGTATAAATATGTCTTTTCTTTATGAGGGGAAGTGTTAAAAAGATTTAATTTAATTATTTGTCTGTTATTTTTTAATCCATTACATGTTATTGTAATGTAACATTGTTTACTGGACTTGACCTTGTTTGAAATTGAGTTCATGTCTGCTTTATCTAATTGACATTTTTTTAAATTTCTTTTATGTAAACAACTAATAATAGCTTCCTATTCTCTATGCGTATTAGCTTAGTAACAAAATTATAATTCAGGTAAACTAGAAGTGGTAAATATGTTGATTTTAGAAAATGCTAATGTGACCCGAGGTTAAGCAGAGAACTATATTATCTTGTGACTGAGAGGACTTTACCAGTCAAGCATTAACATCTGGCACTTTAAGATGTAATATGCGTGACCAGTTTGGGTTGACTTTTATTTTCTTCAAAATTTTTAATTAATTAAGTAATTACTTTCTCCGGAAATACAAAAGTGTCATAACAAAATTCTTGGATAAAGACATTCATTGGAATTTATACTGAATTCAAAACTAGAATAATATTTCTGTGATTAAACAAGAGACCGTTGACAACTCAGTACTTTGTAGGCTATAACAGACACGTCATCGCCATCAATTTCGGATTTCTTCGGGACTTGATCTGAGTTTCAATCAGGACTTTTTATTACTAAGACTAGTGTCCTTAATTCGTAGATTATTTTTGGATTTAATTCGCAATACCTTAAAGTTGTTTTTTTTTCTTCTCATTTTTCACTTTGTATTCTATGGAAATAAATTATTTGTTAAATTTTACAAAGCTTGTTGTCTTCAACCTTTTCTGCTACTTATTTTAAGAGCATAGATTCGTAACATCTGTGTAACTGACGCAAGAATACAGTATTCTAAGATGATTTAAGATTATTGACATTTGACTATTTTGTAATCAAGACTATGTTTCGAGATAGACTAAACATTGTATGAATGCAAATTGTCCACAAAATCAAAGAAGGAAACCTTAAGAATAGAAGAAAGGATAGTGTGTGTGTAATTCGGATTTTCAACGTAGCTTTAACAATTTTTCAGTCACATCGCTACGATGTCTGCAGTGTGGCAGTTTTATTGTGATGTCTAGCACTGGGGCATCATGCCGCAGACATGTAGCATGATGTCCCACCCAGTCACATTATCCTGACACCAGTCAGACCAGTCATAACACTAACCTCTTAATGCTCAGCGCCAAGCCAGGCAGCTGTTAATACCATTTTTGTAAATCTTTGGTATGACTTGGCCGGAGATCGAACCTCCCGCATCCGAGGCGGACGCTCTAACCACTAGGCCACCGGAGCGGTTGAAAAAATGATAATACTTACACACAAAATTTAGTGAAAACAAAACGTACGTTTACTTCTGCATTTAAATAATATGATCCTAAACTAATATTTCCACATTACCGCCCTTGATGAGTGATTTACAAGAAAACATTTATAATCTACCCAAAATTGGGCTGTAGAAAGACTTTGTCCAGATTCAATGAAACTCAAACTCAGAATCATTTCTCGATCTCTTTCTAAAATGTATTGCTAGTTCCATAGAGTAAAACGATGTCACAATCACAATATCTATCTCAGGATATTTGGCTGCAAGACGGAAAAAGTTGCATACAGTATGTATTAGTCGACAAAAATATATCCAATGTTTCAGAAAAAATTTAATGATATTAGATCTGTATTTTTGTTTTCTTTTAAAAAATATCCCAACAAACTCTGGAAGAATTTTAATTAGGGTATCGGCAGTAATATTTGGCGCTGAACATCTTCAATCTAAACCACACCATTTTTTGCCAAGAAAATTTGGGTTAAAGATGAAGCACATATTGATTTCTACAGATTTTAAGGAACGCGGTAGAAAGCTAATCGCGAAATATGCCTCCGTCGTGCTTTTAGAAAGCAAATGAAAGCGATGAATTAAGAATTGCAAGCTTTGCGCAAAACACGACGGGATGACAGTAAAGGTTTTTATGGTTTGAAAAATAGATCTACCCTTGATGAAGAAAACTATATTAACCACATACTTCAATCTTGTGTGGTTTTAGAAATACGATGATACACTTTTCTTGAAGTTTGGACAACACGTGTGTGAATGTTAGTACATCTATTCTTTTGATTCCGGTTACTTGCATATTTTTGTGGTTAATTTATAAATATTTTCACACAAAGTACCGATGTGTTGTCTTTTCGAAAACGTGTCTCTACAATATAAAAACAACTTATTCAAAGTAAATGCTTCATATACATATACATATATATATATATATATATATATATATATATATATATCAGTGCTTATCTTTTGTAGTTTCTCTTAAAGTCATATTGGAAAAATACCTGTTGTGGTCTCCAGTTCTTTCTCTTCAAGCATAGAGTAGTATTTACAACGTCGGGCTAGCTTTCTTTCTTCTGCATCGTTTTGGACTTTTTACATATTTCCTCTCAAGGTAGGTGAGTATGGATGAAATCATTATATTGATGATGAAGGCATTTCTCTAAACGTGATGATTCTCGCTGTTTTTGCTGCCTTCACTTATCGTTTCCATGTATTTGATTACTTCGCTAGACCTTTCGGTGTATACGCTGAACGTCTCTCTGTTCGCAACTTGGAAACTGGTTTTCGTAAGCGATTTTAACTTTCCTTCGACAATATCCAACAATGACTTTTGAGCTTTTTTTAATATTATTCGCCAAGTGTTAGTCGCATGTATCTGACTCCTAACCCGGTCAATTTTTGCAGGTGCTTAACAGTTACACAGACTATTTTTTGACGACTCTGTGGTCTTAAAATAAATAATAAAAAGAGAGAAATCCATGAAGCTTATTAAAATTCAGTAAATAATTTATTTTCTATCAATATAAATCGAAAATTTAAAAAGAACTTCCTGTGTTGCGAATTAAGTCCCAATAGTGCGAACGTTCTATCACATGTCCATAATCATAAAGTATTACGAAAGAATTCCAGTGCTGTTCCGAATGAATTCCAATCTTGAATGTGCAGATGTATCAATAGCCTGGAATAGTGATCATTTGTTAACAGTCTTGATGTATCACAATAATATATTCCAGAATGTTTCCCAATGAAATCATAGCAATTCCATAACAGTGATTTCGTCCAAATCTGTTAATTAGCACTTTGTGTTTCCAATGAATAATTTAACTAAATAACTCCTCTCAAATATTAACTGAAACACAACCCAACGACTGATTTTACTACAAAGGTTGTGGTAGGAATTAGCAAATCTGATGTAAACAACCTTGTTAAAAATCTAAAACAAAACAAGACGGTCAGGATGATGATTCGACATTCATTTCCACAACATTCTGAATTCTAAACAAGATCAGGTCTTTTACTGAATTGTTTTTAATAAATAACATGATACTATCAAGTAGACGAGGACTTTCCAAGTGTAAAACCAATGTCCTGAACCCAAATCCAAGCAACAAGTACAATCTACAATAATGGATAAAAGCCAAACACTCAACGATAGTGTGTGTGTATATATATATATATATATATATATATATATATATATATATATATATATATATATATATATATATATATATATATATATATATATATATATATAATAGAGACGATTCTCTTTGGCAAATCAATAGATGTATTCAAGCTACAAAGTGATTTAAACTTATCTGAGACATTATGAATACACCGTTGGTAATTTAATCGCCGCATTAGATGTATATGCGAATTCTTTGACAATGTTGTAATTCTCTAATAGTGAATTATTTATATATTGCTAGACTATAACATGTTTCTGGACTGGAACTGGGGCCAGCCAGCCGAAGTGAAAATGCTATTAGAATTCTACTCCAAAAAAAATTGACAATGGGGTTTTAAACGTTATTTTCTCCCACAACCATGCTTTAATACCTGCTATTATAATTTGCAGTGCAACTTCCCACTTTATGCGTATAATGCCTAAATCCACAAAAAACTTTCACTAATGAATTGCTAAGAAATGAAAGCATCGATACATAATATTAAAATCTCCCATAACACGTGCCGCTTCCTTCGGGTAACAGACCAGGCAATTGATTTTAAAAGCCACATAACATGTCGTTAATAAATGAATAGAACCAAATCAAAGAAGGATCCGGTCTGTAGGCAGTAAGTTGCACATGCTAAACCTAGCCTTTTGGGGTTTACAATACACCTACACCTAACATATCACTTCAGATTACTTAGATATAATCGATAGCCAATTTCATAAGTTTGCTTGACTGAAGAAGATTTGTGCACATTAGTTTCAAATTAAAAATATAATTAGGAGGAATATTTACCAAAATATCTTTTATGCAATGATCCCTATAAAGTTATAATAAGTTTAATGACATTAATGTACAAAGAAGCACACCAAACGTCGTTGCACGCAAAACGAGGATCAATCTTATTTCGTCAACAAACAAATTCTCTACATGAAGTTCGTGCATTAAAAGATCGCCCAAAGTGTTAATTTGTCTACTTTCACGATTTGTATGGTGTCAGTTTATCTACTCATAAATGTATTTGTGCTTTTTAATTGTTGCAAGAGAACAGTGAGATTAAATTTTATGATATACCAAATTTATATTTGTTAATTTTGTCGTGCCATCTTTTGATGAAATTGTTTGTCCTGTCGATCATTGCTGAAGCTACTTTACATTTCTCATGGAAATGTGCCAGAAATTAATGTCCTTTTTTATATAAAAAAGGCCTGCGATACATCAGACTTTCTTCCATTCCATGCTAATCGGACAAATGAAGATACATGAAATAAGAATAGATAAGCATTCTTAGTCATGAATTGCGTCCTGGTTTTGATTAAAAAGGCATGATCATTAACTCAACCATTCTACAAACGGCCTGCTAAAATTATAACAGCTCATCAAACTGTTGCTAACGAAATATTGATGCAATAGTTATTTGAAGCCAAGCATAACATATTTGGGTATTGTTTCGATCAAATATACACCAAACAGCGGACGGAAAGTGCTATCTCAACAATATATAATCACGTCTTGTGTTAATGTTCCTTACGAACTTAAAATATTAAAATAATCTGGAATTAAATTATATATTATATACATTATTACCGAATAGTCGCTGTCATTAAGGCTTTACATATATGTATGTATGCATGTATGTATGTATGTATGTATGTATGTATGTATGTATGTATGTATGTATGTATGTATGTATGTGCTATGACTTAATATGATAAAATATAAATATATACATAAACATGCTTCAAGAATACTAAATATGTTGACGGGTTTAGCAGCTTGGCTTTTATATTGACACCTACCATGCATAATATCCGCCACTGAATGAATTTTATTAAGAAATAAAGAACAAAAACAAATTGACGTACTCACATACAAATTATTCCATCACAATATCTATTCTGCCCAATAGATGCATACTCCAATAAACTTATAATAGTGTTATATTTAAGAAATAAGTGTACACCGTATAAACCGTTAGGTAGGAAATCAATATCATCCCAGCATGTTAACAGATCACACTATTAATCATAATATCTCAACAATGCAATAATAATAATAATAATAGTTATTATTATTATTATTATTCCAGAGTCACGTAATAAGCGCCAATGACAATCATGGAAAGATTGCGTTTAAATTTGTTTTCTCTATGTTGAAAAGTCAGATCAATTACATGCTAACACTGCATATCTTCACCACACATCACAGATGCACTCGTAGCTGAAATTGATTCAGAATTTTTCAATGGAACCAACATACCATGGCCAAGCAAATACATGTATCGAAATTCTCTAGTCAATGGTCATGTTCTTTAATATTTGTCACTGGGGTATTGGCTTAAGGACTAAGTGCATTGTCATGAAAAATATTCCAACTGTGCAGCAGGTCAATTACTCATGGTGCGCGGTATTAACTGTATACCGGTTTACCGTGGATTTGTCTTGTGGTAGGTGTTAGGGTACTTACAGGTGCGTTAGTAGGTTCTGTCAGTAAGGACTCTAAGGAAATTCCCTTTAAATTTTATTACGAATTTAATTATGTTAACAGCATATTTTCATACGTATTTAGAAAATAATTCAAAACGATATAATATTTCCTTTTCTACACAACAGTTGCATTTGTCACTAATTAATTTTGGAAATTACAAATATATTTGTATTTATTTTCATTTAATCACATGTTCGACAAGTATTATGTATGCCAACGAGAAGGCTAAATGGAATGTTTGTGAACGATATTCGGGCTAAATCCAACGTTGGGAAAATTTCGGATTTAGCACATAAAACTGTCATTTTGTTTTAATTATTTAATAGTGCATGTCGAAGTGTCATCATCTATGTGTGTTCCTTTTCAAAGATTGCAAATCATCTGAAGATTTTCAAAGGCCAGATTTGTCTGTTTGAATTTTACGCAGTTACTCGATTCCACTAAATATTTTTTTCGCTTGTTAAGTAAGTTTGTTTTATTTTTCTAGCCCTCTCTGATAAATAACTTCCCAAGTGTTAGCATCCCACTCAATGTTTCCCTGTCTATTATTTCAATAGTACAACTAGTAAATTGTAGGCTTCAGTATCAACACCCTTTTATTACCAGCAAGCCCTGTAATGTCAGTACACTTTTACAGGGTGTCGGCTATAGTGTAAGCTTAATAGTGTAAGCTATAGTTACAGTTTTTAGATTACAACTTATACAACAATTAACATCTCCATATCACATTATTGGATTATATGGTACTGACAATATAACTTTCGGGGTGTGTGGTGGTGGGTGCTATTTCTATTTGAGCCGAGATATCTTATTTCTCATATCTCAAGATAATTATAATTTTTCAGATAATATTATTGCTATAATATGGTATTATTTTGCTATAAATCAGAGCACGATAGTTTTGCGGCTATTCACAGACCAGAACATTCAATTGTTGGTCCTTAATATAAATGCGGTATACCGTGGTATGTACCACGGTATGTTCAGAAATACCGTGGTACAAAATGTTTTGTGGTACCCAACTGTATCCATTATCGCACTTGATTTGTTTATTGCGCTTTATTTTATTTTGTTTCTGTTTCCCACTCGCACTATAAACAGGGACAAATGGAATTTTAGGTATTTACGTTGATTTGGACCAGTATGCTTCAACACCATCATTATTGGCAGGCAATGCAATTGAATATCTAATAGAGACTCATTTCAGTCTGAATTGAAAACATGTAGCCAACAGCTGTAGCATTTTCGTTGCAAGCTTAAATTAGTAAATTCGTCAAATATGAATAGAAAACATTCGCTGTTATATAACCAGCTTCAGCCATTCATTCTGAATATGAGTTACTGGTCTTATCAAGCACAGTTTCTGGAACTCTCCTTTTTATTAGTGCTACCATTTGTGGCTTCTGCAAATAGCAACCATGTATATGTACACTATCGAAAAAGAATCGAAGATAGCTATAACAGTTCACGAACCAACATTATAAGCTGAGATTGAAATATATTCACCCGATTATGTTGTAGATATGTATCAATCACTGATTAGAACCGTATTAGGATGGCCTGAAATTCCACCTGAATATCGAGACCCGCCAGAACCATCCGTAGAGGAATTCCTTACACGGAGAGTAAAATACATAACAACTCCAAAATCTTATGATGAATATCCATGGCTCTGGCGTGGGAGTGATGAGATTGAAATTGGTGGTAAGAAATATCGTGTATTTCCGTTTTGATTATTTGATGTTGATAGAAAAACTTCCGATAATATTGTTTATGAAAAAAAATTCAGATCACTGGCCGATAAAATTAAAACTGAACACAGAACTATGTTCACAACGTTAGAGCAGTTATTTCATAATTTGTCCTGGAGTATCCAAATAATGATTTAAAAAATAAAATCATTGCAACTATACATTTAAATAATATTTTATCAGACCTTCAGTTTGATAGCCGAATTATTGTTACGATAAAAAATAATAGTACTTATTATACAGGAGATAAAAAATAGAAAGTATTAGGCAACTATGTATAAATCATTATAAAATAACCGAAGAACAATTACCAAATATAACACTAGCAGTATTTGAAACTGACGAACTAAAAAATTCACTTAACGATCTTATTAATAAAAACTTTCCCAAAATACTCTAGTCATGGAGAAAAATAGCCCCATCAGCATCTCTCCTCAGATATAACAATGATCCGTATGGTGGCGGCAGACATATTTCGCCGGGAATTGTAAATATAACATCAACGATTGCAGTCAATCTTGTATGAAAGGCAATTGATGGCAACTATCAAATAGATCTTGAAAAATCCAATCAGGCGCAGCAAGAATATATTTTATATACATTTACTCCTCAAGTGCCTCCTGAATATTTAACTGTACAAGAACAGATCAATCCGGTTTATCTACGGTGTCATAATAATTTATTGTCAAGAATATATTTCAAACTTGCTGACCAGAGCGGACACTTAATTGATCTAAGATATGAAAATTTGAATATAAATCTCTACGCAAAATCTTAACGATTTTTAATCATGGAGAGTGTTTTACAATTAATTATTTAATAAAGAGGTATTATATAATGTACCAGCATGTGAGAGTTTGTATAAATGACAAAGACGTGCTTGATAACGCCATCAGAACAATAATAACACCTCCTCAAGTCGGAGCCGAACAATTTAGTGTCTATATAATTATTGATGAATACAGCAATGAAATTTTTTATTGACGCATGAACAAATAAATAAATATATATATATGGTATTTTTAACAAAAAATAAATATTTATTTATATATATTTTTTATTTATAAATATTTTTAACAACAAAAAATAAATATTTATTTATTTACATTTATTTATTTATAAACATTTTTAACAACAAAAATAACTATTTATTTATATTTATTTATAATTATTTTAACAGCAAAAATTTTATATTTATTTTCCATATTTTGTTTATATTTATCTATTTATAGATAGTTTTCACCAAAAAAAAAAAAAATATATATATATATATATATATATATATATATATATATATATATATATATATATATATATATATATATATATATATATATATATATATATATATATATATATATATATATATATATATATATATATAATTATTTATATTTATTTATATTTATTTATTAATAAATATTTTTTAACAAAATTAATAAACAGTAGCGTTATCAATTATAAATTCATATTATTTATTATACTTGTATAACATGGATGTCATTTCTTTCTCAGCGATACGAAAACAAGAGCTAGTAAAACATATTTCAGCATTACCGAATTCCATCACAATGATAATAATAGGTCCGTCCGGATCGGGTAAGACACAATTGTTACTCAACCTAATAATGAGATGGCCCAAGTGGGATAAGTTGTATTTGGTATCACCATCCGTTGATGATCAGTGGTGTTATAATATACTTAAGGATTTTAATGAAAACTCAAACCTGTTAAATGAAAACGGTGATGACGTTATTAATTTTATGACTGATATTGATGAAGCACCATCCGTAGACGACGTTGATGGATTTAGTAATAATTTAGTAGTATATGACGACGTAATGCTGGACAAACAATCGAATCCAGCAAGAATATTTTTCGAGGCAGACATAAAAATACTGATGTGATTTATGTTACTCAACGATATATACAAATACCTAAAGTGATCAGAGATAACTGCAATATTTTAGTTGTGTTTAACGGAGTTGATACACATATACTAAGAAATAGTCATCAGACTTGGTCTAGTGGTGATATGGATATCACTAAATTTAAAAACTCCTTTGGACAAGTTCAGTCTGTTTCGCACGGATCTATAACAATATACTTTAACGACCCTAGATCACGATATTGTACGGGACTTGATAAAATCTTCGGATATAGCAGCAGAAGAGGTGAATGACCTCAATGAAACGTCCCGCGATAAACAAAACGCGCATACGTTTAAAAAAACACGAACGACAGCGATAAAGTAACAAAAAGAACTATCCAAATTAGAGAAACTCTCGGTAAGTTAGAGGCTTCGGTTTGACGTTATTGACCTAATTTTTTCATTTTCGTAGGAAGCTTTATTTTTTCAAAAATGACTTTCTAGCAAAATTCTGTTCACCTCATCTACTGCTAAAGGAAAGAAATGAAATAACTACATTTATCCAAAAAGTTCGTATAGAGAGATCACGAAATTCCTTACAATATACCCCACTGGAAAAACGAAAGAATTGAATCAGGATCTATCAACAATAAAATAAAACCATAAAAGAGATGAATCAGGATTAAGGCGGCTGAAATGATTGGTGAGGTACTTCCGCAGTTAAAGTCGCCGCCGCAACAGATGACATTGCCTCAGACTGTGCTACAAAAAACAACCGTACTTGAAAAACTATATAAGTGGAGTCGTTTAAGAGCATCACCACCTGTCGCACTTGAATGGACATCGACGTCTCCAGCAGAAAAAGAAAGAAAATGGAACAGCAGAAAGAGCACAGTCAAAGCGGAATAGCATGCAAATGTGTAAAATACTACGAAAATTCATCTGTGCTTGTCACGCGACTGATGTTACAAAAATCATGTACGTAAGCTTGGAACGTCGGCATATAATTTGACATCGAGATCATTGAAATGCTAGATACCTTGCTTAAGCAAAGCCTACTCAGCAATACCAAATACTAAGTTTTATTTCATGATGTCATATAGCCGTGCCGCAAACTCTTCTCTTTGACCGCAAGCTTGTCCAAAGAAGCAGCAGTAAGTTTTATTTGAGAACACGCACATATAATACCCCTGGAGACACGCTACGAGATCGCGTTAATTTCTGCTGAGATCTGGGATTACTTTCATGACTCTCATAAGAAATAACCCCTGGCGTCCAAAAGCCTGTCAGTTGGTGATGACATAATGCGTCCGTTATCTGGAGCACAGAGAAAGTCAATGCTGGAAACTAGGTGATCCACTACGAACAATGTATGACTTGGGACTGCGGATAATCAAACATTATCGAATAGTAAAATTCAGGCAAAGAGCATGACAGAAGTCGTACATTGATTAATATACGTAAAAGACAGCTGCAGCCACAAACAATTCTGAGTTAGATTTCTTCAATCTCATTAACAAATTTGTATTTGACAAGACAATAGAGAACACAAGGAAACGAATAAACATAGACAATGTAAACAATGTGGTGCAACTTGACAAACTAGCAACAGATCAATGCTTGTATCCTTGATGATATATGGTGCTAACCTAGTCGCCATCCATTGCAGAAATGCAAACATGAAACGTAACAATCAGATCTCGTTGGGTTCGCCGTGCTTGAGTTTCTGACGTATGTATTTAACTAAAATACTATCAAAGAAAAACATGTCGACCAAGTCAAGTTGCTGCTTACTGGCATGGATTCGCTTTGGTTTGAAATTAGGACAGAAAATGTTTATTACGAGATGCCCGCGATGAAAGATAAATTTTAATTCTCCGGCGAAACAATTGTAGGCAAGTTCAAAGAGGGACATATAGCAGGCATGCAATAAATAACCGCGTTAAGGTCAACAATGTATATCCTGAAGCTTCAGAACGAATCAGATAACAGTGCCAAGGTTATCAAGAGAAAAGTTGTCAAAAATGCTATCGCGCATAATTACTATTTGGCTGCACTATATTGCGAAAAAGGTATACTTGCAAATGAATACGTTTAGAGCATAAAATTGAATCATCATACATGATGATGTCAGCGCGTTAGTCCAAAGTCATTTTAGAAACAAAATTCGATGACATTGCGCCAAATATTTTTGTAGATCTTATAATATTTTAATGATGACTGAGTAGGATGTTTCAGTAGTTGCTCCGTTGCAACATTAATATATAAGACACCTCTTTGTGCCTAGAGATTCCTGCTTTATTCATATATGAAAAAATGTCTTGCACCTGTGTTTCTAGGCTAGTCGACTCAACTAACTCAAGTCGTCGTTTAAAAGGTGCTATTCTGCTATTTTTCTGAGACATAACCATTTCAATATTTTCTTGACGATTGTCCGACCTGTCCATATTGAGATGGTCCAAAACAAGATTATGTGGTATGAGGCCGCGATGACACAGTTACATGAACCTGTGTGCTATCGTGATCCTAAACCCGAAGCCTACACCTGAGATCATAAAATGATCATAACCACTCTTGTCTAGCACTTTGGAAGCAACTAGTCATATTCTTGTATGTCTTGTATTACCTAGCTTGCTGATCGTGTAATTATCAAATATCAAATCCAGAATATCATCATAATATAATATTGTTTCTAATTAGACGTTCAAACTCAGAATAGAAAGAAAAAATGACAAATACACAATACAAAGGAACAACAAAATATTATGCTGTTTGTACAAAAGGAAGATAAAAACAGCATCCGCAAATTGGCGATTATGACCTATTTCGGATCCCATTCCAACAGAACAAGATGGATCTTCGGATAATATCTAATGAATTATCTGAAGTTAAATGTTTATGATTGTCTTATTTATATCTATATTGTGTTAAATTTGTATAATAATAAATTATACGGGTCATTTTTGTAAACTACTTATTTTTAATAGGTAATTGTGTCCATGACTGTGGGTTTTGTGCTTTAAGATCTTATCATTTTGTTTGTAAATATATTTATTGGAGAGTTTATGGTCTACATGGTTTCTGGTTGGGTTGGCTGCTAAAACTTCAGTATAGGAACAGACCTTGTTTACAACATAGAATGTTTTGGAAATTAACTTATGACCCTTACCTGGGTTCCATTAATGTATATTAGAGTTTTTACCTTAGAAATACTTATTCGTATCTTAAAAATCTGGGATGAAATCAGCTCTCAGTTGTGTTCAGTTACTATTTGAGAGGATTAATTTATTTCCACTTTTCGTTGGAATTACAAAGTGCTCATTGACTGTAGGATAACCTGGGTGGTTTCCCCTCCACTTTCCTGTGAGTAAAGTTTCAGTTTTTCTGTGGCTAATCTGTGAGCCAGACGCGTATTCTTTCATCAGTTGCTGGTATGTATTTTGGTCTTTATTCAAACTGATGCAATCGTTGCGTGCAGCATTTTATATTCATTCTGTATATTTGCCAGTTTTATTCCTTTTATTTGATTGTTGTTCTGTATGCTAATGCTGAGGTCTTCTATACCCATTAACTACCTTTTTCTCACTGATCACTGTATAGGGAATTGTTTGGTCTTTGCTCCATTCGTCTGCACTGCAGATGATATATTAGTGTACAGTAACCCATTTCCTAAAGCTTTTTTGAAAACCAAATTTCTTTAATATTTCTGTTATGTAGTTTTGTTCAATCCGCTCAAAAGCCTTTACTTGGTCTATGAAGATCGTTGCCACCCCGACTCCTCATTTTGGGCTTTAATACTGGATAATTGATTGTACATATAATTATTTTGATTTTTTTTCTCCCCTCAACTTTGCTTAGTATTCATGATTTGTTCTGATGCTATTATATTTATATTTGCCAAACGTTTACTTAGTATTTTATATTCTATGTTCAGCAAAGTTATGGGTCTCCAAGTTTTAAGTTCAGTGATTTCTCATTTGTTTTCCCATATAAGTGTAATGATTCCTTCCTTCATTGTTTTAGTCATTTCTTTATTATAGAAAATAGAATTACATAGTGTTAGTAGTATTGGTATGGCCTCTATTTTGAATTGCTTGTGAAATCCAGCAGTTGTTCCATCTGTGAAAGAGGATTTGTCTTTTTTTTTTTTAGCTGATCTAGGACTTTTTCTATTTCTTTCCTTTGTATTGGTGTGTCAGATAGTTGTATGTTTCTTCATTAATTTGTAAAAATGCTATCTTGTCTGTGTAGTTTTAAATTAAGTGTCGTGGTATGTTTTGTGTTTTAGGTTTGTGTAATAGTTTTTGATGATATTTTGGATTTTCTCTTTTCCTTTTTTATTAGGTTTCTTTCTTTTGGTTTCATTATACTTCTTTATGTGCCTTTCCTAATCTCGTCTCTCATGTATATGCTTTCCCTATAGTGTATATAGCGTTTTTTTTTCTGCTCTAATTTGAGTCCCTTTAATTGTTTTTTTCAGATATCATTAAATATTTTATTTGCTTGATTCTTTTGATCCTCTGCTGATCTTCCTGTGTTCTTTTTATTATCTGGATACACTGTTGATCTTAATTTGTTCTCTGTTGTTCTAATGTTTGAATAGGTTTGTAAAACTTTTTAATATTATTTTTTAGATTACCCCACTTTTCCATGACGTTATTTTTGTATCATGAAAATCTGTTAATATGGATTTAATTTCTTCTTGGTAACTACCAATCTCGGATGTTGTTGTTCAGTTTGCAAAGTCTCATTCCAATTTATGAGGAAGAGTTTTTATTGAGTGATAGGTCTATTACTTAATGGTCTGTGAGGCTGTTCTGTCATATGTTGTTTCAATTATGATGGTTGTGTAATTTTTGTACATGTAGAATGTATCCAGACTGGATGCACATGTTTGGTTGTGATAATATGTATAGCATTCTTTGTTTGTGTCCTTGTCTGTAAGTGTCAATGAGATTTTTTTTATGTGACGCAACGTTTGAGATGTTGCTGGATATCTCTGTCCCATTCACACAATCCTCCATTCTTATCTATATCTACTCCTAGTTTATTAAAGTCCTCTTTAATAGGGTTTCCGTGCATTATTATTTTACATCTTCGATAAAGTTTTTAAGAAAGGGCCTTTGCTTGGTAGTATTTGCTGGTACGTATAAGAAAGTCTTCCTGAATATCTCTCAGCCCGAATGTGAAGACAGAGATGGCTGTTTCATTAGAGAGACGTCAACTTCTACATAAATAAGTACTATACTACGTTGCCAACAATATAATGCTGGCAGAGGAGGAAATATTCTTTGGCTAGATTTGAGGAAATCGAGACAACTCTTGTTCCCTTAAATGCTACACAACTTAGGGAGCTATTTATTGCTACTTTAAAATAAAAAGCAGACAAGGGACATAACTCGTGTGCGCCTGTCATCAGTTGGTGTAAAATCATTATATAAGCTATCATTTGTCATCATTGGTATCTAAAATCGTTGTATATCAATTATCAGTTACCATCACTGGCTATCTCTTTTGTCTAAACAAGGATATTAGAGACTCCAAATTGTAATAAAGGAAAAGAGAGATACTGAGCCTCACAAGTGTCTTTTTCTATGGACTTCTCTGATTTATTATGATAGCATGATCATGCAGACCACATTCGTTTCCCCAGCTCAACTCTTAGGACGAAACGATCATGTTTGATTATCTCTTGAATAGCGAAGTGAGTCCATGGGGAAAAAACATACTTATTTCTAGAAGTACTGCCGAAGTTATTTCACGACATGACCGAAATGGCCACTTCGTCAGTTTATGAATATGATTTTGTCTCCTTCAACCGCCATATTGTTCCAAAGTGAAACAAAGTAGTTCAGAATATACTTCTCTATGGAGAGGAATTACATCAGAGGCTTCTTTTTCGACTTAACGACAAAGCCAAGGATGTACCGGTTGTCATTTTGGAAAAATCTGTTCTTCGCACATTTAGACAGATGCTTGTCTGGCCCGGAAACTTACCAGTTCTGGAAATATCAATACGATTACCTATAAGTCTCTTTCCGAGAGTGGAACTAATTTGACTATCATCGTTAAGAGACAAGCATATTCCAAATGTGTTGGTGGATGCCAAGGCTCGACGAGAAATTGCGAAGCATCAAACTGTTGTTTCATTATCTACATTTCGGTCAGTCCAATCTTATAAATATTTTAGATAATGTTGCAAGAAAAACAAACTACTCGGAATTAAAGCCAAGTCAGTTCGATTGCGTCAAAACTGATTAACAGAAAATTTGCACAGTGGTTTGGCTACTGGCTGTGGAAAATTGATTTAAGATTCTTAGCATAACTTATCGATTCGTGATCTTGATTAGTTTGGTACTACATCATAATGTCATATTTTGCAACACGCATCGTTGACCTTAACAAGAGCTTCTTTTAGAAAACATATATCACTAATAGATTCGAAAAGTTTTAGATCTGGGTTTTTAATGGGATATTATTTGTGGTAACAAATTCAAGTCTTTGCTTGTTTGGGGGGAGCTGAATTTGTAACTATCAGAGCGTGCGTATTGTGGAGTATAAATATATTCTGGTTGATTTCTGCTAGAATAATATGATTAGGGCGGTTGTGCCCTTATTAGTTTTATATACGTCACTGCACCTATCCCCCATGACTTTTGTCCATTTTAGCAAGCAAACCACATACTATGTGCAACCTGTGGACTATCAGCATTAAATATTTCATTAAAGTGAAGTGCCACAATATATCTTAATCTACTAAAGTGAAGAGTAGGAAGGTTTGAATTTCTTAGCAAAGAATCATGAGTTAGTAACGTGACCGATTGTAGTGCCCTCTACATTATTTTTTCAATGTGTCTGAGTTATGTTTGCTACAGAAATTCCAAACATGGTGGCAGTAGTTGAAATTTGATCTAATAAAGCGTTTTTAGATGACTAGCTTAGTAT
Source organism: Sinohyriopsis cumingii (assembly GCA_028554795.2). NCBI lineage: Eukaryota > Metazoa > Mollusca > Bivalvia > Unionida > Unionidae > Sinohyriopsis > Sinohyriopsis cumingii. The sequence goes on from CM068838.1 coordinate 130,655,001, forward strand.
TAGGGGACAGCTAGTGGTAAAGACGTTGCAAGATATTTAAATGTCTTGCTACATTTTGACAGATCTTTGATATGTGGTTGCTAGAATTTAGTTGAGAATCAATATCTACTTGGAGAAGTTTCCTCACGTGGTATTTCATGGTTTTCTGTAGTGATTTTGGTTACTTTTTACCGGTGTTTACCAAGAATAATAATTTGGAATTTCTGAAGATTTACTTGCATACCATTTGCTACGAACCAGACAGTCAGTACCTTACTCTCATTTTGTTGAACATATATTTGGATCTTAATGGATGTAGGATATGATAGTGTAAACAGCATAATTATACAGTGTTGTTTGTGTTGTGAAATAGAATATGTCAATTATAAAGATATAAACTATCAGAGGCCCTAGTATTGAGCTTTGCGGTGCGATGTAATACGTCGTGACGAGAAACGACCATTTTTTAATGAGCTGCCTGAGGAAACTGATACGGAAAAGATGGCAGGACAGTGTTCCGGACACTGAGTTTCTCACACAAGCAGGTGTTGATAATTTAGAACTTACATCATTATTTGCATTCAACCAATCAAATACCGCTATCTGACTTGTGCGAGTAGGTGATTGATTATTTTTATCCTTTTAGATGTTTTGTCTTTGATAATGCAAAAAGTCCTTCTAGCCTGCTATTTTTTTAAAAACTATATATATATATATATATATATATATATATATATATATATATATATATATATATATATATATATATATATATATAACCAATAACATGTTTAAATGTTTTCCGAAAGTATTTCCAGATTCATTTTGTGAAATTATTTGATGACGAAATTAGACTCTTGTAAGGCAAGATGAAGACCCCAGTAAACCAAATGTTTTCACCTACCAGATACTGTCGTCAAGCCTGCTGTAGCCTGTCTGTACAAATTACCAATTCCATGCATCCACGCTCTGCTAATGAAACCTCGGTTGAAATGGGCAGGCCACGTCACCAGGATGTCATAAGAATGACTACCAAAGTAAATCTTCTATGGTGAAATGAATGAGGGAAATCTATCACAGGTTAGTCAGAACAAAAGCTTCAAAAATTCGCTCGTTCGCTCCTTCTTCTTCTTCTTCTTCTTCTTCTTCTTTTTCTTCTTCTTCTTCTTCTTCTTCTTCTCCTCCTACTCCTCCATCTTCTTCTTTTCTTTTTCGTATAATAATAATAATAATAATAATAATAATATTAATAATAATAATAATAATCTGCTTGCTTCCTTTGGACGATATTAGCACATGACGTGAACTATGTACAAGTGATGAGAGGTCCAAGTGCAGCTTAAATCAGGTCAAAACCATTCGGGCTTGGAGCTAAACAGCCCCGCACCAACTCCTGCTCTAAAAGCATCGATGCATTTGGCGTTGACTAGGTTGGGTGGTACGGAGTTTCACAAGCGGATTACTGATGAAAAGAGTCCTTTTATATGTTGACTCTAGTGAAAGAGACGAGAAATCTATATGAATGTCCTCAAATTTAAACTCTTCTCTGGTGGAGGTATGGTACTGCTGGGATGTCAACTAGCTGGTGTACAATCCCATACTTCATAACAGCTTTTGCTTGTTGTTGATGGCCCTGAAACTCTTCCCATCCCATCTGCTGGAGCATGCCGATAATCACCAAGAGTAAACAGTAACAGAGTCAATATGCCTGTTCCATCACTGTGCTCTCGATGGTGACTCCAAATACTTGTCATTATATGTTATCGCCAGTTCTTGACCATGATGGGACGATCCGTCTTTTATTTATAATCCAGATGACCTCACACTTGTCAGGATTAAACTCCATTAGCCCATAATTTTCCAATAATCGATAAGCGGGCTAGGTCTGCTTGTAATAAGTATGCGTCCTGGTCTGTGTCTGTTACTCTATACGGCAAGGTGTCGTTGGCATAAAAGCTAACAAGGGAAGTCGTTGATGAAGATCAAGAACAGCAGGGAATCCATGACCGTTTCTGAAGTGACTGGGCTGATGAAGATGACTTGCCTTCAAGCACAACCTGTTGGTTTCTTCAAGTCTTGGAGTCTTGCTTCGGATACCATAGCAATGAAGTTTAGCTACATGACGCTTATAATGGACTTTATCGAAGGCTTTGCTGAAGTCGAGCAAATTCGCATCGATCTGTCATCAAATTAATATCAAAATTGATAACATAATATAAAACATCTTCTCTTGTTATTCCACTTTTCTTTTTGAATGGAAAATTATCATCAAGTCTATGTTGATTGTTGGTGGTCGCAATTGTTTTTCTCTCCCCAACGCTGTGAATTACAAAGGTTTTACAATGCTTGGAAAATAACAGGTCTAACCTTTGGCACCAATGCTACAATACATTTTGTAAGATAAACACAGATATGCCTGGTGCTAAGGTCAGGGAAGTAGATATGCCTGGTGATATGGTGTGTGAAGTAAATATGTCTATGGCTAAGGTCATTGAGGTGGATATGTCCGATGACAAGGTCAGGAAAATGATATGGCTGTCGATGACCAGTGGATCGCGGTCTAGAAGGGATGATACAGCATCAAAGTCGTGTTTCAAATTTGGAATTTTATTTATTTTCTTTTCATGGGATGTACAAAGGCTTTATGCGACGCTACTCCAGTTTGTTTTTGCCAGCCATCAAATAGGAAACGCTTGAAGACAAAGAATCTTTATTGAAAATAATTAATTTTAATTAATTTAATCGATAGATTGTAATATATAGTTAGTGTGTTACTTGTTTGCTTTTCATCATGCTTATATCTTATGCATAGCTTCATTTTGTAATTGACATTTGTCCAATATCGATTTAAGGGTCTACATCACTAGTGACATTTGTTTTGTAAACAACATAATACATAGCTAATATTTCTCTATGATTATAGATTAAATGTTTAGATTATTATTAATGGAGGTAAACATGTTTACTTACATCCAAGTTTAGGACATTGTTTTTCAATTTCCTGATCTAGTTCACAACTTAGAATGTTTTAGATAGAAAACTGGCCTTCATCCTGGCCCTGTTATTTCGTCTTAACTTTTTATACAAATGTTGCTTGCTTCAAAATTACTCATTCCTTTTGTAACATCTGAAGCGGATACATTCTCTTTGTTGTTTGTGGTTTTTAATTTGAGTGGATTGATTTTTTCAATTATTCACTCGAATTACAATTCTCAATAATAGTTTCATACTTAATCATTATTTTGGAACTATGTTGATTTCGTTCTAATGCAACAGAGACCTATGTTTGAAATGAATGTGACAATTTGCTCACTGCATACTGCAAACACTTGCGCTTGACAGATTATATGCCCGCCTTGTTTATAATAATCCTCAATGTATGCACTATGTAGTATGCATGATTGACTCTTGAGATTATTGACCAATGGATCCAAGTCATTTGGACCTTTCATCAAATTATTAGTTTTTAACTAAATTTACAGTGCAGAAGCCATTGTTTTCCTATTAGACTTTAATTGATATAACCTCTGCCCTAATAAACCCAAGTCTATCAGTTTTTATATTACGATAAGTGCAAGCCACCTGCAAAATTGGTCAGGAAACATAAACCAGTTCTCTTCTATCAGTCAGTGACCTTTGCCTCTCCTTTTCACTCCAAAATCTACAGGCTTTATTTTCCAAAAGCAAGCTAACCACAGCTTTTGGGTCAATGAATGTGATGTAAAAATAATTGATAACTGAAAATGGAGAAGTTGAGTTCCAGTTGGAAAATAAAAGGATAACAGATGGGAAAAGGTAAATCATACCATATATTTCCCACCATTTGGAAGTGTATAAAAACCAAAACTATGTTCTTTTCTTATTGCATCCGTTTCTATCATGTTATGTTTTATTTGGAGACATTAAAAAAGAGCAGTTCAAAACATCTATGTTGTGGTAATTTGTGTCAATATTGTTTTTAATTGCATGCCTTTGCCAAAAAGACACATAGGACCATAATACACTTACGTGTCCTAGGTTTCAGTTCTGTTGCACTGTGATATAGTTATAGACAACATGCACAACCATAGACTCAAAAGCTTTGTATAATGCATATTTAAGGGAAAATACAATGGTTTAGATATGAATGGAAATATTGAGTTAAATCTTCATATAACAGTTGTCATAATGTATGTTCAGCCCAAGAATATGTCTGACTTTGCATGTCTCTCGATACGATCCATTGCATGGACAGGAAAAATGTACTAATGATGTGTCAGTTTCATTGTAAAGAAAAAGAATTGCTTTGATATAATATATATATATATATTTGCTATAATAATTGGGTCAACGTTAAATAATTATAATTACTGAATAATCTTTATTTGGCAATAGCTGCAATCATAGGATTAAAATAGTTTTGTGTACAGTCCAGCATCTAAAAAATGTTGATTAGCCTATGACCGGAACTTCACAGTGAGTTCATCTTGAAGATAGTTTAGATCAACATATGCTTTGTTAGTATTTGAACACATTGAAAATTTATGTACCGACAAACAAATGTATGGACTATATTGGAAAAATACTGGCACCTCATTCTGGCCTGACCAGAATTATCAGGACAGTAAAACCCAGTCGGATATCTTAATATAATTAATTGGTATGTAACAGGTCAGGCTATTATACAATATATCTATGTTATAATGGGTCTTGTTAACCAAAACAGAAATGAGCTATTTATTGAGAGGTACTAAACGACATTGGAATATAACCTTTGAGTGCCCTTGCAGAGGAGGAACATCACAACCATGAAGATTACAATTGCTATGGATCTCTCTCATATTCCCAATAAAACACGGGGCTACAGAACAATACCATTGTAAATAACCGTCTTACTAACTAGCACAGTGTTATTGTTTCATCTATCTTTCTCAAATATACGATAAGGCACATTCACTTATATCTATATAAAACTATGTCTATGTAAACTGTATCAATGTATCAGGACTGGAGTCTGAAAACTGCATTGCTTGATTGTATTGGTAATTCAGTGATTAAAGGGACTATTAGTCAATATGATTTCCTTTAATTGTAATATAACATGCGATGACTAAGACAAGTCATGCTTGGATTATTGTTTTTGCACAACAAATTAAAAGTTCAAGAAAACAGGTAACAGCAAGCTTTCTATATCCAATTCTAATCACCTACACCATATCCATTATCGAGTTTTTTCTTTTCATTTTCTTTATTTAGAGGTCGAGTGTTCTCTTAAAATGATTTACATTTTATTTGTTACCCTTTTCCAAATGCAAGAAGTTCTGACAAACATTTTGACATACGCAAAAAGTGGCCAGATTCTTTTGTTCGTTGTAAAATCTACTTAAAACTTTATTTTTTTAATCAAACTCTTCAAAATTTATACTCAAAATCAAACCTGTTACGAGCGCCTGTAAAAAATACAGGGTACGGGCAATGACTTTAAAGCAGAACTAATTTGCCATAACTGAGAAGCTGAATGTTAGTGGGAGTGTAACTTGCTGATATTAGAATTGCTTGATACCTTACACTTGTGAAAGTTATTTGATATCCAATAGCATCCTGAGACTCAAAACTACAATATGTGACATTAATAATCGACATTCAGATTTGGATAATTCGGTTGATCTCCAAGTGTAAAAGGATCTCTACCATTCGGAAACATCCAAGGGTATAATATCTGTCTGAAACCTTTATAGGAAAGAAAGTATAGTTTCATTCATAAGGTAGTGTATACTGAAAATAAATTACTCTCTCTCTCTCTCTCTCTCTCTCTCTGTTATAACTGGAAATTGTTTACACAAGTCCAATAGAGTGACAAGAATATAGTGTTACCTTGGAAAAGTAAATAATCTTATTATGATTTCAAGTCTTCAAATTGTGTTATTTGCCAGTATCTTTCCCTCTAAGCCAGTCAAAATATAATCAAGTGATTGAAGGATAAGGGAACACTTGCTATAAATTTGGGTGACCTAAACACTTTAAAGGTCTTGATAGTCACCTATTCAATAACTTGTTTTTCCATTTTGGTAGAGCATTCCTTAGCTGTCATTCCAACTTGATTTTTTCCATCAGGTTAAAAGATTGGTTTCTCGATAATGTTTATGTACTATTGAAAATTATTGCTAATTTGTTGTGAAGAAAAGGATTCAGATATTTAGACTCATGATGGTAATTAGCATAGAAATAGAGAGACAACATTGAAATATTAACGTATCCTAACTATTAATTATATGTAAATGGGCATTTGAAAATTGTATTTTGTTCTTGTTTCGGCAATCAATGGTGATCCTTTTGTTTGATTTCAGATGTGTCCTAAAAGAACATAGACTTTGAAGATGGTGACATAACGTGTATCCAAGACATTAGTGCTTTAAAGGGTCAGGCAAAACTCTGACTTATGTGATGAAAGAGGTGAAGATTCAATGCAGTGTCTTTTTCCCAGCTTGGCCATGATGATGATGATGATGATGATGATGATGATGATGATGATGATGATGAAAATGATGACAATATCAATACATTTGCAGCGTGGAACAAAGAAGGTGATGCCTGGTGACCAGAAGGTGACAAACTATCAGTAAATTAGATAATCATAGTGGCATCGGCGAAAGTTTTGGATGAAATGCAAGAGAAATAGTTGTCATGTACATTTAAACACAACGTAGAATGCACAATAAAATCTGTAAGAGTGTGCTTCTAATTTGCATTATGGAAAAAAGGAACAGAACAGATTGGGACATATAAAAAAAATTATGAACAAAACAGTGTTTGCTTGTATCTTGGCTTATTTTTTAACTTGCCTAACCATTAGACCATGTGAACTAAGGGCATGACATTGCATCTGTCATACATTGTGTGTCTGTCAGCAACTGCTATTTGACACATTTAACATCTACTAGACCAATACTGAACTAAAGCTTTCGCAGAGAAATAGCAGAATGAAAGGTTTTCGAATTTGTTCAAATAATGCTATTCCATCATCGAATATGTTTAGTAAAACAAAATGCAACAAACAAAAGCGCTTCTAAATGCTGTAGTGGTCAACTTGTCCAGTGCTGTTCCCATTCAAGCAATATGTAAGTGAATTGCACATTAACAGGCTTTGGCACGTGTAAGACATCAGCTTGATATGACATATAGAAATTTAAGTCTGGTGCGTTCACTAAATTAAGTCTAAGAAATTATTTGTTGTTGGGTCTTAATATTACCTAATTTCATCCAATTGTTCAAACTTAACAATGAAAACTTGATCAAACATGGTTGTCATATGTAATATTTATGATATGCATAAATGGTAACTCTGCTATAGTTGGGGATTGGGCAGCCATTCATGGTTTTGAGGGTGCAATATGACTCCAAGACTGCTTTCAAAGGGCATGTTGCTGCATTTTTCTGTTCCAAAATATGCGGCTATGAGATCCAAGACAGTGCTAACACAAGTTCAAGCACCCCACCCCCGTCAAGTCATATCATTCCTCGAGAACATACAAAGAGTAGTAGCATCCTGAGGGGTAAGCCATTCCCTATGTCATTTAAGAGTTTTGTCCATTATCTGTATGGCCATGTAGATAAATGAATTGAAATGCTTTGAAGCACAGTTACTTGTGTTCGACTTAACTCTTGGGAGCACTGGTAAGTGTGGAAAATGCCGCATCCTTAATAACTGCAAAGCTGACATTTAAAAGCATTTGAAGAGTGGGGGATATAACCTCTGTAAGTAGTGTGTAATATGTCTAACAAGATTTGTGCTATATAAATGATATGGTTTTGACTCTTTTCAACCTCAACCCCCTCACCAATTTTAAAAATGAAGAGACTAAGTAAAGCAGAATATACACAAAACATAGTCATTTCAGTAATTAATTTATTATTTCTAACCTGATTGCAACAAGGGTCCTTAAATCAATCATGTTGCTTGTATTTCAAGAATAGTTGGGTTTTTTACTAATATGGATGACATTTGCGTGGGTGAATCCATTATTTGCAGACAACAGGAGCTATGTAGTTCACTATCTTCGATAAGCTCTGAAGATAGGTAACTTTGAGTTGCATTGTTTTGAATCCATGTGTGTAAGAGTTTTGTGTACACTTGTTTGAGAAATACAAAAAAATAGATATTGCAGATATTGAGTTGATAACTCGTGCTATTACCTTACACATATGTGTTAACAAAGAAGCGTCACCACTACTCTCAGAAATGAACATTTCCAGGAATCAGATAAGGACGGTGAACAAGCTCATTCGTTGCAATGAAAATAAAATGTTTAAATTTATGCTTTTGAAAATCTTAAAATACAAAATGAGAGCAAACTGCAATGTCTGTTCAGTACATGAGAGAGTTCATTACTAACAAATATAAAATGGACTATTAACAGTAATCTATACGTGCTTTACTCTGGAGTTAATGGTATAGTTGTTAACTCTGGTACACGACGTTCAGGGTTGATTTGCAGCCACATAATATGGATTCATATTTGTGTTCCTATCAATTTTGTATTTACATTATAGCTGGTACTTAAATTTTGTGGTACAAAGCATCCTATCATTTTCATAGAAGAATCGTTATATGTGTGTGCTTAAATTTGTGGTTAAAGGAATGAAAGAAATCCACAAAATTAGTACACATGGATTTTCCTAGCTTTTTACATATGTTCCTGAGCACACGGAATTGGAAATAATTGCACATAATGCAGCTTAAATTAGCCATTTTTAAGGTCACAGTACTTCACTAGCAATTTCATTTCTCTATTTGTCACTGTCTAAACTGGACATTATAAAATTGCGAAAATACACAATCGACAACCGGAATAGATTGTGAATTTGGCCCATACAAAAGGCTACCAAATTAGTGAAGTGGGGCGATTTGGCGACAATGGGAATTAGCATTAAAAAACACCCTGTGCCTGTTTAGCGACAAGGGAAATTTAACATTAACCACCCTGGGCCTGTTTAGCGACAAGGGAAATTAACATGGGAAATTTAAACAGGGGAGAGGGATTGAACACACACACACACACACACACACACACACTAAACAATAGACATTGGTTTTAAAAAGGTAGGCATGAAAGTCAATCTCTTTTCGAGATCTATGAGTGGCCCTGAAAAGGGCCTTTGGTTTTATGTTAATATACCCTTAATATTAACATAGAGGGCATCTGTGAGATCTTCTTCTTCTCAAGCTGAGCCTGACTGCAGGGCCATATACTAACACCCTCTTTAGGCATCCTTGCCTCTCCACATATATCCTTCGCATCCACAGGCTGGTGTCTGTTATATGGACAATAGTCCAGTTGGATCGGACATACATCGGTATGTCCGTGCGGAACATCATTGATGAGATTAAAGTCGACAATTCAACTGTGGTCCACATGTTGGGGTGCCGAGAACAGGTGAAGGAATGCAGTGAACTGCGCTTATTTATAGGTAGAGGAAGGATTGAAACTGATTGAATTAGTTCACCAATCCAAACACGCGTTACAAAATTCAGTCAGCCCACGTCCTATCCGAAGAGAGTAGTCCGTGTCGTCATGTGGCCTATACAGATTCGCTAGCGCCTGTGCGCAGTCAATCCATGCGGCAGTTTTTCAACACGACGGAAACTCAGAAAACGATAAATTAGTGTGCACCAGCCATGGAGACTACCCAAGGGAACCCGGACTTACTTTCAGAAGAGGTGAACTGGGAATTTGTCGATTTTCTTACCTCGCAAGAATTTCTTCCGGAACCTTCGTCATCTTCTCCTTCATTATCGCACGTGGAAAATTTTAGACAGAGACAGAAAGAAGAATTGGAGAAATTTATACAACAGCAAAAGGAAGCGGAACAAGCTTTTCTCCTACAGCAACAGCAGCAGCAAACAGAAGAGGTAAGAAAGAAACAACAACAACAAGAAGCAGCAGCAAAGAAACAAGGGTGTGAAAGTCAAACGGTCACGGTACTGTTAGACATTTTAGCAGAGTTAAGAAGTCTGAAACAAATGTATCAGACTTCTTTATTACGACCGAAGAGAATACAACCTTCCCGAGCTAAACACTCCAACCCTGTAACTAAGCCTACCGTACCACCCTTAGTGATTTTAACCACATCATCATCATCAACATTACATAGTCCAGAAGTAGGCCTTGGCCATGGCAAAGGCTTAAGACAGTTAAAGTTGATTGCTTAAACTCACCCCTACCCCCAAAGACCCTTTTCAGGGCCACCCATGTCTCTCGAAAAGAGATAGACTTTCAATTGCCAATAACTCAAAAAAAAACATTTTACCCCTATAGTACGTGTGAATGATGGAGTGTGTGTGTAAGTATAGCTTCTTATTTTAAAATCAAAACCCAAAGACACTTACCTTTATATCTAATTTATTCTTTTATAAATATTTACAATCCAATTCACAATTCACAACATAACACTTTAAAAAGTTCATAGACTTCTTCTGTCTCCTTGTTTACTCTCTCTGTTTTTCAATTTCTTCACAGTTACAGTCCTTTCCTCCTCTTCCTCCTCACTTTCTTCCCTTCTTCTTTTCTTCTCCTGTTTCTTTTTCTTCGCCTGTCTGCTTTCTTCCTCTTCTTCCTCTCTATCACTCCTATTCTTCTTCCAGCTCCTCTTGTTTCTTAGGGCAATCTGGAGACCAGTGTCCTTTTTCTTGACAATGATAACAGGTATCTTGACTTTTGTCTCTTTTAACCCATGTTTTGCTTTTTTGACGGCCTGGACACTCTGAAGACCAATGCCCTTTCTTCTGACATATATAGCAAGTATCTTGACTTTTATCTCAATAGGAGGGTGAGTAGTCCCTCTGCTGGTCTGAAGAAAATTTTCAGATGACCCCTCGCAAAGCTCTGATGAAAAGTTCGATTTGTGTAGTCTCGTCCATCGTTGTGCTCTGTTTGAGAGCGAAATGAATAGTGGAAGGACAAGACACACACCCTTTCTATACGCTGGTCTGTCATGATTATAAAGTAACCCATGGTGTTTAAATTTTAGTCATCTGACGTTCTGCTATCATGATGAAACGATCCAATTCATTCAAGAAGAAAGAAGAAGAAGAAAGTAAGAGGCAGAAACGTGATCTATCGCCTCGTACCAGGGCTGAAGTCTTGGCACAAATTCATTCCAGTGATTTTGAAGAGGACATGAGTGAACCAGAATCCAAACCCAGAGAGTTTTCCTCTAAACAAAGTTCACCACCCTTAGACAACCCTGAAAAATACTATTTCATTCGAGAGACGGAAAAGCGTCCCTCTAGAAAATTTAGAAACACGGCTTACAAATACACGGTGAAGTTTAAAGATTGCAAGTCCAAAGTACACTTAGAGAAAGCAGAAGGGTTCATCACCGAGATGTGGGATTCTTTGCTCACCACACTCAAGCGACAATGTCAACCCAAAGAAGACGATCGCTTGAGACTTTCCATACAACACGACGGCTTGAAATCCCCTGTTTGGATCGAGTTTAGCAGCCCTGCAGAATTGACCGCTTCCCAAATCATGGACAAGATTCAACACGTACAACAATCCAATGACCAGTTTGACATCCCTGATGGAAAAGCCACACTGGACATGACCCACGTTTCTCCTCCTCAAGGGACCGGACAGCGCAAAAAGGTCTTATTGGTGAACGGTCTTCGTAACACCAAAAAGAGTCTCGTCCAAATTCATAACCCTCAAGACCAGATGTGCTTAGCCCTAGCAATCGTCGTGGGATGAACCTATACCAATAAGAACGACACGGCAGAATGGAAAAGAGCCTGGAAAACTATTCAAAAATCGGACCGAGCCAAACAACAAAACGAAGCAGAACTCCAGTTGCAACAAACTGGTCTCTCCAAAAACACAACCTGTGGCATTTCTGAGCTGCAAAAATTGCAAGATATCCTAGCTCCACTCTAACCTTGAAAGTGCACACTCAAGAAGTGCGCGGGCCTCTATTGTTTCGAGGGAAAGGTTTTAAGGATGGAAAATACATTCACCTATATCATCACGATGAACATTTCGACACCATTACCAGTATCACCGGATTCCTGGGATACAGTTATTGCTGTGAGAAATGTGACTATGGCTATAACAATCGAGAGCAACACAAGCATTGCGAATCGAAATGCTCAGGATGTTTGGCCTCTCAACCCTGTCTGAACGAAGGGCAAGAACGAGTGCATTGTCCTGCTTGTCTGCGCACGTTTGTCAGCCCCGCCTGTTACCAACAACATTTGAAGACGCAAAGTTCACAGCAGAAATGTGCTTGTCACCTCCTGAGATTGTGCCCTACCTGTGGACACGATCTATGTACCAATAATGTCAAGGCAGACGTATGTCGAGGAAAGAAAAAATGTCACATTTGTCACCACATCGTGGACTTGGAACATCAATGCTACGTGCAAAAATACCATCCCCAACAAGAGAAAGAGGATGGTCACAAGAAGAAAAAAGACAATTTCATCTTTTTCGATTTTGAATGCATGCAAGAGACCGGCATTCACATTCCTAATTTCTGCGTGGCTGATCGAGCGTGTGAGAAGTGCATTCTAGAACATATCTTCAGTCATTGCCCTCACTGCAGTAAGATTCCTGGAGGACTTGAAAAAATCGTTCGAGGACCGAACACGCTAGCCGATTTCGCCCGATGGGTCTTAGACCCCATCGACAAGACATGGAGCCAAGAGGACATCGAATGTTACGGAGATTGTCATCGTCATGCCACAGTCATGGCCCACAATTTCTCGGGATACGATGGACAGTTTCTTCTCAGATATTATACGGAACAAGGCACCAAGCGTCCTAAAGTCACTTTGAACGGAGCCAAAATCATTTTCATGCAAGTGGGACAAGTACAGTTTAAAGATTCAATGAGTTACTTGGCCATGCCTTTGAGTCGAATGCCTAAAACGTTTGGAATGACAGAAATGGCTAAAGGGTACTTTACAAATTTTTTCAATACGGAAGCCAATCAACATGCCGTTCTATCCCATTTGCCTCAGGCTCACTATTACGACCCCGACAAAATGCGTACCGAACAACCAGAAGCTTTCTACGCTTGGTACCTGGCTCACGCCTCGGACCCTTTCGACTTTCAGGCAGAAATGTTAAAGTATTGTCGTTCCGACGTGGACATTTTACGGTGATGCTGTGGAAAATTTCGAGAACTGTTCATGGAACAGGGAGGGGTGGATCCTTTGAAAGAAGCTTGCACCATTGCCAAAGCATGTTCCTTTGTCTACCGACAACGATTCATGCCTGAAAACACCTTGGCTGTCATCAGTCCTCAATCGACCAACTATGTCAAACGTCAATACTCGGTCAAAGCCCTATGCTGGTTACATTACTTGTGCGACAAGGAAAACAAATGGATTCAGCATGCCCGCAACGGAGGGGGCGAAAGGACAATCGGAACGCATTCGGTCGATGGCTGAAACTTAGAAAACCCCAAGATCGTGTACGAGTTTAACGGTTGCTTATTTCACGAATGCCCCGTCTGTTATCCTGATCGTGGCACTAAAAATCAGTTTTTACAACGAACCATGGAAGACTTGTACCAGGTCACTTGTCAGCGACTCCTAAAGTTAGAACAGGAAGGATACCAAATGGTGGAAATGTGGGAACACGAGTACGATCACCGTTTGAAAACCGATCCCGAGTTTAAATGCCTCGTGGAAAGTTACCAGTTCATGAACCCCCTGAATCCGAGGGATAGTTTGTACGGAGGAAGGACCAATGCCACCTGTTTGCTGTACCAAGCCGACGAAGCGAAAGGAGAAGAAATTAAATACTTGGCCGTGTGTTCTCTGTATCCCTACGTGTGCAAATATTGTCGCTTTCCTTCAGGACACCCACAATTGTTAACGGAACACATCGACCTGAAAAACATTCGACAATACAAAGGCCTGATCAAGTGCAAAGTTTTGCCTCCCACCGACTTGTACCATCCCGTGTTACCTCACCATTGTCAAGACAAACTGATGTTTCCTTTCTGCCTTACTTGTGCCGAAACGTGCAACCAAGACCAGCCTTGTCAGCACACCCAGGAAGAACGTGCCTCGACGGGGACGTGGGTCAGCATAGAATTGTTCAAAGCTCTGGACATGGGATACCAACTGTTAGAAGTGTACGAAATTTGTCACTTTCCCAAGACACAACAATACCACAAGGATGACACCACGCAGAAAGGCATTTTCGCAGACTACGTGGATGCCTTTTTGAAACTGAAGCAAGAAGCCAGTGGCTATCCTTCATGGTGTCACACTCCCGAAGACCGAAAGACATTCAAAGAGAAATACTGGACACAAGAAGGCATTACTTTAGATCACGTCGAGAAAAACGAAGGCAGGCGATCGTTTGCCAAAGTGATGTTAAATTGCTTGTGGGGAAAAATGACACAACGACCTTGTTTACCCAAGACGGAATATTTGACAGAACCTTCCCGCTACTTTCAGATGATTCACGACAAAACCAAATTTATGAAACACGTGGACGTCGTTCGCGAGGATTTGATCTTAGTCAATTACGAAGAAGATCTGGACTTTGTAGAAGCCGACCCCTTTGGAAATGTCATCATTGCGGCTTAAGTGACACTCATGCTCGCTTAAAATTGTACGAAGCTTTAGAACCTTTAGGGGAACGTGTCCTGTACTTTGACATGGACAGTTGCATTTACATCGATCACCCAACTCAACAGCACCCTGACATCGAAGGAGACTGTTTAGGAGCCTGGACAGACGAGCACCCCGACGTCAAGATTCTAAGTTTCGCAAGTGGCGGACCTAAAAATACGGCTATCAATACCGGGACAAACAAGGAGAAGTGCACACGAAGTGTAAAGTGAAAGGATTCACTCTGAAGTATCGTACCAGTCGAATGGTGAACTTTGGCGTATTGAAAGAAGCCTTGCAGTCTGGAAAAGATGAACACTTTGAAGTGACCACCTATCAATCCAACCAGATTGTACGTTTACCCACTCACCACATCGTCCATCGACCCTTGGAAAAAGTTTATCAAATCGTGTACCAGAAGCGAGTGCGACTTCCCAGTCATTTCACGTTACCTTATGGACACGTCGGTATTGGTCTGTATATTAAAAGGAACTCTAGGCAAGATCGATAGTTCATTGTGACTACCAAGACCAAGCGAAGATGAATACTTTCAGAGAAACACAAAACAAGTTCAGACAGGCACAATTCAAGTTTGGGGCCTCTGAAGTAGAAAGCGATTGTGAGCCTTGCGATGGGAGCGATGCTGTACGCTGTGACCTTAGCGATGCCGTAAAGCATCATGGGAACTTTATTCTCACTACTACTACTACTACTACTACTACTACCCCTATCATGGAAAGTGATGCTGTGCGTGTCAAACCTGAGGGATGCAAAATCGATGTCCCTGGTCATCGTGGACACTTTATTGGGTTTCATGGTCAATGTGGATGTCAACCTTCACGTTTACCCACCTACGGATGTCATCCAGCCCTGAGCAAACTCCTGTCCATGTCACCCTTCCCTCATCGAAACGAACCTGTGAAAGACGAATATTCGTTCCCTGTGCGTTTGTCTAAATATTGCGACTTTGAAAATCGTCTTCAATCGTTCAAAGGAAAATGGCCTAATTATCTGGGAGGACCAACCCCCCGAAGAATTAGCCAGAGCCGGATTTTTCTACTTGGGCGAAGGGGATAAAGTCAAGTGCTTCAGTTGCGGTGTGTCACTTCACCACTGAGAACCGCAAGATTCGGCCTACCTAGAACATGATCGATGGTCACCGAATTGTCATTATTTACCCTTAGTGGGACCGAGACATTGAAGGAACTTACCATGTCGTTGAAGAAGAAACCAGATTGGCTTGGAGTCAAATGTTGGACATCACCGAGACCAGTATTTAAACTCCATTTCAAAAACGATATTGAATCATTACCTAAAGAACTGCAAGAGAAGATTTACAAGGAAGTTTGGCAGGGACTTGCCAGAGTGAAATCTCAATGGGTAACTGTAGAACTTTTGTGCCGAGAAATTCACAAAAGGAAAGTGAAAAAAGTCAACCAGTGTGTTAGATTTCTCTGGTTCAAGGGTGCATTCATCCTATTATACCGCTTTAGACCGTTTACATCAAAAGAGTTCAGTGAGATTCTTGGACGTTACCCTGAGTGGCAGTGGTCAGAAATTACTCACTATATGGATTACTTTTGGTCTAGGAGAAGATTGTGAATTGTACGGACTGACCTATTCATGGATACTTTACAAGAGAACATTCGTGCTTTGCCTTTTGAGTTGAGAGAACGCATTTACCGAGAACTGGTCAAAATACAAGTGAAACGTAAAGAACAATTGCATCCGTTACGTCAAGGGTGGTTGAACCACTGGTACCTGAATGCTATAAAAGGACTGATTCGTCTGAAAATGTTTCATTGGGCAGACCTTTATCAACTATCCCGTCGTTCAAAGAAACGTTTTGTTACTGATGATTCTATTTGCTACCAGGTAGACCTACTGCAACAAATTTCAGAGGAAGACGAGTTAAAGGAATACCAACATCTTTTACAGAATGTCACCTTAGTGGAAGAGGAAACTTCTAAACGAACTGTAAAGTGCAAGTTAGTGACTAAACCATTTAGATTTGCTACTGGAATAAAACCATCTCTGACCAGACAGTACACTTATTGTCTACGACAACAAAAACGTTTTATAGTATGACCTATTCATGGATACTTTACAAGAGAACATTTTGGGTTTGCTTGAGGAATTGAGAGAACGGATTTGCCGCGAACTGGTCCAAATACAAGTCAAACGTAAAGAACAGTTGCATCCATTACGTCACCGGTGTTTGAACCACTGGTACCTGAATGCTATAAGAGAACTGATTCGTCAGAAATTGTTTCAGTGGTCAGACATTGTTCAACATTTCGAGGTCGCCAATGATCGACATGTTCATAATTTTGGTTACTTCGAGATTCACCTAGAGCAACGCATTGAGGAAGACGAGTTAAAGGATTACAAAGGTCTATTACGTGGAATCTGCTTAGCGGAAGAGGAAACTTCTAAACGAAGTTTCAACTGTAGGTTACAGTTTGGAGCATTTAAATTTCCAAATGGAGAACGAAGATCTCTGACCAGAAAGTACGTGTATTGCATCCAACAAAAAAAAAAGAGAATATAAAGACAGGCTGTCATGCCAAGGTTTTTATCACATGTGATTGAACAGATTCCGTGGAAGGAACTCAATGACCATATTCAAACCGTGTATCATTACCATCAATTATTACAAGAGCTGTATCCAATCAATTTGGGTCGACAAGTGGTGTGTGTCTTAGTGACTTGTTTTCTGGGATTTCGTTTACCAGCCGATTCCTTGTGGTCTCTTTACGAACAGTACTTACCACCCAAATGGCCTTAAATGGTCACGAAAGACTCCTTTTGCTCAAAGCCTTGCGTTTTCATCTGGATACTTCTCGACCTCTACGGGAGAAAAAGATTCGTCAACTTTTAGCTATCGAAGACGTGTATGACGATGTGTGTGTAGCTTGTGACTTACACCCCCACTGGACAGATGTACGTACCTGGAAAAAAGGGGGATTTGAGGTTTGGACACAAGAAGTGGCCCAGTATGCACGAGAGTTGTTCAAGGAAAAAAGTCACTTTTCAACCTGTGTTAGTGACAGTACCAGAAGAAGAACCCGTCACCCAGGACAGGACAGGACTGTCGTGGACATGCCTGAAAGACCCTTTCGGGAGGACACTGGTCAGAACATTACCCAAAACATGTTGTACAGACACTTGTTTCTATTCCACGTTGATGATTTCCATATGCCTTTTATCGTCGTACTTAAGACTTTGGCTTTTATGTATTTTTGTCTTTTGTATTCATGCTTAAAATATCCAGTAAACGTGTCCTGAAAAAAAGTATAAAAACTCTTGTCTTGTCTGTTTTCGTGTCACAAGTGACATTCCTAACACTATGGATACCTCTGTTGTCTCTGATCCCTCTTCCTCTGCTGTCAAAGTCATCGACGAACACTTAGATCGTGCCAGTTGGGAAGCTCTGTATCTTCGCCATCCCTTTAACATGCTCATTGCTGGACCTAGCCGTTCAGGCAAAACCAAATTTGTCAAACGTTTGATCGAACATAAACATCATTTGATCGATCGACCACCTCAGCGCATCGTGTGGTGTTACAAAGAGTGGCAATCCGCATACAGCCTCTTGCGAGAAATTCAAGGCGATTATATCGTGTTTGTGGAAGGCATTCCTAAAGAAGACGATGGCATCGTCTCTGACTCCTGTCAAACCCATTTGGTCATTTTCGACGAAATGTTAGGAGAAGACGAAGACGAAATTAAACTTTGGTTCACGCGCAAAGGGCATCACCGTAATGCCAGTGTCGTTTACATCACCCAAAATTTGTTTCAACAAAGTAAAGCCCATCGCACCATCAGTCTCAATGCGCATTATGTGGTCTTGCTTAAAAGCCCTCGAGATAAATCGCAAGTGCAAGTCTTAGCTAAACAGTTAGGAACGCCTTGGCTGAGGCGTACGACGATGCCACTCAAACTCCACACGCTTATTTACTCGTCTATTTGAAACCTACGACTCCCGATGATTTGCAATTTCGTACCCAATTGTTTCACCACTGGTGTCAAGACGGAGGGCCTGTCCTGTACACGTCTCCGTCTTCGACTTAATCCCTACAAAAAAATCTATAAAAACCTCAGACACTTTTCAATTGTCTCACACAGTTTGAACATGACGTCTCTTCAGTCGCATCTTCCCGTCAAATTGATTCTGCCTTGTATGGTATCAGTCGAGAAAAAAATCGACAAATACGGGCTCGTGTCTTAGAAGCTAGTCTCAAAGAAGTCTTACGATGGTTCAGGGTGACAGCACGTCAATTACTGCGAGGGATCATTCAGATTCCTCATCAAACCAAACGCTTTTTTGCTCGAAACAAAGTCGCTTTCACCCAACTGGCCGATCCCCACATCGACACTCAAACCAAAAAACAAATCATTTTGAAACCTTGAGGGAGCGGTACTCTAGGACGTGTCATCATTCGCTCTCTCTTAAGATGGGATCCTAATTCTCCCAAAGTTCTCCCCAAGAAAAAAGAAGCCAAACGAAGCTCCAAGAAGAAGAAAAAGAGCCACGGTTGCAAGACCAGGACCCCAAGGAGACCCGTGTCTCCAAGAACTTCTCCAGTGACGGGACCCTCCTCTTACCGATCACCACCCCGGAAAAAGAAAAGCCCCCAGAAAAAGAAACAGAGAAAAAGTCCCCAGAAAAAGACAAGCCCACAGAAACCTAGTCGCAAGAGAGGCACTTCGGCCAGGACGCAACCTTACACTCGCAAACCACGAACTGCAACGGCGGTGACCGCGTCTCCGGTAGCCTCAGGTTCATCCACTTCTCCGTTGATGACACTAAGAACTGAGAAGTACTTGGCGACGTTGATCACACCAAGAACTTCTCCGTTGATGACCCCAAGAATTTCCCCAGTGGCAGGGCCCTCCAATTTAGCGGCAGTGGCCGTTGCTCACAAAGTACCTTCTCCTAAAATCAAAGTCCAAGAGAGATCGGGCATGTTATAGAGTTTACTGGATTTGTTCAACCAAGAACTGGCTCGATTTAGTCCGTTGCGTACCCCTGCACGACGTGTCATGCCTGTTCTCAAGTTGATATGCCGTAAAGACAATCAGTGGCGACGCGTTCCAGTATAAAAAAGGCCTGCGACCAAGTAGGGGTATCAGTGAATTTCAAAAAGATGTCACCTCCAAGAAGTGCACACCGTCACTATCGTCAAAAAAGAAAGAGACAAAGGCAGACTCGTCATCCGACAAAGCGCTTAGCCAAGCATCGACGTTACCCTAAGAAAAGATACAGTCGTTCCAAGAAAAAGAGGCGTCAACAAAGGGGAGGATTCCTTGGCGATTTTGGAAAAAAAATTGTCACCTTTATAACAAAGCGATATTCCCCCAAAAAAAAGATAAAATGGCGTGTGTTAAGTCATCGACGTTAGTGTATGTTTGGTGAATGTCCCGGAACCCACAAGCAAAGATGTCACCCTCCAGAAAACATTCCTCTTCTAAACCCCAAGGAAAGAAAAGGAAAGGACTGCCTCCTCGTTTAGTCAAACATCGGGACATGTTATCTATAATGTCCAAAGCTTCTCCACCCCTTCGAAAAAAACTCATTCAAGCGACCTCCAATGAGGTCAACGATACCGTGTGCGAATGTTGTTTGAACGTGTTGAAAGGCACGATCCCTTTGTCCAAACACCAGAAACAATGCTTAGGCAAACATCGTCACGTTCTTCGCCAAATGGTTCAAAAGAAAATCCCCATTTGTCAAAAAAAGATGTTGGTCCAACGTGGAGGAATTTTACCCCTCTTGTTAGGCCCATTGCTGAAAGGTGTCTTGGGAACCGTTTTGGTAGGACTGGTGGGAGCAAGATAAAAAGGCCCTCTGGATTCCCAAGATCTCAGAATCGGCCCCTGACATCCCATGGAAGGACGAAAACTAGCTTTAGTGCCTTACAAACGATGGATGGAATACCATCGTTGGCAAGAACAACGCACCCCGCATTTACCTCCCAATCCCAATTTGAGCGAGATGTCCCAGTTACAACACGAATTGCAGTCCTTGATGGATCGCCAAGATTTGTCTGAAACAGAAAAATCGCAAACGTACGGTCAACTCTTGTAACGACTGCAACTCTTTCACCAGAAAGCTTTAGACGAAACATCTCTTCCCACTCTGAAAGATTGTAAGACCTTGATGAAAAGTCCATCCCCCACACCATCACCACCACCACCACTACTACCATCCCCAGGGGTCACCAGAGATGCTACCCCACGAAGACCTGAGGAAGAAGAGATACGAGAAGTGTTTCAAACACCGTCAGCAGCTCCTATGTCTAGTAAGATTGCAGCCTCCTTGTTGATCCCGTCCCCCACACCCCAACGAGAAGAAATGAAAGCTTGGGTTAAAAAGATGATGTCCACTCCTCCTTCGACAGAAGCGAAATAGAAAGAAGGAAACCAGAAGTGAAAAAAGAAAAGAATACCAAAGCCATTCCATTGCCACCTCCACCACGACCTTCGACTTCTACTCCCGTAGCCCATCTGACACGTAAATCCGTTTCCAAACCACCCTTTCGTCCCACTCAAAGTAGGATCCTCTAAGAGTGGGTGCCTTATTAAGAAAGAAAAAATGGAGAAGGTGTTAGCCAGCATTTACTACGATCCCTCCCATCCTGCAGGTTACGCAGGTGTTCAAAAATTGTATCGTACTGCCAAAACGCGACTGAAAAGTCTCCATTTACCTCAAGTGCAACGATGGTTACGAGAACAAGCTACTTACACTTTACACAAACCCATTCGACGCAAGTTTTCCAGAAGTCGCACCCGAGTGGAAGGCATCGATCATCAATGGCAAGCCGATTTAGCCGATGTCTCTCATTTGGCCAGCTACAATCGCGGCTACAAATATTTGTTTTGTGTCATCGACGTCTTTTCCAAATTTGCCTGGGTTGTGCCCTTGACTTCCAAATCGAGCAGTGAGTTAGTGCGAGCCCTGCAACGAGTGTTGAAACAAAGCGGTCGTCATCCTCTTCGATGGCAAACGGACAAAGGCACCTAATTTCTGAACCAAGCTTTCCAAAAAGAATTAAAGAAACGTGACATTCATTTTTTTACCACCGAGAATCCTGAAACCAAAGCCAGAATCGTGGAACGTTTTCAACGCACTTTGAAAGAACGCATGTGGAAATATTTTACGCATCACCACACTCTGAAGTACATCGACATCTTACCGCACCTGGTGCAAGCGTACAACCAATCTTATCATCGAAGCATCGGACGTGCCCCGTAAGAAGTGACTCCCGACAACGAAGTGCTGGTGTTAGAGCGCCTGTTTGGTACGTCCCCGACGAGAGCTGTCCCCAAGAAAAGTGGAGTGTTGGTCGTAGGAGATTGGGTGCGCAATGGCAAAACCAAACGCTCATACGCTTTACTGATGACTGTGCCCTCACTTCGCACAAGACAAGTGACCTGCAGACAATGCTCAACAAGTTTTCCGATACTTCCATGCTACTCGGCTTCACTATTAGCCATGGCAAGACTGAAGTTCTTTTCCAACCAGTCCCAAACACATGTGCGCCATACCAGTCATCTCTATTGGCGCCACTCAACTGATCATTTTGGACAGCTTCAAATGCCTAGATATCTGCAAGACCTGGACTGTATGCAGCATACACATCGAGAAGCTGCAGAAATTCCGTATGCGGGCTCTCCACACTATTCTTGGGTTCCAATAGCAAGATAGGTTACCAACATCACAATCATGGATAAAGTAAAGACAACAACTACCTAAGCAATGTTGTTCAAGGCCCAACTTCGCTGGTCATGCCATGTCATCGGAATGGATGGCTATCTCTAGTCAAAACAGATCTTCTTTGGGGAACTGGCACGTGGCTGAGGAAACCAAGGTAACCACGATACTCTAAAGTGGTGTGGCTTCAAACCAGCAAAGCTAGAAAGAACAGCACATGACTGAAGCTGCTGGCATGTCCTCACTCTCAAAGTGTCAAATGGCCTTGAGAATGAACACCAGTTTCAGATGGATGCAGTTCAGGCGAGTTGCCACACGCCAGCATCCCTATAATTACAAAGGAACATCAAATGTTCCATCTGTCATTGACTATGCAAGTCAAAAATAGGACTGCAGGGTCATCTTCGTGCCCACAGATGATTGAACAGAACTCGTTTTCTTCGGTCTCGAAGGTCTACCAATAATGTACAATGATTGCATGGAGAAGTGTGCTTATAGATTCTTTAGATTTTTCTATAAAAGCCACTTTTGTTTTCATACATATGTGCAATAAATCATTGTACATGCATGAGAAACCATGATTGACAATCAGTTAAAGTGACCTCCTTGCTCCTTGGCATCCGTCCGTCTACGGGAGACGATGTCGTAGCTCCAAAGTAAACTTTTGCTTATCCTTCGTTTTAGCTCTCTTTTCAGCTTGTTTTATTCTTCTCTCTTCCTCTGCGTTTTGAACTCCCTGCCTGACAGCTAGACGCCAGCTGGAACGGTTGTTTGCACAGCTCTCCCAGTCGTTGACATTGATGTTTGCCATCTTCATATCCTTCCTGCAAACATCTTTGTAGCGCAGATGTGGTCGTTCAGTTGGTCGTGCACCTTCTGCTAACTCCCCATATAACAGGTCCTTGGGAATGCGAACTGGGTCCATTCTCTTGACATGGCCAAGCCAGCGAAGGCGCCTCTCGCTGAGTATGGAGAACATGCTGTTCATGTTGGCGAGTTCTAGAACCTCTGTGTTGGGTACTTTGTCCTGCCACTGGATGTGCAGAATGCGCCGCAGACATCTCAGGTGGAAGCTGTTGAGTTTCCTCTCGTGTCTTGCATAGGTGGTCCATGTTTCGCTGCTGTAGAGAAGTGAGCTGAGCACGCGGGCTTGGTAGACACGCAGTTTGGTCTTCTCTGTGAGGTTGGGGTTGTTCCAGACCCTCTGTTTAAGTCTGGCCATCACTGCTGCTGCCTTGGCAATCCTGCCGCTCACCTCAGAATCAATGGAGAGTGAGTTGGAGATGTTAGACCCGAGGTGTGTGAAGTTCTCTTCAACTTCCAAATTGTACCCATCGATGGAGACAGAGGGAGGGGAGTCTGTGTCCTGTGCCATGACATTCGTTTTCTTCAAATTGATGGTCAGTCCAAATTCCTTACATGCATGGGAGAGGCGGCATACCAGCTGCTGAAGTCCATCTTCCGTGTGTGATGTCAAGGCTGCATCGTCGGCAAAGATCAATTCACGAATGAGTACCTCTGTGACTTTAGTCTTAGCACGGAGACGGGCGATGTTGAACAGCTTGCCGTCAGCCCTGGTATGGATGTACACTCCCTCGCTGCAGTCCTTGAATGCGTACTGGAGAAGCATGGAGAAGAAGATGGCAAAGAGCGTCGGCGCAAGGACACAGCCTTGTTTGACTCCGCTGATGACTGGGAATGCTTCAGATGTTGCGCCATTGAAGCACACTGTGCTGTGCATGTTCTCGTGGAACGACATAATGACAGCAAGCAGACGTGGGGGGGGGGTGGCAGCCGATCTTCTGCAGGAGTCTGAAGAGTCCACTCCGACTAACCATGCCAAACTCCTTCGTCAGGTCTATGAAAGCAATGTAGAGGGGCATCTGCTGCTTGCGACACTTATGCTGCAGCTGACGTAGTGAGAAGATCATGTCTACAGTTGACCTGCCGGCTCGAAATCCACACTGGGACTCTGGGTAAACGCGGGAAGCTAGGATCTTTCCGACGACGCTGAGGAGGGAGAGGCCCCGACAGTTGTTGCAGTCGCTACGGTCTCCTTTGTTTTTGTACAAAGTGACGATGTTGGCATCACGCATGTCCTGTGGGATGTATCCCTGTTCCCAGCAAAGGCAGAGGAGTGTGTGTAGTGTGTAGGGGCTGGAGTAGTGTTGGTTTTCCGCTCTTGAGGACTTCAGGCGGAATGCCGTCGCTTCCAGGAGCCTTCCCACAGGCAAGGCAATCGATGGCTTTTCCGAGCTCTTCCAGGGTGGGTTGTGTGTCTAGCTCCTCCATGACAGGCAGGTCTGGAATGGCGTCCAGGGCAGTTCCAGTGACATTGTTTTGGGTTGCATATAGCTCGAGACAGTGCTCAACCCATCGCTGCAGTTGTTTCCCCTGGTCTGTGATGACTTCGCCCGTCTTAGACTTGAAGGGGGCGGTCTTGTAGCTGGGGGGGTCTGTCGCCTTTATGATACCCTCATACATTCCTCTTCTATCCCCAGTGTCAGCAGCTGTCTGTATACTGTTGCAAAGGTTCAGCCAGTAGGTGTTTGCACAGCGGCGGGCGGTCTTCTGGGCGTTATTCCTTGCAATCCTGAGGGCTTGTAGTGTTCTGGGGCTAGGTGCAGCCTTGTGTGCCAGGAGGGCGTTCGTCTTTGCCTCAGGCACGGGCTCCATCTCCTCCCAGTTTGCCTCATACCAGTCGACATTCTTTCGTTCCCTCTTCCCGTAAGCTGTGATGGCTGAATTTTACACAGAGTCACGGATATGGGACCACTTGGAGTCAATGGTGTCATCAGGTGTCACTTTGGTGAGGGCTTTCTTCAGTTTGCTGGTGAACTGCTGTGTTTTCTCTGGGTTGCTTGCACAGCAGGTGTTGATGCGTGGGTGACCCTTCTTCTTGGCGTGGTGCAGCTTCTTGGGTAATATTCGCACCTTGCTGGCCACGAGGAAATGGTCCGTGTCACAATCGGCACTGTGGTAGCTGCGGGTAAGGAGGACACTGGCCAGTTCTGCACGCCTGGTGATGACGAGGTCTAGCTGGTGCCAGTGGCGTGAACGTGGGTGTCTCCACGACACCTGGTGGATCTCCTTGCATTTGGAAAAAGTGTTAATCACACATAGGCTGTGGGAGCAGCACATCTCCAGCAGTCGCTGACCATTCTCGTTGATCTTGCCCCTTCCGTAAAAGCCGAGACAGGTGGACCAGACCTCATGGTCTGCTCCCACTCTAGCATTGAAGTATCCTAGTAAGTAAAGGCTTTCATTGTTGGGGATACTGGATATTGCTTGATCCAGAGCCTCATAAAACTTGTCTTTCTCCTCGTAGGTGGAGCAGAGGGTTGGGGCGTACACGCTGAAGATGTTGACCGGGCCTAACGATGTTGACAGCCGGAGGGCAAGGATTCTCTCAGTACCTGATGATGGAGGTTCAATGAAGGCGATTAGCGTGTGTGTTCTTGACGGCAAAGCCTACACCATGCTGCCTAGGTTCATCCAAGGGCTTCCCCTGCCAAAAGAATGTGTAATTGGCTTCCCTGATCGTGCCGCTGTCAGCCAGTCGGGTCTCCTGGAGGCAGGCAATGTCGATGTTCAGTCGAGAGAGTTCTCTGTCAATGACGGCAATCTTCCGTGCATCGTCGATCTGCTGTAGGTCAGCGGTCAATCCAGGACACATGGTCCTGATGTTCCAGGTTGCAAAACGAAGAGTTGGAGTCTTCTTATTTCTTCTTTTAGTCGTTCCTGGTGCAGAGTTTTGTGGCCCACTTGTCGAGATGGTTCTCTAAGCTCCACGCACCCAGTGAAGCAGGCAGGCCATGGCGGGCAGCACCTTACTGACTGGGGGCTGCCCAGCTTGAGGCGGGCGGTAGCTGTCCAGTGAGACCTGGTGATCTCTCCCATCGTCAGAAGTAACCCCTGGCGCCAAGCTCTATGCCAATCGAGCTTTGACTTAGAATCGGTAAACTGCTACTTCTCGTGTTGTGCCGACGCCGTACGACAGCGCCGGAGTGTCCTCTCCAGTGGAGCTATGAAGCCTGGGCAGGGTGGTATGGAGAATCAGTTGTTGCCCATGCAGCAGATCCCCCCTCTCCACGCAGCTGGTGTGCCCAAGGGAACGACGAATGCCGATACAGCTTGGCACCCGTCGCAGGAGTTGCCGAAATGACGTTGAAGTCAATGTCATACCGCCTTAGGGACTCCATCTCCGGATTTTCTGTTGGGGTTTACTCCTTTAGCCTTTCCCATGAGTGGGTATAGCCACAAGGCAGCAGAGGTTTGGAATCGGAGTTTTCTTTCTCCTAGATGAGCTACCATCCAAGGTTTACGAGTCCCATCTATCCGAAGCAACTGGTTTTAAGGCGCCAGTGGGCCGCCTTCACCCCTTCTCCTGTTAGTAGAAAACGTGGTCTGCCGGGCTTCGAATCTAAGCCACTCGTGAAGGCCAGGAGCTGGATTTTAGTTGACAGGCAGTAAGAGACGCAAGCCGTATGGGGTATTTTGGAGGATTGGGGCGCTTGTCTCCCACTCCCACCCTGGGCAATGTCAACCTTAGACCATAAAGTGACCAATATGCCATCATACAACACTATTATAACACTACTATGTTATACATGATTATTTATTATGATAATGATATGCATTAGCTCTCACAAGGAAAAGGTTTTAGTTAGGACCATATCATTGACTATGCCTAAACTACACAAATGTATGTACTGCTACTGAATATGATTATTGATCTCTACTGTACAGTTTTAAAATTTGCCCTTGCAGAGAATAATTTTTGTTGCTGTTTGAAAGAAAATTTTTTATCACAGATGATATTTTGACAATTTATGGATATATCTAATCATGTCATTATTTTACCAACTCAGTGGAACATTTGCAACATTACAAAAAAAGATTAAATCACTGTTTTGATTAAATGCATTTTATAGTTTATCAAAGAGGCAAAAAAAGATATTATATGACTTTTGAACTGCATATCCAATTCAGGAAACTCTTTCAGAATAAATCTCAAAATGCCGCTGACATTGAATATATATAATGAAATAAATGATACTGATTATAACAACAAATGACTATGATAGCATTAGTGAAGATCACTAAGGGAAAATCAATTAACTGGTAGATAAATATTATGTCAGTATAATATATAAAAACACTAATGGCAAAATAATGAATATATCTGTAATGATAAGATATATGATAGAAGATCCCAGTAAATGGTGCCATTTCCGTAAAGCTTTATTTCGATCTCGAGATACAAAACTCAAGGAGTCAATACTCAAGGATGGCACACTAACCATAGATTTTTTTCTTCCAGTAAACACAATGAAATTCTTGGATGGCAGTAAACAATGAATGGTGAGTTTCGAGTTGGTTTGATGCACTATTACAAAGGTAAAAGTGCAATGATTTCACCAAATACCGGCTTAAATAAAACATTATTTCCACAGGAAGATCATTTAGACACCCAAACTTCAGAGGTGACAGTATGGTGAATTATGTTTCTGTGGAGACACTGAATTATCATCATTACCATTTATGGACAGGCATCATTTGTGATTAATGAATGAAATATTATCAACTATAATACAATAAAGACCAATATGATAGATCACCAGTATAGGATATTCACATAAATTGACAAGAAGTCCTATTAAAAAATATAATTCTTATCTATTAAAAGTTCAGTGGCACTAGGATGTAATAAATGTAAAGTTGTATGCATGGAAAATATGACCTTTGTTGGAGAACTTGTCATTATGAATACTGTTTGTCACATCTGATGTTACATGTTAGTTTAAGTACTTGACCATGTGTTAAACGCAGCATCAGAGTCGAATCATGTATCAGCTTTGCTGACCATGTGGAACTGTTCACAAGTATTGGTGTGCACATCCTCAAAGTTTAACTAACGCAAC
Organism: Sinohyriopsis cumingii; assembly: GCA_028554795.2. Taxonomy (NCBI): domain Eukaryota; kingdom Metazoa; phylum Mollusca; class Bivalvia; order Unionida; family Unionidae; genus Sinohyriopsis; species Sinohyriopsis cumingii. The sequence goes on from CM068838.1 coordinate 130,683,226, forward strand.
AAATATAGAACTTATTGTAGTAGAATTACCTGACGATGTTAACATCGTTGAAGAAGCATCTAACAATGTCAACAATGTTGATGAAATAATACGTTTGGATTGCAATTTCTAATCCTGGTAGAGTAAACAATTTACTATGTAATTTTGAACTAAATAAACATTTTTTTCCATATACAGTATACAGAAGGATGCTGATCATGGTTCAACTAAAACAAATCGTGATACAGCATGGAATACAAATATCAAGCCATATGAAAAAGCACAGTATACTTGGCGTATCAGAATTCCAAAATGTACCGCATCTACCTGTTTGACAATTTCCAACAAATCAACCAAAGCCACCTGCAAATTCAACTGTATGACAACTGAGACAATTGCTCATGAGTGTGATATACAAATACCAAGAGCATGTTCTAGTGGCATCAGTCATGAATGTAAAAATGTGATGACAGATTTTTGAATGGGATATTTTATCCATGTTACATCCAGGTAGTCATAATATAGGTTAATCACATACTTGGGTGAACTGAGTTTTGATGTTATAGAATTTTCCTTGCAGGTTACTAAGGTCACACTCAAACTTTTAACCCAGGTTTCGCTAATATTAATGTGTTCACTTGGGATTAAGTCTTTTATCTAATTGCACCATCCCCACATGTTCAAAGCAAGTGAACACAAATTGGTCTGTTAATGCTGATAGATATGATTGTTTCAGAGTTGCTATCTCATTATGCATGGATAAAAAGTCTTGTTTGGTTGTTGACAACAGCATACACCATGGTAAAAAATATTCTTGCAGACATTGCATGCATTTAGCACCCAACAACTGCTTGAAGTCCATGACTTTTATTACTGTGGAATCAGCCAAAAGCCACAATGTGCGATTATGCCAGAAATTGGTAAAAACATTTTAAACTTTACAATGGTGTGATGAAAATTGAAAATACCCTATATTATCTGATATGTGGACTTCAAATGCCTTAATATTACTACGAATGTCCATGACCAAATAACGACAACAAACAAAACTCAAGCTGTTGAAAAAGTCCCATGTTTTTTTAATGCTGTTGCCAGATAATTTTAAAGTTACTTTCATCCTTTTGACAAAGTAACTTTGTCCAATTTTGAACAATTGTGTAACTTTATTTCTTCAAAATTTTAAATGCCTCACTGCCTGAAGCTTTCACATAGTCTCTTGCTTTAATAGCATCGAATATTTCTGGAGTAATCCAACCTGCTTGATGATAATGCTTTATTAAATGTATTTTTAATGGTGTATGTTCATTGACTACATTAAAAACTAGTCTTACCATCCACCTATGAATTAATCTGCATCTTCAAATATTGGCATTGTGTCCCATATAATATTTTCTTAATCCATCAGAAAGTTTTGTTCTTGTTAACCTTTTTAAATCACCTATACACATTTTATGAGTGTCACTTGAGGGTATAATGCAAGTCGTGTGTTAAACAGGGTCAAAACTTTATGAGACATAAGGGGAAATTAACAATTGGATGCCATTTTTTGTAAAACTAAAGTATTGGTTTTGAATCTGAAAACAATGTCATAAATATTTGTTTTGTTTCCAATCTTAAATAGGTCATAATTGTGCTATCGAATTGTTAGGTAACTGTTTCATTCATGACTTCTGATGCAAACTTACAAATTGCCATCTTCACTAGTAAAAGCAGATTGACTAACCAACTTTTTTTACCGCAAAGGTCAATAGATTTGTGACAATTGGAAAACTGTCTTTTTACAAATTGTGGTCTACATTCTGTTAGGATACACTGGATTTCTTTTTACCACCAAGGTCAATATACTTGCAATGTTGGATTTTTTTAAAAATCTAGGCACAGTGTTTGGCAAAATGTAACATGCTGAAGTAAAATCATTCCCATTGATGAAAATCATCCAATTCATTCCAATGTTTGTGTGAGAGAGAGAGAGACAGATTTGAAAAATCAAAACCATTTTTTCAAAATCATTTATTTAATAATCCCCACTCACAAACATGAAGAGGATGGATTAAGGCTTTTTCCTTCCTTTTCATACAGAAAAACCAAATATTAAACACGACCATATGTACAAGATGGACAATTAGTAAAGTAAGACTAGATTTCCTACCATTCTGTGAAGTATCATTTTGTCATTGGTGCTAAAGAAAATATATAACATTAATGTTCACAGAACCACGTATTTTATCATTGTTTCTAAACATGGGAATAAGATAAGATAAGAATTCTTTATTTTAGACTACATACATGTAGTCCATACATCTAAATTAAAGTATAGATATAAAGTAAAAACATTGTAAACATAAAAGAAAATATACATCATATGTACAAATATACAGATACATCTACACAATTAACTGTGCCATGCATTGTTAAGAATGAAATTAAGTGGCAAAATTAAAGAGTAATTTATTCTATCTACTAATAATATGAGAATTTAAATGAATGTCACAGTTCCAAAGAGATTTAAATTTACAGTTCTTACTACTAGTCTTGTTATCATTGAGAATACATATTGTCTTATTACTTCATCAAAACTGAGTATATTATAATTTACAAACATGTTAGAGGCACTGTTCAATCTAGGAAAACCTAATAGAAAATGAAGACTATTATTATAACCAATAACTAGTTTTCTTTTCATACATTCACTAAAGTTTGTCCACAGAGGAGCACAATACATGGTGCAGCAATAAGATTTGAATAATCTAATTTTGATATTCAATGAACAATTCTTAAATTTACGTAGAAGCATGTTTGTTCAAGTACATCAGAGATGGTAATGTCTCATCATATCTTCATTATCTGACCGACTGGATTTCAAAATATCACCCAAATACATTTAACATAGATAGGTACTTTCTTTTATGAGAAGTCCTGGAGACAAGGGTTTCACATCAGCCAAAATGTTCAATGTTATTTGATAATATTTTTGTAAAGTTACAAAAATCATATCTGATTTATTATCATTAATTTCTAGCATTATTCAAGGGGAAGACCTTAATATATTTCATTATGCATGCTTATATATTACCACTTTCTAGTATTACAAAAAATGAATGCCCAGTCCAGTCATACTCGGAAATTTTTCCCTGCATTTTAGTACTTTATTTATCCACTAAAAAAACTTTTTATGAATTTCGCACAGTTCTACATATAACTTGTGTTGTTTCAAATGTGCATTTCTCCATTTATAAGATAGTCTTTTCAAGTTTCAGTTAAAGGTTTTGTTCTAAAGACTTTGATTAAAACTCCTGCAAATAGTAATGTTACTAAAGGGATATACAGCTGAGCAATGCATGTTAAATCAATATGATTACAGTAGAATGAATAAGTCGGAAATGATTCATGTATACACGTAGACCCTTTAACAATATGAAACATTTACCACAAAATTAAACAATACAGAATATTGCTTAATATGATTTGTACAGTATGTTCCTACTGTAGCCAAAGTTAGAGCATTCTTATTTTTCAGCAAGAGGAAAGATTACACCCCTGTTTTGCATGGTTCGTTCTCTTGATGTGTACAATCAGCAGAAGCTTCAGAGACTCCTTCACAATAAGAAATTTATTTTAGCTGAGTTTCATTGTCAAAGAAAAGAAATATGATGGAATAGGCTGAAGTCTCAAATACCAATAATATTCACCAACCATTTTTTTCCTAAAAGAAGGGCATTTCCATTCTCCAGATTTGTATACATAACACTGGCCTACAGCCGAAATGCGTCCGAAATGAATGTAGTCAAACTTTACTAATTCTGGGTCACTGAGAATGAAAATGATGCTTAAAATTGTTGATTGGCCCTAGTTTCAAAGATATGATAATGGGTCAATATATACAACCCTTGACTTGAGAATGGCGGAGGGTAAGTGAGTTATAAAGGGAAAGGATCTCAGTTTAAGCCAGAAATGACTAAAATACATCTTTGACTGGATCTATGAATAAATCTAGCACTGGGTTTGGACAGTACATGCTTTTTAGGCAAAACAGTGAATGATGCAATCTGATGCTGGTATTGCATCATGCATGATATGAATTGCATCATGTTATTCCTAAAAGTCATGGATGATGCAATCATAACTAAGCTTACAGCACTCTGCTGAACAAATTGCCCTATATCAGCTCTAGAAATCATCCAGTGTCATGATCTCTTATTTGCAGTGTTTGAATTTGGAGGGGGACTCATTTCTGTTTAGCCAAAGTGACCAGAGATGCCTCGTACTTGTCTGAACAATGTAAATAACTTCTGTTATGTTCGTTGTGAAGAGACTTTTGCATCACAAAAGCGCAGTATAACTAATATGGTTAAGAAAGCCTACCACCTTTATTTTGGCTGCAAAATTGGAGATCAGAACAAAAGGTGGATCCCACACATATGCTGCAACACTTGTGCAACAACTTTTCACCAGTGGTTGAATAGGAAAAGGAAATCTATGCCTTATGCTGTGCCAATGATTTGGAGAGAGCCAAAAGACCATATCAGCAATTGTTACTTCTGCATGGTGCCTCCAGTTGGGAAAGGCGTGTCAAAGAAGAAAAAATGTACTGTGCATTATCCAAACATTTCATCAGCTATATGGCCAGTACCCCACAAAGAAGGACTGCCAGTTCCTGATGCACCAGAATCATTCTCACTTGAGTCAGATGAGGAACAGGAATATGATGAAACTTCTAATAATGAACCATCAATGTCACATGACCTATATTATCAGCATCCTCCTCCTCTGAACCACACCTCATAACACAAGATGAACTGAATGACCATGTCAGAGATTTGGAACTATACAAGAGTAAGGCAGAGCTGTTGGATTACAGCAGTGGAATCTCCTGACATGTGATGTTAGGGTTTCCTGTTCCATGACCGTCAAAAAGATCTTGTCCCATTCTTCTTCATGGAAGGTGATCTTGTAGCCAACAACAATACTGATGGTGTGATGGCAGCCCTCAACATTCTTCATGATCCAGATGAGTGGAGACTGTTCATTGATTCGTTGAAGATGAGTCTTAAATCTGTTTTGCTGTATAATGGCAATGTTTTGCCATCAATTCTAGTTAGTCATGCAGTCCATATGAAGGAAACCTATGAAAACATGAAACAACTTTTGAGGTGCATAAACTATAACCACCATCAGTGGCAGCTTTGTAGCAATTTGAAGGTTCTTGCTCTCTTGCTTGGTCTGCAGTCTGGATACACACAGTACTGCTGTTTTCTCAGTGAACGGGATAGTCATGTGAGAGATTTCCACTACATCAAGAGACATTGGCCATTCCGACAGTCATTGGAGTCTGGGAGGAAAAGTGTTTAGTATCCACCACTTGTTGAATCGAAGAAGATTTTGTTACCACCCTTACACATCAAGTTTGGGTCTGATGAAGAACTTTATCAAGGTCATAGACAAAACATAAGCAGCTTTCAAGTACCTCCATGGAAAATTTCCAAGATTAAGTGAAGCCAAGAAAAAAGGAAAGTGTCTTTGTTGGTCCTCAGACTTATGAACTTCTTCAAGATGATGCATTTGACTGTGCACTGCATGGCAAGAAAAAGACAGCATGGAAAGCCTTCCAGTTAGTGACAACAAATTTTCTTGGAAACAACAAGGCAGACAACTACAGGGAGTTGGTGGAAAACCTCAAGACATACAAAAGCCTTGGTTGCAACATGTGACTAAAGATAAAATTTTTGCACATTGAGTGATTTCACATGGACATTGCAACAATCGAGAAACACTATCAGGGCAAATGGAGCCCATCAATGCTTGCAGACTATTGCTGGACAGTGAGAAGACATGCTCCATTTAATGAATACAAGAGAGCCAGGAAGTACCAAGTAGACACTGAATAAGGACTGAACTATGTATTTATATATACATAATAGTTTTTTGCCTTTTGTTTCATAATAAATTGTATTTATATAACTATTTTGCTCTTTTTAAGTGCTACATAAACAAGACAGGTGAAATATTATCATGTAAAGCAACCATAAACACATAAAAAGACCTAGGTTTACAATTTATGATTAAAACTCCACTATCTACACAAAATATATATATGTAAAATCTAAAAACTTAAATATCTTGGAAACAGTCGCCAGTCAGTTGTTTTAATTGTCATATTTGAATTCAGCACATCAAATCCATAATAAATAACACATTTTATCTCTGAAACAGACAAGTTTTAAAAAATTGTAGAGCAGGTAATTCAAAGCTGAACAAATGGTATCTTAAAATATAGTACCCATACAGCATTATGTACATACTGTATTGGTTGTGTTGTAAACACAAGTCTGGATTTGGCAAGTTTGATTTGCAATCATGGCATGTGACTGACTGTAGTTTGCAATAAAGATGTGGTTTTCATTGGTATCATAAGGTACAAATTATAAGTCATGGCAAAAGAATGTCATGCAGAAATAGGGAGTACTTGAGTTAAAAGCATGAAGGTCATTTTAGTCAATACAAACAAATATGAGTTCCTTATGAAACATTTGATATGATTTAATGCACATACAGTATTTCTTTCCTTGTTCTGTCTGAACAACTACATACAATTCCAGCCAGTAATATTTCTACAGATGTGTTTAAAGTTTGAAGTATCTGTGCTTCTGAATTATTTAAACCTGCATTGGCATAAAGCGATTCTGATAACTCAGCTTGTTTTTATCATTTTTATTTTCAAACAAGAATGCAAGGATATCCAAAATGTATATAAATGTAGGTATAAAATATGACGATATCCAAAATATATAACATGACTAAACAATAAAATCTGAAATTAAGTTATGGCTAAACAATAAAATATCCAGACATCATTACACTTAATAAATGCAAATATATTAAGGCCTCAAGATAGCAAATCCAAGACGGTGGCCTATATAGGAAAAATCAAATTCCCATAATGCACTGCAACTCAACAGATAGTAAAGGAAGTCAAGTTTTTGGGGTGTCATTCGTAAATGCATGAAAGAATAATATGACGGATTCCATGCATTCTTGTAGAACTTACGTAACATTAATGATAAGATCTGAACATATATGAAATGTATAAGGTCTCTATTTCTGTGCTGGTTGATTAGGATGTAAGTTTTATAATTACATATCCAGAGAGAGTGAGAGTGCAACTTTTATCATGACAGATCCATAGAGAGAGAGAGAGAGAGCATGAGCTGGATGAACCCAGGTAAACAAAACTGACATGCTAACCAACTAATGCAGTATGAGAAACAGAGACAGAGGGGAAGAGAGGCCTTTATGGTTTAATATTTAAATTATCTATTTTAGGTCAGTTTATAAAAAAAACAAGACAACAATAATAAAAAGAAAAACAAAAGAAAGCATCAAATAGAATACAGAATTTAAAATATGGCCCTCACCTCTCATTAAGCTATTACAACTTTGTATGATTAGTATCATAGAGCATCGTAAAACTTCTCATGGCCAAGTGGTATACATGCGTGATGTTCACATAGAACCGATTGCAGCTGGAAGATTACTGTTCATCTATCTACACATTATATATATATGTAGTTCTTTAAACTTCATTAATTGTATAAACATTATTCAAATGAACTTAATTCTTCTATGTACAAAAGAAAAAAATGTTGATATTGATTTATACTTAACATGAATATTGCATAAAACTGTAAACTGATTACAGCAGACCTTGAGTTATCAGACTTTACTATGGAAATACTATGTAAACAAAATGGACATGGATTCTGTAAGTATTTTCACACTGAAAATTGTATGAAAATGATATAATATTAACTGCTCAAATTAATAATGCTTTGATGGAAATCAAAGATTGACAAGAAATAGTTGCATTCAAGTTGAAGCCAATATTACTGCATTTTACAAGAATATGGATGAAATTGCATGCATGACAAGAGTTTCACAAACTCATATTTGGAAGCTTTAGGAAGAGGTTGCATTGATAATATATCACAACAGATAGCTGAATGGTAGGATTGCTGCCAGTAATATGGCATCAAGTTTATGAATAAATGAATCATGTCTTCTGTATTTTGTATCTTATGATTAAAAGTATAACACATCTTGATATATCTGGCTTTTGTTGACAGATTTCTATCTATGACATTATTTATATCAATGTATAAATAGCATGACACAGCTAGCCAGCTCCAAGACAGTTCAGCTATTCATAATGTCAGTCAATGTAGTCCTACAATTCTCAACATTTGGGAAATCAATCAAGCATTTACAAAAAAATGGTCTCTCTGTTAGAATATCCAACAGGTCTTCACACCAAAAGTCACCTTCTTTAAGCACAAAGCTTTTGATTTTCCTGAGGGTAACATTTTTTTTGAATTTGAATTTGTCAAATATTTTTTTTGCCACAAGATTGTTGTTTTGTTTCTGATACATAGTTTGGTAAATATAATCAGAAAAAACGAGACTGTCATTTTCATGTGTTGTTTGCTTCATCACCTCTTTCATATTCTGAAACAAATGCTGGTCATGTGTGACATATATCAGATGATAAATTGGTATATTTCGATGATCACAAATTTTAAATGTCAGTATGTGAGCCATCTGAGACCTCTGAGTTATCTGGTCTTTGTAAATCTGCAAACACTTGTCTACATCACCATCCTGTAATTCGTGAGGCAGTTCATCATTGTTGAATCCATACAGACCCATTACTGCTTTTTTGCACTTTTTTGTGTTTCTAAAGCGGTTTACAGACCCACTCATAAACGTTATTAAAACTTCTTTGCGATCTCCAAAAAATGTTTCTATATGAGACATTGGTATATTGATTCCAAAGGGATCAACAAATGTGAATAGGTATCTGTTACCTAGAATGTTTGGTGACTGAATACATGAAAAGTCTGCAAATACAACATTCACACAAAATGGCAACTTTTGATCAAAAAATGCTATTTTTATGATTCCATCATAATTATATGTTAATGTATAACTTATGCCATACAAATTTAAGACCCAGATGATGTTGTCAACTAATGAGTCGTAACATGGCAAATTATTTTCTGAAAAAATTAAAATTATGTCTTTCTCCTGCATGAGAAGAACAGTCTCATTCCTGACCTTCATATAGCGATATTTACATTTTATATGCTCTATATTTTGATTATTAACATCATATTTATATATCAGATTATTTTTTTCAATAAAAAAGTCCAATACAACTCGTAAGGTGATCAGTGGTGATCCATATTCTTCAAGTGATACTGGCCATCTGTTGCTATATTTGCCGCTACCAGCAAAGGCATCAAATATAATTGTTTGAGGCCTCTCCTGGCTGTTTTCCTCATGTCTGTGTGACTGCGTTCTATCTATAAATTCTTCCAGCTGTTTCTTATACATCGACCTCTTCGCTCTGCCATGAGGTGAATCAGCCATGAAGAATTCTTTTTTTCTAGGCATTGCTGAAAACTGTGATCCTAATTATAATAGCCTTTTGTATACTACTGCATTCACATTTCAAGATAGTACTGAGTACCTAATAAAGGTACTACATATTGTAGATTTACACTATATTGATGTCATTGCTAAATGTAGACATGAACATGTAGAGATAAAGCAACCTTTAGTTAGCTTTTCAGTTATGGGCAACACATTCCTGATATAACCTTAACATAAAATTGAATGTGTGTCTAAGGAACAAGAGTCCTTGAGGGTACTGATGATGTGCTGTTGAGAAAGAACTTCTAGGAATCCAATGATGAGCCTGTTTCTTCCATCATTTTATCCTTTATAACTGTTGAGCATTGAAACCATGTTGCTGCTATTCCTGAAAAACTGCAACATACCAAATTTGTTTTCTTATATGTTTGTGTTAACATATAGACAAAATACTTTAGTAGAGTACAACATTGGTTGTCATGGCCTTTGACCTTTAACCCGATATCATGAATAGAATATTATTGAACTTCTTTTAGACAATGTCTACATGTACCCAAATGCTAAGCTTTTTTAAATCTATAATTAATGTTGGGGAGAAGAAAAAATGAAGTGATTGATAAGGCATCACTCATGTTCTTCTTCAGACATATATACAAACTAGTATTGATAAAAATCTATTTAAAACTGCTTCAATAAACCAAGTGTCAAGACCTTAAATTGATGACAGATTTACTAAAGTGCTCATTGACATTTGGACTATTACTTTGGGTTTTTGTGAACTCATTCAAAGACGTTCTGGATTGTATCATATCAGGACATTCAATGCTATTGGAATATATTTGGAACATTCTATATTTTTGGACATTCAGGTTTATTTTATTTGGAATTTAATTCACAATACTGTACGTATCTCATGAACATTTTGTATTATAAGGAAATAAACTGCTTATTGATTTTACTTAAATTTTTAATTTCAATTTCCTTCTGTTACATATTTTTAAGACATTGATTCATAACATCATAATAGCAGAACCTCACACCAAGACTTTATATGCTATTTATTCAGTTGGAAATTAAATACAGGATATCAAAATAAAAGAAAATATTTTGTTGTTAACTATAGTGCACAGATTGAAGCTTATGGAATTGATATCAGCAAAGAAATAAATCCATTTACCAGGAAATGGGGGCATTTTAAAATATTTAGTACTCTATTGTTTTTTCACCCCACCAACAGACTGGTTCTCTTGCTGTAAATAATTAATAATCTCATACTTACATTGGGTTTTGTTTTCAGATTATTATAGTCCTTGTCAATGGAGAAGATGTCATATAATGCAGCACATCAAGTCTTCAGTTCAGTATGCCCATGAAATATGCCAGTTCAACAAAACTATGTCTATTAGTCAAGTCTGGGAAACCTAAAACAAACAAAAGTCAATAATTACAGTGGGGGAAGTGGGAGCACTTAATTGATCTATTTTGTTTAGTTGATTCAATAACATGATTTTTATTTCTTTATTTTGTTCTCTTTCTTGCTAAAATCCATTACACAGAGTTTTTTGTATGATTATCCAATTTAATCATTCCAAACTGTACTTGGCATTAAAGAAGTTTAAAAATATATTTCTGAGAACAAAAAATTTTGATAGCAAATCAAATATGTTAGTGGAATGATATGTACTTGAGTCGATAACAAGACTATTGATCCTGTTCTCTCATGCTTTATGTTACCTCAAAAATATCTGACTGATTTTATAACAGGAACTTATTAGCTAACAAATTTTCAATGTGTTGCTACCACATTCCTAAATATATATTTTGTCCAAAACAATCCACTCTGTAGCACTGTATTTTTTTAAATAGGTATGACACAACGATCTTTGTCTTGTAAGTTTAAGATTCAAACTTTCATGAACATGTAGGACAAAATAGTTTTAGTTGGCTATATACAAAATATAGTACAGACTTGTCTTAAATATGTCCCTTCAATATATTACAATAATATGTAGAACACAGATGTCAAAGTCACTGGGTTATATGTGTTGAACAAAGCGGCCTTAACAGTATGTCTTTTTAATTATTTAATACTTATGATACTGAGGTCTAAATCTCATATATATTTATTTTATTTTTGTATTATGTAGGGCAGAGTTTCCAGGGTCTGGTATGTCTCTTTAATATCTGTAAAAATATGCTGTCTTGGTCTGACATGTGCATTGTTCATACTTTATTAATATTTAGGGCACATCTGCTGTAGCCTTATATGTTTCTGAACTATGTTGAAATAGTACTTATATAAGTAATCTTACTTTGATACATCAATTGATTTGATGTAAGTAATACTTATGGTACAATGATACTAATATAGTATATATCTTGATCATATTGAAACAATGTGCAGGTCAAAGAGGACTTAATATAGTCATCTCTAAATGAAATGGATTAAATAAGTAGGACATGGTGGCCAGAGTACAGTATGTACCATGGTTACATTAAAAAAATATGTAGGACACAGAGGTCTTAGCCAGGTATGATTGGAAAATTAAATGATACTTTACTTACCAAGTTAAAGTGTATGATATTTTTCATTGAACCTATAGTACCCTTAGGGATCACACATATGTGACTGGTCAGTGACTGGTCAGTCTTTGCAGAGGTCACATAATACAAGATGAGAGACAGGTACATGGTGGTGGGAGAGTGTGATTGCTAAAGCACTACAGGTTCAAAGATATTATCATCAAATTTCAGCTTTGTACTTTTCTTTTACTTTTCCAACTTCATTGAACCTTTCATGCCCTAAAGGACCCCACAAAATGTAGAGTGTATCCTGTCACAGAAGCATAGTAGGGTAAATAGGCAAATCATTGCACTTAAATCATGGGAATTTTTATGCAAATTCAACTGAACATGGTATATGCATGTAATGAATTTACTAGCAATGGATTGGATCTGATTCAAACAGTTTTTCACTGAATGTCACGTCAGATGTGTTAGGTTTCTGATATTCCAACTGTTTATAATTTTGTAGTCACTGCTAAAATAGCACTCAAATTAATTTTATCTCATTTATTAGAAATGCACAACAAATATATTCTGATGATATTGCAACTACTAAAATCTCTTTATGATTCCCAAATGGACAGATATGCACTTTTTGTTCTAATCAGCTGTTATGTTACTGTATAATACTGTATTATAATTTCTGTTCATTGGTAATTGGGTCTGCAGAATTAAATAAATTAAATAACATATCTTACCTATAGTGGAAGTAATCAACAATCTTATGTTAAGATATAGTAAAGATTGTTTATTATGGTCATGAAGCAACACTTTGTCAGAAAGTTTCAGTTAATTTCCCTTGGTCTAATTCTGAACTATTATGTATTCTAAAGGTATTGTGATAACTTCAAATTCTTACAACATTTAATATAATGTTTGCTTTGAGTGGTCTGCCTGAGAAAATTAGCTAAATTTTACTATTTTTATTACTTGACATGCTGAAGCCAGATAAATAATGACAATCATTTCAATAAAAGGCATAACAACAAAAGTGCCAGATAAAAAAAACTGTACAATCACACCTGATTCATTGCTGGTTCAATGCAATTAAAGCATGAAACAAAATTGCTTGTTTTTACGATTTTGTTTAAACAATTTATAAATATCATTCATTGTTTATGTTTGAGGTAAAGAACATGAATGAGAAAGTCTTTGCATGGTGATCAGGATGGCTTCGGTTTTATCATGATTCATCTGCAAATTGTTACATGTCATACACAACTTTAAATCAGAAATACTTGTCTCTACTCCTTGGATGGTAGCCTCAACTTCAGCTGGGTAGCTAGATTGGTACATGTGAGTGTCACTAACGTACAACTGGTGTGACACCAGATATTGATTTATGACTCTGATAGCAACTTAGCATATATAAATGAAGAGACCAGAGCTTTGTGGAACACCAAAACAGACCAACTGGGCTGGAATATTTTCCAATTACAGACACAATTTGTGTCCTGTTGACTAAATAGGACTTGAACCCATGGTAAGGATGTATTATGAATCCCAAATAAATGCTGGAGACAGTGAAGTAATCTATCATGGTCTATTGTTTCAAATTCTGCAGAGAAGTCAAGGAGGGTGAAAACTGTAATCTTTCCACAATTCAAAGCAGAGATCAAGAAAGTCATTAACTATATTCAGAAGGACAGTTTCAGTGCGAGGGCAATATGAAGACAGTACATTGCTAAAAAGCAATTTTTCCTAACATTTTTTTTAGTGTATTAGAGGTTAGAAACAGATTGATAGTTCTTTAAAGCATTCAGATTAAGTGTAAGTTTCTTCAACAAAGTCTTAACAATGGCAGTTTGAAAAATGATGGGAATTCCGCAGATGAGAGAGATTTGTCAAAAACATCAGTTAGTGAAGGCCATATTGAATCTAAGCACTCATGTAGCAATGATATCAGAATCAGATCGAGTTCACATGACTTTGAGGCGCTCTTAAACACAACTGAATGTACCAATTCCATAGAGATGGGTTCAAATGCTGTTAAAGGTTGTCATGCATATTCTGTATCACAACTGTATGGTGACAATGAGTCAGTTGAGATTGTGTTATTAAGCTTAACTCTAATGGATTGAACTTTGTCACAGGAAAAATTTTCAAATAGGTCCAGAAGGTTGACTGGAGAGAGGTTCATTGTTAGTTGTTCATAATCTGGAAAAGCTGTTTGCAGTTGTAACTTTCAGTGATCTTAGGACTGTAGTAGTTTGATTTTGCTACATGAACTATTTCTGTAACATTATTCTTAGCAGCTTCATAGATCTGCTTATGAATAGTGATGTAACAGCCAAATCCTCTCAGCTTTACATCGTTCTTTTTTAGCACTGTGAAGGTGGTCCTTAACTCTACTATACCATGTAGAACACATGAATTGATATTCTGCACTTAGTTGCTGGATCACTTTTGTCAAGCAGTAAATACAAGCAATTGTCCAGTTGTACTGCTGTAGGAGGTAACACAGTTGTTAGGTTTGCTTCTTTGTCTTGCATTCACTGGATTCTATTTGTCATATGGAGGTTCTCTTAGTAGCAAACAGAAATGGAGGGTTAGGGGCCAATACGGTGAGATAGCGTATGATGCAGAGGTGATCTGATGCAAGTTTTTGGGATGCCAATGAAGACTGTAGAATATTATCACCAAGTCTATGATGAAAAATCCAGCCTAAAATGTGACTATGTTTTGGGTGGGTTGGCTAACTGACTGTTTGAGGTTGAAAATGTGAATAGAATCTAGAATTTTTATGTGTACAGATTTCCAGGAAAGTCAAAATGAAAGTTTAAGTCTCCAAGAATAATCAGGTTACCACCTATTGAATTTATGAAACTGCTCCAAAAAGAGAGATTGAGTTTGCTGGGGTATTTTAACTAGGAGGAGGGTGATAGAGATGGAAAAATGGACTGACCTTTGTTCCCTTGTGAGTGAGATTTGGACCCATTCAAACAATATGTGTTCAAAATGAAAAGTTTAGTGTAATTAAGACGGTAAATTATGTTCTTTGCTATGACAGCAATTCCACCTCCATGCAGGTGGTGTGAGAATGACTTGATGGAGTAACCGGAGGGTGTTATGTCCATCCACACACCCTGGTTTGAAAAACAGTCATTGTGGATTTGATATTTAAACTTTTGATCAGTCTTCTAGCTAACATTTAGGGCAATCCAAATCCATCATGCAAAAAACATTTTTCTTCTTTCAGCTCCAGAGACAATCATCTTTCACCTATTGAACCCAAAATTAAAAGGCTTGTTACTTACCCCAATTACAAACTATCCATAGAGTTTGGGCCAGGTCTGTGAATTGACTGGTTTGGTAGTTTAAAACATAACAAGACAAGTTGGCATCAAGGCAAATTCGAATAAAGAACCATGACCAATGATACAACATGGCACTGTGGTAGTCATTTCCCAGGTTCATCCAAATGCTAGGATTTGAACTCACACCCTTTTGGATGTAAATACTGTATACCAACCAATAAGTCATGTGGCTCCTAGATGTGTCATTTAGAGTTAATGTTTACTGAGTAGAAGTCAGTTTGTTTGCTTCTTTTATCCACAGTGAATCTGACCTTCAACCTGAAGTTATTGTCAAATAAATAAAATAGAAAACATTGAATGGACTGACGTCAAAACAGGATATGCTTTGTCTTAAAGCTGGCATTTGACATCAACAGATGATGACTAATAATACAGACGCTATACTAAATATCCTTCATGTGTTAGGTGTAAAGTATACAGATTCAATTTCTCAAGGTTGAAAGTGCTTGTTTGCCACATCTATAATGGATATTTAAGTCAGCAGATAGCATTAGTAATAATCAGAATGACCTCACATGTACATATTGGGCACTTGTTTATGGACTGTCAATTGACTTCACTTCACCTTAGATTCAAACTCTAAAGAGACCCTGAGGGGACTACAGTGTGAATTTTAACATAAACAATCAAGAAAGATTGATGTGTTGAAAAATGACAGCAGACAGCTCACTGACTTTGACTGTTATTGGATGGAAGCATTTGATTAGAGGTATTTTGTATAAACCTGAGCAAGACTAATTTTATAAAAGCAATTTCTGAACCAGAATTTTATAAAATATCCCAGATCTAATTCCAAGAAAATTAAATGGTCAGACCACTATATGAAATGAACAAAACAAAAACATATTTAAAAAATACAAATTATAAAACTGAAATAAACTAAATAAGACATAATTAGAAATCATGGCATTGAGTCAATCATAAAAAATTGGTGCGATAAAATAGATACATTGCTTTGATATATTTTGTTACAGGTAAAATGTCAGAATGGTTTATTTAGGTGACTGATTCATTATGTCCAGTGGTGTAGCAACAGACCAAACAACTCCCACACCTGTGTATGAGTCGGGTGGAGCCCAAACTTCCCATCAAACAATTACCTTTTTATTGGCAGGGGACCCTGAATTAACTTTGGCAGTGGTGGAAAGGCTGAATTTATTGCTAAATCTTTGAGTGTGTCTTACAATTCATAGATCAAACTGCAAAAACCTGAATATAATGAGGTTATTACGTCCAAATAACAATATTTATTGAAGCTCTTTCATTCAAGATAACTTTTCATTCACTTTAGTTGTGTACAATGGCCCCTTTTCGAGTGCAAAATATCCCATGGCAGTGAAAATTCCCAGCCAATGTCTGCAATCCTAGCAGGAATTAAAACAGTTTTCCCAAACTATGCTGATCTATCAATCATCTCGAGGATTTTCATAATACAGTGGTCCCCATCTTATATGGATTCCCCTTCTGCACGGGGAAAGTGGCCTTATAAGATGGGTGGCCTTTCCAGACGGGGACTAAATTTTTTGTGAGAAGTATACATAATTACATAGTAAGAAAGCTACATACTTCAAAGCATTTAATATCTTCATTTAATATCTTTGTTTAAAAGTAACAAAAATTATTAAAAGGTTCTTCTTGTTATAATAAACTTATTTCAACTGAATATACATTAATAGTTCTTTTTCTCGGCATAAGTGTGATATGCGAGCGGGTATTGTTGTCATGCACATTGCAAAACCATTCAAAACAGTCATTTAAATCTTGGTACATACATAATTCCCTTTCCATTTGCTCCATTTTCCGACTGCTGCTGAATAACCTCCTTATCGGTTATGATGTTGTTTATTCAAGCCTTTTCAATATAAAATTGTTTTATTTAAGTCTTTTCTACATAAAATTGTTTGACAAGTCCCCCTCCCCACCTCACTCGATGTCAATGGAGTAGAATAACTTACTTTCTTCTAAAACAATATGTCTCCTTTTATGTGATGACATGTTAATGTTTGGTAATGATTTATTTGGATGTTGCTAACTGCATGCAATTTAATAATGTAGACAAAACATTTGTCGAGTGGACGAAATGCCTTCTTTGTAAAGGAAGTGATAAATGTGCTGTCACATGATTTTTCAGTCTTTGTCTGGTACCCTGATATGTTCAAGGTTAATTTCTGTGTGTGTGTGTGTGTTAATGTACAAAATTTATTTTTAGCCTATGCTGACCCTGTTGTGATCTTGACAGTTGCATCTGGGTTTAATCATCAATGAGAAGAACTTGACAGTTGTGCGAATCCCAAAACTCTATCATAACATTGTTGAGCCCATTTCCTGTAAACATCGGCAATGATATAATATTAATCTTAGTGTTACATGTACTTTAGTCAAAACTTCCTTCAGTATCGGAAACTTGACACTGGGAGACATGTATTGACGACAGAGATAATTTGATTACTTACCTTACGTCACGATATGAATTAATTATTGGTTCTGGACACATTTGAAAGTAAAAGTGGCTGTTTTCATTCCAATTGATCCTGGTTCAAAACCGGTTCAAACCAGTATAATCCAAGTAGATTTTATGGTTTAAGGCCACTTTGGACTGGTTGTGACCAGTTTAAACCAGTTCCATCCAGATCAAACTGGTTCCATCTGGTTCATATCAGTTCATTCCAGTTTATCCTGGTTCAAAACAGTTCAAACCGGTTTAATCCAATGAGATTTCATGGTTTAAGGCCACTTCGGATTGGTTTTGATCAGTTTGAACTGGTTTAAACCAGTTCCACCTGGATCAAACCAGTTCCATCTGGTTCAAACCAGTTCATTCCAGTTTATCCTGGTTCAAAACTGGTTTAATCCAAGTAGATTTCATGGTTTAAGGCCACTTTGGACTGGTTTCAACCAGTTTGAACTGGCTTAAATGGGTTCCATCTGGTTCAAACCAGTTCAATCTGGTTCAAACCAGTTCATTCCAGTTTATCCTGGTTCAAAACCGATTCAAACCAGTATAATCCAAGTAGATTTTATGGTTTAAGGCCACTTTAGACTGGTTTTGACCAGTTTAAACTGGATCCATCTGGATCAAACTGGTTCTATCTCGTTCAATCCAGTTCATTCCATGTAGTTCATTCCATGTAGATTTGATGGTTTAAAGCCACTTTGTCTGGTTGTGTCAGGTTTTAACCGGTTTAAACCGGCTGCATCCGATTAAATCTGTTCCATCTGGTTCAAACAAGTTCATTCCAGTTTATCCCGGTTCAAACCAGTATAATCCAAGTAGATGTTATGGTTTAAGGTGGTTCCATCAGATCAAACCAGTTCCATCTGGTTCAAACCAGTTCATTCCAGTTTATCCTGGTTCAAAACTGATTCAAACCAGTATAATCCAAGTAGATTTGATGGTTTAAGGCCACTTTGGACTGGTTTTGACCAGTTTAAACTAGATCCATCCAGATCAAACCAGTTCCATCTGGTTCAATCCAGTTCATTCCAGTTTATCCTGGTTCAAAACTGGTTCAGACCAGTTTAATCCATGTAGATTTCATGGTTTAAGGCCACTTTGTCTGGTTTTTGACAGGTTTAAAACAGTTTAAACCAGCTGCATCCGATCAAACTGGTTCCATCTGGATCAAACCAGTTCATTCCAGTTTATTCTGTTCAAACCAGTATAATCCAAGCAGATGTTATGGTTTAAGGCCAATTTGGACTAGTTTTGACCAGTTGAAACTGGTTTAAACTGGTTCCATTGGATCAAACCAGTTCCATCTGGTTCAAACCAGTTCATTCCAGTTTATCCTGGTTCAAAACCAATTCAAACCAGTATAATCCAAGTAGATGTTATGGTTTAAGGCCACTTTGGCTGGTTTTGACTGGTTTAAACCAGATCCATCCAGAATAAACCAGTTCCATCTGGTTCAATCCAGTTCATTCTAGTTATCCTGGTTCAAAACTGGTTCAAACCAGCTTAATCCATGTAGATTTCATGGTTTAAGGCCACTTTGTCTGGTTTTGACAGGTTTTAACTGGTTTAAACCAGTTGTGTCCAATCAAACCAGTTCCAACTGGTTCAAACCAGTTCATTCCAGTTTATCCTGGTTCAAAACTGGTTCAAACTGGTTTAATCCAAGTAGATTTCATGGTTTAAAGCCACTTTGGACTGGTTTTGACCAGTTTAAACTGGTGCCATCTGGTTCAAACCAGTTCCATCTGGTTCAAACCAGTTCATTCCAGTTTATACTGGTTCAAAACTGGTTCAAACCAGTATAATCCAAGTAGATGTTATGGTTTAAGGCTACTTTGGACTAGTTTTGACCAGTTTAAACCACTTTAAGCTGGTTCCATCAGATCAAACCAGTTCCATCTGGTTCAAACCAGTTCATTCCAGTTATCCTGTTTCAAATGAGCTTAATCCAAGTAGATTTCATGGTTTAAGGCCACTTTGGACTGGTTTTGACTGGTTTCAACCGGTTACATCTGGTTCAAACCAGTTCCATATGCTGGCCACTGGTCGCAATAGAGGGGTGGCCGTTCTTGAGGGGTACTCTTGAATACAAACTTGATGGTGCCAAGGAATTCTTGCTGTAAGAAGCTGGTTGCTGCTGGTCAGGGGCACCGTTCATTGGGGGACTACTGTAATTGTGTATACAATATTTACATTAATTTCATAGAGCAAAAGAAAGTAAATAGTGGCTAGACATGTTATATACACATTAATAATACTACATGTGGACCATAAATAACAGGATAGCTTGTATTATACAAGCTAGTGATTTGGATTTTTAAATTAGCTTTAACAGTTTTTCAGTCATATTGCTACAATGTCTGCAGTGTGGCAGTTTATGGTGATGTCTAGCACTGGGGCATCATGCCACAGACATGAGGCATGATGTCCCACCCAGTCACATTATCCTGACACCAGGCCGACCAGTCCTAAAACTAACCTCTTAATGCTGAGTGCCTAGTGAGGCAGCTGTAAAATAGTACAATTTTTGTAAGTCTTTGGTAAAAAGTAAATAGGGCAGAATGAGATATTCTAAAAAGATCTAATAAGTCTGAAAGGAAGATACCATGATAACTTATTATATTTGGACTGCATTTCAGAAAAGAATATATTATTTGGACCACATTTCAGACAAGAATATAAAGCAGAAAGTGATAAGACTATATAATTACAACAATGTTGAAGTGTGGGCAAGTAATTATAATAAAGAAGTAATTTTGGATAAGTTTTCTCCAAAACTCCTTGGGGGAGATGACCACTGCGGGAGATGGGCTTCAGTTCATCTCCCCACCCAGGGGGTGGTTCCAGACAGAGCATGAGCCAAAATGTTCCAAGCCCTACAGGTTCTTTGGAGGAAAAAAGAAAGAAAAAGGGGTATCTTCCCTTAAAAAAATCTACTAAATACTAACTTCACTATAAAAACAAGGGAAACTCACAAAGAAATAATGTTTCCTTTAACAAACACTTTTAGGTACAGAAAGTCATACAGATGGGGACAGAGGACTTACATGCTAGAGGATGTATTGAGCACAGATACCACAGGGCTATGTTGCATGGTGCTACACGAAGTGGATAAGCCATGGAAGAGCTTGAGAAAACTCAAGTGTGTAGTACATGGGTACTCAAACAAACAGACAAGGGGGAGACAAATACATTACAAACTAAACAGAATGGTTTCCCTAAAAAGTAAAGAAACACAAGCACAAACACACAGAAAAAAAATTAGAAACTGGTTTCTAGCATTATATTTTATTTTTAACTTTTTGTTTTGATTTTGGCCTTTTGTTTCAGACTAGTGTGTAATATTTTCTTCCTTGACAGTCTAATTATAGAGAAATCTTACATTAAAAAGGGACAAACAAAAAACAAAATTTGGATAAAAAGAACCAAATACTACCATTGTCCTTTAAATGAATACAATCAAAACTAAGATAAGTATAACATAACCCAGAATGACAGCCAAGCAGTGTGTGTGTGTGTGTGCACGTATGAACAGACGACTCTTTAGAGCAGTCCATTTTTGAAAAAAAACCTTCCTATGAAAACGAAAACACAAGCGTCAATAACATTAAACTGAGGCTTCTAACTGGGTTGCACTAAACCAAGGCCTCTACATGGTTAATTTTTCTCTTGACACTTGTGTGTCAAATTTATTTACCGACCCCAGGACATTCACTGTTGGTCGTCAACAACAAAATTTTATCGAGACCTGTGTGATATTGCGACCGAGGATCTTGTAAATTTATCGTGATAAATCCATCAGGAATCGCTTGTGCTTTTGAGAAGTTTTTAAACTTAATCATATCCATGTCCCTTGAACACAAAGTTTGGTGGATGTTTCTAGTGTGTGAGCATCAACACCGTTAAAGACAACCAGAGGATTGCAGTTATCTCTGATCACTTTAGGTATTTGCACATATCGTTGAGTAACATATTACATAATATCTGTGTTTTGTGTCTGCCTCACGAAAATATCTGAGCTGGGTTTTATTGTTTGTCTAGCATCAAATCATCATATACTAAGAGATGGTTGATACCCCCATGGAGATCATCTACCAATGGTACATCATTGATGTCAGTGATAAAATCAATAATATCATTGCTGTCATTGTTTATCTACAGATGGTGCTATTCAATACAACTTATCCCACTTGAGCTATCTCATTATCAGGTTAGGCAACAATTGCATCTTACCAGACCCAGATGGACCTATGATAACTGCTCTGATAGAATTTGGTAGCGCTGGATGATGTTTGACTGGCTCTTGTTTTTGTGACACTGAGAAATCGATTACATTCATGTTGAAGAAATATAATAAATATCTGGATTTATATTGATTGATGCAGGGCACCCACCCCCACCAGTGGATTAAAAACAATAACGAGGAGGAATAAAAAGCGTGTACTTACAGGCAAGTGTGTGAAAAGTGGTACAAAAATTATTTTGTTTATCTCTCATACAACAGGCAGAGATATCACTGCTTCACTAAGAAAATTACCAGGGGCTCCATGGGCTAAGTATCCTGCTGAGAAGCATCTTCCTGGAATATAATTACTGTGGTCCTGGAACCCGACTTGATATCTGACTTGGCAAGGAAAATCAATCAAGACCTGGAGAGTATCCAATATGTGCGACTGATCAAGCATGCCACATTCATGATGTCGCACATAAAAATCCAGATCTACAACGACGACATATTGCAGATGTGAAGTTGATTCACACCCTAAGTCTGTAAAAAATAAATCTCTCAGAGAATCGTTTGCTAATTTTTTTTATAAGATCTGTGATGAAAGGTAAAGTAGTGCTAGGGGCTGGTAATTAATCATAGATAACTATTATATGGAGCAAATTTATTATAGCCCAAAAGGATATTGGAGGGGTAGAGCAACGATTAGTAAACTTGCTGATGTGGCAGGTGTCACACATTCTGTTGCTGAAGATTGGTTAGTGTGACAGGCAATATATATATGGCAAATTTATCTACTACCACTTAAAAAATTCAGTACACACATTTTGATGTTGGCACTCCCAATGGGGTTCATCAGGCAGATATTTTGTTTTTACCACATGATACTATTAAAACTGGTAGACGTTAATTGCGCACATACAAATACGCGTTAACTGTCATTGACGTTGCAAGTAGATATAAAGAAGCAGAACCACTATGCACAAAGACAGCAATTGAAGTTGCATCTGTGTTTGAACGAATCTATCGACAAGGTCCTTTGTGATGGCCACAGTTGCTACAGGTTGATCATGGCAAAGAATTTCTTGGTGCAGTAACATCACTGATGCAACTAGATAATGTCAAATTCAGATCAGGGCACATTGCAATTCATTGCGATCAGGCAATCACTGAGTGATTTAATCAAACACTTGCTGAGCGATTGTTTGGATATCAATATACACAGGAAATATCCCTGAACAAAGTTCAGGTGGACAAGGGATCTTGTAAATGGGTTGCAAGACTACCAAGTGTGATAGCTGCATTAAATAATGAAATTACTCGTGGAATTTCAATGAAACCCATCAATACAATCTTGAAGAAACACATACCATTTACCACTTGTGAGTGGCAGCCACATGACTCTTTCTCAAAACAACCAGTACTAGGTAATATGACTGTCAGATATTTATATGAGCTGGGGAGCTTGAGGGAGGAGGTAAAAAAAAAGAGTGACTCACCCAGTCTAGAGTGTAACCACACATAAAATTTCCAGTGTGGTAAGATCCACAGGTAGACCTGCAATCTACAAATTAGATTCAATTCTCCTCAACATGGATTTGTACATGAACAATCACAAGTAATTCCTGAAGATACACAATTACCACCATCTTCACTCTTGTAAAAGCTCACTTCTGTGAAGGATGATTTGCCAGCAGGACACCAGCTCCAGGGCACTAGCATCCCAATGTCGATTACACTCAAGACAGGTCAGCATCACATTTTTGCACGTGTGGCCGAGACTACTATTAAATCTATTCAGGGTAAATTGTCATGGGTCGTTAGGAGAATACTGTCACAACATTACTGTGTTACAGCAAGCACAGTGATTATTTTGTCATTGTTTCAGTGTCATGATAAACTTAACATCAAGATCGAAATCGCGTTTCATGTCAAGATTTTGAAATAATTCAATTGCGTGTGTTGTATTACCAGAATTACTGCCAGGTCAGTTGAGATAAACATTTTTATATATGGCCACAGGATCATATACAAATAGTACTGGTGATGGTTGTGACATTTGACTAGTTCAGCAGATTTTTTCTCTTTTTAACCCTTTACCTCACAGAGCATAGTTACAAAGTGCAGCGTGCTATAAATAGAATACCTGTTACCTATTCGACTCCATACACATAGGCCTGCCTGTTAACTGTTAAGTAATGTAGTGTATGTTCTGTTTAACAGCAATTTTAACCATTTTACATTTTTGGTACACATCTATTATATGTGGAAAAATTTAAGAGTAAAGTCTGATTGTTATAGCTGTGTAATTATTTTTCACGGAAGAATTTTTTACGTGCTTTAAAATCTTGAGAGAACTCGTTCACCATCAAGTCAGTTAGACCGTGTGACCAACCATAGCTGCCATTTCTCATACTTGAAATTTACAAGTTTTTTGTCCACGTCTACATCACTAAGTCATCTGAATTTGATAATTTATAAAAACTAATTGTTGCCTACATCAATATCAGAGCCTTTACCTAAGTTATTGAAGCTTTCATAGTTGTGAATCTAATCATGAAAACTTCATAAGTACTGAATCAAATCCGTGACCTCCATTTTGGAGAGTGGAGATTATGAACCAGTTACTTTAAATAGCAAATATCAACCAGAGCATAAACAGTGACCACTTGATCTGACGTAATTGTCATTCACAGAAATGAATCTAGTATTTAATAGGGGGTTTTCCCCAAAGGTGGCACTATGAAAACTGGCTTAAAATGGCTGAAGTTTACAGCAGATGTCAAAAAGATGCTTCCATGTGAATGGAGTAGAGACGTCAAAAGACGCTTCTATGTGAATGGAGTAGAGGTGTCCAAAGGCGCTTGCATGAGGTAAAGGGTTAATCTCCACTTGCCCCAATGCCGATCTGTAATATGTTTAACAATTCTGCATATTTTTTATTGATATAAAATCAACCTGTGGCAACTCTAACTGCAGTATCATAAAATCTGTTTATCATCAATAATAAGTTTATTGAAACATATGATAACATTGAAGATCTTAAATGAGTAAACTGTGGTGAGTTACCATCAATGTAGGTCATAATTGTGCCTAGTTTGGTTCCATCTGATAGGTTAACGTTATTTCAATTTATAAAAATAATTTTTTCTGTTGCATCAACAATTATGAAATCAAACTCAGCATTGTTGATAATTAATCTTGTACAATGTCATTTATGATAATATGATCCTCATTTTGTGTAAATCTCCTAATTATATTTCTGCCAGAATCTTTTGCAAGTTTAGTTTCATATTTTTTAATATTGTAAACATCTTTGTCAGCCCTGACATCATCAGGGGATTTTGGTAACCAGACTTGTTTTTGTGGACAATACAATATTACTGCTTCACTCACAGTTAACGATATTAATATTTTTGCATCAAGCATATATTGTAATAAAACTATTGGAGTCCAACCACATTTATTAAAATAATGACCAAACCAAACAGCAACAACCAGATGAAGGTTTTCAAATGCAAACTCAAATGACTCAATACATGTAAATCCAGTTAAGTCAAAATCTGGTAAGGGTCCATTTATTGCAACTCAAGTCATCTAATGTGTAGGCTGTTCAAATCTTTTAAAACATCTAGAACACTCTCCCATTCCAAGAAAACTTCCAGAAAAAAACATGCAACCGCATCAAGTGAAACTCTCTTGGCTTCATGGATACAACTGATTAAAGTCTGATTCATCAAATCATGATCAACATCAACCAGAGCTTGCCTTGGCAAGTCAGGGGTTATTCTTTCAAGATCAAATCTAGGAAAGAATAGTTGCAAGTGGTTGATGATTCGATCTACAACTTCTAATAAGGCTTGTGTAATGGATTTCTGTGGATACCACCTACAGAGTGTGCAACGAGATATTCTAGAAGCAAAGCAGTGTTTGAAATTGAACAAATGAGTCTAGGGAAAATCGCAATTGTGTGTAGAATGTGGCGGTAGAAAATATAGAGCTCTGAAATGGTATTATGATTAAATAAATGATGGTGTTGAATCTCCATTAAAAAATGAAAATGTGAAGGAAGATACACACTAGCAGCCAAATACAGGTTTATAAAATTACTCCAACAGGCAATGACACAATCACTAGCTTGTGTACGTGATGATACACAAGTTGAGCAATTCATTACACTCACACAGGCGACTGAGAAAATTTGATAAAAGTTGTCACAAGAATATGAAACAAAAAAAGATTATGGGTGCAAGTGCAAGACAGCTGAAAAAAATGATTGCAAACAACTGAATTGTGAAGTGAAAGTTGTAACACTGAATAATAGTGCGTGTTTTATTGATAGTTGACTATGGTTGGCGGCATCTGCTGCCTTGACATGTCAGGGGATAAAGTAAAAAAATAAATATCTTTCTTACTCTTTGACTCTGTCCCTGACTATTGTCAGGATCTCATGTACAAACTTATTATCAAAGATTCCCCTCTTAAATCAAGAAAGTGTCCTCGCTAGTCAGTAAGTCAGAAATGTATCTGTGACAACAGCAGATTATGACATCTCAGATAAACTGGATTAATAGGTTCTAACACAATCAAAAATCCAGGTGAAGCTTGCGGAGTAAATGAGTATAGAATATATCCTTGCTGTGCCTGCCTGGATCTTTCAAGATCTACTTGATAGTTGCCATTGATCGCATCACACACAGATTGACTGCAATCGTTGATGTGATTTTGAAAACACCTGGTGATGAACATTATTATCTGGATTATTGTTATACTTGAGGATTCTCAGAGGAGGTGATACATTTCTTCATGATTTTAGTATCTTTGGAAAATATTCATCAATAATGTCACTGAAGTTTTTTTCTTTAGCTCACTGAAGTTAAATCCAGGAAGTTTAAATGTTGGCAGATCTGCTTCTGTGATCAAAACTTTGTTCAGGAATAACTGTTTATGCAAGTATTTAATGCCATGCTCAAAAAATTCACCATAGGCTTCAATTACCAAATGAACAGTAAACTGATGAACAGCCTCAAAAGTCAAATGCAATGTGGTTCAGGTACTCCACCATTTGCTTTGCCGTCCAGAGAGATTTCAACTCCAATAACAGTGAGATTACCATTAATGGTGGGGTTGGCTTCTATTACTCTCCACAGCTGAGAAATCTTATAATAATCTTGAGTGCTTTCCCGATACTCAATCATTTTATAAACATAATCAGATTGTTCAGGGAGTGGTGCTGGTAGCTGCACTTCTGGCCATCCTAACACAGTTCAGATCAACAATTGATATATATCAAAGCTGTAGTCAGGTGTTGATATTTCTAACGTGGCAGATAATATTAGCTCATGAGCCATGATAGCAATCTTGGATTCTTTTCCTGTGATAGATCTGATTCTGCACTGGAACTCATCGTTGGTCTGTTCAATTTGATAACTGCCCATAGGTATACCTACAACATTCCAGTCTGGTGTCCATCAGACATATTTTTTTTATGCAAATACCAGTAAATTATTTGCTTGCAACCCACTGAATGAATTTGTTCTAATATTTGGCCAGTTGTGATATACTCACAATTGTCATAGTGCTATTTCTCTGACTGGAACAACTGTTGGAAAGCTAATGTCAAACTCAGGCTTGGCTGATGTTGCTGATATCATGATTGTTGGTGGTGCTGTATTAGCGACAATCTATTCTAGCAATCACAGTGATTGATCTTGCAACATTATTATTTAAATCAGGGATCTAAATAACTGTCTTTGTCGGAGTTGGCAGCATCTGCCACCCTGACTTTGTCGGGGGGTACGGGGTGGTTTCCAGTTGCTATAGTAAACCTTAATCATTTCTTTGAATTCCTGGCCCGATATTATTCCATCATTGAGACTGATGATATCAACAACGATAATTTGGACTGTGCTTGTGTTGCTGCTGATAGCAACTTTGTATATTTGTGTAATTTATCAGCCACACACATATATAGCTTTTCTGCAATGATATGAAAAATCCCAGCAACACCAGTTACAACTGCATCACCAGTTCCTATTACTGGTGCTATTATGTATGTGGATTATAATGCTTCAATTATAGTTACTGTTCCGGTGACTATGGCAGATGCAAAGTATACAAATATGTCAGTAACAACAATACGTCTTTTGTATTTGTTTTGCTTTAGTGTATGCGCATGAATAAATTTCAGTTGGGTATGCCACAAATACACTTGCTCGTATTTAAAACATTGAATGTCAATATGGGGTTACTGGCGATTGATTCATTATGTAGATAATAAGTAAGTGGTATACTGGCAATGAATTCAATACACCAATAGTACAAAACGAAAAGAAATTTTTCTTCAGGTTCCACCACAAATTTTTCCTCATCAGTTTGTTCCAATATCACTAACACAGATCCAGAAGATTCACTAACTGGATAATGCTATGAAATTGTGGTAGATATTGCAAATGTTGTAATTCCAAGTGCTGAGAACCTCAGCAGTATGATTGATGGATTTATTGAGTGGTGTCCACAGTGCTGATCCAGATACTACTATATACACAACACCATCAGTAATCTTTTTGATGTCAGAGAGCTTAATGTTGATGACTGCTGGACAACCAAAACATTAATTAATGGCTCTATTTGTGTTTCTACAAAAAAATTTAAACATGGTTATATGATTAGCATGTTCAGATCTAAATGTGGCCATTCCATCACTGATTGTCATTAACAAGGTCATATTCGGGATGTTGCAACTGTCGACGTATTTCTTCGTTGCAGCATCATTATTTGATTCTTTTTCTCTATGACCAGTCATTTTATTATTAGAGAATCAGTCACTGCATCGCCAATTTTAGCAAGGCATTTACTGATCTCAGTTCTGATCATGGCATCTTTGCTGTCCACAGATTTTTTTGTAGCCACATCATCTAAATTTGGTTCTCTCACACTGATAATTTTATTTCTGCTCAAGCTGAGATCACCATACATAACATCTTCATTTCTTCTGATGCATCCAATAATCTCTCCAATGAGGGTTAGGCTTGATTCGTCTGAGTTTTTAATTTTACCATTTTTAGTAAACACCACTAAGTTACTAAGTTACCTTCATTCATGCCTAAAACCCACAGAATAATATTTGTCAACTGGAAATTGCTTGTCCTTAACCATCCTTGCTTATCCTGGAAAACAACAACTTCATTTTGGTTTACATCTGC
The DNA here is from genome assembly GCA_028554795.2 of Sinohyriopsis cumingii. NCBI lineage: Eukaryota > Metazoa > Mollusca > Bivalvia > Unionida > Unionidae > Sinohyriopsis > Sinohyriopsis cumingii. Next base: position 130,712,398 of record CM068838.1, read on the forward strand.
AAATGACAAAAGCTTAGCGAACTCATCGTTGACCTTGTCAAGGTTTGCATATTTGGATAAGTCACCTTGGAGTTTGCCCTGAGTAAGACTCAGAGCAGGTCTTCCATAAATATTGACCATTGTATATTACATTAAGACCTGTTGAAAATGTCGGACAAGGATGTTGTCTGGTGGTATACTCGTGCACGACTTTATGAGGTGGTGCCCATGATGATGTTGACACAGTGTCAAGCACAGCGAGTACTTCACAACCATATATTGATGGATCAGTTATTGTCTATGTTGGTAATGCTGAATACCAGATCAGAGTGCTATGTATTCCGGCTACATGTTTTAAAAATTCTTTTGGTGGCACCAACCCATACAAATCAAAATAACTCCACGTGGGTCAACAGACAGACTAGACAAAACTCGAAATAGATGAAACCTGACCCAGTAATAGCCATTTCCATTAATAGTCACATGACTTCACAAATCTCAAACAATGACATCGGAAGTCCAATATCATGTGATATCAACAACTCATTTTTAATGTTGTTGTACAAAATTTCGATTATATTAAATGAAAGTCTAATACCTTCTGTAAAAACCAGAAAGAACATATAATTCTCAACATATTTATTTCAAGAACAACTACAAGAAACTTTGCCAGTATGATTCATTCAGCAGAGTAGTCTGGTAACCTGCTTCGTATGCTTCCTGCATGAGATAGCACATGTCAACGTGGTAGTCAAGTGATACAACAAAACTCTGGAAGCTGGTCTTGGAATAAATATAGAGAATTTTGTGCTATTCATTTTTGTATTTTTATTACAACCAGTAAACTACATGTACTTTCATTTAATGTTTTTTCTACAATCTTTGAAAATGACGGTTGTGAGATTCTGTGTGCTCGTGCCACTAGCAATCAAAATCGCTAGTACCAGCTCAAATTTTATCAACTCATTAGTTTTATCATCTTTCAGCAGATTAAAGACATAATGATTTTAATACTTGCAATTTCTAAGAAATTAAATAATTTTCATATTGATTACATGCAGGTTGTTGTTCTTGTAGGGTTTAACGCCATTTTTCAGCACAAGATAGGTTATACATGGCAGCCAGTATTAATGGTAGAGGAAGAACCCGAGAAAACCACCGAAAGAACCACCGACCCACGAGAAGCTACCGGCAAGCTTTCTCGCATATCCACATTGACCGAGCCCGAGACTCGAACCCACACAGACAGAGGTGAGATGGCAGTGATCCGTGATGGAAAGCGCTTTAGACCACTCGGCCACTCAGGGCCCCTATTACATGCAGGTATAACTCAATTTAACAACATTTAAGTTTGCTAGCCCATCCCCTAAGTGGTTATGCATTAACACCACCATGTTGGCCTCTTGTGATACTAGACTCGTTTTCATACCTTCCATAAAAAAGGATACTGATATCGAACTGTCTGTGAAAGAATTAAATCCATTGAGTGTTTGGATTGTCTCAACAAATATATTTATGGCAAGCACCCAAATGATCCATACTGTAACCTCCTAATATTCTGGTTTGAACTGAATAAATGTAACTCACGATCAGTTCAGTTACGATTCAATTACATAATTGTTTCAGGCATCAAGTTGTGGAGGAAAATTCCCAGGTTTTTCCTGAGTTTCATCAATATTTGCAAAATTCATGGACTTTTCACGGTCAGGAAAAAAAATGTTCATTTCTCCCGATTTCCTGGTAACATAGGAACCTTGCTAGTAATGCTGGTGATTTCAGTAATATTTTTATTCCAGAATTCTTTTTTAATGCTGATTGTAGCTATTTAATCTGACCAGGGGTCAGTATAACATTAATGTGATGAGATGACATTATATCTTAGGCGATTTAATTACTGATCGTCCAATTGATTACATGTTTTCTACTGGGGCATCAATGACTCTCATTTGTCCACCAACAAGTTCAAGCTGCATTGTTTTGTCTGAGAGTATAACAGTGATTACTCTATAATCAGTAACAATGGATGGCAGTGCACTTACTCAAGCTTGAAAATGTATGTCAACAACTGACTGTCTATAAACAAATCTAGGTTTTCCAGAGAGAAGTAGTAGATCAGATACAACGTCAAGAAATCCTACTGAGATATTTGCAAACTAGAATCCACATTCTGATGACGCCCCATGAATGTCATCAAGCGATGATAACTGTGTGCAACATGATTATTTTCAAAATCCAGCAACACTTCTTCAGACAGTTCTTGATGTCCATTTTTCCTCAAAGAAACTTCACCAACCCTAAGTTGGTCAAATACCACATGATTTCATATTTGAGAATTCTGTTGTCGGATATCTTGAGAAGCTATAAATACATGTCATGGTGCTGAAACTCCCTGTTGTGATGCCAACAGTTGTGCTCATGATAGAGTCAGTAGCCATCACCAACCATGATAGCACTGATGTGCCACTGCTGTCTATAAAAGAGAGCAGCCATGAGTGAAGGTGACATTGTTGGCATCCACAATAAAAGCTTTGTCAGTGTCACATTCCCATGAAGTGCTGTGGTTGCAGCTGTGTGATTTGCCCCAAAGATAACTTTTCTAACATTTATGCAAAAACCAAAGATATGTGACAGTGGTATTGCACAGCTAAATTTCCCCTGAGCATCAATTTGATTTTTATGTGGTGCAAATCCCAGATAAAAATTTGCATTTATAAAGAATAAACTTTCAACATCGGCGGCATCAGCTGCAGCAGTAACTTTTTGGAGGCACCGAAAAGTATAAGGTCAGTCCTCAGCGTGATCAACAGTATCTCTTGCAACCATCATTGATGGATCAGCAGACCTTGCATAATCATCACTGTATCAGGATAGCCCCAATATTGTTGTGGCAACATCAACATCATTGAGGCATGCTTCAATTTCTTTACCATCAATAATATATCGTTTACATGCTTAATAATGCCATAATTCTGTTATTATGGATTATCATCAGTTATTACAAGTCTACCCTGAACTTCAATGAATGTCTCGGTGGGTAGGAAATACCTTGATGTATCTTGAACTTGTAGTTTGATTCGTCCACATTGGCTTGGTTCTCTTGCTTCATAAGGATATTATTGATAATCATGCACAGGCTCATCCTTGAGTACTGCGAGTCCATGTCAAATGCTGGATCAGATACACGTTTGAACATTATTTATATTTGCTACTCTCTAAAATGATGCACCACTGACGTTTAATGTCGGCAACAAAGAGAAAACCTAATTTGCAGTTATATTCCAAGCTTTTTCATTGACTAATTCCTTTAACCGCTCACTTGCAGCTTGATTTATTATTTCACTAGCATTTGCATGCATAACTTCGGTGCTTGGCAATTTTACTGGCTGAGACCAGACCACTGGTGGTCTGCATATTAATTGCTCTAGTCTATTCCTAATTGCAGAGAATGCTTTACTAGCAATAACACTAACAGTACCAGTACCTTTATCACAGGGGCCCCAAGTGGCCAAGTGGTCTAAAGCGCTCTCCGTTACAGATCACTGCCATCTCACCTCTGTCTGCGTGGGTTCGAGTCTTGGATTCAACCAATGTGGGTGTGTGAGAAAGCTTGCCAGTAGCTTCTCATGGGTCGGTGGTTCTTTCTGGAGTTTTCCCGGGTTCTTCCTCCATTAATACTGCCCGCCATGTATAGCCTATCGTGTGCTGAAAATTGGCGTTAAACCACAACACAATAACAAGAACCTTTATCACGAACAATGTCAATAACTTTCATTCTCAGTTGCTTTGCAATCGGTATTGCTTCTGGGGCTATCCTTCTGAATAGACCTTGAACAACATCACCAAGTCCATCTCCATAGATCGCTTTATGTTGCTAATCACAAATTTATCATCCTGACCATTACAGGTCCACATTGTGCATTATTTTCTAATCTAATTGCATACCCTCAATCGTTGTGGTAATCTTCAACAATTTCATCAATGAGGGACAAATAAACATTAATGTCCATGATACCGCCTGTGAATAATCTCTGACAAATAGCAGTTCTTTATTAATGATTTCTGAGGAATTACTGCTGGCTCGTTTTCCGCCTATCAACATCAGCAATGACATTATTGGGACAAAGTTTATCAAGGCCACTTCCCATGGTACCTGTACCAGGAGTGACCTAATTGCTAGCATTGGTCAGACCACTTCCAGTTGTTTCATATGCTTTTTCCTTGTTGTCAAGGCTGATTTTCTTTTTACTCTTGATTTTTTAAGTTCCAACTTCATTTCTTCTTTTTGAATGTATCCTTTCTTGTTTTACTTGTTCAATATACTCACCTACTGCCTGGTTAAAAATGTTAAACTGATTAATATCTCCCTCAGATCTGATATGCAGAGTTCTAGTAGTAATGCAATATACATCCCTAACCCAATCAGCAGATTTCAGAGTTTTAACATATTTGGGTGTTACATACCTATCTCTATTACTATATCCAAATGCTGCAATAGTAATTGACTGGCCTGGGGTATCGATGGTGGCAATACCTTCTGGCATAAAATTATTATAACTTTTGGCAAAGGTTGTGGCTCATCATCAGGTTGTGGTTGAGGAGGCTGCTGGGGTGGTGGTCTAGTTGCTCGAAGATGGCCAACAATATCAACCGGTAAAGTCTCAAGAGCTTTTTCAGCTGCCTTAGTTGCTGTAACAATTTTCTTTGTTGGTTCAACAATTGGTTTAGATAACCATTCTGCACCTTCTGTAAATTCCATCCGAGATTCCTGACATGCTTGTAGTTGTTGCTTGACAGAATCATGGATGGGGAGATATTTCTTAATTGTCTCTAGACGCTGTCAAGCTAGTTTAGCTGGACATGATTCCATGTTTAGCATTATTATTGATATAATTATGATTTAATTACCCCACCTGACCACATCACTACAAGGGTGATGACCAACAGTGAATGTTCTGGTGTTATACACCAGGGGTCGGTAAATAAATTTGACACACAAGCATCAAGAGAAAAAATAACCCTGCAAAAAGGCCTAGGTTTAGTGCAACCCAGTTAGAAGCCTTGGTTTAATGTTAATGATGCTTGTGTTTTCATTTTTGTAGGAAGGTTTATTTTCAAAAATGGAATGCTCTAAAAAGTGGTCTGTTCACACCCACCCAACCCCTGCTGCTAGCCAAGAAAACTATACTGGGGTGAAGATGAAAAGGAAATTGCAAACTGGAATTAATACCAAAAATGACATGGAGATAGTGTCTAGTATATGTCATATTATGAGGCTGAGTTCATGGTAGGAAAGAACCAACCAGTATGAAGCAGTCTCTCGCATAAATGATGAATAGAATTTATATCATTGGGAGGGATAGGACTGAGGCCATTATCACCTATCTGGAGATAAATATCAGGGACCCTCTCCCAATGGTAAATAATTAAAAACATATGAGACAGTAGCTCCAGAAATTCCATGGAAAATAATCTCCAAATTTAAAGGCCCAATTAATGTATAAGTCTCTAAAAATCACTCGAGCTAAAACACAAGACTGTGCCCACATATACAGAGCAGCATAGTAAGTGAGAAATAAAGGAAGTGCAGCTCTATACAGACATAGAACACAATTAATTTTACTATATATTCTCTACATTTGTTCCTCAGTGCTGAACTTTCCACTGTGTGACAATCAATACAAATCATATGTTAATCTAAAATACCTTCAAAGATGACTTCACGGTGAACTTCTTGTCAAAGGTTTACCGCATTTTTTTAAGAGACTGGACTGTAAACAAAGCAACATGCAATGGAACACAGATTTCACTTCCAGATTATCACCAAGGCCTTATTACTCACTGTGCACATTTGCCAAAATACACACAGACAACCACACCATAAGCTATTATTCTCAAGAATAAACAATTACCTTTAAATCCCTATAAAAAAGACATAAATATAACTCTTCTATCACCACCAAAATGAAAGAGGATTTTTTTTCTAAAAATAGACCAGAACTACATTCGTTGGTACCGAACTGGAAGGACTAATTGTGACCTGATTCCTGACAGGGTTAGACAATTTCACCTCAATGGACAAAACTTCCATCCATGATCAAATCACTGTCTCTTTAATACTGCTGCAAAGTTTTAAGGAATTCCATCCATGAATAGGACAGAAACAGGCTTTTAGCTGACACCACTGTAACACAAGCACAAGCCAATTCAAAATGGCCAAAGTCAAATATGTACAAAACTTAAATCTTAATTGTGATTTTGCTAATCAAGATACTTCAAATAAACTGTAATTAGTTTTTAGTGGTAACTCTAATCTGGAAAGTACTAAAAAATTTAACTTGGCTGTTAAACTTTCCTAGAAAATTCAATTAAAAATATTATACATATTTTTATATGAAAATTTAAATTTAACGTAAATTTTAATGAAAATGAAAACCAAGAAGTTCACAAATTTTGTTCTGTGGCAAATTAAGTCTCTCCATTCCTTTATCATGAACATCAATGGTTTCCCTTATCAGGTGAAGTAATTAAACCAGGGCCTGTCAATAAAAGGTAACATCTAAAATCTGGTACAGTAAAAACCGCCATGAGCGACCTCTGCTATAAGCGACCAGCTGTCATTTCCGACCAAAATCATAATGCACGGATCGATTTTATTATATACCCGCATTGTTATGAGCAACAACCTGCTGAACATGACCAGCAACTGCAATGTCTTGGCAAAATATGCATTTTGACAATGCTATGAATGACTGCATAGCAAAAACAAGGATAAACTCCACCGACCTTTCTTTAATCCCTGTAAGAACGACAGGCTGGCTACCGATGTCTGAATTTTTTTAGTTATGCTAATAGTGTTTTATAGTTTCTGTCATAAACCAGACTAATGTATAGGTAGATTATTTCCTAGTCTGGTTCCCGGCTTCATATGCTCCCTGTGTTGTTCTCTGCTATTTGTATGGGGGTGAGCAATGCAGAGAGCATACAAAGCAGGGAACCAGACTAATTATTCCTGCACTTAGCCTGCTTCCCAGCCTTACTGTGGGACCCAGCAAACTTATGAATGACTGTATCACGAGAACAGACAGACACCACTGACATATATATAATCAATTGTTTCAATGACCGCTTGATTAGTAACAATTGCTCCAATCAAAGACAAACATAAAATGAATATTAAAAAAAAAAGGATTGATGCTACCAGTGATAGATGCTACAGTCCATAACCCATGCTTATGTACATGTCACAAATTGCCACTGTAGTGCCAAAGTTGACGCATTGGTCCTGTAATTTGTGTGTCTTTATTGTTAATCCGTATTGACGGGGGTGAATAAGGTCGTTGTCTATTAAACAAGCAAAAGTGAATTGTTTGTAGGATTTGATTGATAGTGTTCAAGACTTGTGATGTTTGTTGTTTTTCCCCCAATGTTATGTGATTACATCCCAATCACAAAGCTGCCGTCTGTTCAAGTTTGTGCGACCGGGTTAAACACTTTGCTTATAGAGTTAATCCCAGTATGTCATCTTTGAATGAAGCCGTTGACTTTTGTCTCTGAGTAAATGTTTTGTTTCTAAATGAGATAATTGTTTCTTTTTATTTAATTAATTGTTAGATATGCAATGCACAGGTATAGATTTTTCATATTTTCCCACAGCTCAGTCAAAACCATCTTTATGTTCGATATTACAACTGAGCACTAATAATTTGAACACCTACAACCTTAATAACAATGGATGAACCTCCAGCTAAAAAGCGACAAATTTTAAGGCTGGAGAAAATAGTTATTGTAACTGAAAGAAGTGAAAAATAGCAGATCACTTGCATAAAAGCGGCTTAAAGATCGGTAAAACAAATTTAGATTGTTAAAAAGGAAAAGGAGTAATTCAGAAATGATTTCATATGCTAAAATATGTGATCTTCAAATGTAAATGTGATTTCATGTTTAAGGATAGAAGTATATCTTTATTGCTATATAATTTTGTTTTTAGATGAATGCATACAATATTTTAGCAAGTACTATTAATAAAGAATAGAATATGTGTACAGTGTGGTTATTTTTCTTGAAATTGTTCTAAAACTGGATCGTTGAAACTGGTCTTTTTGTACAAACCTGCTATGACAGACCACCTGTCTTGAGAGACCGCTTTTTGTTGGCAGAAGAGGCGGTCTCTCATAACAGATTTTACTGCAGCATCTAAATACGCTAGCTAGAGGTACTAACCAAAGACATGATATCATTTCCACCCATAAAGGGTAGGAGCCTCATATGTTAGGCTTCCAATAGTATTGAAGAGTTAGTGTAGTTCTCTGAAACCAAGCTAGCATGCTTTTTCCTAGTTATATAAATGAGAGAGAGAGTGGATACTTCTTGTATTTTACATGCAGTTATTGTAACTGAAACCATGAAAGGGTACAAGAAGAGGAAGACATCTTTGTTTAAACCTGGAAATATTCCACGTAACAAATATCTGACCAATGATACTCTACCAAGTTCCAGTGCTGCATCTGTTCCGGTGACCAGAAGAATTGATTCAAACAAGTTCTCTCTCATAGGAGTGACGAAGAGACAAATGGGGGTTTCCAGGCAGTTTGGGCACCAGACTGTAATGGCACACCTGGGTCTGCAAAAGTTATACAACCATCATCCAAAGCAAAATGGACCTGAACGAGATAGAATTGAATGAGCATGATGGGACACATATCATTTGCATGAAAACAAATGTTTAAATGTGGAATGATATAATTCATCGCCATGGTAATCAAGTCAACATCTGTGAGAGACCAGAGTTCCAAACTGCTAATGAAAGAAAGTGAGAAGCATACAATGATGTGTACAAACTGCATTTTTAAGTCACCAGAGTATAAATTTTTTGAGGAGATAAAAAGAAATAAACCTGGGCCAAATCATGCTGCTGTAAATATGATGTTTCAAGCTTGACTACAAGATACATCAATGGGCAACATCAGGGCTAGATACTTGCTTGCAGCCACTGACATTCTGCCACCCAGCAGAACATCTGTGCAAAGGGCCTCCAACATTGTAGGCAAAGCAACTATGGAGCTCAATAAAATGGATATGACAGACAAGCTGAAACTAGTCAGACAAGTTAATGTTATGCATTGTGTTCAGCATCCTGAACAAATAAATGTTGCTTTTGATGGAAGATACAATACCATTAACTCTGGACATGAAAAGAAACCTGGACAAAGTTCATTGCAAGCTGTTGGAATTGCCTGTGAAACTGTTACAGAGAAGCAATACATTGTGGGGACTACAGTAGAAAACAAGCTGTGTTGGACTGGAGCATGGCTGAAGGGGAAAGACTTTGATGTGCTATGTTCAAGAGGCCATGTTGACTGCACAGCAAATCTGTCACCAGTTGCACCACATTCTGAGCATGAAATGGCAAGAGAAATGGGAAACAAGTTTGTGCTGCAAGAGATTCTCATTAGACATGCAACAACAGATGGAGATGCACAGGCTGCTGCTGGCTTCCAAGATGCTTACGACATTTCTGCATCCAATGTGGGAAGTAGAAAGACTGTCAGATGCTGTCCATTTGGGTCGTTTACAGATCAAACAGTGTAATTCTGCAATATTTAGTGAAAACATGTTACCAAGAATAAGTATAATAGAAGGAAAATGGCTCAAACAGAAAATTGTCAGCCAAGACATTAAAGCATGCTGCAGTTTGATCTTCAAGTAAATGATGGAGGACAATAGTGGTAATGTTACAAAAATTAAATGTCAATTTCCCCAAGTACTGGATGCCGCTCTGTGCTGTTATTCAGGGGACTGCTCTAAATACCAGCATTATTCAAAGGTCTGTGGGGGAGGAAGTACTAACAGCTGGTGGATACGATCAGCATATCTGGGCCTTCATCAAGTGACTCATCTAAATATGACAGAAAATGATAAGAATATCCTGCTAGAAGTTCTGAAAATGAAACTGTCCAGCGATGTTGTAGAAAGACTGCAACTGAACACAACACACAGAAATGTGAGGCTGTGAACAGATCAGGGTTTTATTACCTAAAAATGTGAACTATTCCAGAAACTTGGAGGAAAGAGTGCATTCAAGAGTACACAGACTCAATAACAGACTGGGATCATCACTGAAAACAAAAGTGACACACTTGGGATGTAAACTTTCAACAAGAACTCTGAGATCACTGGAGACAATGGATAAAGACTGCACTTACCATCAGTTGTATCAAAAGCATCCAAATATATTTAAGACAGCACCGTCATACCAGCATGGTCTACTGAAGTAAAGACCACACTCTTTCTTTTCTCCTTCTTACATATCCATCCATCCATCCATCCTTCCATGATAGACATAATCTGATACGGATGTGAGTGGATGTATAGGATATATCATGATACCTGTATTATTCCATGTTACAATTTCAACTTTATCATGCAGCCTGGAAAGTCAACATAGGCTGTGCAATGCCCATAACTTTTGCAGCACTGCCTATTATTGTTAACATAATGAGGTTCTAGAATCATGTGATCTACATTCATACACAAACTATTGTGGCATAAATGGGAAGCATTAATTGAGCTCCTTTGGAATATTCCGACTTCTCAACTATACCATTAATGCCAGTCTGTGGACATGCTTTTTCTTCCATGTGTTTGTCACAGCATCCCTATATGACAATAGGCCATATAACCTACTGAATGTTATATTTCCTGTCCATATTCTACAATCACTATTATGTGCTGGCACAGAATTTAAAGATATTTTCATTGACAGGCTTTGAAAAAATTCCTTTATTGCAACTTGTATATGGTATAGGAATACATTGCTGCTAATAATAATGTCATCTCCAACAGATACCATTTCTGTGAATTTACGGCAAAGATCACGAAAGGACTTTTGTCTCTGGTGGTAAGTATGGAACCTCAAACCTTAAAAAATGGGAACATCAAGGAACCAACCCAGGTCCCTGGACCAGTACCAAATTAGGAAAATCAACCCAGAATTCTTAAATTATACTATCTTTTGGAATCGAAATTCATTTAGATTTTTTTAAGGAAAAACAACACCACAGACCTTCGGGGTTAACAAGAACATATAAAAGCATTTATAAATTTTTGGAAACATGGGTGGGGACACCTCAATAATATCGCTGGGAGCTAACAAGGGGCTAATAAGGGGCCCACATAAAAAGAATCACTTAAAATTCACAGAGAACCAATTTTCATGGTTTTCTTTGGCAAGCTAAACTACTACAACCTATATCTATCATAATCTGTCTATATCTATCATAATCTGTATTGTTAACCAGATTATAAAGCTCCATCTTTTTTTCTATAGAGATTTTGCAATCACAGGAGACATGTAGCATATGGGCTGTACATATCATCTCTGCAATATATAATCTCCAAAAATTGATGCAGTAATAATAATGAACAACTTCCTTAACAGAAGTAATAATTTAAAGTAACTATGCTGATACAATGACTGAATGTATTTATCAGTAATCATCAATGATGTATATTCAGTACATATGGAATATGCATGTCTTGTCTCAAGAAACTTCTAGCAATAAAACGTTTTCCAGGCTGAATTTTATTATCTTCACTTGTTCACAAAAATAAATATACATTTACTGAAAATGAATCTCTTGAGATGAATTGGGTAATATGTTATTGACAGATACCAATTTGTCACTTATCCTCTACTCACCTTCCTTTTTTTCCACTAGTGCCTGTAATGGATGCCGCAATGCAGAAGCCGGAAGTACTAATATGCGCATGTCACAGTTGCTGTGATAAAGTTTCCTTTAAAGCTAGGATCAACAAATTTTGCCAAACATGTTGTGAAAACTAATATCTTGAATTGTAGAGAAGTGGTCCTATTTGGTGTAAGGTATACAGATTTAGTTTCATGGACTGAAAAAGTTTATTTAAGTTACTAGCCCAAGTCTACAAGCAGAGAATTGTTGTGTTGTATAGAAGAACTCTTTGTAATAGACATTCAGGATAACAAATCTGTACTTTACGGATATGAATCACAAAGGCAATGGAGAATACCTATTACAGTAAAATGAAGTGACACAATACTATTCTGGGCTTGTGTCAGTGTATGCAGATCATATTTCTTACAGCAGTTTCAGCTGGTTAATCAGGTGTTAATCACGTACCAGTGCTGAATCAAACTGTTACGGGTCCTCTGATTTTGCTTGTTAGCAGTTTATGCGCTAGGATACATATGAGATACTGTAATGTAAATTGATGTTGCATTAGAAAATGTCAACAAGTTCTGTGTATTTTGATTCCTAACATAATTAAATCCACAGGATATGCATCAGCAATTTTAACAATAAATATAATCATGAGTCATTCGGCATGTGGGGTACAAAACATGTGTGATAGCATGTGACAGCATGAACCTGTTAAATTACAGGGGTCATGCTATTAATTTTGAATTTAATATATGCCATCATATTATTTCAAAATAACTTGTGTATCATTAAAATAAGTTCAACCCCATTTTGCAGATTTTTCCTAGACATAAAATGGCAAAGAGAAAATATACTGTGCAGTGCTTTAATGAACTATAGCCAAATGAAATGGTGCAAGGGTCAAAAATGCTTTCAAGCGTTGTACTGAAAGTTACCTTTCACACCTCACTTTAAAAAAAAAAAAAACTCCATCAATTATTTTTTTTAAAATCTCCAACCTGCCACACTATTAATGACATTTAGGGAAAACTTATGCTTGAATACTTTTTTAAAAAAATTAAAACTTATCTGGAGTACTATAGCCTTATAATAACATAAAACATACTGAAACAGATACATTTCACACAAAAAATGTTATACACTACATATTTTCAAACAGCTAGGGGTTAGAAATGGCTATTTTAATTGTTTTGGGAAGATATATATATATATATATATATATATATATATATATATATATATATATATATATATATATAAACCCACCACCACCTCACACACACAAGAAAAAGAGACTAGACCTTTGATCTTTGGTGAATGGGACAGTGGTGACATCCAATATGCTGAATAAATTTATTCCACTTGTATAACTACCTAAAATTGAACCCGAATTTAATCTTTGACTAAAAGTCATACATTGACTCTTAAGAAAAACAAGAACATAATCAGTAACTGAAACATATAAGATCTGGTGTACAGACTCACTTCAGACTAATATAAAGTTCCATCACTAAGACATAAACTTTGCTGCTTAATAAAAACAAAAGGCCCAAGTGAGCAAGATAAAAATTCAACTGGTAGTTGACATGTATTAGCTATGGATGCAAATTTACACACTTACTGAAACTAAGGGAAAAGAAAAGCTTAAGTGTATAGTTGCTACATGGTCTCTTAATGTTGTCTGATTTATCTTCTTCATTTGATGACAGAAATAGCAAGAGAGAGAGAGAGAGCAAAGCTCACTTCCTCAAAACAAAAAAGTCATTTAGAATACTGGGGCCCTGAGTGGCCGAGTGTTCTAAAGTGCTCACCTTTATGGATCACTGCCATCTCACCTCTGTCTGCATGGGTTCAAGTCTCGGATTCGGCCAATGTCTGTGAGAAAGTTTGCCAGTACCTTCTCATGGATTGATGGTTCTTTCTAGGGTTTTCCCAAGTTCTTCCTCCACCATTTATAATGGCCACCATGTATAGCCTATCTTGTGCTGAAAAATGGCATTAAACCCTACAACAACAACATTTAGAATACCAACATGTTCTCATGGATTTCTCCCAACCCCAAGGGACTTTACTCCAAGTCTTAAATTAGAAACTGCTCAAATCCCCACCCTTAATGTGTATACATTTACTGGGCATTACAATGGCAGTTAAGCTGCGCAGTGAACATGGATTCCTGGATTTGTCCTTCACCCCTAGGTGCTAACCTTTGAGTATAACTTGCAAACCATTGAGATCTGCACCAAAGAGAGCTGTGGTGGCTCAATGGTACAGGTACTGGGCACATAACCAGAAGGTGGAAGGTTTGAGTCACACTATCTCAGATCTGCCTGCATTGGTGAACAATTTTCTCAGAATTTTGTTTTATGTTTATGATTTGAACACATTTATTGTGCCATGAAAGCTTGCTTTATGCAGAAAAACTGTGCATGTCTATGATCACTACCAATGACAGCTAATTAAATTTCCAATCTTTTGCAAACATGGATATCTGACTGTCAAGTTAACTGAAATGGGGTATTTCTCATAGATGTTTGTTAAACTTTTTAATTTGTTCACATGTTTTCAATTCCCAATGAATATCTTCATCACCTGGTTAGCCTAAGCAAGACGACAACTAGGCCAATTCCTGGCCACAACAAGCAAACATTGTATGTGCTTATATTACATTCAGGGGTTTCCTCTGACTCTCTGTAGCTGGTATTACATTCAAGGGCGTCCTCTGACTCTCTGTAGCTGGTGTTACTTTCAGGGCTTCCTCTGACTGTAACTGGTGTTACATTCTGGAGCTTCCTCTGATTCTCTGTAGCTGGTGTTACATTCAGGGGCTTCCTTTGACTCTCTGTAGCTGGTGTTATTTTCAGGGGCTTCCTCTGACTCTGTAGCTGGTGTAACTTTCAGGGCTTCCTCTGACTGTAACTGGTCTTATATTCAGGGGCTTCCTTTGACTCTCTGTAGCTGATGTTACTTTCAAGGGCTTCCTCTGACTCTGTAGCTGGTGTACCTTTCAGTGCTTTCTCTGACTGTAACTGCTGTTACATTCAGGAGCTTCCTCTGACTCTCTGTAGCTGGTGTTACATTCAGGTGCTTCCTTGTCTCTCTGTAGCTGGTGTTACTTTTGGGGGCTTCCTCTGACTCTGTAGCTGGTGTTACTTTCAGGAGCTTCCTCTGACTCTCTGTTGCTGGTGTTACTTTCAAGGGCTTCCTCTGACTCTGTAGCTGGTGTACCTTTCAGTGCTTTCTCTGAGTGTAACTGGTGTTACATTCAGGAGCTTCCTCTGACTCTCTGTAGCTGGTGTTACATTCAGGTGCTTCCTCTGTCTCTCTGTAGCTGGTGTTACTTTTGGGGGCTTCCTCTGACTCTGTAGCTGGTGTTACTTTCAGGGGCTTCCTCTGACTCTCTGTAGCAGGTGTTACTTTCAGGGGCTTCCTCTGACTCTCTGTAGCTGATGCTACATTTAAGGGCTTCCTCTGAATCTCTGTAGCTGGTGTTACATTCAGGGGCTTGATCTGACTCTGTAGCTGGTATTACATTTAGGGGCTTCTTCTGACTCTGTAACTGGTATTACATTCAGGGGCTTCCTCTGCCTCTGTAGCCAGTATTACATTCAGGGGCTTCCTCTGACTGTAGCTGGTATTACATTCAGCAACTTCCTCTGACTCAGTAGCTGGTGTTACATTCAGGGGCTTCCTTTGACTCTGCAGCTGGTATTACATTCAAGGGCTTGATCTGACTCTGTAGCTGGTATTACATTCAGGGGCTTCCTCTGACTCTGTAGCTGATATTACATTCAGGGGCTTCCTCTCACTATGTAGCTGGTATTACATTCAATAGCTTCCTCTGACTCTGTAACTGGTATTACATTCTGAGGCTTCCTCTGACTCTATAACTGGTTTACATTCAGGGTCTTCCTCTGACTCTGTAGCCAGTATTACATTCAGGGGCTTCCTCTGACTGTAACTGGTATTACATTCAGCAACTTCCTCTGACTCTGTAGCTGGTATTACGTTCAGGGGCTTCCTCTGACTACAGCTGGTATTACATTCAGAGGCTTGATCTGACTCTGTAGCTGGTATTACATTCAGGGGCTTTCTCTGACTCTGTAGCTGACATTACATTCAGGGGCTTCCTCTGACTATGTAGCTGGTATTACATTCAGTAGCTTCCTCTGACTATAACTGGTTTACATTCAGAGGCTTCCTCTGACTCTGTAGCCAGTATTACATTCAGGGGCTTCCTCTGACTGTAGCTGGTATTACATTCAGGGGCTTCCTCTGACTCTGTAGCTGGTATTACATTCAGGGGCTTCCTGACTCTGTAACTGGTATTACATTAAAGGGCTTCCTCTGACTCTGTAACTGGTGTTACATTCAAGGGCTTCCTCTGACTCTCTGTAACTGGAATTACATTCAGGGGCTTCCTCCGACTCTGTAGCTGGTATTACATTTAGGGGCTTCTTCTGGCTCTGTAACTGGTATTACATTCAGGGGCTTCCTCTGACTCAGTAGCTGGTATTACATTCAGAGGCTTGATCTGACTCTGTAGCTGGTATTACATTCAGGGGCTTCCTCTGACTCTGTAGCTGATATTACATTCAGGGGCTTCCTCTCACTATGTAGCTGGTATTACATTCAGTAGCTTCCTCTGACTCTGTAAATGCTATTACATTCTGGGGCGTCCTCTGACTCTATAACTGGTTTACATTCAGGGGCTTCCTCTGACTCTGTAGCCAGTATTACATTCAGGGTTTTCCTCTGACTGTAGCTGGTATTACATTCAGCAACTTCCTCCGACTCTGTAGCTGGTATTACATTTAGGGGCTTCCTCTGACTGTAGCTGGTATTACATTCAGGGTCTTCCTCTGACTCTGTAGCTGGTATTACATTCAGGGGCTTCCTGACTCTGTAATTGGTATTACATTAAAGGGCTTCCTCTGACTCTGTAACTGGTGTTACATTCAAGGGCTTCCTCTGACTCTCTGTAACTGGAATTACATTCAGGGGCTTCCTCCGACTCTGTAGCTGGTATTGCATTCAGTGGCTTCCTCTGACTCTGTAACTGGTATTACATTCAGGGCCTTCCTCTGACTCTGTAGCTGGTAATACATTCAGGAACTTCATCCGACTCTTTGTAGCTGGTAATACATTCAGGGGCTTCCTCTGACTCACTGTAGCTGGTGACCTACTTAATAATCAGTTAAACCATTCTAAGAGCTGAATATAGGTTAAATCTGGTAATGGGAGAGTAGTGAGTTAGTCATTTATGTATGGTCCAGATCTTTCATTCTTGTGGTATATGCATATGAGTCTGAGGCAAATAAGCTGGGTTAAATTCCTGGCCATAAAAAATAAACTTTATAAAATTTATGAACAAATAGAGATAAACAGTTTTATTAATATTTTTATTATGTATAATAGACACTTCAAAAGATATATATATATATATATATATATATATATATATATATATATATATATATATATATATATGTGTATATATATATATGTGTATATATATATATATATATATATATATATATATATATATATATATATATATATATATATATATATATATATATTATACCTTGATATATTATTGGCAAATGTTCAAAATTTCATCAGAACTCAATTTATATATTAGAAAATGATGGTGTGCTCAAAAATAACATTTTCAATTTGGTAATACAAACTATCTCCAAAAGTTGGGAACAGCAATGGGTAGTCCTATGGCACCTGCTTATGGGGAAATTAGAAAATGACTTTTCAAATAAATGCCTCCTAAAACCAGAGGTTAAGATTTTTAGACAATATCTTTACAATTTGGAATTATTCATTAGAAGACCTTTATTATTTTATAGACTGTTTAAACAAATTATGTCCACAATAAAAATCACATTCAATGTGTCTAAAACTAAAGTATCACTAAAGAATGTATAGGTCATGAAAAATGAAAATAATGAGATCACTACTATGGTTCATGTTAAAAACACGAATATTAATCAATATGTTGAATTTTCTTCATGCCATCCTAAATCATGTAAAAACAGGATACCATATAGTCAAGCAAAAAGATACAGAAGAATTATTCTGGATGACACTGTTTTTAAATCATCTTTGAGAGAGTTAGGTCAGCATTTTTTAAATAGAAATTACCCTATTGATATCATTAATACTGCTTTCCAAAAATTATCTTCTCTTACACAACTTAAATCTTTACAATGTAAAATCAAAAATAGAAATGAAGATATTGTACTGAATAGAATCCAAGTTTGCCTAATATAGGTAAGATTATCAATAAATATTGGGATTTATTAACTTTATCATGTAAAGCAAGTGTTAAATCGCTACACGAAAGCAAACCCACACTTGCTTATAAAAGGACTAAAAATCTTAAAGATTTCCTAATTAATTCTAAATTAGAAAAAACATCATATAAAAAAGGATCATCAACTAAATGTAATATAACTAGATGTTTGCACTGTTCTTTTATTAATGAAAATACTTCTTGCAATAGTAATAATAAGAAAGAAACTTTAAAACTTGTGATACTAATTGTGCAACATCAAATGTTATTTATTTGATCACATGCAAAAAATATGGCATCCAATATATCTGACAAACCAGTCAACAAATATCTAAACATATGAACCAACACAGATCAGACATAAAAATTTATATTGATCAATCATTTTCATCTCATGTTGCCGCACATTTTAACAAGAGTTCCCATACTTTGCCAGATTTCTCCCTTTCAACCTATTGTTATAGCTGATTCTGAGCTGGAACGTCTGCTAAAGGAAACCTATTGTATTCACCATCTTAATATGGTATATCCAAAAGGTCTAAATTCAAAAACACTATACGACATTCATTAATCAAATTTATTTTTTAATTATGTCCCCTGTTTACAATTATTTAATTATATTTTTATATTATTCTAATTTATGGAATAACTTAATTAGTGAAAGTATAAACTAAATCATAAAAATAAGTTTACTAGTTCTTCAAAAATGAAAGGGCATTTGAAAATTAATTCTCAATATAATATGATTATTTACAAAATACTTGATTATAAGTATCATGCACAACATAATTTTTTTTTTATATAAATT
The DNA here is from genome assembly GCA_028554795.2 of Sinohyriopsis cumingii. Lineage (NCBI taxonomy): Eukaryota > Metazoa > Mollusca > Bivalvia > Unionida > Unionidae > Sinohyriopsis > Sinohyriopsis cumingii. Next base: position 130,731,185 of record CM068838.1, read on the forward strand.
GAGTTCTGATGAAATATTGAATTATTTTTTAAGTGTGCATTATACATAATAAAAATATTAATAAAACTGTTTATCTCTATTTATTCATAAATTTGTTAGATAGTTATCAATAGAGATATATGTATCTTTAAGATCCAGTTTTATATATTTTTATGTACAAAAATATCATTAATCTGTATTGTATATGCATATTTCCATGTCAATTATTCGTTAAAGAATAAAACAAATAGGTTAAAAATGTCATATTGTTTATATAATTGATCCCTTCGAAATAGAATATATTTAATGATGTAAGCGATGATATTGAATTCAGTCTGACGGAGCAATAAAGCAAAACCAGTATATACATATATATACACAAGACAGAACGGAAAGTGCTATCCCTGGATTCTATAGAAGATTGCTTGATCATGATAGGCAAAATTAATATTTAATACAAATAATACTATCATACAGGTTAGAGAATTTTTAATTCATACTCTACAAAGATTCGAAACCAGGTCTGTGGGGAAACAGCGCCATCGCCTTGCCTGCACACACCGGTCCATACTCCATCACAACTAAGCACACATCACCAAAAAATGATGCAAATGAATCTTTGTTATATGCACTCATGCGTAGCAGACACACTCGCATGATGACCTAGTAATTCATTCTCATCTATCTACACAGTCATTCTGGACTCATTTCATAGGAATCCAGAATGACTGTGTAGATAGATGAGAATTAATTAAGAAATATATTTAATTTTAATTTTAAAGCTCAAAAAAGACAGTGAAGGTTATTTGTATATAGAAACTTTTGTTATTTTTTATTAATATTAGTTTTGAGACAAAAATAGTGAAGCATGCAAGCATAATACTAAGACTGGTGTAGAACCAACAACAAATTTGGAACCAAAAATGGCAAAGTCTGGTACATTCAAAAGTTAAGTAAATCATTATTTTCTGTTTTGCTATAACCCTTTTCAATTCCTCTGAAAGTTTTTATAATGAATGTCACAAATACTAGAAGAAAAGTCAGGCAAGAGCCACAATCATTTCGGGATCCCTGGTCACAACAGGATACCTACATGTATGTCTATCAAGTCTAATAGATAAATGGAAAACAAAGTTTAAATGCAAATTAAATCAGTACTGTGAAACTGTGAAGAGAAATGTCAACCTTTCATTATTTAGTTTTGATTACAAATGTTTGCTGGCAAATCTTCAATCTCTGATGGATGATCACAAACAAAATCATAGATGAAAATAAATAGAACAGTCAATCTCAATTAAGTTTAACATTTTATCAGTATAAAAATTACAATGTCATATATAGCTTACTTCAGTAAATGATTTTGTTGAAATCACTAAAAAAAATTAATCATAATTAACAAGTACATAAAAGTAACAGGCATCTCCTTTCTAAATAAATCAGCTTCAAAATTCATGATATGGGAAAATTTTTCATTGCAGATAGAATTCTCATGCCATGAACAAGATGAACAAAGTGGAATACTGAATATGAAAACATTAGCATATACTTTATTGTTATTGTTTTCAAACCTTATCAAGAACTCTACAGCTATCTACCAACTTACACGATTTTGACTTGAACAAAGTTTGCATTAATGCGATTTAATATTACTTTTTATTTAAATTTAATTATTGTTAGTGAAGACTAAAAAAATAATGAAAATTATTTACCTAAAACAAAAGAACTGGGATTCATAAAGGGATAAAACAAATGGTACTAAAGTTAACTGAATTACGTATTTTTCAAAGGAAATAAATGCAGTGAAACCAAAATTTTCGAGTTTCATTATTTCAGGTGAGGTGACCAGTCTTGGGAACACAACTACATGTATCCTGTAAATCTGGGTTAGCTGTATTTACAATTAATAAAAATGAAACACAAGGAGTACACAAAACAAAATAGTAATGACGATGTAATATTTTATTTAGATACTAAGGTGCTAAAACTTAATACAAGTAAGTCCATGTCTGGTGTCATCAAATTAGGGTTGAAGGTTTTGTTAACAAAATTACTGATGCACAAAAACAGACACATTTCTATAGAGAATGGAACAGATATGACTCAACTGTTTCAGGACAATTAACACACAACAATGTACTGCACCACTGGCAAAGTAACATATAAATTTTAGAGTAAGCTTGCTCATCTAAGGCATTAAGATCTACTGGTCATGCCACAGGATCAAATCTAATGTATTTTGCACAACACAATGGAATTTTGTATCTATATTTGATCAGCAGGGCAAGGCCATTTGTATCTAACCCTTCCTTTACCTAATACTTTCAGACAGAAATGCAACGACAATTTTATCATCATCATTGGCATTGTTCAGAACTTGCCCAATACAGTACTTGCCATCATACTCTGCAGCAACCCACTCATCAGCTTCACAATGTACTCTTTCTGTGTGTGTGTCCTGTCAACAGCTTCACATTGTACACCGCAATCTTTGTTTGTGTCCTGTCACCAGCTTCACATTGTACATTGCACTCTTTGCTTGTGTGTGTCATGTCACCAATTTCTAAAATATTCCTAAATATATACTTTATTGCCTCCCCCAGACTTGTCTATTGTCTGTTTCATGGATTTCCCATCTGATTTTTTTACCTGCATGAATTTCTTGTCCTTCACATGCATGGAACTGCACACCAGCAGCAAAATAGGCATGACAGAATAAGAATGATTTACAGATGGCTAAATCCATTTCATTGATTATGAAGAGAATGAAGACATGGAACCTTTCACTGGCTTTAATTTTTCAGATTTATGTACATGCTCAGATTCTGTATACTTAATCACTTCCAATAATGAAGTATTTTATACAAATCTGCCAGCATCCTGGATAATTTGCTCTCCCTATTTATCCCATCATCCACCATGTGTACTGTCATGGTCCAAATGTTATTGTGAATCCCTTTTCTGTGACACGCCTAAAAATATTGTCAATTGGCAGAAACACCAATGTAATTCATGAACTTTTTATACATATACCAGTATCTGTTGTGTTTTCCAACAAGATGTGACTGATACATGAATTTTATGTGTTCTCTACTCAAATTCAGGATATTTTTTATATATATGTACGATACTTAATGCATCATGGATTGTAATACACAAATGTAAATTGTCAATATACAAGTGTTTTTCAGACTAGTTTGTCTTCATTTAATCAAAAGCATATACTTTTGTGCCTGCTTTTATTACTCCCTCCCCCTAACATTATTTTTGTTACATGCATCATTTTCTTCTGCTAACTGACTTGACTGGTTATGACACCGTTCAGTCTATAACACTGTCAGGTTTTATGGACCCAAACCACCATGTTATAGTGGGGTCACAATGTAGTCATACTCTGCTACTTAGCATAACTGGATCAGATTCTCCCTATTATCAAAATGGAGCCGTGGAGTTTGTTCAACACTTTCTTGAACTTGGATCATCAGAGTTATGATGAAGACTTCAGTAAATCAGGTCCAGGCTCTGGTATCGGTGTAAATTGATCTGACAATTTATAAAAATTATTGATGATTTAGTGACACAGATGTAGACTGGTAAATATAGAGGTTGAGATAGGTGGGCAAAATTTGGTCATACAATTTCATTGACTTAACACTGAGTGAATACTCTCAGAGCATATTAAAAAAAGGTCTTTGAAGAACAATTATTAAAGAGCTATAAAAGTTACATTTGGCTCTTAAACCTATCTAAACATAACAAATATGTATAGAAAATGAGATTGGTTTAAATTTATGTTGAACTTAACATACTGCCATGAATTGAAGGTCTTAAACTATATAATAAGAAAGAGCAATAATCAGCAGTAATTGAAAATATAATTTATTTCCCTAAAATACAACATGAAAGAAGTAAAAATAACTTCAAGTATATTAAATAAATTTCTAAAATCCTTAACCTTCTAACAATTCCAATAATTCCAAGCAATCTAAAATTGTTCCAAAGGTATTCCGAATGATGTCTGTATTGTACTGATGCACCAACAATACACAAGAATCACTAAAAGAATCAAAATGTTATAATCCCAAAATGTTTTTAAATGAAATCAAAGCAATTCCAATACAGTAATAAATCCAATGTCCTTGAATGAATGATTGAGCACTGTCATTCCAACAAATTATTAAAATCAAATAAATAAATCATGTACTCAATAACTCTTACAAGACTAATAATACTATTAGGAATAAATGATTCTGTGTAGTAATTTTTTATATACAAAGCCAATATGTAAATGCAATTAGTAGGGTTCTAAATTAAGCATCTGGTTTTTTGAAATGCTCAATCAGTAAACAAGGGTCATGTGGTCTACTCTTGCTAATCAGGAAATAGGTCAATTGCCCTTTTAGGAAACCCATGACCTCCTTTCCAAGATTTCTTGTCCTTGTTGGATCATGTGATAATGATCTGAACTATAGTATATCCTTGAAACTTATTAATGAAATCAACACAAACTATGCACTGTATATGACTCATCTGTAAAGTGCAAACTATGATCATAGGACATTAGGATTAAAAATGTCATTAACAAAATGACCCTTACCAAAAACTGTTATTACGAAAATAATACACTTAATTATTATAGACATACATAATAATATACTATCCTGCTCTAAATTTTACAGGCAGGTCTATTCACATAGAATCATTTAGGTACTGTGTTCTATTTACCATGCAAGTACTGAAATGTGTGATGATGACAAAGTATTAGGAAATTGTAAAGGCAGAACTTTGTCAACACTGGAAGAGAAAGAGTTGGAAATATAGATGAAATATACTTTCCTAAGAAGTGAAAAACTCCAACCTGAAATTGTATATATTCCAAGCAGATTCTGGCTTTTGTGAGGTCTCTTATGAGAGTGTGCTTCTTAGCATAAGCGTAAGTAGTTACTGAGAGGTTCATGGAGCCTTATACCAAGGGGAAATCACTCTGCTCAACCACCACCTAGGTCAGTAGACAACTTTTAGCACCCTTTGGCTAAAAGTAGTACCTGGGAAAGCTGGATTTGTGAGGTAGTAGTAGTTCTTCTAAGGTCTTATGATTGGGCAACTTATTTAAAGAAGAAATAATATTCTGCTCTTCATCAGCGCAACTGAAGTTTTCTCAGGCAAATTATTTTTTTTTTGACATGCCAGATGGGCACCTCATTTTGAATACAGGAGGGGCCCAATCTGAAATTAGAGGGGCCCTGGCAGATTTTATTTAGCACTGATTAAAATCACTAGTAGTTATTGCAGTGGTTATGCTTCTAATGTTTACTTCATTATTTAAAGATTGCTAAATGAAATCCAAGATGTACTGTACAGCTGAATACTTGACAGAGGAGTCTAAGAGTAAATAAGTTGCTAGGAACATGATTATTTTTGTTTTTACCTATGTGACAAGGGTTCCATAAAATAAAGTGTCTCAACAGTGAACGGTTTTACTGTGATGTATATTTCTCTGCATGCAGACAGGCAGAAACTTGGAAAATATCAGGGTTCAAATAATAATAATAATAATAATAATAATAGTATTGTTATTATCATTATTAATAATATTCTTATCACTATTATCCCAAAGTTTCCAGGTGAATACAGTAAATGATGAAGAAAATACAGTGATCCTCATAATAATGAAAGATATGGGGTAAATAAAACTCTATTATAACAAAGCAATCAAGATAATAAAGCATTCACTTTATGCACAAGTGCTTGCTGGGATCCAATATGTGTGTTATCTCAAGGAAGTTACAGTAGTGGGGTTTATTAATTTTAATCCTGCAATTGTTGTAGAAGATGTATGACATTCAAAACTTTGAACACAAAGTTCTGACATTGTTGATAACAATGTCACAAAAGTTTCTGCTTATGTAGGTGTGACAGCCAGTACTTATAAAAAAAACATTACAAGTCCTAACTTACCCATGCATTACTTTGGAATCAGAGTAAGGGAGACAACTTGTAAAGGATGATTATTATATCTGAAAAGAGGCAAACTGATGATACCCAAGATTTCTATATTTATTTAAGAATCATCTTTTATAATTGCGCCTAATGAAATAGGTTGGGAGAAACAACATTCTTTTCACATAAAAAATGTCCATACCATCTATATTGACAATAAATATCTGTATAAAATTTTAGCATTATGCATGCAGTCAAATTAAGATACTGTAGCATTATGTGTGCAATCAGGTTAAGGTACAGTATTGAAAAGACTAGCATTATGTGCGCAGGGAGACTAAAATACAGTATTGATAAAAGGTAAGTGCTATGTGTGCAGTGAGATTAAGGTAATGTAGTGATAAAATTTGAGAATGGAAAAAAAGAAGTCAGTAATGGATGGAAAGGTAGACTGATGGAGGACAGAATGTGGCAAAAATTACAATGGCCCTCTTTTTAACAAAAACACAAAAATTATGAGCTCATAAATGATTTTCTACTAGCAAAAGTAACAGAGTAACAGAAAGAAAATATATGTATGATGCTCATAAACAGGCATAAAAGGATAAATATTTCATGGATAAACCTGAATAATACAATTAAGAAGTAAATTTGCTTTGCTATTAAGTATAGCTAAATTACTATTGATGTATATATTAGTACTACTGACAATGGAATTTCCTCGACAAAATTTGAACATTTGTGAGAATATAAGAAAGCCCAAACAGAAGCATGAGAAAAATAATCATTGACATGACAATAACATAATGACTGATGCTTGTTCCAATGTCCAGCCAGCTGCCATAATCCTGGACTAGAAAGAAGAAATGCTGTAATGAAGAAAAATACATAAAGTAGTGGGTATTACATGACAAAATGGACAGGTAATTTTAGTGGCATTGGCAATATCAGCATCATTTGTATAAATTTAAAAGGTTATAATGTTCTAGCTCAATTTGATCAAACTCTTTGAAGCGTATTTGGAACAAATGTTAAGCATTTCAGTTATGGTAGTCATATTGGGTGAAACATTGTCATTCATTTCTTCAGCTAGACCATTTTAAATGTGAAAATGCATCCTGTACAATTTCATCAAGTGCAGAGATGAATTCAATAAATTTAAATGTTGGACATACAGTTCACAATACTTGCTGGATGGAGCCGTATCATAAATTAAACTTGCATTACAGCCAGAAGTCTGAAGCATATATGCTGTTTTTTTAACATGTGCAAGTAAATGTTTATTTCAATTATTTTTTATGTATTTTTTTTTTACTAAAACAATAACAAATACAGGATGAAAAGTTCTTGTAATTATTTAAAATCTATCTTTACTGTATAAGGAACTTGAGAGAGAAAAATATGTCACAACTGTTTACATGTTTACTCCTCATAAATCAACTAGATTATAAGATGGCATCTATTGACTTTTGCAGATAAAGCTATGTTTATCCTACTTACATTGTTCATTCACCAAACAACTTAAAGTAACACTTAATTTACTTTACACAATATGACATGACCTTAATGTAATCAAATGGGTCAGAAAGAAAGTTTTCATAAAGTATATTAGGACATCGCTTACACTGCTAAATACACATATGGACTGCAGCATAATAACACTTATTCCATAAAATATACATGTAAGAAAATACCAGATACATGGAAGGATTAATTGAAGAAGAAGAAAATGTTACAAAGAGAGGAAATTGACCTGCCAGATATTAGACAAACAGCATTGCAAATGTAGAATAATTGAAAAAATAAAAGATACAGCTATTCTTTCAATAATATAGCAGCAGTAGTTTTGACAGATTAAAACATCTCTGGAATTATTAAAGAAAGCCACCAAATAAGTAATAACAGGCACATTATTGGTTTTTGCAATCAACTTAGTAAAAGGCAGGAATATGTGGTTTTGGCCACTCAGTAACAGGCATGCATGTATGCAGTTTCAGATGAGTAACAGGCAGACAGGTGTGGTTTTTACATTTTGACCACCAAATAACAGGCAGGCATCTGCTTTGGAGAACTAATGAATAACAGGCAGGTACATGGGTTGTTTTGGCCACAAATTTATTTTTGAATGTAAAATGGTTGCTTTTGCCTCTTCTTCAATCTGTAAGTTTATTTCAAATATGAATGAAAGAGTTAATGTCCAGAATAAATTTCTTTTAGTTCTAGTTTAAGAGATGAAAACACTAATCCAACCTTCATACATTTACTCATATGCGCCAAGTTTAGTAAAAAAAATGTGACCATTTTGCTCTCAACTTAGATGACAATTAAATTTACACAAGAAATAAAAAAGGACTTAAAATCTAAAATCTCAAACAGTAAATAGGTATTAATTACTAGTACTTGGCTACAGCTTACTTTTGTTATTAGTAAAGTGGAAACTTGCAACAAAGCTCATATTAATGGAGATATGGTCAAGGATCCCATTAAATAAGTCAAATTTGTTGTATCAATGATAATTATTTCACATAATTTAGTTATTGGATCATGAGTATCGGTATATAGTGATCATGGGTATCAATATATAGTGATATCTCCTTATTTAGTACTCTATTTTTGTGCTTTTATGCACTATCAGGACATAACCTTGTTAGAACATCCCTCAATTCCCCATCAGTATAAGGTTAAATTATTATAAGGCTCCCATTCAAAGCAGTATAAAGAGGTAGCACCCTAGTACTCATCAAACTGAATGTGTTCATCAATTTTCATGACTGCATACATTGATTCTGAGTGATATACCTATGCACACAGTATTAACATTGATTGTAGGGAAGACATTGCTATCTGCAAATGCTTGACTCGAAACATGGGCAAAAAAAACATCACTTTTACAATGAACAAAAGTAATTACCAGAGCCATAATGTCTGACATGATCAGGACTAGGAGAAAGAGTGCCCTTATTGGGACCCGAGTGATCACATGGATGGCACGGAAGGCACACGTCACAAATACAAAAGGAATCACATTCTGAAAAATAAAAATGTTAATATTCATCATTGTTTGATGTCTGATAGAATAGTCATGTTAGTCCAATATGATACTATTAGACAATATGTACGATATCTAGCTATACATTTAAGAGAAGTTAGTAGCTGTGATATTTAACATTTTGTGATATACTACACTGGTACATATTCTGTTAAAAAACTGAACATTTTCTGTGAATGGCACATTATATATCCATCAGATGTTTAATGATCGTCGATGAAGATAGCTAAAATGTTTGTTCAGATACCACAATGGACATTTGCTTTATTCCAATTATAAGACATCCACAAAGTTTGGTCCAGATTTGTGATGCAGAACTAACGTTATTGTGTGGAAACCATTATTCTTTCAGTCACAGTGATCTTAACCTTTCACTTAACAATCCCAAAATCAATGGACTTCTACCTTATCCAAAGTGCAAGGCATCCACAAGATTTGGTCCATGTGTGCACCAAGAGCTAATGTTATTGTGCAGAAACCATTTTTACTCTTTCGATTACTGACCTTGACATTTGATCCCAAAATTAATATGATACTTCCTTACACCCAGTGCAAGTTACACAAACTTTAGTAACCACAGATGATGAATAACTCAAATTGTTGTATGGAAACCATTCTTCTTTTTTCAGTGTTAATGACCATGACCTATGACCTTTTGACCCCAAAATCAATAGGTTTTTTTTAACCTTAAATGCAAGCCAATGAAAATGTTTGGTACCTGTAAATATTATGTTGGAGAACCTGATTTACTGTGCAAAAACCATATTTCTACTGTCAGTCATAGTGACTTTAACCTTTGACCTTTATTGACTCTAAAATTAATAGGGTTCTTCCTTACTCCATGTGCAAGATATCCACACTGTGAATCATGGACATTATTTTGCTGAAATGAAATAAGCTATAGAAAGATTGATGTACAAAAGGATAGACAGGCAAATCTGGTTCAGCAGTTTATGAGAAGTTGTTTAATGGATTATCTATTTTTAGCAATGGTGGCCATATTTGATAGCAGATCTACATTAGGAACTTTGACGCCACTGGCAAGTCATATTATGTTTCTATATTTGCTGGCAGTTCTAAATGTACAGCATTATAACCACTGAATCTGCAAGTAAAAGCAAATCTTAAAATTAACCTCAACAGACCCATCTCGTATGTCTAATGATTTCACTGCCCAGGCCTATATAATGCTCAAAATTTTAATATCAGTATAAAACACTGAAAAACAACCAAAAATTAAATGGAAAACTTTGAAGATTACAGACTATGGGAGACGCTGCACAACATTACACATCCACTAATGCATATGCATATGTACACACGAACGTACAAAATCACATAGTACCATCGTTTATAAAAATGTTAGGATGATAATAAGCATCATCATTATCATCATAAAAACAACAACAAATCAAACTGTAACAAGACAGCAAAGCTTTCCTATATAAAGACTATAAATACTTGTTTTTGCTCTTGCTAATGATGAGCAATAATGACTGATCATTTCATTGGTTAATACAGAATAAGTGATCACTGTCTGGTAATGTTGTATAGCAAACTTACCCCACAAAATGTATGTGCATATCAATTTTCATATCCCGAAAAGACATGCAAATTGAAGACAAATACTGAAATTTGAAAAATTCTATTAGTACATCCCAGTATAAACTGACTTTCATTTTGTAGAAGCTGACTTCAAATTAAAAGATGTATTTAAAAAGAAAACTTAAAACATGCCAAGGAAGCCAGTGTTGATGCCAATGACATCTAAAAAGCAGATTTTAATATACATGTGAGTTCTCAAACACTTTTATGTAGAGAGCTACTAATAAAAACTCACCTTCCACATCATTAAGGCCCCCATGACAAATGGATTAAATACTGTTAAAAAGCAATACACAGAGGCTGGATCAAAGCTGAAAGGAGACAATTATAAGTGAAAATTAAAAATGTTAGTTGGATATTAATTTCTTTATTCAATTAATGTACAAATGCATTTTTTAAACCTTATTCTATCATAACAAACTGGAAATAAAGACCCATTTAAGTTTATTCCCTAGGAAAGATGTTGTGATGCAGATCAGTCACTTGTTAGGACTGACTTTTTGGGGTAAAAATAATTACCAAGAAATCAAGATAAAAGCATTTCTTCCTTCTAGCTGCTCAGTGTTGAAACCATCTCTTCTTCAGCAATATAAAGTTTCAAATTGTCAGATTGACACCACTTTCATTTAGGACTAACTAGTCATCATTAGATGTCTTTGGTGAAAATCCATGTCACCATTTATTCAAGAGCAGTAGTGACAGCAAGATTTTTCAAGACAGCCATCATGGCGGCTATATTTGATAATGACTGGCTACATTTTCATTTAGGAACAACTACACATCATAAAATGTCTTTTAGTAAAACCCCATGCTGATATGATCAACCATTATGAATAAGTACCAATATAAACAAGATTAAAACATCAAATTTACTCTTTTTTTTCATGAAGGTTCAACCAGAACTCATAAGAAGTCTTCTTGTCAAAATCACCATGTCAATATAATTTTTGTACAGGAGAAGTATCAGAAACAATATTTTTAAGACTGCAGTCATACCTTTTTTCATTTAGGATCAAGTAAAAGTTGAAATAACAAAATTTTCAAGCTGTCCACTATGGTGGCCTCATTGGACACTTGAGCAGAACCATTTTTATTTAGGATAATTACACCACAAAATAATTGTGTAATTAAAGTTTATGACTATTTGCCAAGTAGTTTAAGAGAATTTTGATAACAAACTTGTGCTACAAGATGGATGGATGGATGACAGATAACCGATCATCATTTGAAAATAAAAACGATTTGGTCACCTGTTTTCAGCAAAAGCCATTAGATACAAAGAGAACACAAATATCAAACCAGACATATTTAAAAATAATACTATAATAAATATAGTGCAAACTTCAATATATTCATGTACAAGCCACCCAAGGCAAGTAACTAATCTGGCTGTGTAAGGGAGTTGGCTACTTGAGGTAAACAACAATTTATAAATATAATGAAAAACAGGCATGACTGATACCAGACTGGATATGGGTGGTAGAAATTTGAAGTATGTGACTTTATGGGAAGTTCCATTGTAGTTTTTTATAAAAGAGATTTTTATTTGTTTATTTTAAAGAGTGGACTTGTGAAATAAAGATGGCAAAAAAAATTTTGAAATTTTTATGCCATTTTATTCATTATTCTGAATAAAGTTCATATGTGTAATGTATACCTTAAAACAATACTGCATTGTAATCCAAGTTTCCAATTTTGCAAGAAACTGTCCCACAAGTAGTTTTATTGTCTGCTATGCAACATGTCAACTTGCTGCTAGATCAGGATTCTCAAGAAATTCCCTAACATATAGTCTGTTTCTAAATTCTTTAGTAATTTCTTTTTCCCATAAATGAGATGCTGTAAACACATTACATCCTATTCATTGTTGGTTCTCTTCACCATAATGACTTATTTTTTATAAAATGCTGAACATACAAAATTTTTGACATGATCAGATTAGTTTGCTTAATATCTCTTGCTATTTATTAGCACTGTTACGTTGAATTTTGTAAAACCAGCTATAAACCTGACCTAATTACTTGACCGAAATGCTGACAGAAACAGTCTAAAGTAATGTATTTCATTTCCATAGCCCTATTAATAAACATTACATCTTTTCAAAGCTTTGCACAGAAAAGGCAGACATATTGCAAGTCATGAAAACACGGGTGTGGTATCCCATGTGTCCAAAATTAATATTATTTTGAACAGAATATTCTGGTGACGATTGTCTCTTTTCAAATGGTAAGCGATGCAGTACTTTATTTTCATCAATCAATCGAATTTGGTATGCGTTTTGCTTCAGTATTGGTGATGGAAACCTTAGATGCCCGACAGCATTTTAACCTTCATTGAATTTAGTACATCCTTAGAAATCATATAATTTGTTGACATTTAAAATGCAAAACAAATTATCTCAAGTCTTGATTAGGACAATCTATATTTCATGCCAAAGTTTCAGGAATTATAACTTATACTTATGGTACTTCATGTTACTAATACAATTGGGGCCCTGAGTGGCCGAGTGGTCTAAAGCGCTCTCCGTTACGGATCACTGCCATCTCACCTCTTTCTGCATGGGTTCGAGTCTAGGATTCGGCCAATGTGGGAATGTGAGAAAGCTTGCCAGTAGCTTCTCGTGGGTCAGTGGTTCTTTCCGGGGTTTTACCGGGTTCTTTCTCCACCATTAATACTGGCTGCCATGTATAGCCTATCATGTGCTGAAAAATGGCGTTAAACCCTACAACAACAACAACAACTAATACAATTACTGTGACCTTGCAATTGGGTCAAAAATATTCATAAGGCCCTTCTGTGTTCAGTGATTCCTGATTAAAGAATGCTTCATGGCGGCCACACAAATATAAAATCCCATGGTATTAGTGAGTCACATTATAACAAGGTTTGTTATAAGTAAGATTGAATCATTATAGTAAGGTTTGTTTCAAGTAAGGTTGTCATTACGCTGTATAAAAACTACAAAGTATATTTTATTTACCGATGTGAAAAAAATAAAATTTTCACTGGTTCTCACCAGATAAATACAATAGTAGTGTGAAATAATTCAAATATTATCAACAGTATTGATAGGTCTAATTTCATCTAGTTAAAATGGATCTGTGACCATATCCACATTACACAAGGGACCACAGTATACTGAAGGACTTGAACAGAATCAACCACAGAACTTCTAAACATACATACATACTTAAACCTCTATGGCCATGCACTGATCTGGAAGAATTCTATGATTCTGATCAAATCTACTTTACCCTTCATAGCCAAGCATATATGCAAGTAAAACCATGACTGAAAAAAGAAAGAAAGCAATGACGGAAAGTGGAAAAGGTTATTTTGAACTCATGGTACATGAATTGAATATCTCATTGGAGACAAAACAATCTTTACTTGCCTGTTTATGCTAGCAATATTTCCAGTGCCAAAGAAACCAATTAGTATCAAAAATACTTGATAATTGTTAAGGATAGATACATGTAAATATGAAGTCTAAAAGAATAGTTGATACTAAAACTCATTACATGCTAATACCAAGCATTATTATGTACAATAATTCTGTTCCGCAGACTTAACACAATTGAGATAACTGAACAATATTTTCCTGTATATGTTGTCAAGCAGTATACACTGTCAACAGGACCTGCATCATGATATTACACCTGTACATGTTGTTGTTAGGTGGTGTACATTGTTGACAGGACCTGCATCACGATATTATACAGGTTTATGTTGTTGTCAAGTGGTGAATACTGTTGACAGGATTTGATCATGATATTATACAACTGTTTACAGTTACCTAACTTGCCCAATATATTCATGAATGAAATTCTGAATGTAGTTAAATAAAGAATACAAAGGACATACTTCTTTAAACATATGAAACATTTTCTTAATCGTAATTTTCAGAAATCTGTTACACAGATTATTCTGCGAGTATTAAATATATACTTGCTTATGAGTAGACATTTTATCCTGACAATTTTATTCATGACATGTAATGGTCATCTTATAATGATGACATACAAAAGATTTTGTAATTCTAGGGGACTACTGGAAACTCTAGCTTTTTGCAGTATCTACACATATTGTCAATTCAAATATGTTTGCATCTGATGCAGTAAAGATTTTGATTGGATTCGCATTTCTTTTTTGATATGCCAACTCTAATTCCCAAGTTATCTGCCAGTGCACTGGGGCCAATAAGCCCTTGGTTTGTAAAGGAAGCAGTGACTTTGTTTTCAGGAAGTCAATTCTTCTGATCAAGCTCTGAGTTTGATACCTGTTCAGTGCCAAAGAGAGTCCTACAACTGCATGTGACATTAATCCCTTAGCGGCCTCTATGCTTTCCCACGAGACAACTCTTTAAGCAAGTTTGTAGAGAATCATGGATTTTTCCATCGATTATATGATTCAAAGATGGACAATATGCAAATTGTCAATTTATTTGTGACATATTCCACTCAATAATATAATTGTATTTTACACTGGTTTCATCCTTATTTTTCCTATCAATCTATCTATATATCCATCCAGTCTGGCTTGTTTATTTTCACAAAGCACAACTCAGACTGACAAAGTCCAACCCTTCAGACAAATCTGACTTGAAAATAAACCTTGACTTATCAGAGGGTGAAAGAGAAATTAGTGGTGGGTATTGTGGCTCATTATAGCCCTGAAAAGGGGGAAGGTCAACTTATAAGCAAGTGTATACAGTTTCTAATACCTCTAGTGGCCTCATTGTTTTGGTGTACACAAATCACAAGCTGGTCAGTCCGACTCATTAACTTCTCCACAAACAAAAACCTATAAATACCAATAATTCTAACAGAACACCAAGAAAGGCATCATAATGATGCTATGCATACAATCATTATAGGACAGTAGACCATGACCAATCTACCCACCCCCTAAAAAAACAATTTATATTTTTCTGTAGATACAAATTTTCATGGTATTATGATAGATAACATTTCATATAGCACGTAACAGTATGGATTACTAAGGGTATCTTATTATTTCAATGCAAGCATCATTCTGCATTTTATCTTTAAATGAATGGTCTTACTGAATACAAAATCAAGGAAAATTGATACTGTCTATACTCCCTTACGAGTTAAGTCCAACTGTAAACAACACAGACCCTGGTCTAATTTAGCATAATGTATCTGCAAATCAAGATCTATTGTATTAGCTCTCCTGATTAAGCCTAACAAACTATATATAGCCAGTTGATTATTCCTAACAAACTATATATAGCCAGCTGATTATTCCTAACAAACTATATATAGTCAGCTGATTATTCCTAACAAACTACATATAGCCAGCTAATTGTTCCTAACAATCTATATATAGCCAGCTGGTTATTCCTAACAAACTATATATAGCCAGATCTTCTGTCACATTATCTGATGGCATATTTTCTGGGTCTGTGTGTAGTCTGCAGTTGGGAATTTACTTAAAAGCTAGTACATACAGTACCCTAGAAACATTAGTACATTAACAGTATTGTGGAATGGACTTAAACCAAAGATGTAAAAATTCCTCAACTAAAAAAATCCAATCATCCATACAAAAATGTATACTTTCCAATTCCATAACAATGTCATGAAAAAGGTACATGAAGACAAAGGCCTGCAAAATAAAGAACAACATACATTTAAATTTTGATGAAATTGTTGACGACACCCTGTTGGTGCCTCAGAAAATATATTCCTATGTCTAATCATGCAAGGTCAATGAAGATACTATTCACACTTTGGACTTGCAATTCTAGATTACAACTATCCAGCAAAGATTTCTGAAAAATCTATTTTTACTCAAGGATGCTAACAAAGTATACAAACAAAAAAGTATTTTCTGAATATTTGTGAGTTTCAAACAGAATGCCATGCATGAGAAAGTACTCTTTAAAAAGGATATGAAAAAGGAAGCTCTGCGAACATCATCAAACTCCAAGGATCTTCTGGGCTGGCTTATGATGGATGAATGCAGAAGATAAAAGTCTATGGTTTCTAGCTGGAAAAAAAAGGAAAGAATTGTCTGCAATTTCACACCATATTGATAACACCAATTTTTGGCTCAAGTCTTCTTCAAAAGCAACAGAAGGATCCATATAAGTACTTCTCTGTCAATGAATGATGCTGAGAATTTACAAGACTGATGTTTGCAATTAACAGCTAAACTGAACTTTACTTCATGTAAATTTTACAAGTTCTAACATCATGTATCAAGTATTCTCTCTAACCAAGCTGACTGTGACGATAGCCATTATGCTGGAAGGGCATGTTCAATGGAGAAAGCCATCAACACTGCAAACTTGTCCATTAAACATTGCGGATGTCAGTCACAGAAATCAAACTCTGATGAAGTACATTATAAATACAGTACCATCACTGCAGAATTTCAGGCACCACATAACTATGTATCATATGTGTACTGATGCTTTGAATTCATTTATCATCAAGGGTCAAATTTTTATAAATAATTTTTTTTTAAATATGACAAGCTGTATTTTGTTTTAACTTAAATTTATGAAATGGTCATGGAACTAAATTGTTTTTAACAGCAGTCTCATTGTTTGCTAGCCTTTAAATTTGTTGCAGCAACCATGAAATCAACAAAAAAGTATTACCCCATGTAAAACAGTGAATTCATAGTACATTTGTACCTCATGCAAAAATAGTGAATTCAATGTACCCCATGTAAAATTAGTGAATTCACAGTACATGAGTAACTTGTGCAAAAAAGTAATTCACAGAACACAAGTAACCCATGCAAAATAGTGAATTCACAGAACACAAGTAAACCATGCAAAATAGTGAATTCACAGAACACAAGTAACCCATGCAAAAATAGTGAATGCACAGAACACAAGTAACCCATGCAAAAATAGTGAATGCACAGAACACAAGTAACCCATGCAAAATAGTGAATTCAAAGAACACAAGCAACCCATGCACAAATAGTGAATTCAAAGTACACAAGTTAAACATCTGGTTCAAAATGTTTATTCAGCACTAGTCCCTGATCTATGAAGTCAATAAATATAGAATCTATTTTAAAAAATCTTATTCATCCTGAAAGTCTTCACAGTGCTAAGAATAATTAAGATAGACTTGATGCAATATTCTTTTAAGATGAAATTGGACCTAAAAATTGATTCTTCCATTCTCAAATGTGCATAAATAGCAGTACTCAAATTTTTAGTTAACACCTGTAAACAATTTTAATATTTTTGCCCTTGTGATACATTTTGCAGAAAACCATTGGCACAAATTATTAAAATAAGTCTCAATAGGTTTACTGAAAAATGTACAAGCCAGAGCAATAAATTGAAAAATTCTAGACTTTGGTGGTGGCTTCAAACACTAGAGAAACACTGCTATCCCTCAGTGTACATATACATGTACCTACAAGAATGCAAACTTCATTGTATTCTTCATCAAGGCTCAGTCTCCTATCTATCTTATACTGAAATCTAGAGCAAATTTTTGAAAATCAAGAGATATTGCCATTTCAGGTACACATCAGCATTTCTAAGTGATATTATATACACCACTGAAAAGTAGCTACACAGTTTCTGTATGTGTGTGTCACACATTAATTCCAAAATGGAAGAACATGGCAGCTCTATGTAGTAATGGGTAAAAAAGGAATCTGAATGAGGTCAATATTTCTAAGTAAAATATATACTCACATACAAGTTGAGTCCAATGGCAAACTTCACATACACAGATCTACCAAGGCACATTGTGCTGGCAGGTCTGGGTATGTGCAAGTTTTTAGGAGTAATCAGTAGAACAAACAACACAGACCCACACTTACCAGGACATTATTTGATGACAAATCAGAGTCTATGCTGTTTGTAGTTGGACTTGACTTATATGTGAATATACACATTAATGTTAAACAAAATATATGTTACTGCAAGAAACTTCAACAGGGCTGAGCATTTAAACCAGAGTTACATTATTATATGCAATGTGGTTTTAATACTAGATGTAACAAAATAAAAATACATACAGCCTAAATGAACAGAGGTACAGATGCATCCACATTCATAAGTACAAAGGAGTTTTATATGCTTCATTTCTCCTTAAAATTGAAGTACAAATAACGAAATCCTAAGTATGAGCTAATGGCAGCAGCAATCAACATGTACTGACAAGATTTGTGAAGATTTATCTTTTACATATACATTGCATATAGCTTTGCGTTAAATATTTCTTACCTTTTTAGAATCTATATGGCTGAGTGAAGCCTCTAGTTGGATCCATACATACAGGACACCACACAGTGACATCACAAACATAGCCTCATGTGTGATTCATGGTTAAGGTAATTGAATAGATATAGTAAAAATTACATTACATATGACTGAGATAACAGATGGATCGACTTAACTGTTTCAATAAAAATTCTTTATTATAAAATAAAAACAAAATGTTGCTGAATATACAAATTGTGAACTTTATAAAACTGTCAATTAATAATTGGGGTTTCTTTATATTATTATTGTTATTATTACAGCTTATATACAGATAAAGTGAAGAAATAGATACTTCACCATTTCAACTTCCACAGAACTGTGTTCAAAGATTTCATGATAATTTATTGCTCCAGATATGCTTCACAAAATGACCCATCTTGAGCTAAATGCATAGACTTAATTTTAAGGATGAATTACTTTTGACGTTAATTTCTTTAGTAAAAATACTGGAAGAAATTTAATAATATATACTACAAGATTCTGAAACAATCTGCAAATCCATACATGTTAACATATACCTGATTTTACAATTAGATTTTGACATACAACTCTGATTATCTGAGTTTCTTCTATCATGACTGAAGTTTCCTCTTCTACATATTAACTTAACTTCTGTTTATACAAGATGTGCATGCATTAAACATTTTAATATTTTCTATATGGCCCATATTTGAGAGCAAAATGTTTTCAGAAATGGATGACATATTTTTAAGTTGGATTGTCTTCTGAAGTCAGCTTAATTCAAAAAATTTTGGTTACATGAATAAACATAAAGGTTTATAAACCGTGTCCCTTATGAAATGGTGTACTTAATACAGAGGTGCTGGTTAAGTAAAATTTCACTGTATATATATATATTCCACAACTTCAATATATTGCATAGAGGATCATTTAAAATAAGTATTTAAAGCCTTGAAAGGGTATAAGTACAGACCATTTCCAAAAGTCTTTGTTAAGATGTACGATATTGCTTTTTTTTATAAAAGATATTATAACGTTTATGAAGCCATAATTGTCAGAAAACATTATCAATATCATGGATATATGAAACACATATGATTTTATCTTTTGGGAACAAGTCAGTTTATGGTTCAACAACATAAATTTCAATTCATGACTATTAAATTGTACTGATAAAGAAGCATGAATACACATACACATGAAGGAGTAAAATTAAATGAAGAAACTAACCATCAAGCGTAACTGATTAAGATTCATTGCTTGTCTGATGGAGTACTCAATTTGCAGATAAAAGAATCAGAGCTTAATCTCCAAAAATGTACCAGAATGATGAAAGTAAACAAATCCTGATTCCACACTGATATCTATTGTTGTTGATTACAGTCTTTAAAAGGATATGATACACTTAGAAGAATGTAAGTTGACATGAAAGACAACACAATGGACAGCAGCCTACTTGGCATCACAGATGTCACCAGGAGAGGTTCAATGAAGGATAATCCTGTAAAAAATAATTAAAAATTAAAATGTTTGGCAAAAAAAAAGAAAGAAATCCACATTATTTAATTAATTTTAAAGTCAAGTAAATTAGGGAATTAATATGTATTGTGTACAGCACATCAGCACAAAGAAGTTAATTAAAATCATTATCATTTAAGAAAATACATAATAAGAACTGAACATACAATATTCAACATAATAATCACAATGTGTGTCTAGAATTCATTGTCCGTTTAAATTTCATGAGACTTAATCTCAACATAATAAGGATGATATCAACACAATTTCCATCATTTATAAAACACTACAAAAACTAGCTCCCTTTGTTGATCTTGAGCATTCTCTCCATAGATGTGCATTGTCTCTTTCAATATAGTTACACTGGATGAAACATAATTAAGATTTATCTCATGACCGATACTGATTTAACACATTAAGATTATTGGCAGCCATCTGACAGGTCCAGTTGTAATATCCACAAAATATTCAGATTCTAAAAGGTTTTGGCAACTGCAGCTCTCCCATGTGGCAATCCTGGATTTACAAATCTGCTTTATAAGAGAAAGTTTGTGAGTTTTTTCCCCAAACTAGGATTTGTCTTTATTGAGGCATGTGCAAGAATAATTGGGAAGATTTTAAGTTTGATGTTTAATAGTCAATAAATATATCACAGTCCATGAAGTTTATTATGATAGAAGACTTTACATTTTGTTCCCTCTTTGTTTTTAACTGTCTTCCAAAAGAAACATTTAAATATACATATATACATACACACATATATATGTCAATTCAACTTTAATTTAAAACCTGCATCC
Organism: Sinohyriopsis cumingii; assembly: GCA_028554795.2. NCBI lineage: Eukaryota > Metazoa > Mollusca > Bivalvia > Unionida > Unionidae > Sinohyriopsis > Sinohyriopsis cumingii. The sequence continues at coordinate 130,752,300 of CM068838.1, forward strand.
ATATATCCATCATGTCTTTGTTATTTATCATTTTCATGGGCATGAAATTCTACCCATCCTCATATCTTTATTTATTATCAATTTCATGTTCAAGGTAAACAACCCATACTTTTTTAATTATAATTACAAGAGTATACATATTTGACATCTTTCTTGCAAGTTGTGCCATCATATCTCTGAAATGGTGATAAAAAGTAACAGATCTTTATTGTTAAATGATGTGCACTATATGAATAAATTTAAAATGTGGGCACTCTGTGAATTCTCTGTTGGACTTATTTAACATTCTTGATAAAATGTTTACAGTCAATTTTTGCAATGTTGAAAAAAGTGCATTTCCGTTACACTATTTAAAAAAATGGTCAAACAAATGGTTGTACTCTATAAATTTCCATAAGGCTAACTTTTTGGCATTTCTGACTGAAACACAACATTTTTGAAACTATAAATACATGGGTTTTTCCCTACTACTGTATAAAAGAACTTGGTCCTAATTATTATGTTCCTTCTGGTATATAATTCCTGCAGTAAGTGGTTCAAGCAGATAACAGGAATAACTCTAGCATCATGTATGCATGCATGCATGAACATTCAAAAGAACTTAATGGATAAATAGAAAAAGCAATAATACCCTATCCTGCCATACTCATCCAAAACTTCATACATGTACCAGGCAGTATATTTCCAATATTTTCGCATTTGTAATACCCTATCCTGCCACACATAACCCCACTGTCTTATCATTGGGGTAAAAATTAAAAACTATGGAGGTACTGTATTTTATGTATCTTTTTATAGAAGAAAAAATAATGATTCATTTCAGAACCACATTAACATACGCAGGTAAATAACTAAAAAAACGACTTTCTAAAACCTGAAATTTTCCATAAGTTGCATTTGGCCTGAATATCTTTCACAACATTCCATTTAGCCACAAACATGTGATTAAATTTTTAAAACTCTTTTGTTATGGAAAATGAAAACATGCTGTTAATATCATTAAATTTATAAGATTACTGATGAATTTCCATACACTCCTTTCTGATGGAAACTAATAAAATACCAATACTTTGAAAAAATACCAGAAAAAATACCACAGTAAACCAGTAACACTGTGCACCTCTAATATGTACACATGCATGAAATAAGAACAAGTGCAGCAGGTGTAAACTGAAATTCCAAAAACTGTAAAATAACTTACGCAATACCACTTTTTACCTGTGACGAATTATCAGCTATATACCTAAAATGATCCAGCTCAGCACCTGGTTTATCCATGGAAGACCTTGCTTGTTAAATATACTCAGGGATGTTGCTTTCACTACAATAATTGTGATACCAATTTGGATAATCTATTAAACAGAAAAATATGAAAATGGACACATTAATAAGTATATTCTCAGTTATGATGGAGAATAAAAATTCACTTTAAATTTATTTTTGATTTTACAAATCTTTAAAGAAACTATAAAGTTATGTCTAATCATTTTATTTTATAAATTATTATCCCTTCTCACATGGATTGTAACATGAAACTCTGCACTAAAATGATTCTGATGTTAAGTGATGTGATGACTTTAAAATTAGAAAAAAGAAGTCTGTACAAATATCTTAAAATAAGAAATCAGGAATCAGGAATTTGTGAAAAAAATAAATCTGTTCTCTTGGTAATCAATAAAATTAACTCACCTGCACTGAAGTACATGAGAGCTCAGAGCACTGGCATAGTGTGATTTGACATGGCTCATGTAAATAGCATTGGAAACATGAAGCTTTTACTGAAAATCAGTCACATTCATGCTTATTATTGTCACAAATCATTTACAATAATCAGAACAGACTGATTGAAATAAGTTATTTCAAATGAAATATGATAATATTTTACCTGAAAAATAAGAATCATTAGAGTTTTCCTGTTGATCTGTGAATAACGATATGATCTGAAAAATACAATGAAATGGTCTGAAAAATACAAGGCAGCAAATATATATATAAATCAATTAAGTTTTTTCATAAGGATAACATATATTTACCAGTCAAATCCAACACAATACAGACATATAGTTTACAAATTTTGGCTCAGATTTTTATTTTCTTCCTTATTCCACTCTTCTTTTTAAGATTTCTGATCTCTGAAACATTTAAATAATTCATGTTTTCTCAAAGCATTTGTGTTACACATTTGTTTTATTTTTAAAAGTTATTTTCTCATCTTGCCAAACACTTGAATGGCTTGAAACATTGGGAAACTGTAACCTATTTCTAAAGACAAATTTTGTTGTGATTTAGGATGGGTGCTGACAATAAGATTTTTCAGGATGTTTACCATTGCAATCAAACAACATTCCAGATTAATACAATTTTAATAAATAGCCAGTGTCATGGGGAGCAAGATATGTTACATTTTTTTAAATCATGCTTACAAAATACCTAGAGGAAGAGTAGCAACAAAATGTTAAAGACTGCCACCACAGCTGATGTTGCAAAAAGTACAATAAGACTTCGCCAGTATGTTAATTTGAAGACAAATATGTGATTGGGAGTATGCCTGTATGTTAATTTGCAGACAAATACGTGATTGGGAGTATGCCAATATGTTAATTTGCAGACAAATATGTGATTGGGAGTATGCCAGTATGTTAATTTGCAGACAAATATGTGATTGGGAGTATGCCAGTATGTTAATTTGCAGACAAATATGTTACTGGGAGAGAATTCAGTTTACTTTATAACCTGATTTAGTTTTGTTTGATCATTATTTCAGTTTAAAACAAGCACATAAAATTCATGACAATTGATGGTGCTGAATAATAGTGAATTCAAATTGCCATACCTTTAGAGCAAATACATCTAATAATATCAGAGAGTTAGTATGCAGCTAATTTGAATACTGTATACAATCGCTTATATGTAGAGTCCAACTGCAAAATGCATAGACCAAGATCTACTATTGCAAAATCTGCCGGCAGAGACTCAACAGTTAAATATAAACAGATTCAAATTTACAAGTCTGGTCCTTCTTACACAGAGATAAACAAGCTATACAAAGAGGTATACATTTTTCAATTTATCATAATTCAGCTAGTTTTGATAATGGTATGGATATATATTCAAGTAATTGGTGTGACACCGCTCTGGTGGCCTAGTGGTTAGAGCATCCACCTCAGATGCTGGAGGTCACGGGTTCAAACCCTGGCCCAGCCATACCAAAGACTTATTTAAAAAATGGTAATAGCAGCTGCCTTGCAAGGCACTCAGCATTAAGAGGGTAGTGTTAGGACTGGTTGGCCTGGTGTCAGGATAATGTGACTGGGCAGGAGATCATGCTACATGTCTGTGTCATGATGCCCCAGTGCCAGACATCACTATAAACTGTCATAATACAGACATTGTAGTGATACGACTGAAAAATTGTTTAAGCTATGAAAAAAATCTAAATCACACACACACACACAATTGGTGTGACATTATAAAATGTTAGTATATTCTTCTGACAAGATCAGCTGGTGTACCTGTTGTGTAAGAAACAAAATACAACACTCTCTCATTGTAAAGTCCTTCATTATAACACAGTTCCTTTTAAAAGGTGAGTATGTTGATGGATCCCATTTCATAAATTGTCAGTAAAATATATTAAATACACCAATACAGGTAAACCACCAATTTTCTAGCACCCATGGTTCCAAAGCCTTGCCGGATTAACAGTTTTGCAAGACCAACCGAGGTCATGCATTGCCAATATAATGCAGTTTCATCTGCATTATACACCTGCTCAGGACTGAGGTGATCATCAACTACAAGCTCCTGAAATTTGTCCACATACCTGGCAGCACCTCCGTGGTCTGCAGACCGTTCTCCACACACTTTATGCGTGGAAATTCCATGACGCTTATTGAACCTTTGAAGCCATCCTTCACTCTAGTCACACTCATGTTCTAATTTAAGTTCTTTATGAAACAACTGAGCCTGATCCATTACCATCCTGCCCTACAAGTCCATTCAGTCACTCCGACGTTGTAGAAACCATTCCATCATCAATTGGTATTGTTCGGTACTCTTAACATCTTTCATAGTTTTTCTAACGTTAATTCGCTTCTTGGAATCACTTTCTGAATAGAATTTCAATATTTTGTCCCTCTGCTTCTTTATATCGTAAACAGTTGATAAACCAATACCATATGTGTCACACAGCTTTCACACAGAAACACCAAGGTCCAGATTTTTCAACAGTTCTACTTTATCTTGTAACGCTGTTGACTGGTGTTTATGCTTGACACCACCACTGACACTTACATCTTTCTTAGAAGCCATAGCTAGGGTTAAATGTAAGTAAAATAAGCTAAGAATTGCACAAAATACAAGTATCACCACCAACAATTGCAGTGTAAACAATCCAAGTGAGTGCACGCCCAGTTAACTAATTTGGCGGTGTCATGAATTTCAAGTGCCTCTCGTAATTTTGTCAGGATTAAAAGAGGTGCCAGACCATCCGGTGGTTTACCTGTATGATATAAGGTGAAACAATCTAAGGTTCTCATACACAATGTTATGATGTAATGTAAGGTAACAATATATATATAATGAGTCCCAGCCATTTTTTGTGCGTGCTCGACGTGGGACGCAGGGGTAGATTAATCACTGATTCTTACAGTATTGTATGAGTATCAGTGGTCCCTATGAAACATAACATACATTCTTGCAGTATAGTATATTTATCAGTGGTCCCTATGAAACATGACATGCATTCTTACAGTACTGTATGAGTATCAGTGGTCCCTATGAAACATGACATGCATTCTTACAGTATTGTTGTGTCTGGTTTTTAATTTGAGTGGAATTATTTATTCAAATCATTATTCACTGGAATTACAAAGTGCTTAATAATATTCTTAGACAAAAACATTAATTTGGATTTATTAATAATTCAGGCAAGGACATTTTGTATTATATTACTGTGATACATCAAAAGACTGTTAACACATCAACACATTCCAGGTCAATGGCATACGGCACATTTGAGATTAGAGGCACATTAACATATTCAATATTGCAATTTATTTGGAATACCACTGGAAATCATTTGAGCTCCACATTTGGACTTGTGATAGAACCTTTGACTATTTGGGATTTAATTCACAATATTGTAAGTCATTTTTAAATTTTCACTTTGTAAATTAGGGAAATAAATTATTTGTTGAATTTTACAAAACTTGTTGGCTTTTGCTCTTTTCTGTCACTTAATATTATAAAACCATAGCATCATAACACTACATCATTTCAACTTTTTATAACTTTGACATTTTCTGTCAAATTTTCATGAAACTGTTTAAACTTACAAAGTTTTCAAAACAAAAAATTCTGGTATTAAAAGAATGGATATGCATATAAGCAGGCAGACTATTCTATGTATTTTCTGAGGCATCGATAGTAATGGGGTATCAGTCTTTTGGGTCAATAGTAATGGGGTATCAGTCTTTTGGGTCAATAGGAATGGGGTATCAGTCTTTTGGGTCAATAGTAATGGGGTACCAGTCTGAAGGGTCAATAGTAATGGGGTATCAGTTTGAGGGGTCAATATTAATGGGGTACCAGTCTGAGGGGTCAACAGTAATGGGGTATCAGTCTGAAGGGTCAACAGTAATGGGGCACCCAGTCTTTTGGGTCAATAGTAATGGGGTACCAGTCTTTAGGGTCAATAGTAATGGGGTATCAGTTTGAGGGGTCAATAGTGATGGGGTACCTGTCTGAGGGGTCATCTGTAATGGGATAACATTTTCATTTAGAACACAAAATTTTTTTATGCATGTGAGTGGAAAATTCCACAACAATCCTTCCTGTAATTTTGAAGGAGAAGCAATACAAATTCTAAGTGCTAACTTACAACTAGATTCACCGCAAAATGTAGTACATGTACTCCATTGTAACACAAAAGCTACTGATCCAAAATTGAAGGAGTGTAGTAGAGAGTTTATTAAAAGCTGATGATAAACATTACCTACCTTGAGACATAGATGAGGGATGCAACAATCAGTATTACACCACAAAGGACTCTGAAAGAAAAATTGCAGGAAGTATCATGTATTTCATCATTAATCATAATAAAATGTTTTATTATCTTGTTTGAAAACCATGCAATAAATTCAAAACAGGAAGAACTAATTATAAGATGTTTAAATAATTTTGCTTCATTCAATGAAACACATATATCTGTACCTGGTTCAATAGTTGGAAGTTTTATGACAAGAGAAGTTGATGCTTTCGAGTTTAATGTAATTTCTCAGCACAAGATAGGTTACAAATGGCAGCCAGTATAATTGGTGGAGGGAAAACTGAGAAAACCGCTGATCCATGAGAAGCTACTCGCAGCTTTCTCAACCATGGTGAGTATTTGCTTATTTATAATGGAAACCTAAATATAAACAGGCCAGACTGCCATCAAATACTATATGTACTCACATAAAAGTTCAATCTGACTGCAACTAGTAGAGACCCAGACATGTTGCTGCATATTTTGGTAGTGTGATGGGGCATCTGTGTTCCAGGAACACATTTCTGGTTCTATTTAATGTGTGTGTGTGTGTGTAGGTGTGTATGTACATGTGTGTGCATGTGTGTGTGTGATGACAATATGAATGCTAAGTCTACCAACTTGTATTATTTGGAAGTGTCTCAAATTAAGAAATGAAAACTGGTATTTAACTTTTTATATGAATCTAAATTTCCACTCATTTTCTACAGGCTTTATTACTAGATAATTTATTTTAAATATTAATATTTCACTGATGTGGGTTAAGCACACTGACCAAACACTCACATCTGGGTTCAAAAGTGCCTCCCCCACAACTATCTATTAGGTTGGCAGGTATGATACTTGCTCATACTTTTATCAAGACATCATGTTATGACAGTTATGTACTTGTCCATGCTAATCATGACACATGTTATAACAGTTATATACTTGCTCATGTTTTTATCGTGACATGTCGTGTCATAACAGGTTTGTACTTGCTCTACAGAAGATCTTCAAGCATAAAATAAAATAGGAGATTTCACATACGATATGACAAGGACAAAGAGACCCAATTAAGCTTCAGGATTTTGCCAAAGATAATTTAGATTAACTGTAGGAGCTTGGGAAAGGTACCAAGGGAGTTATTTCAGTAGATGTGGGTCAATACATGTAAAATGAAGTTTCAGCTGGAATGTGGAATATGATTTCACACATATTCTCATAAAAACAAGAACAGAATGACTTGTTTCAGGTCTGAAGAAGCTCCAATCAAATCCTGATAAAATTTGAAAATGGGCATAAATGAGTGATCAAACAGAAAAACTGAAAAAATGGTGTATAACCATACAGTATTAAACATGTCAGATTCTAAAATCATAGATAAAAGTTATGCAATGATGGGGCTTCCAAGAAATACTTTCTTTCACATAAAAAATCCATTTTATGTAACAAACCGATTTAGTACACACATACCAAATTAAAGAAAATCCAACTGCACAGTGGTGAAAATTAGGTCAGTCTCATAGCAACAGAAAGTTTTGAATTCGGAAATAAAGTAAAATAAGATCAGAATATGAAACAAAATGGGTTTTTTTTTACAAGTCACTTGATTGATTTCAACAGATGGTATGTATTGGGCATAATAGGAAAATGTCAATATTAAATGGACTTTGATTCACATCCCTTGGATCTCATATGGAAAGGGAAATAATTACATATTTTTAAAAAGCCCACAACATCTACTACTATATGAACCTAGAGACAAACTTATGGTCAACAAAATACTGAAAGGGAGGTAAACAAAAACTATGACCAAAGTAGAATGACCCCATGTAGGGAATTTAGTAGCACAGGCAGGGTCATTTCCAGATCAACAAGCACTTACCTGCATCTAACACTTCAAGCAACAGAAACAGATCACCCCAACCCCTAAGCTGCAGAATTTTTTAAGAAGTCTCAAATGTAATCAAGGGAGCAGTTCTAAATCCAAATTTGAGAAATCTCTGTACGAAGGAGATGGTCTTAATACAAGGCACTGTCTGACTCCCTTTCAGATGCAGCCTTGGAGTATGCAATTAAGTCCAAACTGAGATATCCAGTGAAAACTTTAAAAAAAAACAGTTGCATCAGCATTTCAATATTAGAGATGCCCCAATTGTAGCTGAATTCAACATCCAACAGTTTGCATCTTCTCAATTCTAAGGTGTTAGTGCAGTAAAGATGCATGCAAATTAGCAATGAATCAGACCCAAAACAATTCAGCAAGCGTGCAAATAGACAAAGAGTATTGTTGGAGAAACCTATTTATGGCTCAAAGGTTGTTTTTAAAAGACTGACATCATGCAGTGGAAGAAGTTCATAATAGCCCCAAAGAGGAATTTAGAAAAACTATTGAGACACTTCCAATACAAGACCATCTAATTGATGCAAAGGATACTGCAACCTAATAGCATGGTGCTGATCTATTCTCCCCATGTTGTTTTAATTAATTTAATCAGTACCCTGAGTCTGGGAGCCCAATTAAGAATTGACTCTCTGAATAAGGGAAGTTTTTCTATCCATGATTATTAACCTCGCTGAAGAAATAAATGGCCCCTTTGTGATCAATTTCCTCCACTCAGAAACACTGGAAACTTTGTGATCAATCACCTCCATCGAGAAACATTAGCCCCTTTGTGATGAAACACCTCTATTGAGAAATACTGACCCCTTTGTGATAAATCACCTCTTTTGAGAAAGACTGGTCTCCGTGTGACCAATAACTTCCACTGAGAAAAAACTGGCTTCCTTATTATCAATCACCCGCACTAAAAAAAATTGGCCTTCCTGTGATCAATCACTTCCAGTTAGAAAAAGTGACCTTCCTGTGATCAATCACTTTGAGTTAGAAAAATTGGCCCCCTTATGATCAATAACCTCCATTACAAATATTTCCTTTAGGAACCAAAACATCAAGAGGCTTCTGATACCCTCAACAACCATGCAGTCTCTGCTCTGATGCCAGCACATCCATCAACTGATGGCCTATTGGATGTGGAAACAGATGAATATGGGAACCAGACTAGTGCAGAATTATCACAGGTTCAGAAAGTAATGTGTTGCAGATCTAGGGTAATCAGCAAAACAACATAGACCAAGATCTGCCAGTACATTATGCAACAGCAAATCAGAGTCTCTGGTTTTTGCAGTTCAACATGACTTATATGTGAGTATATACGATACCCAATATATTAATGGGTCTCTCTACCCCTTGCTTGGCAGTCTTGTATTCCAAAACAGTAATGCATGATACTACATTAATAACACACCAAAGAAACTCACTTCAGTGACATTTTACTGTGATTTAAAACAGTTGAAATTGGGACTATTTTAATTATAATTCTACCGTCATATTAATGAAGCAATTAGACTTGGTCAGCAAGTTCTCCAACTTGGGTAGAGTTCTTCCTGTACAGAAAAGCACAGTTACCAAAATGTGTGATAGAGAGAGCCAGACAAACTGAGACAAACATTAAGAAAAATACAAGAAAATTACTATGGAGGCTGGACAGCAAATTGGAGGGGTAGTTCTAGAGCTACCTGCATCCAAACACCCTTAATCTTGCCTCCAAAGAGTAATGGCAACCCAAATGGTGCTGTCTACAATATCAGGGCACGATGCCATTTGAGCAATATGGAATGTAGACATGTGTCAAATCATACTAAGTCCAGATTATCAAAGAAAGCCAATGGTGCAGTCTACAATGTCAGGGCATGCTGCCATTTGATCAATATGGAATGCAGACATGTGTCATATCATATTAAGTCCAGATTACCAAAGACAGGCAATGGTGCTGTCTACAATGTCTGGGCATGATGCCATTTGATCAATATGGAATGTAGACATGTTTCAAATCATACTAAGTCCAGATTAACAAAGAAAGCCAATGGTGCAGTCTACAATGTCAGGGCATGATGCCATTTCATCAATATGGAATGTAGACAAGTGTCAAATCATTTTAAGTCAAGATCAGAAAGGCAGGCAATGGTATTGTCTACAATGTCAGGGCATGATGCCATTTCATCAATATGGAATGCAGACATGTGTCACATCATGTTAAGTCCTGATTACCAAAGACAGTCAATGGTGATGTCTACAATGTCAGTGCATCATGCCATTTCATCAATATGGAATGTATTCATGTGTCAAATCATTTTAAGTCAAGATCAGAAAGGCAGGCAATGGTGTTGTCTACAATGTCAGGGCATGATGTCATTTGATCAAATGAATATGGAATGTAGACAAGTGTCAAATCATACTAAGTCCAGATTACCAAAGATAGTCAATACATTCACCATGGAATAAGCTGTTCTGTTATAGATCTTGCAATTTTGGTCATCAATCCCCAGGCATGCTTGCTCCCAGATTTTGGTGAGCTATTGCTAACAATACCAAGTCTGACATCAATGATGAGGCTACAATACCAAGTATTCTAAGCCTTTCTTCAATTTCTATGACTTAATAAACAGTCAACATGATGCAGGTCAGTTGCATAAGAATAGATGATAACAAGCATTCAGACATTTTCCACATATTGCAACCAAAGAATACTTCTGTTAAAAAGGGCATTCAGGAACTAAAAGTATAATCTCAGATAGAAAGAATAAACAAATCAATAAACAATCAACATAATTAAGTAAAGTGGATGTTGGTACTGATGAAAGTCTGTAGCCTACAGGTGTATGAACGGATGGATTCTAATCTTCAAATTATGTTCACGTTTTTTAAATTATTCCAACCCAGGCTTGCTTCTGTTAAATAGGGCATTTAGTGTATCAAGATACTGATAAAAACATGGAATGACAGAAAGGTCTAAAAGCAAACTGAAATGAGAGAAGAAGAAAAAAACAGCCCATTTCATTGAATTGAAACTGCTACTCAAGTATGAATATTTCATTAATAAGAGGTGAAAATTTAATCCAATAAAACAAAAGAGATTGATTTAAATCAATTAGTTAAATAAAAATCTATTATTAGAGACAGTCTTTAATAGATGGAGAACAAACTTATGAGTGAGCTTTCGCAACTGAAATAATCTCATTATCAAACAACTATACTGTAAATTGGGGCACCAAGTGGATGTTCGGTCTAAAGTGCTCAGTTTTACCAATTGCTGAATTCTCATCTCTGTCTGCTTGAGTATGAGTCTCAGGCTCAGCCAATGTGGGTATGTGAGAAAGATTGCCAGTAACTTCTTTTGGGTCAGTGGTTCTTACTGGGCATTTCCTGGTGTCTTCCACCACTAGTTATACTGGCTGCTTGTGATGAAAAATGGCATTAAACCCACAACTACGGCAATACTGTAAACCCGATTACTACAGAATGTGCATGAGTGTGGTTGTATGGTGGTCAATTCGATTTTCACACATGAACGAAATCAAATGAGCCACATTAAATATCACAGAATTGCTTCAAGGGAATTAAACATTACATTCAATACATACTCACATACAGAAAATTCTTTTCTCTCAACATGATTAAGAGGTCAAGGGTTCAACTCCCACCATGTGTGCATGTATAGTGCTGTCGTGTCCTTGAACAAGGCATGTTGGATTACTTGCTATAGCTTTTGTGTCTAGCTATGATCAGGATTTCATACTGCAATGAACCCTTATTTCGGTGTGTAAAATTAATGTTGTTGTACACTGGCAACCTTGATTAGCTCTTGCCGTATGATAATAAGGTAGGCTTAGGGTGATTTAACCTAATATTTATCTATCTGATAAGTATAGATCCTGATATGATACTTACACAATATTATAATTGGTTTCTCGGCCTACTACTGGTAAAAGTGGAAAGATGGCAAGTCCTAATGTAAATCCAAGCCACACGATAAATAATCCCTGAAAGGACACACATTTAATATTTCAGTATACTGGTAAAAGTGGAAAAATAGGAAGTCATAAACTACATCCAAACCACACCATAAATATTTCCTAAAAAGACATATTTAAAATGTCAATTTTACTGGTAAAAGTGGAATAATGGCAAGTCAGAAAATAAATCCAAACCACACCATAAATAATTCCTGAAAAGATACACATTTAAGATTTCAGTATACAGTAAAACTCACATGAATTCAAACATTTTAATCACAAGAAAAGCTTTTAAAGAAAAAGAACCATACTTTTCTGCATTAAAAGTGATTATTTTCCAAAACCATAATTTGTACAAATTCAAACATTTCTCCATTTGTTCCAACACAGTTACTCAAGATTTGTAATTTTCCATTGACTATCTGCTGCTATATCATAAAGACAACTAATATAATTCCATAGACTGTAATGCTGACTTTTTGCCAAATTACTTTTGCAGTAAGTTCAGCACATCTTATGAATGAGCTATTGAAAAAGAAACTTTAAAAATGATTTCAATTATATGCTGCATGTATTGCCTCTTTTACAAAAATTCCTTTGAACATGCCTGCCATAAATATTCATCCCAGTAGTACACATTCTGTAGTACACCCTCTCCTCGACAACTTGCATACAACAGGCATTAAAAACACAGACCAAATTAGAAGCGAGGGTATGCCATTGGGGAGGGGGGCAGCAATGCTATTTAATGGCTGAATAATCATTTTTATAATCACAATGAAAATATTTGTCAATAAGAAGTTTTTTCTAATGAAATTGTCTGCTTTTCAGCATAAATTACATTTTATTTTCAAGATAATCTTTGAAAGATCATAAAAAATATAACTCCAAGATGTGCCTTGTTGTGTACCTGAAAAATATCACTGCTTTTTGAACAATAAAACAAGATACCTTTTGCTAAAAATGTAGACATCTGCATCATGAAAAAAATGCCAACATTGAAACTCAATTGTTTAAAATTGCTTTATCAGTGAAATACTGATGCTGTGAATTCATTGCAAGTAACATTGAAACTCAATTGTTTAAAATTGCTTTATCAGTGAAATACTGATGCTGTGAATTCATTGCAAGTAACACTGAAACTCAATTGTTTAAAATTGCTTTATCAGTGAAATACTGATGCTGTGAATTCATTGCAAGTAACACTGAAACTCAATTGTTTAAAATTGCTTTATCAGTGAAATACTGATGCTGTGAATTCACTGCAAGTAACAGTGAAACTCAGTTGTTTAAAATTGCTTTATCAGTGAAATACTGATGCTGTGAATTCATTGCAAGTAACAGTGAAACTCAATTGTTTAAAATTGCTTTATCAGTGAAATACTGATGCTGTGAATTCATTGCAAGTAACAGTGAAACTCAATTGTTTAAAATTGCTTTATCAGTGAAATACTGATGCTGTGAAATCGTTGCAAGTAACAGTGAAACTCAATTGTTTAAAATTGCTTTATCAGTGAAATACTGATGCTGTGAATTCATTGCAAGTAACAGTGAAACTCAATTGTTTAAAATTGCTTTATCAGTGAAATACTGATGCTGTGAATTCATTGCAAGTAACAGTGAAACTCAATTGTTTAAAATTGCTTTATCAGTGAAATACTGATGCTGTGAATTCACTGCAAGTAACAGTGAAACTCAATTGTTTAAAATTGCTTTATCAGTGAAATACTGATGCTGTGAATTCACTGCAAGTAACAGTGAAACTCATGCTCATACCTGAGCAAATCATTGAGTGCAAATTCAGGAATTTTAAGTTCACTACAAAAACTTGGGAACTCACCTCTCCATGATAAACTATCTATCAATCAAAATTTTTATTTTACCATATACTCCTTTTGCTTGGTTACTTTGCTGTCTTTGATCACATTTGTAAATAAATTGGACAATTCAAGATAGTTTAACTGTAACTTATACAATAATATTTTTTGAGAGGTCAATTGAAATGAGTTGACCTGAAACATGACCATGACTGCCAGCTCTTGCGCAGATAGATTTGCAGCCAATTAATTGTTTTTTTACATTCCATTTCCAATATTTGATTTGATACAAAAGATATCATTAATGTGATAATACAATGCAGGTCTGCCATTAATTGAGAGTCATGATGCAACAAAATGTCTGCATATCAGAGATTCAAACACAGTCAGCAGTTACATATGTTGTCAAAGAAACACGTGGAAGTAGCTATGATGGTAGACTGCCTTATTCACATTTTGAATTGAAAAGGGCATATCACATTTATGATGATTACACTGAAACCAAATTAAAATATACCGCTAAAACTCAAATTTCATTTCACAAAACTGATTTTATTGCTATTTATTTCTTAAAGTGTTGCCACTGGTTGTTGTTGTTGTTGTTGTAGGGTTTAACGCCATTTTTCAGCACACGATAGGCTATACATGGCGGCCAGTATTGATGGTGGAGGAAGAACCCAAGAAATCCACGGAAAGAACCACCGACCCTCGAGAAGCTACTGGCAAGCTTTCTCACATACCCACATTGGCCGAATCTGAGACTCGAACCTACGCAGACAGAGGTGAGATGGCAGTGATCCGTAACGGAAAGCGCTTTAGACCACTCGGCCACTCGGGGCCCCGTTGCCACTGGTAGGCATTAGTGACATTTTTACTTATCAAAAGCTTATAAAAGATCATTATTTACAGTGCAGTGAGTTTCTTTGGTAAAGAAAATGTAACAAAATATAGAACTTCTTATTATAGGCTGAAAATTTCATAATGTTGACTCAAATTTCCAGACAGTAACTACCATTTTTTATGATAAAATGAGCAATATATCAGGGTGTTGTTACCAATTTTTAGTTTCTTCATGCTCAACAAATAGAGGTCAATTCCTTTGGCATTTTCAAGGGGAAAAATGGGATCCACACTTGTCTCCATGTTACCCAGAAGCCAGTTATCATGAAAGTGATATACCTGTTCAAAGACAGTGATAAAAAATAATTTTTTCAGTAAATTATGTTTCACTGAGGGCAATAACTCTGCCCATTACCTCCCCTTGCAACTGCCAGGTGTCTCTAGTTTTAGCTGAGCAACATACTAAGAGGATGCTAGCATGGTGGGGTGGTTGAGAGATTTTGAGTAATGTGATTGGGCCTGATGCTATCTCTCAACTTGAAGTAATTCGTTGAATTTTTCTTCTCCAATTCACATGACGACAGCAATCATATCTCCCACCACAAGAGATATTCAAATAGGCACATGATGTCCAATAAACGTAATTGTGTAATTTCCAGCTCTTATTCTTCTGTGTTGATTATTAACACTTTTTAAGAGGCTTATTTTCCCTTTAGTCTTCAACATGCATTGCTCGCTGGACACAATTTTTAAAAAATTCTATAATCAACAGTTTGATATGTAGATGCTTTGCACAAAAAATATGTGCAATTAAAAGCATCTGAGGTACTGCTGTAAAGTTAGTCTGGTTCCCTGACTAATTCCACTAATTCTAATATGAAACCTGATCCAAATCAAACACTGATGAAAAATTATCTGGATTTTTTGGCAACAATCATTTTTCTGTAATTTTTGCTTTTATTCCATAAGTCTGCATTTTAAGGGTCATTTTCGTAAGACTTGTGGCAAAATCGTTAAAACTGTAAGGGTTGGTAGGTCTGGATTCCACCTTGATGCCAGAAAACTGATCATCCGACACACCCAAATGGCACAGATGTGAGTATCGACCGATTAATGGAGAGAACTTTCTGTGTGAAGGACTTCACCTTTACTGGATAGAGTGTCTGCCAAGACATTGAATCTGATTTGAACATTGACATAGAGATTGTCGCACCAACAAAGAAACTGCCAAATTCAGAACACACTAAAATCCATCCACTTTGAAAATGTGACTTGCTCTCCTTTGTCAATAACCACTTTGTGATGCTTTATTACTGTTTGTGTTGCATCATTACTGTCTATAATGTTTTATTTATGTCTGTGCTTCATCATCAGGTCGAAAGCCACTAATTATTTTATGAGCTATGCAATCAGCCTAGAGGTGCTGGTATATTAAATACCATTTTTTAAAGACTGAATGTGACTGAATGGCTTAAAATGATTTTCTGAAAACAATTAATGTAATGTTTCAGAAGATATTTGCATGTAGGTCAATTAAGTAAATCTAGGCTTGAATTTAAAACCTATTTTAATTTCTCCTTAAATAACATTCCCCAATCACATTACGTGAGGATTATTAGCCTGCTACTTTGTGAATCCAGTGCTACTGAAAAACAAAATCATCTGTTCATTTCTCTCTCATATAGACAAAGGGCAATAACTCTTGTCCTTTTGAGAAAACAGTCCAGCCAACTAGTTCGCTGCTTGCAATACTGACTCATTGTGGACTATCCTGCATGCCCCCCACCCCAAGTTTTGGCAGTCCAGTGTGAAAGCCATTGTCCCAGTATGGCCTCTGGGCCTCTAAGTCCATATGCATGGGTTTGTACCAGATCTGTTTGATCCAACTCATTATACCACCACACCATTACCGGCTGTCAAGCCAAACCAGCAAAGGGACCTTTTCGTTAAAACAGTCCAGTCAACTAGGATTTATGGGGATCTTAGTGACAGATTTGTCCATCTTGCCAGGCTGTCGGCAACATACCCTTACCATGCTGGAGATTTCAGTGAGAAATATGTCCAGCCAGCCAGGCCTCTGGAGTAGCTGATACTGTTGATAGCAGTACATCTTTTATACCATCAGCAACCAGACCAACCATATACTAGGTAAACCAACTGGCAGTTCTGGCAATGCCTGACTTTCAAATACTGCTTATCAATGTTTGTATTTCTGAACAAAACAAAAATTGTGGGCACTTGAATTGTGAACTGTGGATAGAAGCCCCATTATTTCCATAGAATGATTATTGTTTTCTCAGTCTTTTAATTTATGGTTTACATTAAATATGTGGTGTGTCACCATCATGAAATCCATTAAAAGTAGTTTCCTCCACTAGTGAAATTATAGGAAAATAATTATTAAGATAAATAATTTTACAATGGTTGTGATCAAACTGTTTTAATGTGTTATATTTTATTAAATAACATCTGTACAAGACATTTTATATATATTTACCCACTGCATGCCCTTTCTTTTCAAGCTAACAGGCCAGAGACCAAGACAAATTAGTCCAAATGAAAGCAGCTCTCTGTGAAAGAATCCAAGTACCTAAAACAATTTTTAAAAAAACAAAATGAATAATAAAATCACATGTTAAAGGCAGCTAACCATTTGAAACTCAAAAGCAAATTGTCAAACATAACAAATATATTTTATACCAAAATGAAAATCTAATCCAGAAGAGGGGAAAATAAAAGTTACTGTCATCAACATCATTTTTTTTTAAAGTGAGTATATTTTTATTTTTGACAAATGTAAATACTGAGAAAAAAAATCAAATACTTACAAATCCTTTTGTCAAGGCACGTAGAAACTATAACCAAATTAGGTATGGCCTATTGATATTCTTCTAAGCTGCTCTCTAAAGACCATATTTACTTTTTTTTTAAAAGAAGTTAACGAAGTGAGAAATAATCCAGTCTGAGAGACATTTCCCTTACAAGATATCTTTATTATAATTTCTTATTAGTACAATTCTAAAAGATGATTTAAGGCAAGACTAAGATGTTTACCAGAATTTCCAGTCCTACAAAGCTGAGAGTCAACGTAATAACTGAGGTACTGTCTGCTGATTGAATAAATCTATATGCTGCAGCTATCAAAACTTCAGATCTGAAAATAAAATTCTACAAATACATCATCTATACAAATAGGGACAAAATCTCTTACATAAAATACAGTACACAGTGTTAAATGGTACATCAACACATTATCATCTATTCAACAGGGACAAAATCTCTTACATGAAATACAGTACATAGTGTTGAATGGTACACCAGCACATCATCATCTATACAACAGGGACAAAATCTCTTACATAAAATACAGTACATAGTGTTGAATGGTACATCAACACATTATCATCTATTCAACAGGGACAAAATCTCTTACATAAAATACAGTACATAGTGTTGAATGGTACACCAGCACATCATCATCTATACAACAGGGACAAAATCTCTTACATGAAATACAGTACATAGTGTTGAATAACTGCCATACAGTGCCAATCAAAAGTAAGGCTCACAAATGTAAAAATGATGAACACCACAAAATAGCCTAGAAAGATAAGCCCTTCCAAAATATATACAAACATGAAGTAGTATAAAATGATTAATGGTAAACATGTAATCATTCTGTAAAATACCAATCAAATAATACATAAACTAAATATAAAATTTTAAAAAAACAGGATCAGAATCTATTATAAAAACTAGATTCTCTGAAAGTTCACAAAGAACAATTCTGTCTCACTAGGTCGAAGTTGATATACTCATAAAGAATGGGTTCCACTGTCAGTGGACACTGACAGGGTATGAACATGAAATAAAGATAAGATGATCAAAAGCAAAAATCCATTATTACAGAAATCAACTTAATCTATTCCACTTCACATACATTAATATGCGAGTGTCACAGATATGTAGAAATTTTACAGCTGATTGGTATTTAAAGGCACATCAGAACATTAGAGACTATTACTGCTATGGCAATAGGAGTAGAGTGCTTTGTTCAGGGACATACATGAGAAGCCAGCATGGGGTGGTCTGGACAAGATTTAAACAATGAACCCACTTAATGCGAGTCCAACAACCAACCAATGATCCACTGTAACACCCATTTAGGAGAAAAATATTTGGAATGGACAGTCATCACACAGCAATATTACATGCAACAAAGGGAAGAGGAGTTTTAATAGATAACCAGAGAATGTTACGACTGGTAACTGCCTTGCATTGACAGAGCTGATAAAACAAATGTAAGCAGCAGACTTATTGTTCCAGAATACAACAAAATTCCAGCTTTTCTTGATGTAATGCAACATAGTGACAAAATATGTAATTATCATTTTATTTACTTCAACTTCAAAATCAAGATTATTACATAATGATGGAGTCCAAATTAACAATGGTATATTGAAGACTTTACTGTCACATACTCGGATGTTCTATTAATCCAACTGTGTATATTATTTGGAGTTTTGTTTAGTTAAAACATTTATTTTACTTACTTGACAACATTGTAAAATAATGCTGTATTACCAATACATTTGAATGTTCAAATCCTTTTTGTTTCTGAATCATGTACTTATCTATATAAATCTCAATTACCTCTGGGCAGTGGTGTAATAACACTGGCATTCATTTGGAGATGGGGGAATAAAACAAGCAGTTAATTAATAAACTGCATATGAAAGAGTAGAGGAATTAAAAGTTCTCCTTAAAACACCTCTTTGCTATTGAAAAATACATTTCTGCTAAATTCAAAAGTCCTGGTGGCAAAAGATGTTTGTGGAAAAAGAAAAGTAGGTTACAGATGGTACAATGTATATAAAAATGTAAAACTTCAAAATAACACTTAATAATTTATCTGCAAAATAAAGAGCACTACATACCTTGAAGCTACAGCAGCCCATAGTGCTACAGGCACAAGACAATACAGGTAGTTTGTCCAAGGAAGTGACTGGACTGAAATACACAATATAAAACATAAGCTGGGAATTAATAATCTCTCAAAAAAGGGAAAATCTACAAACAGAGGACTTATTAAGAGTTGTGCATCAATACATCAAAAAAACTCATTTTTTAAAAAAATATTCCTGAAGGAGAGTGAGTAAAATTTTAGTGATACCAAAATTGGATATCCTCTATAGATTGAGAAAACGTGTGTATAAAATGGTATATAAAAATCATGCTGTCTTGAGCATGGTTTGTTTCTGATTTTCTTCAAGTGTGAAATATTGTTAATAACTACATGAAAACTCCTGGTCTCATACTAAAATCTAATTCACCAAGAAGATAGGAGGAAAGAACATACTGAATCTCTATAACACAGAAAAATACTAAATTGTGTGAACTTCCTACTTATACGCACATTAAGAAACAAAGCAATCAAAAGCAATGTCTTGCATCAGCAAAAGTCAAGTATAAGAAACACAACACCTCTTCTTGTGCTTAATTATTTAGTGCGCAGAATGCACTAAGACAACTCTTATGAACTTCCAATTTGTATGATTTGACTCCGTTAATTTAGAAATTATCTGCCCCTAAAATTACAAATAATTTTCACGATTAGTGTCAGACTCAACTCAAAATTCTGATGCCTGATTGGCTACCATTGTATCACTGACCAACATCAGGACTTTGAGTCAAGTATCAGTTACAGTATGGTTATGATGTGTAATTTTGAATCTTGATTCCGTTTGCAGTGTAGGTTCCTTAAAGGCATCATTCCCATTTGGTTTACAACACAGTAGTTTAATTTCCTACAACTATGACCGCTCCAGTGGCCTAGTGGTTATAGTGTCCACCTTGGATGTGGGAGGTCATGGGTTCGATCCCCTGCTGAGTCATACCGAGACTTACAAAAATGGTACTAAGAGAAGCCTCACTTGGCGCTCAGCATTAAGAGGTTAGTGTTAGGGCTGGTCAGCCTGGTGTCAGGATAATGTGACTGGGTGGGACATCATGCTACAGTGCTAGGCATCACTATAAACTGACACACTGCAGACATCGTAGCGATATGACTGAAATTTTTTTAAAGCTACATTAAAAATCCAAATTACACACACACACTCATATGACTATGTGGTTAACTTAAAATATTACTAAATTGAAGTTTGACTTCATATGGCTAAGAGGTTAAACGCATAAACACTATTAACGCTCTTTCTGGCCCAAGTATTCACAAATTTTCAAAAATGTTGTTAATCAGACAATAACATGGCAAAACAATGTATCAACATTTGAAAAAGTTAAAATTGCTATTCATTTTTTTAAGTTATTTGAAATGACATGATAGGTACATGATACTGATGTCCCATTTGGCTATAAAATAGCCATTTTTTGTGCTAAAAAGGTGCTATTTTAAAAAGTCATGGTGATCCACATGCAGCAATCAAATTCATATTTCTACAGAATATAAACGTATGCATGAATAACCTATTACCAGAATATCATTTTGGTTCTTGCATGTGGACCATACGAAAAATGATAAGATTTAAGTGTCAGCATTTATCTTGATGATAATCAAGTATTAACTACCTCTCAAGTTGTGCTTTTGCTACGGTGAACATATAAAATAACTTTGATATATAACAAAATGACTATATGTCCACTATACCATGTATTCATATGGTAGAGTGCAACACTAAAATAAACATTTATATTCGTTTGTATGTTTGTCAAAGCACCCAAATTTCACCATATTAATGCATCTTCAAATGACCACAAATTATCAGTGCAATTTAAAACATGTTTTGTTTCTTAACAGAAGACACATTTTAAAAACCATCTAAAACGTATCTAAATTTCTAACATATTTCCATTTGTGTTCCTACGTAAAGATGAAACAAAGACAAACCATGTTTTTAGCTCATCCCTTATGTCCCTGCTCATTTGGGCCATACAAAGTATCACAAAATGCCTTTTTCTCTAAGCTATATTTTTTTTAAATAACTGCTATTCAAATGTTGCCAGTGGGTTGTAAAAAATTTTCTTTCTTTTCTTGGATATTGTTTTTGGACATGCTGAATGAATATTGAACTGATGTTAAATTAATTATAAAAGAGGTGCATAATGAAGTCAATGCACAGCAACAATAATAAAAAATAGGATACGGTATTATAATAATAATGGGGTCTACAAGACAATGGAATGATAATAAACATAATAATAATACAGTGCATCTTTCCCATCTATGAATTACTTCAGTACACAATACTCTGCTGAAGACCATAGATTTCAGTCTCCAGCTGACGATTAAATGGAAAGAAAATGAATGCAGTAGTTATCAGTACTCACCCATGGATGAAATTTAGAATTTTTTTAATTACCTTGGCAAATATTTTAAAAACAATGCCTTCCCTGGGTACCATGTATGTTTAAATAGAACAACCCTCATTGAATAAAAAGATATACTGCTGAGTTATGAATGTACTCTACTTGTAGTGCAAAGACATGAGGAAAAAAATGTAATAAAGAGGACACAACTTTTAGGACAATATTGACCTTACCCAAAAGATCTCCGCATGACAATAAACTTGCTATATATATATATATATATATATATATATATATATATATATATATATATATAATAATTTGCCTGTTATGATTTATGTTTTTAAGGTATCAAAGTGATTTAGAAGTAATGTATATGGCTGCCTTCTGCAAATCACTAAAATGTTAAGTCTGCAGTTTCAGTCTCCATGGAAGCAACAAAATGTCACTTTAGATTTGTATGTATACAGTACGATTTCTTTATTTTTTCTTCAGTGGATTAAGATTATTCCTTTTGCACTTTTTCTTTCTTCCTTTCTATCTCTGTTTCTTGTATCACATATCCAAAGATTTTAATTATCCTAAAAATAACACTGAGAGCAATTTGTTGATAAGTACTGCCATTTCAAATGGTTGCTTATATTTGTCATATTATCAACTTTGTTTTCAAAGAGGAAGTATTTTTTATCAGATTGTATTTGACCTTTTAAAGCGCAGACCTAGTTCTTGCAAATGTCACAACAAGCAAAGAGCGATGATGAAACCCGTCTCCTTAATTCTCTGCAGCATTTTCGCTCATTAGTTAATTAACTCTTTTATAACTTCTCTTCCTACAATCTGAACTAAAACATTTTGCTTTATAATTTTCTGCCCTTTCTAATCTCGATAATTTATAAGCATGTGCAAATATGCTACCCACCATACATACACAAATATGCTACCCACCATACATACCCAAACATGCTACCCACCATACATACAAATATGCTACCCACCATACATACCCAAATATGCTACCCACCATAATACCCAAATATTCTACCCACCATACATATCCAAATATACTACCCACCATACACACCCAAATATGCTGCCCACCATATATACCCAAATATGCTACCCACCATACATACACAAATATGCTACCCACCATACATACACAAATATGCTACCCACCATACATACACAAATATGCTACCACCATACATACACAAATACACTACCCACCATACATATCCAAATATGCTACCCACCATACATACACAAATATACTACCCACCATACATACCCAAATATGCTACCCACCATACATACACAAGTATGCTACCCACCATACATACATAATTATGCTACTCACTATACATACCCAAATATGCTACCCACCATACATACCCAAATATGCTACCTACCATATATACAGATATTTTGTGCTGAACAATGTTTTGAAAAATGACTATAGGGCCTAAGAATTCAATCTGAAACATGTATGTTGAAATTTGCTATATCCATGTTAATGCTGACATTATGTTATTGTTCCTCTTCCATATCCCCTCTACACACTTGGAGTTTAATATACACTGAGGTGGAATAAATCACACATATTTACAGATACAAAACTGAAGGAAAAGACAAGCTGGAACATTTTTGTATTGAACAGAAATGTTATACAAGCCATTTGACATAAAAATGCATGCTATAATACAGAAAAGTAAAAAGTTTAAAATACATACCAAATAACAGAATTATAATAACTGCTCCAAGTGACGTGAATATTAGACTGATCCATTTCTGACTTTTCCAAAATGGCTGACCTAACTTATCAACCCTGACCTTTGGCCTATAAATCCCTGAATGCTCCTCTAGAAGCAAGCTCAAGATATATGCTGTCCATCCTAAAAATCCAAGAGTTATGCTTACACTACAAATAAAAAAACATTACTTTAACAAGGTAAAGACATATGCAATGAAAGAATTAATGATTTTTAACAAATATATTTAACCATGAGGGATAATTACTTTTTTAACCATTTGCACTGACATGATAAACCAATTACTAGCTGTATTCCATTCATGTTGCACACTCCTCTGCAAGGACTTATGAAAAATGTTTTTTGAAAATAAGAAATTCAGATTCCCCTCCACCATTTCCTTCTTCTCCCAAACATGTATTGGCCTGACTTTGAGAGCAGCATCAACAAAAAAAGATGGCACAATGCCAAAGGCTTTATTAATCAGACTGGTTCAATATTAAACCTACTTTTTTATGTTTAGATAAAATACTGAAATGAAAGGTTGATGGATGTAGTTGTCACAGAATTAGGCAAAGAAATAACTTGGTTTTGCCTTAGAACTATTCGACTATTTCTCGTTGTACATACGTACAACATTATTTAGGGTGAATACGTGTTTTTCCAGGTAAGCGACTGTACTAACATGTACCTTGCCAGAGATAACATGTGATGAAGTTGTTGTTGTTGTTTTGGGGCTTAACGCCATTTGTCAGCACACGATAGGCTATACATGGCGGCCAGTATTAATGGTGGAGGAAGAACCCGGGAAAACCCCGGAAAGAACCACCGACCCACGAGAAGCTACTGGCAAGCTTTCTCACATACCCACATTGGCTGAATCCTAGACTCGAACCGCCGCAGACAGAGGTGAGATGGCAGTGATCCGTAACGGAGAGCGCTTTAGACCACTCGGCCACTCGGGGCCCCATGTGATGAAGTAACATTACTAACATGATATGCAAGGGTATTCTACCCTGACTTTTGCTCACTCTCCTATGGATTTAAGATCAATTTCTAAAACTGACACTGGTCATTTTGGATCACGTCAAGGAGTGTACACTCTCCATTGTTCTCCAGCCATAGGGGTAAGTGTTAAATTTACATTTTCATTTCATATGCGAAGCTTATTCGGTTTGTAATGTCTTATTGCGTAATAATGCATTTATTACAACGCAGATTTGAACTTTGAATTACAAGTCACTATTAGAGGTTAAAGTATTATCATATATCTAGCGATTACACAGAAACTATTATTATGACCAATTTGGTTTTATTGTAGCTGATTGTGACTGTCGCTGTGATTGTGTCTGTCGCTGTGAAGTGTGATTGTCAATGTGACTGTGAATATGACTAGAGGTGTCTGAAGCTGTCTATAGTTATTTAGAGCTGTCTGGAGTTTCCAGAGTATTTAAGGCTGCATGCTGTCGATACATATGTATGTATGTACGTATGTCTGTGCCATGGAAGTAGACGCAGCAGATTATAAAGGGTGCTGTATGCTGTCTGTACGTGTGTATACGTATGACTGTACATGTGGTGGATCCATAAAGGGTCCGAGCGGCCGATAAGAGTGTGGGACAACCCAAGGAATCGTGTGACTGTACAAGGGGTCTAGAAGCATACGTTTGGATCAATTGTTGTTCCATTGCATTTTTATATTCATAAGATTATTTTGAATCTTAGTTGTGTTCATAAGATTATTTTGAATCTTAGTTGTGTTCCTAAGATTATTTTGAATCTTAGTTGTGTTCCTAAGATTATTTTGAATCTTAGTTGTGTTCATAAGATTATTCTGAATCTTAGTTGTGTTCATAAGATTATTTTGAATCTTAGTTGTGTTCATAGATTATTTTGAATCTTAATAGAGTTCATATTCGAGATTATGTGAATCTCTCTTATAGTGTGAAATACTGTTTGAAGCGTATCTGCAGTCCATGAGGTTTCTTGGATCTGTACTTCAAATTGATTTAATATTTTGGTTTATTTTCGATGTGTGAATGTTGTGTAGAGTGATTTGAGTAAATCGTATGTTGAGAGCGTGAGAGAATCATTGTATTTTTACATCATATATTTTTCCTTATTAATTCATTCATAAATTTCCATCTTTCTCACATTGTGTTTGTCTTATTCATTTAGTCCAAAAACCCACTCGGTTTCTATACTGCGACAGTAGTGCAATCCCCATACTTCTGCACAATGGTTTGAAATTTAAACTCACAGGAAGATTTTATTGAAACAAATGAACATATTTACAAACTTGTGCAAAAAATATTGCTGATATTTGTAAACAAGGGCATGGTCTTCATGATGACTTCACAAGATACCAATATGTCACCATGCTTATAAAGGTGAAATGAAAATGTGCTCCGATCCTAAGATACCTATATGTCAACATGCTTATACAGGTTAAATGAAAATTAGCTCCACTCCAAAGATACCCATGTGTCACCATGCTTATACAGGTTAAATTAAAATGAGTTCCGCTCCTAAGATACCTATGTCACCATGCTTATACAGGTTAAATGAAAATAGCTCCACTCCTAACATACCGCTGTGTCACCATGCTTATACAGGTGAAATGAAAATGAGTTCCACTCCTAAGATACCTATGTGTCACCATGCTTATACAGGTGAAATGAAAATGAGCTCCACTCCTAAGATACCTATGTGTCACCATGCTTATACAGGTTAAATGAAAATGAGTTCCACTCCTAAGAAACCTATGTGTCACCATGCTTATACAGGTTAAATGAAAATAGCTCCACTCCTAACATACCACTGTGTCACCATGCTTATACAGGTGAAATGAAAATGAGTTCCACTCCTAAGATACCTATGTGTCACCATGCTTATACAGGTGAAATGAAAATGAGCTCCACTCCTAAGATACCTATGTGTCACCATGCTTATACAGGTTAAATGAAAATGAGTTCCACTCCTAAGATATCTATGTGTCACTATGCTTACACAGGTTAAATGAAAATGAGTTCCACTCCTAAGATACCTATGTGTCACCATGATTATACAGAATAAATGACAATGAGTTCAATTCCTAAGATACCTATGTGTCACTATGCTTATACAGGTTAAATGAAAATGAGTTCCACTCCTAAAATACCAATGTGTCACCATGCTTATACAGGTGAAATGAAAATGAGCTCCACTTCTAAGATACATATGTGTCACCATGCTTATACAGGTTAAATGAAAATGAGCTCCACTCCTAAGATATCTATGTGTCACCATGCTTATACAGGTTAAATGAAAATGAACTCCACTCCTAAGATACCTATGTGTCACCACGCTTATACAGGTTAAATGAAAATGAGTTCCACTCCTAAGATACCAATGTGTCACCATGCTTATACAGGTTATATGAAAATGAGCTCCACTCCTAAGATATCTATGTGTCACCATGCTTATCCAGGTTAAATGAAAATGGGTTCCATTCCTAAGAGACCTATGTGTCACCATGCTTATACAGGTTAAATGAAAATGAGCTCCACTCCTAAGATACCTATGTGTCACCATGCTTATACAGGTGAAATGAAAATTAGCTCCACTCCTAATATAAAACATTGCTTAATCTACATCTATTTCAAATTTTATGCCAAACATTTGCATGCTTTCAGAAGCATTTTCTGAAGAATGTTTTTAAAGATTTTTTACAAAGAATTTTGTGTTCTTATTAAATGAATATGAAGATAAATCTTGTACATGCATTAAAATACAGATGAATTACATAATGTAATAAAATATCAGAATGCATAATAAACTTGCCCAAGAAAAAATCTGTCATAGGTCTGGAAGTAATTTAAGCCTCTCAGAGCCTTCTCTATCAGTTCATGACACTGCAAAATCTGAAATGCATGGAAACCTAACTTTTACAATATCTTTTAAAATCAACAGTCAGAAACCTACAATGAATAAAAAAGCACTATTGATCTCAAACATACACACACACAGAAATAACAATGAATAAAATACAACTGGATTCCAATTGGTTATGTTTGAAATATATTACTTAAAATGAAAATGAGAACTATGAATTTATTGATTTTTACAAGACTAGACAAGATCATAGGGCATGTGCAAATCATGAAAGCAAATATTGTATCTATGCAATCAAAGTAACTGGACACCTGATGGGGACTGTAATTTGTTGCAAAGTGAAGGCCTCTACCATCTGTTTCAAGCTAAAACTAACTGTAACTGATTAGGTTTCTTTAACAAAACAGAACCAAATTTCTGTTTCTAATATTGGTAAAAAATGTAGACACTAAGAATTTATTAGTATGACCTTTAATTCCATTCCCCTTACCTACATCTTAAATAATCAGAGCTGTACAGATCTGAATAACATCACAACTAACCATTTGATAACGACTGCAGCAATAAAATGCCTTGTGAATGAATATCAACTGCCAGCAATAAAATGCCATGTGAATGAATATCGACTGCCAGCAATAAAATGCCTTGTGAATGAATATCAACTGCCAGCAATAAAATGCCTTGTGAATGAATATCAACTGCAGCAATAAAATGCCATGTAAATGAATATCAACTGCCAGCAATAAAATGCCTTGTGACTGAATATCAACTGCTAGCTTTAAAATGCCTTGAGAATGAATATCAACTGCCAGGAATAAAATGCCTTGTGAATGATTATCAACTGCCAGCAATAAAATGCCTTGTGAATGAATATCAACTGCTAGCTTTAAAATGCCTTGAGAATGAATATCAACTGCCAGGAATAAAATGCCTTGTGAATGATTATCAACTGCCAGCAATAAAATGCCTTGTGAATGATTATCAACTGACAGCAATAACATCTTTTTGGATGAATATCAACTGCCAGCTGGTGAATCATTACTATTAGTGTCAGGCATTTTGTTGTCCACACCCTTTCATTGATCTTTACCATTTTATCAATTCTATATCAAATGGGAGTTTCAATACGTACAAAACTGTGCATTAATTGATATAACAGAGGATGTTTAAAAAGACATTATTATGTACCAGTGACTGAAATTTAAGATTTAATACTGTTTTGCTAATCTTGAGATGTGTAATAACTGATCTGATTAGTATTTAATGAGTTTCATGCTTTTGTGGTATAGGAAAATTTTGGTGGTATATTATGATGAAACAGAATAAAAAATCCTTGCTAAAAGACACTGCAGGAAGCAATGACCAACCACTATTGATCTAATGTACATAATGCCTGTTCATACTAACCACTATGAACCTAACATACATACCTCCTTTCATACTGACAGCTATAGATCAAATGTACACACCACACATACACCATCTTTTCATACTGACCACTATGGATCTAATGTACATACCACCTTTTCATAATGACTACTGTGGATCTAATGTACATACTGCCTTGTCATACTGACCACTATCAATGTAATATACATACTGCCTTGTCATACTGACCACTGTCAATGTAAAAGACATACCACCTTGTCATGCTGACCACTATCAACGTAATATACATACCACCTTGTCATAATGACCACTATCAACATAATATACATCCCACCTTGTCATAATGACCACTATCAATGTAATATACATACCGCCTTGTCATCCTGACCACTATCAACGTAATATACATACTGCCATGTCATGCTGACCACTATCAATGTAATATATATACCACCTTGTCATGCTGACCACTATCAATGTAATATACATACCGCCTTGTCATCCTGACCATTATCAACATAATATACATACCACCTGGTCATACAGACCACTATCAATGTAACATATATAATGCCTTGTCAAAATAACCACTATCAATGTAACATACATACTGCCATGTCATAACAACCACTATCAATGTAATATACATACCGCCTTGTCATACTGACCATTATCAATGTAATATACATACCGCCTTGTCATAATGACCACTATCAATGTAATATACATACCGCCTTGTCATACTGACCATTATCAATGTAATACACATACCGCCTTGTCATAATGACCACTATCAACATAATATACATACCACCTGGTCATACAGACCACTATCAATGTAACATATATAATGCCTTGTCAAAATAACCACTATCAATGTAACATACATACTGCCATGTCATAACAACCACTATCAATGTAATATACATACCGCCTTGTCATACTGACCATTATCAATGTAATATACATACCGCCTTGTCATACTGACCATTATCAATGTAATATACATACCGCCTTGTCATACTGACCATTATCAATGTAATATACATACCACCTTGTCATAATGACCACTATCAATGTAATATACAAACTGCCTTTTCATAATGACCACTATCAATGTAACATACATACCACCTTGTCATAATGACCACTGTCAATGTAATATACATACTGCCTTGTCACACTAACCACTATCAATGTAATATACATATTGCCTTGTCATACTGACCACTATCAATGTAATATACATACCGCCTTGTCATAATGACCACTATGGATCAAATTCTGAATGTGACGAGTATCATCCACCTTCAAGATCAGACAACAAAAACTAGATATTAAATATATGCTATTATTAAAGACATAAAAAGAAAAGATGATACATAAGTATATTTATCCATATTTTTTATTATATACTCACCATGAGGATTTTTTATTATTTACTCACCATGAGGATTTTTTAAAATTTACTCACCATGGGAATTTAAACAATATTAGATTGATAATGTAATTCACTTCTAAGAAATAATTAACTCATTGTTTATTTTAAACAATTTTATTTATTGTGTTATCATTATCTGTAAATAATTCTTTCTCAGTGTCATTCCTTTTACTTTCTGGCTGAAATTGTAATGTAAATATATGCAATGTGAACATCTTGGGATTATTAAGTGGTAATTTAACCATTTAAATAATGCTGGTGAATATTTAAGTTAATTTTGTGAAATTCTATTTATATAAAGCATTTAAAACATCATATATAGGATTAATAATAAGACACAAGTAATCCAGATGCTGATTCTACTACAATGTATGTAAAAGCCATATGGAAATGAAATGTATCATCAAATTATACATGTTGAGTATGTATATTTACATGGCATGTAGAAAAATATTTAATTACAATTTGCGATTGCACCATACAATATAAACTACAGAAATATTATCTATTATATTTATATATTATATATATTTTAAAAAATATTCCACCTAAGCACCTACACTATATAAGTACTATTATATATATGTGATATAAAGTATCCACTATCTTTTAACTGAATTTTTCAGCTTTCAGAGGTAATTATGTCCCACCCACCTCCTCCGAGGAAGGAAGAGACATTGCATATTGGTTTTTTATTGTACTTCCATCAGTCTATCCATCACAACTTCTTGTAAGATTGCTCAAAAGAGTGTTCAAAACATAGCAAGCCAAACCAGACCAAACGACGTGGATCCCACAACCTGATTACATTATGCTATGACTTTATTTTTAAATCTTTTTACATATTTTAAATTCTATTGTTCAAAATCTTTTCTAATAAATCCTTGTATGCACAATTAATAAAAAATTTACATGTTGTACACATTAAATTTGGTACGAATATTTGAACTCATAAGTAGATAACTGGATTAGAATTTCTAAGCATTTTGCATCTTTTTAATTTTTTTTTAAACATTTAACTTTTTTGACTGACAAAAATCCTTGTAAATGTGACTGATTAAACATCACTTGTCTTAGACATTCAGGTTGAGTTTGGAAGGCACATTTTGTATTTTTATGTAGATGAAGTAATTAGATTTTCTGGACAGTATAGCGCCTTCTTCGAAATTTCACTGATTTTGAACTTTGGCTTATTTTGACAACTATTTGTAAGCATGATGAATCAAAATCACTTGAGGCAGACAAGTGAAATTTGGCAGTCATATTAACGTGGCTGACATTACTGGATTTTCAAGCCATTATAATTCTTCTCTTATTGTGCAAATTTGTTAACCTTCTGGATCCTGACTATTGTTTACAAAGCCCTAATGAGCATGATCAAGCAAACAGCACTAGGGGCAGACAAATGAGATTTACTAAGCTATTCTCTACCCATATGAATACAAAAAATGATCAGGTTATCAGGCCATTATAACAATGTTTCAACTTTTTAAAACAAATTTTGAACTCTATGGGCTTTGACTGCAGGCAAATTAAAGTTGGCATGCATATTTTGTCACACATGTAGATGACTTGAGTAGACTTCCATGCTATTCTTCCAATTTTTCAAGAAATATGAACATTTTTTAAACAAAATTAACTTATTCTTTGTTTCTTTTTACTTTTTGGTCCAAAATTTCAACCTCCTGACCACCTATTATGGACAAATGTCAAACTTACACAAAACTTGAAAAGCTCAATGTTTTATATTTGTTGCATGTACTTAAAAATGACTGAATCTTAAATATGTAATACTAAGGGACATTATTTAAAAACATCTACAACAAAACCTGATTTGATTCTCCTTCATGGATCTTTTCTTACATTCTGTCAAGTACTAATGTCATTGAATGATATTACCTGTTATGGAGGTGGAGAGAAGGTTATGGGAGACACATTTTTTTCAAGAAGAACTTATCCTTTTGATTTTAGAAACAAATCACTTTTAGTTTGTGAAAGAAACATTATGTGCTTTTTCATATGAAAATAAGAAGCTGTGACAATGGTGCTTATAAAGATCACAGCAAATGTAAGCGGAGAGAAAATGAAAGTCACCCTTTACATACCATCATGGAAGGTGTCAACTCTCTGAAATAGAGTTTTTCTTAAAAGTTCAGCTTCATAGAAACTTACATGAGTCTAAATATAAACCATGCAGACAAATGGTAAATAAGTATACAGAAAAAGGACACTATACATGTTTTTATCAACAATACAACAGAACAGTTTTGTCCGAAAGAAACTCGAATCCTTTCTACCCATGTAAATGACCTACACAACTACTCATATGACCATAAACTTTGATACTGTAACCATCCTTGCTGGTCAACCCAACTGGGACCCCTCCCCCTATTCCTTATCTCTAGGATAGAAGCAACAGCAGAGCAAGTTGATTTTATGTTGATTGGATAACTAGATAATGTCAAATTGGATGAGACAACTTGTGAAAACTCATCCAACTAACAACCCAAAAATGTTGATAATAAACTGATTTCATAAAATAAATTGTTTTTCCCAAATATGACAAAGAAATACAAATAGTAGCTTGCAAATAAAGTATATAACCAGTTTTTCAAAAAAGTGGCCTCATAAGACAGGTGGTCTTTCATTTTAGGTGAATTCTCTATATGACATATTAGTTTGTGCATGGGTCGTAGCAATGCTTTACCTTACTGTTTAACAACAATGTATGTATGTATGTATGTATGTATGTATGTATGTATGTTTGTCTGTCTGTCTGTCTGTGTGTGTGTGTATGTATGTATGTATGTATTATGTATGTATGTATTAGCAATTAACAGCATGTCTACACGATAATAGCCAAATGGTGCCAATTATAAAGTTTTCACTAGGTAACTATAAAGACCTGCATTAAAACTTGAGGAAGATAAACCATTCTAAATAACTGCAAACATGAAAAACTTTAAGATAAAAGATAAAAAGGTAAAGATGTAAAATGTATATAAAAGATAAATTTAAAGTAATCATTAAAAAATATAAAATCTGTAAAATAATTTAATAGAAGAATTGGCATTTGGTGGTTCATCAACCAGACATATAAAACTCTTGATTCCCAGTTTACAGTAAGTTAAAGCAGAATTAGGAGTTTCTAATGTACAGTCAAAATGGCAGATTATGTGAAGATTTAAAAATGTTTTTCAAAATATACAGACTGGTGCAGAAGATATTTCTAGGGAAACATGCAAAATTTTACACAGAGGGTGTACAGGAAGTGATGTCATCAAAGCACATCCCATGCTCTGCTTTATTACCTAAAGTACAAATTACACTTTTTAGTTTCATTTTTGATTGTCAACTGGATAGTTTATTTTGTGCATATATGACTCTACCTGCATGCGTGAAAAAAAACCCATTAAGATACTGATTATGAATAACAAAAATGCTGTATTTATCTATTAACAAATCTACACTTCACATTTTGTAATTAATCTGGTATGTATAAATAATTTTTAAAGTCAAGAAAAAGTGATAAAAACTGTGTTTTTGATAATAGGGAGAAATTGAAATGCACACCTGAATGGTCTGAATACAGCTGACAATGTTGTTGACTTTTTCTGTTCCATCTTCACCTGACAATAGAGGAATATATATATATATATATATATATATATATATATATATATATATATATATATATATATATATATATATGTGTGTGTGTGTATATATATATATATATATATATATATATATACTAGGCCTCACTAATCTCGATTAAAATATCAAAACTTGAATGAAAACCCTAATATGAAAACTGGCAACACAAGATGGAAAAAGATGGAAAAATAATATGGTAAGAGCTGATGCTGGATGAGCAGATTGTTGGATGGACAGATAGCATATGTCTCATCTTGCTTCTATCCAGGTATTAGCATGCCAAAACCAATTAGGTCTTCATAAAACTGGGTCATTACAAATCAAAGAAACATTCAGGTAAACATAAAAGCATGCCATTCCATTAAGCATGAACAAAAAGGCAGGATACATCTTCTGTTAGCTTGTGTTGCTTTATTGATCCTGCCTAAATTTTACCGACCATGCTAAAATCAAACAA
Source organism: Sinohyriopsis cumingii (assembly GCA_028554795.2). NCBI lineage: Eukaryota > Metazoa > Mollusca > Bivalvia > Unionida > Unionidae > Sinohyriopsis > Sinohyriopsis cumingii. Next base: position 130,786,711 of record CM068838.1, read on the forward strand.
TCCAGTTCAGTTTCAAATTTATTAACATCAACTCAAAACAATAACAACTGTATTTCACCAACAAGACTCATGAATAAAGTACAATGTAAACTTTCATATTTCTCCAAAATACTCAGTGATGAGAGTACACAACAACACATCCTATTCTGGGTCATATTTTATCCTCTTATGTTCCTTTTCTCTGCATTTCTGGTACTTTTTCATCTCTTCTCCTGATCATATCTGCAACAGTGCTTTCTCTTGTCATCAACTAATTGTTGTTTTGCTGGCAGCTTCACGCATGTTTACAATTGTCACTGCACAATGCACTGAATGCTTATCAACAATGAAATCAATATTAAAATACACTGTTCAAAATAAATTTCTGATTGGTCAATGTCAGCCTGAGGAACTACACATCTGTTATCATCAGTAATGAAATCAGTGCATGAGGCAGAACACATGACATATTTCATGTGCGTGAAGATTTATTTGACCATAATCACACTAATTTACTTGATGTGTGGTTTAACACCTGTCCATTTGCACCAAAAGCACTTAGAGTATGCCTTGTCATGAGCAGGTTGTTAGTATGCACTTGATTAACACAATCAACGGATCAATTAGCCATTAAAGGGGATGATGACTCACAACCACTTTTTAATTGTTATGATAGTGGCTCTCAGTAATTTTCACAGCTTGATCAGATTCATCATGGCTGGGTTTCAGTGACCCTTTGGCAAAATCACTAACCGTCGGTTAGCATATTAGGATTAATCTGAAGGACTGGTACTTGCAACTGATTCTTATCACATATTTGCAATTAAAGCACAAATAACTTAAAAGATATGATACTGGTACTATATGTGGTATAACACGTTTATCACATCATGCAATCAGGTTCAATAACTTTAATGATTATGTTACTATATGTGGGAATACCACATTTATCACATCATGCAATCAAGTTCAATAACTTCAATGATTATGTTACTATATCTGGTAATACCACCTTTATCACATCATGCAATCAATAAAATGGTTCCTCAGTAGGTTTCATACTTTTATTTTACATAAAAATACATTTCATATCACATAATATTACAAATGAGGAAGGCATTATTCCAGAGTTTTTAATATTAAAGAAAACTGCAGCAAGAGTGCAAAATCATTTTATATACTACATGTTTAAATGAAAAAGAACGAAAAACAATTTCTTAGCAAACCATGTTAAAAGTTCAGCTGAAGGTGTGCTTCTAAAATCCTAGTGAATTTAACACACTTTTTGATTGGTCAAAGAGCAACATATAAAGTGATTCTAACACTAATGAACATAATACACTTTTCTGACTGGTCAATTATCACCATTCTAACCTAGTGAATAAAACACACTTTTAGATTTGTCAAACACCAAAATCTACAGATACAGTTAAAGGTACAATAAACAGTAGAAAATATTTAAGCCATAGCTTTCTGTAACTTAATACAATCATAAGAAGAACAGCAATTTAGGCTATGTTGAACAAAAAGTTCTCAAAATGTCTTGAAATGGGAAAAATAGCCGAGTGTTTGATGATGTGGAGAATTTCTTGGCAGTTTTCCTCTCTCAAATACCTGTTTTATTGCCTGAACTGATGTGTAGCAACAGTAAAATCACCTTTATCATCATAAAAATGCTCAAATGCAAAATAGTTATCCCTTAGTTCCTTTTATGTAACTATAATGTTAATGGTCAGTACACACTTGGTATTGCTGTAGAATCTGTCTTGTGTTGGCAAATAAGGTCTCGGCCTTTTCTCCAAGAGATACATTGAGATAGTCTATTGGCAGTACACCCTGAAAATTTAAACAATCAATAATCAGATATAAAATAAAGACTAAAAAAAATAAAATGATATAGTGAACATTTATGAGGAAATTTTAATTAATCTCCATCACACACCGTTCATGAAAAATTTCTACACAATTTAATTGTCACCACTTTCACAATCTAGTCATACCGTGAAAATTTATCCTCTTAAAAGAGAAAAATAATATGAAAACTACACGACTGAAATTCATAAAATGTAAATATTTCAAAATGTGAAAATTTATAAATTTAAAAGCTTTGAAAATTCATTGTATGACAAGGTATTACCCTTCTCAGATTCACTGATATTTATAACTGCTATCATCCTACACAGCAGTCAGAACTAAGTTCCATTATTATAACTGAAACAGTTGGTCTACAGAGCTGCTTCGTGCACATACAGCTGCACTGGTGTGCCATGTGGGCAAAAAAAGTTCTGTGCTAAAAGAGTATAAACTTACTGAATACTCAGTGAACTGTCTTTTGGTTCCTTTAAATGAAACAAATATTAATTAAAATAAAGTGGGTCAAATGGACTGGAAAAATGCAATAACTGGTCAGATTGAGCAGGTGGTCACTATGTGCTGACAAGCAATATAGGAGATTTTGTAGAGTTCAAGGGGACTGAATAATGGTGGTCACCTGGGTAATGTAAGTGCAATACGCAATTAGTCAATAGACCCAGTTCATCTGTATATTGCCAATACATTTTGCAAGAACTGTATACATGTCTATGTATTCAAAAAAACTTACCACTGAGTTGAGGGGGAATGGAACACCTATAAGGGAGGCCATCAGTGGTGCTATAGCTGCCTAAAATAAAAGTTTTGTAATATAAATATTTAAACATCAAATGTCAACATATGAAAATATACTAAAAGTTGTTCTTCATCCTGGTAATATGAACCGTTTTAAAACCAATATTTCATTATGTAATGTCAGATCTGTATCTATACAGTTGGCAATTGGATCTGAGTTAGGAGTATCCTACAAAATATAATCCTCACAATGTTTATCATTTATTTATCAACTCTGTTATTAATTTATATATTTAAGACCTTTATATTTTAATGAAACATACAAGCATTGCTGCATCATTAGTCAAAGCTACAGCAATATAATTCAACACAAGCTTTAATATTCTGCAGAACCATTTTCAAAATTTGGATACAATCAACTTATAACAAGATGCTTGAGACATTTATATCTCGTTATTGATAATGTCAAGATGAACAAATTTAGAAGAGAAAGGTCCATCTGTATTAATCACTAGACACAGGGATTGCTTAATATATCAAAATAAAGTACATGGGAAAAATAATATATTGATTGATCTTCAAGCAATAAAAGATGGAGTGAATTTGTTTACTGTGTTTGTTTGCAACAGTAACAATATTCAATTTCTTTAGCAAGATTCTTACTCACAAACACAAATCCCTTCACCAAAAGGAGCTCATCTGTAGCCATGGACAATTGGTACTGAGGATTGGGAGTTAATATGATCATTCAAACTGGTTCAGAGGTTGGACTGGACAGGAATTGAACCTGTTACCAACTGGTTGTGAAATGAAGCTAACAACTATGCCACCACGTGAAGGTAATATTACCATCCTAATCTATTCATTATGATGCATCAACAAGCAAATTTTCATCATGATAGTGTTATGATAAAGTCAAATTAGATGTAACAGTGTTAAAAATACACAGGCTGTAAGAAATAAATGGATGCAAAGAGGCTCTGTGGTTAAGGAGCTGGGTTCATGACCACAAGAATGTGGGTTGTATTCCCAATATAAGATTTGCTAGGAGCTTTACTTTACCCACTTCTATACATTGTAACCTTAGAAGTGTTGCTGTGCTATCAAACACCAGACTGCACCAAACCATATCCACACAAAAATGTTCATGAGTGGAGGTGAAATTGGGTCCAAGATATTGAGGATGTAACAAACAGTTGAAGATGCAAACAAATGAATGACTAAAAAGCAAACTTTAAAGTAAATGATATATTTCTGAGAATAGTTATCCAATCACAATAAGTTAGAAATATTAGCCTGCTACCTCGTGAGTCCAACACTATTAAAAGACAAAAATACTATCTCAATAGACAAAGGGCAATAACTTTTGCCCATTACCTCCCCATGCCACCGCCAGGTGCACTAGTCTTTAGCTGAGTGATATACTAACAAGGATGCTCACATTGTGGGGAGGTGGGGGTAAGTAATGTGATTGGGTAAGTATTCTCTGAGAAATGTAATTTACTTGATAATTTGCTTTCTCCTTCAAATACGTTTCCCAATCAAATTATGTTAGGAAAATTGGTGTGTGTGTGATTTGGATCTTTAACATAGCTTTAACAATTTTTCAGCCATAATGCTAAGATGTCTGCATTGTGGCAGTTTATAGTGATGTCTAGCACTGGGGCATTATGCCACAGACATGTAGCATCATGTCCTACCCAGTCACATTATCCTGACACCAGGCCAACCAGTCCTAACACTAATCTCCTAATGCTGAGCGCCTGGCGAGGCAGCTATTAGTACCATTTTTATAAATCTTTGGTATGACTCGGCTGTGGTTCGAACCTGCAACCTACTGCATCCGAAGTGCATGCTCTAACCACTAGGCGACCAGAGCGGTCATAGAGAAATTGGTAATAGGACGAGGGAATGCTAAGCATCCAACCTCTACCTCAGGTATCCTTCTTGGGAATGATGGTTGGCTTCCCTATGTGAATGATAGCCCGTTCTCCTAATTACATAAGCAACACAGCCTAGGGTCACTTGACCTGTGACCCTTACATACAGTTAAGAAGAGGAATATTTAAATCTTCTTATCTACAAAACATTACTGGTGAATCCACTGAAGCTAACAGGCTGTGTTAATTGATTTAGTTGGGTCTGGCAAATCCATTGAAGCTAACAGGCTGTGTAAATTGATTCAGTTGGGTCTGGTGACCATCTATGCTGCCACCATTAGACCTACCAGATTCAAGGTGTGCCTCTGCGATGCTAAATCTCTGAGATAAAACCCAAGAAAGTTCACTCTTCATGCCAGCCATCAGCTTCTCTGATAGAAATGTTACGTTCAAACATGAGGCTCGCAAAGATAGCTCTCATGAGCAGTAGCCTTCATGAGGCAACTCTGATCTTTTGAGATGTCACTGAGTGTATAACCCACTTCAACCACAAAACAAAAGCTTGAGGGGTGATATCCTGTTTCCCAGCTTTCACTAGAAAGCAGTGTTTGTGTGCCACAACGTGTCTCTGTTCCCTTCAAGTAGTGCTTGAGAGTGTGAACAAGATTCTCTCCACAATCGAAGGCTTAAATTATTTGTCTCGCCAGGCCATCTAGACAAGAACCAAACATGAAAAAGATGGTCTGGGCAGGGATGGGCCACCCATGACTGTGGTTGCTTGAGAAGATTCAGGTGGGCTGGATAATTCCAGGGAAGATATATCACCATATCGAGTACATCAGTAACCCAGGACTTGTCCCATCTGAGAGGGGCTATCAGAATCATCTTGCATTTCTGACCCCTGGAACCTCTAGATTATTTTTGGTACCAAGACAGTGGGGGTGTAAGCAAATGTCCAAATCCTCCCAACTGATTGACAGAGTGTCCATTGTCCAAGCTTCTGGATCTGGAACTGGAGACACAAAGGTGGACAGCTTGTGATTCCACCTTATCACAGAAAGATCAATCACTGGACACCCCCAAAATGCACAGATCTGAGCAAAGACCATTCTGTGTGAAGGACTTGACCATTCATGGATAGAGTGTTGGCCATGGTATTTAGCCGACCAGGATTATGTTCCATTTGTACATTGATATGGAGATGTAGAAACTGCCCAATTAGGACACAGATGACACAGAGGTTGGGTGATTTGGTGCCCCCACCCTGTTTGAGGAGGAAGTCACCACCATAAAGTTGTCTAACATAAGAAGACTTATTTTGTCTGAGATGTGAAGGGCACTGATGACAACCTTTATTTCTAAAAATGGTTGATGTATAGAGGCTTCGTCCCTGGCTCTCACAGTCCAGCATCAGTTGGGCACCCCAACTGTATGTACTGGTGTCAGTACCTACCATTATTTCCACTTGGGGCTTCTTCAGTGGGATCCCCATGGTCAGCCATCCTGGGCTGCACCACTGATGCAGGAACGATCATATCTTGGACGTGATCAGGACTGTTTGATCAAGGGGACTTAGAAAGGGGTGCCATTGTGCTAGCAATGTCATTTGCAAGGGGCACGTATAAAGATGGCCAAGCGGGATCAAGTCCGCTGCCGCAATGAATAATCCATGAAGATAAAAGAACTTTCTCACTGTCATCATTGTAGATGAAGTCAATCAGAACAATATGATGATCCAATCAGTAACTTTTGTACAGCTGATGTGAAAACCAAAGGGTAGGACTTTTAACTGATAAACCTTGTCACGGTAAATAAAACAGAGAAATTCCTGTGATGTGGGTTGGATAGGGACAGGACAATATGTGTTGGTCAGATCAAGACTAATGGCATAGTCATCCTGATGGACGGAGAGACAGATTGAACTCACCGTCTCCATCCTGAATATCGGTGGCCAAATGTATTGGCTGAAGCAACTCAGGTTCATGATTGGCCTCAACTTGCCATCTGAATAAGAAACAGCCTTGAATAAAACCTTGGTGATTGTAGTGGTCTTGGCACAATCTCCACAACATGTGACCATATCTCCTGCTATAGAAAGGCATCCTTCTCCTGATCCAACAGTATGTCCGTGAAAAGAGCAGGAGGAATGGGGAGGGTGTTGACCTTTAATGACTCAAGCAATCCTGGCCATAGCTCCCAAGCGTGGTTATTACTGGATTTATCCGCAAGTTGGAAAATTGCCAATGAGGCCAAATCTACATTGACGATGCAGCGATGACATTCTGGACTAGCTTTGACGTGGCATGGAACACATTTTTGTTCACTTTATAAAACAACTGAACACACATATGAATCTTTGCTAACTTTTTGTGAAGTGCCAGGATATCTGGGTATGTTTTGCACCAGTGAAATGAAAACGTTGATGGAACTTAGCTTTCTGAAAAGAAAGCCCCAGAATTCCCTGGGTTACCAATTCTACCTGAAATCAAATTGATCTCCTTAATTTTAGCTGATTAGAGAAGGAGCCAAAAGGATGGCATCTCTTCCTCCATGATGAAATCTACTGATAGTCGTGAGAATAGTCTTGAGGTGGAGGTCATTCTGAAGATGCCAATAAATTTCCTTGACTGTGGCCTTGAAGCTAAATTCAGTCTATTCCATGGTCAGATCTGAGTATGGCTGACTTGAAGAAGCTTCATCACAGTCACAGTGTGTAGAGTCCCAATCTGGGTCTACCTGCAGTTCAGGATAAGTCATACCAGGTGGCATCAATTACTCTCATGTGGATAAGTTGTGAACATATGGAAGTTTGGCACTGTCAGAATAGCTGGCTGGTTTGCATGGTGTATGGTTGGGTATAGAAGATGGTCCAGCTATCATCGGTACTGGCTGTTCTAAAGGAATGGATGGATTGACAGATTTCTCACTGAAAACTCTGTCACAGTAAGGGTATACTGCTAGCAGTACAGCTAAACAGACAGATCTGTCACTATGATCCCTTAAAATCCTAATTGGCTAGATTGTTTTATCAGAGGTCACCATGCTGGGATGGCTGGACCAGTGTTGACAGCAAGACGGCTGGTGATGGATGGATTGCCGTTGACACTGCTACTGTATTGTGAATTGGATCCAATAGATCTGGTACAGACACTACCCATCTGGACTCACAGGCTCAATGGCCATGCTCAGACATAAGGGGAGACCTGTGCCCACTGGGCAGCCTAAAAATAGGAGGACATTCCCCAAATGAGTCAGAAAACGGTGCAGAAGCATGGATTTAGTTGACATTGCCACTGAAATGACACAAGAAGAGAAAAGCAAAGCATTTAATTAGTAATTCAGCAAGTTACTAATTTGCTAATATCACCCCATTATTAACAGGGTAAGTGAAAATAGTGCTGCATTTCATAAGTTTTATAAACTATGCTTTGAACTTATGCAATTTATGCATTTAGCTGAACATTTCTACTGAAATAACACAAGAAAAGAAAAACAAAGCATAAATTAGTTATTCAGCATGTTACTATCTCGCTAGTACCATCTCTGGTACCAATATAGTAAGTGAATATAGTCAGTGTCATGCTAACTCGTAAATGACAATATGAGGTCAATTATAGTGTGTTGTAACGTGGTCTTAAATAGATGAAGTCCATAAAAGTGACAAAGTCATTCAAATTTGACAGAAATTGCAAAAATAATGCATAAAAGCTGTAGAAGAATGATTGTCAAACACAATAAATCCAAATTTAAAGTTGTAAGTCCAATTTTAATACTAAGATGGCTTGGACTGTCAGAGGTAAAATGTTTGATGTTATCAGTACAGCAGCAAAGCTAATAAAACTAGCAAAACCTAGAGGTGACAAGGAGAGGTAATGGGCAAGAGTTATTGCCCTTCATCTATATGAGACAAGCAGAAAAAGAAAATGTTTGTCTATTAGTAGTGCTAGATTCACAAGGTAGCATCCTAATATCCTAACATTAATGTGATCGGGGAATCTATTTAAAGAAGAAACATGATAGTCTATCAATCAAACTTCACACCTGTTTAATATTCACATCATCTTAGGAAACTACTATTATTCTGTTGAAATGTACAGAGGCTTTGTGTATGGTTTTAAGAATGATGAGTTCAGTAGATTTCCTTCTGATTAACACTGTTACTTAATTACAATCCTGTTTTCACTGCACTATAGATATCCTACATGTGGATATCTTTTTGCCACTCAGATGTACATGAAAGACCACACTGGTGACTGCATTATATCACAGTAAAATAACAATACCAGCAGCATCAAAAACCGTATACTGTAGTATCTAATAATATCAGATCTTGAATATGCAGAAAGGGAAAAAAAGAAAAAGAAGAAAATTTGATACATATTGTACTTAGTCTAATATTAATCTGGACATCACAATATCCATCTCACAATAAGTGAAGTCAACTGAAAAATACCAATTATGTTAAACTAATTTATGCAAAAGTTTGTTGTGTTGGTATTTCACAGTTCAGATGCTGTGTGGAATTCTCATATCCATTAAAATAAAAACAGTCTCTGACTTTAAAACCAATATACATGAATCAGACAAGAATGGTAACCTTGTCTACAATCTTATATACTCTTAAATATTTCAAACTTTACCAATAAAGTTAAACCTACCTGTTCAACATCAAATCTTTGTATATTTTCCAATTTCCAATCTGAAACACATAAAAACAGAAACTGAGAAAATCATGTTAACTTGGACTGCCCCATGCAAAAGAAGTATTATTTGGGTATGTTAGATAATTAAATAACTCAATAGAAAACAAATTCAATTCAAGTGCACTGATTATTCCAACAGCCTTTTTTTTATCCAATCCTGTTTTTAATTAAGTTTAATTGAAGAAACTCAAATGAAATTTTATTGATACAGCTGACAATATCAACACAAACAAGACAGACATCAAAATACTTTGAGAAATAACATGCTTACCTTTAGAAAATGTATCCATTGCTTGATCATTATGGATTGGACCTCTGACCCCTGCTCCCCAGGCAACAAGTGGAGTCAAGGTCTCTGAAGCATGGCCTGCACCATGTGACCCTTTTATGACAAAAATAAAGCTATTAGCCATGGGTGTATTGCACAGGGCCCCCACTCACTACAATTTGCTGGGCAGGGTCTTGAACTAAAGAACTTGTGTTGTTAAATAAAAGTTAGGAGATTGGGAAAACTTGGGACATAACTCCTCTAAACGATGATGTTGAATGCTGGAGATACAAATCATTAAAGGCCTCATCAATATAAATGTGCAAAATTAATTTAACGGAAATCCAACATTTCTTAGTAAAGTTATTATGTGGAAGTCAAAGCTGGTAAAGCAATCAGGAATCATGATTTTCCAATAGTAGAAGTCATACACGTCATGTTGATGTTCAAAACCGATTATTTCAGAAATTGGGTGTCACTTGTTAGACTGTCATTTTACATACCTTTAAATGTCAACTATTCACTTTATTTTGATCCTCATACATCCATATTCCTTCCATTTTTGGACAAGAAAAACCTAAAGGTGTGATCCAGTACAATCTGGATTGAATGTCATGTGCTGTGATGTCACAATGAAAACTAAGCATACTGAAGAAAAAAAAGTGTGTACTACCTTACTTTGTGAGAATTAGACTCGATGTGCTGTTTTCTTGATCCAGTTTAGCACCTGGCCACCATTGTAAACGTCCACAGCAATTGATAACTTTCATCTAGAAGTTTCTTGGTGAAAGTTTACATGCAGAGCATTCAATAAATAAACTTTGGTTAAACAAAATAAGCATTAAATTTTATAACAGCAAGTTATATTTAATTTAAGTAAATGAACATAGATGACCTGTATGACTTTTACTATAAATGATAACAGCATGTGAATGGGGGGAGGGCAAATAATTCCTGTAAATAATGTCATGGAATGGTCTGGGAACTGAACTAATTCAAGGCCTCATTGATATAAAACCCCATACTAGTTTTGGTTGAAGACAAACAAACCTTGGTAAACTTAGGCTGCAGGAACCACAGTGACAGAAAAAGGAAAACTGAGTGCATAACTCCTGTAAATGTACCATTATGCTGAAAATGCAATTCTTTTACGGTCTCATCATTACAAATTTTCATACCAAATTAGGTCAAAATCCAAAATACTCTGGTACAGTTCTACTGCAAAAACCAAAGTTAGGAGGGTGGACAATCAGAAGCCAATAATGCATGCAAATGATGTTGTAGAGCACTGAAAATCAAAATTGTTCTAGAACTTATAGCTGTATACCAAATCTGGATGAAATCCAGCAAGCTTTGGTAAAATTTTGCTGCAAAAATTAAAAGTCAAATGAACAAACAATCAGGGAACATAACTCCTGCAAGGGATGTCACACAGCTGGAAAACTCTGAGATCTGAGCAATACAAAGTTGCATACCAAACTGGTTAAAGTCCAATAATTCATAGGACAATTATTTTGTGGAAACCAAATTGTTGATGAATAAACGTGCATGATTAGCACAGCCCTAATTCGAGAAAAGGTTCTAGATATTTCATATGGAAATGTGACCAATAAAGTATTGACAAAAATACCCTATTCTGCTAATTGTTAGTTTTTAAGCAATGATGTGGACATAAACAAGCCATTCCCAAAAATTCATGATTAAAATAAATATAAACAAGGTTCTAAAGGAGTTAACTTTTCATTTTACACTTTGCAAGAAAGGAGGTCGACTAATGCATTATAACTAAATGAGTTTTCATTTACACTTTCATAAATGTTTTCCCTCTGTACTGAATTTTGTTCCTTATGAACTTCACTTTGGACTTACCAACTATAAATTTCAAAATCTGTTCCATATCTCCTTGTAAACATATATAGAAATATTCTTTACCATCTAACAAGGCTAAATTTAGCCACAAAAGAACAATAAATGACCATATACAGATACATACCAAAAAAACAAACAACAGTGATTCCAACATACAGCCTTCTCCACTATTCTTTGGACATAATAGAAACTTTAATAAAGTAAAGCCATAATTATCTGAACCCACTTTACCCAGTTGATTGAACATCATAACCATGTCTTAAAACAATGTTATTTTGTAAGCTTCCTCACTAATATTCAATAATCCCAATTATCTTCACTATTCAAGACCAATTTCTTGTTTCCTACTGAGTTCACATATGTATACCTTACCCCAGTTTGTCATGCCATGGTCAGCAGACATAATGTAAGCTGTCTGCCTGTCTGGGTAAAATTCTTCAAACAGATTGTACATCTTCCTAATACCTACATCCACCAGTTGTATATTTTTCAGGTATTCTCTAAAAACAAAAATTTTTCTTCTATACAACAGTTGTATATTTTTCAGGTATTCTCTAGAAACAAAAAAGTCAACATGTTTAAAACTGATCCAACAACATATGTGGATGAGTATCACACACTAGTCCACATGTAAATTATATAATTATACATCATACAGAATGCATTCAAATTTAGTTTTTGGTGTTTATTCATCAGTGCACTTTCCATATTAATCCAGCAAAGAACAAGAAATACTAATTTTATATTTCATGTTCAGCTGTATGTATATGTAAACACACACACACATGAGCACATCAATACATACATACATACATCAATACATACATACATACTTGCTGTTATGTATATTCAATTTAATTGTTTGTTTGTTAGGGTTTTTTTCCTTAATTTAATTATATTACATGCTATTGTAATATAACATTGTATGCTGGACTTGACCTTGTCCAAAACTGAGTTAATTTCTGCTTGATCTGACTGAATTTTTTTATTGTTTCATTTTATGTAAACAACTAATACATAGCTAAACTATTCTCTCTGTATATGGGCTTAATATCATGATCTTTTTTAATAGAAGAAGTAAATATGTTTATTTGGGTCAGGTTTTGGACTTTCCTAAGTGAATTTTACAGGTTATGGTTTTGATTTTGTAAACATCAGGATCATTCTAGGTTATTTTCCATTAGGTAATGGTTTTTTTTAGAGATCAAGTAGAGAACTATATAAAGTTGTTATTGTGAGACTTGGTCATTCATGCTTTAACATCTAGCACTTTCAAGTTGTATATTATATGTTCTGACCAGCAGTTTTGGGTTAGAATCATTTTTGTTCAAATTATTGAATTCATGTGATTATTTTTTCTGGAAATACAAAAGTGCTCTGACAAAATTCTTGGATAGAGACATTCACTGGAATTTATAGTATATTCAAACCTGGAATTATATTTTTGTGATTCAACAAAAGACTGTTATCACCACTTCATTAGCTACCACAGACACATCATCAACTTTAGTTTGGGTATTTTTTTCTGGACTTTTACTGAATTTCATTCAGGACTGTAAATTACTAGGATTTGTGTCTGTAATTCTTTGATTATTTTAGGATTTAATTTTCTGTAAGTTGTTTTTTCTCATTTTCACTTTGTATTCTAGGGAAATAAATATATTTGTTAAGTTTTACAAAGCTTGTTGTCTTTCACTCTTTTCTGTTACTTATTTTAAAAGCATAGACTCATAACTATACACATACACACACATATGGGGCCCTGAGTGGCCGTGTTGTCTAAAGCGTTCTCCATTACGGATCACTGCCATTTCACCTCTGTCTGCGTGGGTTCGAGTCTCGGATTCGGCCAATGTGGGTATGTGAGAAAGCTTGCCAGTAGCTTCTCAAGGGTCAGTGGTTCTTTCCGGGGATTTCCCAGGTTCTTCCTCCACCATTAATACTGGCCACCATGTATAGCGTATCAAGTGCTGAAAAATGGTGTTAAACCCTACAACAACAACAACAACATACATACACACACACACATACGTACATACATAAGTACATGCATACATTTATACACACCATGCCAAGTTAAGCAAAATAAATAACTTTCAGTCAAATACAATTACATTCATATATCACTGATATTTCTTTTCTGTAATGTTTGGAAACTTCTATGCAATTTAATAATGTATGATGTTTGAACAACTTTTAGATTGGTCTACACACTGAATTGGTTTTAGAAATTAAATCCCAATAGCTAAAATATCAATAGGGATATCAACATCTTTCTAAAGCCAGTTGCTGATGAAATGTGCTGTACATTCTGAATTTTAACAAACTGGGGGGGTAAGCAAATTCCTCTGATTTGTATCTGAAAATGTACCTTTTCTTTTACTGCCTATTCCAAATATCAACACAAGTGTTCTGTAAAGCCTGGTGTAAACCAGTTCTGTATCCAGCAAATAATGTTCCACTTTATCTGAGGAGCAAACTTTAACACATAATTTTAGTACAATATTAATGCAAAGTTTAAAAACAGTTTTAGCAGTGACAGTGCCCTGCTACAATATACCTGTTTGACAAAAACACCATGTAATGTAACTAAATTTATATATGTCAGGTCTTTACTAAAATATCCAGTGGTACATATGATCACCCACTGATAATATCACAGCATGTTGAATCTGTTTTAATATTTGATTCAAAGATTTTATAATCCTGTCTAGAACCTAATTAAATCAGTGAGAGACCATGTTTTACAAACCCTAAAAAAGATGACTTACTGTGAATATGGCTTGTGGGAGTGTCCATTTGTATCTATTCCAAGAAGATGGAGAAAGAAAACAACCTTGTCCTGGTTCAATTTCTTCTTCAGTGAGTCATCACTATGAGAACTTTCCATAAAGGCCTGTTAAAGTAAAGTGATAAATAAGTTGGAAGACCCTATCTAAGACATTTAACAGCCGAGCCTGTTAAAATGGTCACGTCTGAAAATATTTATTCAAATGATTCAAGGCATAATATTGACAATTTGCTTAAAATGGTATGGTCTGATACATTTCGAAATCAGATACAAACCAAGAGGGATACCAGGAAATAAAACTGGTAGGCCAGTCTAAATTACAGAACCTTAAGCCAATTTAATATGATGGCTTTACTATTTATTTGCTTAAGTCAGTAATATTTATGCTCCTTTATTTTCTGAATGACTTCATAGTCATGCTTAAAAAAATTAATAAGACATGATCTCCTGTAAAAGCCTACTGATCAACACAAAATGTTGTTGGAGTTGTTGTTATTGTTGTTGTGGTGGACTTAATGCCATTATGCAATAGTAGATCTCGGTTCAGGTAGTTTGCAGTTTGACTCAGTTGTAAGTGAGCACATAAAGTAATACATGAAAATGGTTACTGGAGTGTATGCTTACACCTTTTAACTGCTTCAGTCAACATTGTGCAGCTATGTCTAACTTACATTATGTTGTTGTTGATCATGCTGTGTATTAAACCTTTTTTCAGCACATGATAGGCTACACAAGCTGGCCAGTATATATGGTACAGGAAGAACCCAGGGAAAACCCCAAGAGGATGTACCAACCCACGATAAGCTACCGGCCAGCCTTCTCACACACCCATATTGTCCAAGCCTGAGATTCAAACTCACGTGGACAGAGATGATATGTCAGTGATCTGTAACAGACCTGGAAAGCAATTACCTGAACATGGTCAAAAACCCAGGTGTCCAGTTTACTGGAGTCAGATCCAGCAAAATCTTCATGCATTGCAGTGTAACACTTTGTATACACATGATCCCTACTTGCACCTGAAATTCACAGACATATGTCAAATTAATGAGTATCACAAAGTTAATTATATTTACATATTTAATGTATAATTTAATAATATTTTGCTCATTTTGACTAAATTTATCATATTAACAGTACCAAATCTGACAAAGTAATTATTCACTACATCTACACTTACCTGCAATACAAATTATGCATTTTCTGTTTAATAACCTCCAATATTAATTTTAATGGCAAAAAAACTATGGCATTTTCAAGATTTAATATGCAAACCCTTTTATGCTCAATAACACTGATTTACCGAATAGTGACAATTTCCAGAAGATCACGGCAAATTCTGAATAATAAAGGTATATAATGAATCTGTTAGCATCTGAATTTATGGCTAGTTGATACACTTTAAATTCATTCATTTTATGGGTAAAAAGTTTTATTTGTCAAAACATCTGCCAAAACTTGTACACTGGACAAGGTGTCCTATTGTTTCTAATCAAGGATCATCATTTGTTGTGGTATATTTCTATAATTGTGGTTTGTAGCAACCATGAAATTAACAAAACTTGGTACTCCAGAAAAACAGTGAATTCCAACAAAACTTGGTACTCCATAAAAGAGTATATAAATATCATAAATGTACAAATACAACTGCTAAATTATATAATTATACTCTTGTGTAATACATGATTACAGCTAACATGCAAAACTGTATTAATTTCAATTTCAATTTCTCAAAACCTAAAAGGTACATTGCATGTTGTTGAATTATGAAATTCCTGAATTAAAAAGATCAAAGGTCTAACTTATTTACTGCATATAGTTCAAAACTGCATTTCAAGGCATTACACACAAAAAGAGATTTCTAATTACCTGGCCTATATATGAGCAATCAGAAATGTTCAATAGGTGAGAATTATAACTGGATCTATATTAAGCATGAGATTTCCCTTAGGTGAGTTTCTTTTGTAATTACAATAAGATACTTTAAGCTGATAAAATATTTATATAGAAGAAAAACTAAAACAGCCTTATTTCTGTGGTTAAGATATTTCTACTCAAAATCATAAATATACTGCAAAGCACTGACCTTTGGCAAACATAGGCAATATGTCTGGACTTCCCCATGACCAGGTAAATCTGCTTTCATTAAACACAGAATCAAACTCTACAGGATTTTCTTTCCAACCTTCAAGATAAAAAAAGAAAAATATGCAAGCAATGTACACACACAAACACACACACATTCACATGCATGTGACTAAACTTAAATGTTTGGATGGACCCATTGTATTTCAGAATTAAAGAATCATTTAACATACCTGTATTGTGAATTCACTATTTATTGTAGGGTACCTATTTCTGTGGACTTCATTGCCATTACAAATGACCCAAAAAAGGCTCTATGAACATTAATGCTTCATGGGAACAACAGATCCCCTTCCCTAATCCAGGATTTTAAGTATTGATGAAATGGCAAAACCATGGAATTTAATACCCATGAAAATAAATGAATTCCACATTACTAGAATCATTCAAATGATAACAGAGCATGCAGGTTTAATGCTGAAATGAATATGGTACCTGATTTTACCAGCATGAAGCCCCATCTCTTATTTGGTAAATAGCATGCATGTCCCATCTCTTGTATCACAAAAACCATACACTCACCCTCTCTAACATGGCAAACAACAGACATTACCATCTTTTAAACACTTTGGAGCATTATGAAAGTTCATAATATTTCCTGCATATCTGTTAATGTCAAACAGTATCACAGAATAAAGTTGCATCAATACTAACCAAACAAACTGAATTCTCAAAATTTCCTCTTTTTGACAATTTTTTAGAAATTTTATAAAATGGGTCTTAGAAAACAATGATAAACTTTACTGAACATTTACACTATAACCATATACCTCACCAATAAAATTCAATAAAATTCTATTTTTTGTGGAAGATGCCATAGCAAGCTGAATTCTCAAAATACACCCTTTCACATGAACAAGCAACTTCCCCAAAATAAATCAGAGGGAAAAAGGAAAACCTTTTTCTCACAGCCAAATATCTAGCTACAATGTTTCACTAAAACACTCTCAAGCATTCTGCAGAAAAATAATGACAAACCCTCAAAAAGAATTAGTGATGAGAAACTGAATTCCCACAATATTCATTTGTTATGACAATTTGTAAGCAATGTCCCCATAAATAGACCAGTGCAAAAAGTACAACCTTCGTCCACATCTACACCATCCACATATCTAGCCTGGTAGCCTGGGTTGTTTTCTCAGAAAAGCATCACATTCATAATCCAACAATCAGGATTCAATACTAACCAGACCAAATAACTTATGTCCTTGTCATTTCACATAGTTCTGTTAAAATAGATAGGCTACAAAGATCTATATTTTCAAAATACCCCCCCCCCTTCGCCATTTCAAATTTTCTTCAAAATATGCAACCAAACAAGTGCTAGAGAAAAAGAAGTAAAACCTTACTGCACATCAGCACCAACCACAAATCTATCCAACACAGCTTCAACTAAATCTTAAAAAGCAGTGTAGAAGGAATAATGATGATGAATTCAACTTCAAAAATACCCCTTTTCTGACAATTTAAAGCTAGACCCCAAAATTTTTAGAGAGTGAGATCCAAGAAATTCTATTTCATATTGGCAGTCTGGATAAAATACATAAAATAGTAGCTACATGTGAGGAATTTTATCATGTCAAGTTCAGTTTGTAATGCTTTATGTTTTGCAAAACAAAATTGATATGTAAGTTTGGAAATAAAAGGCAATAATGATTAACCAACAGGAAGATTTTGTTCAAAGCATGACTAATGTTACGAAAATGCAGCACACACAAGTGGTATTTATGATATATTGTCAACAGTCAGCTTGTCAAATGTTTTGATGGATGGATGTCACGGATTAAAAGAGAAATCTAGATGCTAACTGTTAAATTAAATGTGGAAACAAAAGCAGACATGAGTGGACAAAACACAATGCTGAAGAAAAGAAAGCAGAGTTTGAAATCATTGATATTAATGGAATGCTTAGGTGAGGGACTAATTTTTATCATATTTTATTTTCTGGATGGATACTTAAATCCACATGATCATTTGAACTTAACAGGAAAATTAGAAAAGAAAAACGCTATGAAGTAGACCATGATTAACATGAGATTAACACAGTCCTGCTATTGGTTGTTAAATTTTTCAGTTTAAGGTCTTCTTTCTCACTTTTCTCTCTCCTACTAAAAAATCTAGATCTTTTCAAAGCCTTTGTCTACTATTTATCTGTCTACATACACGTATGTGTGTATTTTTGCATTTCTAACAATGTCTACCTTCTAACTCTTTTTCATCTACATATATTTTTCAACATGATTATTTACATCTATACCATTTAAACATTAATTAATGGATTATAGTCATAAGGAACAAAGAAAAAGAGAAAACAGAAGTTAAAATAAATATAACACGATTTTCTTAAAATATCCATCATATTATTTTACCTTGTCTTACTTTCACTAATGTTGGGATATTATGTTTGGAGTGAGCTAGTATTTCCCAAGGGCAAGATCAAGCTGACTTTTATAAAAAAATTAAATTCCAGTACATATATAAATGCACAGACACACACAAACACATACATAAAAAAGGGTTTTGAGACGTTTGATGATTTTTAATTTTACAAGTCATATATATGTGAAATACACATGTACAGTGTAATCTGTAATAGATGTGAGCATTATCGGCTGAAATTGTATTACAATAAAAATTATCGCAATCTATATCAATATGTATAACAACCAAGCTGATCATTTTGAAAATACACTTGATACAATTTTAAGTCTGATTAGCTGAGCTTCTAAGTTTCTTTTATAACAAATAACATGTTCTACCAGCTACTTTTGTCCTTATTTGGGAGAATGATGGGAGGGATTATGTTTATGGCTGGGTAAGAGACAAGAGTCTGCAGATAAAACTTTACAAGATACGTAATGACCACATTACAAAGATGAATGTTGTCAATGCATGTGTATTGAGACAACTAGTAGGCCTTAGAGAATCGTTCATGCGATCAAACTATCTATGATATACTGTTTGTCAAGTTTGCTCAGCCCCAGTTCATAAGTCGTGTATAAACGAAGGTATTATTACAAGCCAGGTTTGATGTCTAAGCACTGCCACAGGCTAGAGTTAATCTCTTATGCAAGGTTATGGTGAATTGGCACAGGCACTGGACCGCGCGACTTCCCACCTATGTGTTAGTCCTATGGTCAGAGGAACCCTGAGGGACCGGGACATGTTCTAAATCTGTCCCTACGTGGACAGACAGCGAGAAGGACATTATCCACTAAGTTTGATTGGATCAGGTCAAAGTGACACCCAATCGGAATTGAGATAGAGGGTGTGATAACAATTTCAGTCTGAATTATAACTTCTAACTAGCAAGTGAAAATTTAGTCTCACCTAGAAGATTGCTGAGCAATATAAGGTTATTCTGAGGAAGCCACTCATAATTTGGTGGTAAAACTTAGGAGATTCTAAGGAAAGACAAAGCTTTTTGGGGAACAGAACTTCCGTTTCAGTTAAGTCCCGAGTCTCTAAGAGGGGAGAAGGAAGGGAGACTAGCAGAGCAGTCAGAGTTGACAAGTCTAGTCAGTGGAGAGAGTTGAGGAGGAGGAGGTAAAGGAGTCGAGGAGGAGAAAGTGGAAAAGGAAGAGGAGTATAGAGAAGTCGAGGAGGAGAAGGAATTTGGAGAAAGTCAGGAAGAAGAGGAGAAGGACTTTAAGGAATAGGAAAGAAGAATACACAGATGAGTAGAATAAAAGGACAGGTGGAAAGCTATCTCACACTACTACTCAAATGATGCAATAGGCTATCACAGGGTCGAGTGGAAGGAGAGTACATGGTAAATTTGAAGCACTTGACTATTGAATTATTATTAAATTGTTATTCGTTGAATTTTACTTTTGTGTATATTCAATCATTTAACCGTCGGCATTTCTGACTGGGGGTTCAGAGCTTTACATCTATCTTTCACTAATTTAACTTCCAACCAAAATCAAGCCTGGGTGGGACTTCTATAATAATTTAAATTAAATATTGGGAGCACCCAACCCCAACCATGACACACCTAACACAGTGGTGGCCTAACAACTCGTCACGCCATAATGTTAATGGTTTATTCATTTCATGGTCAAAATATTTTCCCACTGAAAAACATTTTGCAATTTGAGAATCCTAATTCATATTTGCGTTTGTCCAGGGTGCAGGGAAACGATTTGTCCAACACTGTAAGGCTTTTTGATTCATCACCCGCTGGCAACATAATGCTTGCAAATCATGATGCAGATGACATTAAAATACAGACTATCAAGGGCAGTTACTCTTTTAGGGTTATACAGCCCATTTAAGCCATGTTTCAGTCCATTTGAATATAAAAAAAACTAATGCTGCAGCAGATATAGTTTCCAATGCCATCTGAAAATAGCAATAATGTTTACCTTTTGCCACTGCACTGACATCCTCATAGAAACCTGCAATGAGAGCAACATGTCCAGGTCGAGATTCTGTCGGAACTCTAGTGTGAGAAATTCCCCAGGCTCCTTGCTCTTCAATAATGAATCTGAAATACATGTAAATTAATTTTTAAAAATCAATAATCACACCGCACTTGTCAATTTTTTTTTCTTCTTCTCCCACTTTATGATCATGGCCAGCTCAAATCAGCTTAGAAAAATTCTGAATCGACACACAAACCAATACCCTCTAAATTCTCTGATAAATATTAAGTGTCTATTATAAAATGTTGCAGACATTGTGCATTAATAACAATGTAAATTTTTATAATCAGTTCAATATACACACAAAGACAGATGGACAGTGGCAATTAGTCCAAAATATTCTTTTTTATATCAACAGTTATTCATTATCCCATCTTATTTTGCTTATTATTTATAATTACTTATTATTTATTATTATTTATTTATAGGCATGCTAATTAAACCATAGGTGATTTTTCTCTTTACTATTACCATACTACAGATTTCAATATGCAAAGTGACTTAACAGATTTAGTTCTCAAATACACTAACCATGGTCGTAAGTTGGAAAAGAAAGTCAACACAAGGAAATATGAAGAAAAAAAAACATCTTCCAACGAAGCATTATCATCCGCAGGCTTTTATTAAATTATCCATTCTTTTCTGGGTCTAGGATCACCAGACCAAACTTCTAAAATCCTTTAGAAAATTAAACAATACAGTCACATCCTATTCCAATAAAATCTATATCTTTAAAAGTTCAGATGCACAAATATTTTTAAAACAAATGGCTCACAAAAGGATAGGACTACATAATCATTGCCTCTCCTTCAACAAGAATTGCACAAAATGCGACCTCTTGTCAGGGGCCCTGAGTGGTAGAGTGGTCTAAGGCACTTGCCTTTACAGATAAATGACATTTTACCTCTGTCCATGGGGATTTGAGTCTCAGGCTGGGCCAACGTGGGTTTCTTCCTTTACCAAATATACTGGTTGCCATGTACAGCCAATCATGTGCTGAAAAATGGCATTAAACCCATAACAACAACCTCCTGTCCGTCCAAATCAGCAAACAAAAAGATCTTCAGGATGGTCAACAAGGCAACCATTTTGGAGGATAGATCAGACTCATGTTACTACAAAAAGAACTACATTGCAATAAAAAGGTGTTCTTTTTAAAATTGGTATGGACATCCACTTATGGGAGAAGTAGCTATAACTAGATTCTTTACAATTTTTCAGGTTACATTGGCATCATTTTCATTTCCACCAACTATATACAGTGAGAAGTGTTTTAAGGAAAACTCCAAGTTGATATGACCAACACTTTAAAAGTAATGATAACAGGAGTTTCCACCATGGATTGGAATCCTTTTTATTAATGGGAATAGTGATAACAAGATTTTCACCACCTTTGATCAGCACCATATTTATTTAAAACCAATCTGACATCAAGCACAGTTGTGTGTGACTAACTGATGGTGCACGAAACAAAAGAAATATAAAGGACCCCTCTTTCTGTATTAGACGTTAATCCAAACTTTTATTTCTTCTTGTTCAAGACAATAACCACATGTTTGCTTATGGAGGGGCCAGCTTGGTTTAGTTTTTGCTGCTTTCTATTTACTGATGACCTTAAGTCATGTGAGCTATAAGCCATGCTGAAGTTGAAGACTTTCACTCAAACCAATAAAACTAAACATTTGATGTAGTGCATGTAAACTCCTTTACTATTTACT
Organism: Sinohyriopsis cumingii; assembly: GCA_028554795.2. Lineage (NCBI taxonomy): Eukaryota > Metazoa > Mollusca > Bivalvia > Unionida > Unionidae > Sinohyriopsis > Sinohyriopsis cumingii. Next base: position 130,809,098 of record CM068838.1, read on the forward strand.
TTATAACTGAACTCTGAAAGTTTTTAACTATGTGTGATTTGGTTGGTGACTGACAATAATGGTGTGGAATGGGAATACTCTACTTTTGTGGTGTCGACACAGCTCTAGTAAAGGTCAAAAACTCATTCATTTTCTTTCTATAATGTATTGTTTACAACCTAATGTTCAATACTTTATACAAATGATAACATATGAACTGTAAAACTCATCCTTGTACCTAACTTTTCCGATCCTTGCCTGTATGAGGTACTGTTAGTTGTGCAACCCTAGCAAAATCTCTGAATAGTGATAACAATATTTTCAAGCTGGATATCATGGTGGCCATACTGGATGTATCAGAATCACTAGTTCCATTTAAGATCAACTGAAACTTTCAAATCTTTCAGTGAAAACCCCATTGCAGTAAGACTATCCCTTCAGGAAGAGTAACAATAATAAGATTTAAAGATGGCTGACATGGTGGCCATCTTGGATGTCAGATCCAACTAGATATCATAAGAAATATTTTGGTGTAAATCCCATTTTGTTATGGCCATCCATTCAGAAGGAGCTGTTGCAATAAAATTAAAGATGGTCACCATTGTGGCCTAATGGATGTCAGATCAGTACCATTATATTTAAGACCACCTGAGGACATCAAAAATCATTCAGTGTGTGTGTGTGTGTGATTTGGATTTTTAACATAGTTCTAAAAACATTTCAGTCATATCGTTATGATGTATGCAGTGTGACAATTTATAGTAATGTCTAGCGCTAAGGCATCATGCCGCAGACATGTAGCATGATGTCCCACCGAGTCCCATTATCCTGACACCAGGCCAACCAGTCCTAACACTAACCTCATAATGCTGAGTGCCTAGAGAGGTAACTGCTCGCACCAATTTTAAAGTCTTTGGTATGACTCGACTGGAGTACAAAACCGCTATCTCCCACATGAGGTGGATGCTCTAACAATAAGCCACCAGAGTGGTCCAGTCATTCAGCAAAAACACTGTCAATATGACCACTGCAAATATCAAACATATGACCTTCTGTTCGGGAGGAGTACTGCTAACAAGATTTTCAAGACTGGATGCCAGATTGTCACCACTTTCATTTATGATCAACTATTTATCATAAAAAAATATTTAAGTGAAAACCCCATATCAGTATGAGCCTGAATATGATCTCTCATGATCAGCTTCTTGGTGTATTTGTAGATAACAATCTAACTTGGTCTATTCACATTAAATATATTTGTAAAAAGGTTAATTCTAATCTTTGGCTACATAGAAAAATCTGAACATTCATTACTTTTCAGTATAGGGTGATCTATAAAAGTTATATTCAGCCATATTTGAACTAATGTAATGCTTTTGGGGGGTAACATCTCTAATTCAAACAAAAAATTTTCAGACTAAATGAAGCCATTCCATTTAATTCTAAATCAGTGTATAGACAATTCTCAAGACGCACTGAATTATATACACATTTCAACAATACAAGAAGAAGATATCCTTATACATAAAGGTTCTAGAAAAGCCATTCCTGCCTAACTAAGCAATGTCTTTCCCCAAAGAGATGTTGATAGTAATCCACCTGTAAGGTCTGTCAGAAGTAAAAATTACATTATACCAGAATCAAATAAGGAATTGTTTAAAAAGAGCTTTTAGCATACTGGTCCACTGGTATGGAACAATATTTCCAATAACATAAGGCAAGCTCCTAGCATTCTTTCATATCAATGTCTAAAATGGATGAAATCTTAAGATAGTTGAACAATTCTGATAATATAAATACCTGCTGCTTTTCTCTGATTATAAATGTTTTACACAGATAAATTCAACATGGTATGACATTTTATATATGTTGATATGTTCACTGATGACTGTGCATATGTTCTGGACTAGAGATTTTAATTAACTTATTTGTTTTTTAGTGTCGGGCCAAATTTATCACATTGTGTTCCATATACTGTATACAACAGAAGGCCTCAAGGTAATTAGTTCCTGTAACTAACTGAGTTACCTTCTCTGTATAGTTATTATTGTTATTATTATTAGTAGTAGTAGTACTAGTAGTATTATATAACCATCTATTAAGGAAAAGTAAGAACAACATGATTTTCAAGACTGCCACTATAGTGGCCATACCGGATACCAGATCAGCACCATTTCCAATTAATATTGACTAGACCTCATAAGAATTAGTATTAACTAGACCTCATAAGAATTAGTATTATCTAGACCTCATAAGAATTAGTATTAACTAGACCTCATAAGAATTAGTATTAACTAGACCTCATAAGAATTAGTATTAACTAGACCTCATAAGAATTAGTATTAACTAGACCTCATAAGAATTAGTATTAACTAGACCTCTTAAGAATTAGTATTAACTAGACCTCATAAGAAGTCGTTTGGTGAAAACCCCTTGTTGAGATGACCATCCATTCAGGAGGAACAACAGTAAGATTTTCAAGATTGCCTAAACAGCAGCCATTCTGTAGGCACTTGTGTGTGTGTGTGATTTGGATTTTTAACGTAGCTTTAAAAATATTTCAGTCTTATCGCTATGATGTCTGCAGTGTGGCTGATTATAGTGATGTCTAGCACAGAGGCATCATGCTGCAGACATGTAGCATGATGTCCCACCCAGTCACATTATCCTGACACCAGGCTGACCAGTCCTAACACTAACCTCTTAATGCTGAACGCCAAGCAAAGCAGCTGTTAATACCATTTTTTGTAAGTCTTTGGTATGACTTGGCCAGGGATTGAACCCTTGGCCTTCTGCATCTGATGCAGATGCTCTAACCACTAGGCCACCAGAGCAGTGAAAGTGAAAGCGGTGAAAAGTACTTGTGAATCTGGCTCGAAGTGCGATGACAACCTATAGATACAATGATATAGGTTTTTACCACACACACACACACCTGTGTATATATATAACTTCAGACGAGATCCCTGATTCAGGGACATTCAACTGCTATGACAAGCACTACCTGATGTACAAACATATGCCTGAAACTAAATCATTCCGAAGTTAAGCAACTGGTGTTAGCTTTACTATCATTCAGAAGTTAAGACATGAAGTTAAAATGCAATCTACTGTAGCTCCTGATATGGAAAGTCTGTGCCATTCAAAATGTTGGCAAAACTGCAGAAAATGAACAACCTACCACAAACAACTTTTGACACAAAATCAATGTTAATCTTGATACCCAATATAACACAACTGGATATTTAGCAGCGACCCTGAGATGCTACTAATCAAGTCTAACCAAGGGTGTACCAATGCTGAATGCACGATGGATACTGCCACTGAGAACTCCTGGAGAACTTAGCTAAAATGCAAACAAATTCTAATCTTCATATGCAATCTTATCAAAATTTCAGTCATGTGTCATTTTATCAGCTGTATGCACAAAAATTTCACCAAATAAGCATTTTATAGTAGTATTAGTAGTAGTATTGTTGTCTTCTGAGCTTCCCACTACAACAGGCTAATGACACATTTCATTACTACCTCCTCAATGCATAACTTTAGTGGGATTTAAAATCGTTATATATCTTTAGTACCTATTGTAGTTACTGTATTTTTATCCTTTGTCCTTAGCCTGCAATTAAGTCAAAATAATTTGGTTCCCCATATCATAAACATAATTAACTACATCTAAACAGATCACTCCAGCTGTGATTATTCTTAAAAAATGTTGCTATTCTGACACCAACACAAAATGAAAACGTGTACTAATTTTAAGACTATTTTTTTTAATTTACTATGTTATTTCACTATTTAACTACTCTGTAGATTCAACCATCTTCTAGACATAAAAAGTCAGGTTTTTTCATGTGTCTAGTGTTTGTCTTTGATGTATTTATTTGTTTCTTTCAAAGATCTAGATTAGCCTGAAAGATTGCTGAAATTTGTTGTAACTGTGCCATTACCAACTACCAATCAGTGTGTGACCTTGACCTTTGACCTTCACATAGTTAACAATATTTATAGCTATAATAAGCATATTTATTCTGTCTTATGCCAATTCATCCAAGACAATAAAATTGTGTTCCCAGATATAATAATGTCTAATGATCACTCACCTAAAAGTTAAACTATTGCTAAGGTCACCATGACACTCAAGTCTATGGCCATCAATCTCTAAGAATATTCCTTCCCCTTACGAGGGCAGAACCTGACGATGATTCCCTGATGAAATTATGATATTGCCTTTTAAAAACAAATAAAAAGTTGATGACAGATGGGAAATAGATGGATAAACATTATAATCACAATCATGTTTCATCTTTTATCTGACATGTCACAGACAAGACAAAACTAAAGTGCATACTATTTAAAGACTGTACAGAAACTAACGAAATGCCTTTGAATTCGGTTACACAACATTTAGAGGAATCATGCATGTGTGTGTGTGTGTGTGTGTGTGTGTGTGTGTGTGTGTGTGTAATTTTGATTTTTAAAGCAGCTTTAATACTTTTTCAGTCATATTGCTACAGTGCCTGCAGTGTGGCAGTTGATAGTGATGTCTAGCATTGGGGCATCATGCCGCATCATCCTGACACCAGGCCAACCAGTCCTAACACTAACTTCTTAATGCTGAGCACCAAGCAGGGCTGGTGTTAGCACCATTTCTGTAAGTCTTTGGCATATCTGTCAACTTTACTGGCAGGAGAAAAAACTCCCAACAATTTTGGGAATTGTTCCATGCCTACCTCTTAATTTTATATTATCTCCCAATTTTTTCAGAGAACTCCTGATTATTACATTTTACTTTAGTAAATAGAAGATTAAGTATAAACATTATTCAAGTCAATTTATGAATATTTCTAACCTTACAACAATACTAAAATCAGAAAATAAACCACAACAAACAATAAACCACAATAAAATTGTCAGCAGTTGGTTTCAATCCCAAGAATGATCACTGTGATACTGTAACATCTCCATTCCTACCAAAGAAACTTACACGAGTGAACACCTTCCATAACTGTACCATATATACAAACATTAATTACCCTTGTTAAATTAAAAGATGGAATGGAGAAACATACCATGCAGTAATATAAAATGTGAAAAAATAAGTTGCCATATGTACGGTGTATGCAGTTTGAGACTGTATTTTGGTACCTCTACTTACAACAAAATAACATTGTTTATTTGCCAATCAATTGCTGGTGCTTACATATCACGCATTGTAGAACATGGTTTCTTCAAATTACGTTGAAAGACCAGTCCTTTTCACAAGATAATTGCAATGATAAGAATTAACTGTTCATTAGTCACACTGGCTTTCTTGCTTGTTTACTGTGGACTAACCTTTAGCTACTGTGCAGTTTGGCCACAGATGACCAGAATATGAAAGAGGGCACGTCCGAGGAGAAAATAAGGAGTGTCACAGGGAGAAACAGCGTGTCCTTTGAGAATTTCACGTGTATTGGACCCAGAAGAACGGTCAATATTTAGTGAAAATGAGGCTTAAAAAATCCTGCAAAAAACCTGCAGATGCTCTAACCACTTAGACTACCAAAGCGGCGCCCTGAATATTGAATGAGAACTGCTAAAGAAACTAAATGTAAGGTGAAATACCAAAATTATAACACTGATGGGTCCTTTAGTAAATACTCTAGCTTCTGGCCCTCAGATTAATGCAATTTTGCACCCTGTAAAATGCTACTTATTTCAAGACTATGCTTCAATAAGCGAATCATCACAAAATGAAACAAAATTTGAACCTGAGAAATGGTGTCCTCGGTCTTCCCTCTGGATCAAGCTCAAAACACTTATCAGCTCTTAGTCCATCAGCAACAAATAAAACAAGTCGCTTTGCCGGTGGTTTCAAGGGGGACAACTGTGGTGTCATTCCATGTACAATTGGGGAAGAGAAGTATATGTCAAAGATGGAATAGAAAAATATAACATGGACAATGATTCCCACTGACAATAGCTTCCAGGTTTCCATTTCTTCATACTGAAACAAAACAGAATATTTTGACTTTAAAAATCATTTTGTAAATTTATGCTATATCAGCTCTCTCTCAGCTGCATTTTTAATAGTGAAATTTCAAAAAGCATAGTTCTTTGACAACGTAAATTTTTTATTTGTCTGATACTATCTTTAAAAGGTCTTTTTCTTCTGATAGGGTGGCAAAATGATACGAGTCCACTCAAAGCCAAGTCTCACAAATAACTGATATGCTAACAGTACACAACATATTGGCCTCAATGGACTCTCACAACACAAAGCCTTGTTAAATGCATTCTGTTTTACAAAATAGGTATAATCATAAACTTTATGAAATCAATGAATTTGTATTCAGATTTTCACTTAATTCTTGACTGGCTGTAACCCATGATATGTAAGTTCACATAAAGCATATCCAATTATAATAATTATAATGCTGCTTAGAATAATCATACATCATCTTGCTTATTATATATATATATATATATATATATATATATATATATATATATATATATATATATATATATATATATATATATATATATATATGTGTGTGTATATATATATATTAATATATGTATATGTACCCTAATATACAACTATCTCACTTCTTGCTTGACTCCATAAAAAACAACAGGTGTTCTGAAAAAGTATTGCTTTTACCATGGCAACATTTATAGTCAATCTGAGCAGAGCCATTTCTCTAAGTTATTGAAGCTAATTTCTGCAAGGTTATGGGTATGACTGGTATTAGATCTCTTCCTTGCATACATTATCAATGCTAAAGGAGGTGACTTGTACAAGTATAACATTATACCAGTTCTAGCCACAATTCCTTGCAAAAAGGCTGATTTGCACCTAAATTTATATTAATTTTTTAATTGAAACTGGCATTCTCATATATAAACTAACTTGTGCATTGTCAAGGTCTGTAGTTATTTTTAATTTGGTGAAAGAATTATCAGGAAAGTAAGTTGGCCTTATAGACCATGTTGAAATGGACTTTAGTTCATCTATTTCAAAACTTTCCTAACTTCAGTTATGTAATACAATTGAAGTTTTCTATCTGGAAGTAGTCACTTATCAACTCTGTTATGTTACACCTTTCAATGCATGTATGTTAACTACATTGGTACAAATAACTAATTCATTCCCATAAACCGTAATTTTAATGTGCAGACAGAATCATAATACTTTCATGTTAAAAATGGACATGTTTATTATATATGAACTGTGTATAAAAGATTCTTTTTCTTCAAATGATGAAAGTAATATGCTGCATTGATCAATTTAAGAAAATTGTAATCATCAGCACTCACTATAACATCAGGCCTTGTGAGATCTCCATGTCTGGATCAAGTAGTACCTGTGCAGCAACTGAGGCTGCGATGTTTACCAAAATTTCTAAACGTGTACACATTTACAAATACATACCCATTTATAAAAAATTATAATAAACTATACCCTTCCACTATCTATCCATTAAGCTTACTGAATAGATGACAACTATTACGATGTACATACCTTCGTTAAATTTATATAAAAATTTCAGTATAACATCCTTAGGATCACTATGACTTTGTTTTCTACAGCTATTGATAATGCAAATACACGTATAATGCTTTTTTGTGGCATACAAAGACAATGAAACTACTGTATGTGGTGGTTTACAAGCCTAAAACCGCATTTCTTTCAAATAAACTTTTACCAATCAAAGGTTGTTAACAAATAAGTTGTTTAAATGTAAATAATTACTGAAAATTGTGTTTTCTTGAAACATGACCGTGCCAGGTGGTTTGGGAGTACAAAATCCTATTTTTTTAGGAGGATGCACCATGCTTCAATTTGATTAAAATCAGATCACAATTTAGATTGCGCCAAATTATGGCAGGTATGTCAACATCTTGAAAATACATTTACACATTTCATGAGCGTGAAAAGTTTCCTCAGCCAATAAAAAAATATTTCGGGTGTCAGGTTATCAGATTTTTTGTGCACTGGGCAGAGTATGTGTGTTTTTACATGGGGAACCACTCTGATGTAAATCTGTGTGTGTGCAAATATCGTAACAACTTTACAGCTGCAAATCAGACTGTGTAAAATTAAGTCTCATTTCAAAATGTATTCACGTATTATATTATAAGTTCACATTTTATTCATGTAAAACATATTGTCTCAGATAAATTAGCATTATAATGCACTTTTAAAATGGTTTGTAGTATTTACATTAGACCCTCGAAAACAGATTATACTCATGCCGGTTCCGAAAAATTGAACTTGTAATTTATTGCATTCACAGTGCTTTTAGACAGTCTCTGTTATTATTTCTTATATATATGTCTCTGTATGTAACAAATAAATAAAATTTATATTAAAAAAAAAAACAGAACATTACTGATATGCTTTGCTAACAATTTCAATAAGCATCCATCACTCATTCTTGGGATATTTACATGGTACTATCCAACTAGAAAGCAACGACTTCGTTGGTCTATCTCTGAAACTATTAAGGGGGCGCTCACCAGATAATATCTACTTTTGAGAGAGTCACGTATGTAAGGTGAAGTAGTTAGCATTTAAAACATGCACAGTGGAGAGAATGTTGGCATACCTCTATGCTACATTAATGTAATGTGGATGATATTTCTTTTGGATATTGTACTTTTGGACATTTTACATGATTTAAGCACACTGCTAACTAAAATGACTGCTCCCTTGTGTTAAAAAATCAGTCTGAATTAGTCTAAAGTACACTATACATAGCAGCTATTAAAATAGTGAAAATGAATTTTGCCAGACTAGACAATACCAGCTTCTGAAAGTGCAATGAATGAATTACCAAATATATAAAATGTAAAACAAGTTATGGGCTCTTTTTTATACAATTTACCTCTGAAGTTCAGGAAGTGAAAATGACCAAGTAGAGCTAGCACATTTTTGAAAGATGCACATTTGAAGTAAGGCCAAGCTGTGTACTCTATAACCCATAGTACACCCACCAATCATACACCAAAATAAAGGGAATTAAAGGTTCTTTGCATTATACCTAAGATATACAAGGTCTTTTTTAAATAGCCAGTATAACTAGTGAGGAAAGCCGGGGAAATTCTTTTTCTTTAAAATCCTAACCTATGCAAATTACGAAACTATAGAGCGCCACCTAACCAATGACAGCAAAGAATCTGCCCCTTGTTATATAAAGGCTTAATTTGTTATTTTTACTCAATGGGAAAGCATCCTTTTGATTCTGAACGATTTGTTGTCGGATTTCCTTCTTAAAGAAATAAAACTTATTTCCGTGTAGGATATATTCTCAAAAAGTTTTCTCAGATTTGTTAAGCTCTTCTAAACGATGAGGAAAAGTTTAACATAATGAGTCAGATTGAATGGGCAATGTGGGCAAATGAGCAAGCTGTAGTTAGTTCTACAAGTATGAGTCTTTGGATTTTCTTTTTTTAAAAGCACCTGAGCTGAGGATAGTGCTACAATGTAAGACGCATCACCCCATATTTTTGTTTGGGTGGTGATGTAACATGTGATACGTCTTACATTGTAGGACTAAACTGAGACCAGTGTTGAACATGAAAATATTTGCTTATTTTTATTAAATCTGTTAAGTCGGCTAGTTCTCGGGTGGAACGAAATGATGTTTAACGTTTCTAATTTGACATAAAGATAATTTATACTATACTATATATAGTATGCGAAACTTTATGCTGCCTTTGAATGATTTTAAATTTGTCCCCACTGCCCTACACAGCTCAGATATATTTGCCATCCATCTGTTGTAAGTGCATAGACTAGTCCTACAATGTAGGACCTTGACCATGCTATTTATGTTTTGTGCGTCAAAAACATAAATATCAGGGTCGAGGTCTTACATTGTAGGACCAGCACATAGACCTACCTTGTTGTTGTTGTTATAGGGTTTAACGCCATTTTTCAGCACAAGATAGGCTATACATGACGGCCAGTATTAATGGTGGAGGAAGAACCCGGGTAAACCCCAGAAAGAACCACCGACCACAAGAAGCTACCGGCAAGCTTTCTCATATATCCACATTGGCTGAGCCCGAGAATCGAACATACACAGACAGAGGTGAGATGGCAGTGATCCGTGACAGAGAGCGCTTTAGACCACTCGGCCACTCGGGTCCCTTAGACCTACCTTGAAAATCCTTTATGATTTAAGAGCTTTATTCACAATTTGGGCCTACAGTTAGGGAACATGAAATGGATGCAGACAAGAAAAGTGTAGAGTAAAATACAATTTAGGAAGATGGTTATCCATAACTGATTGTAATCGTCTGGCTGCTACCAAGTCAAATAATTCAACATGGACATAATAGAATCAATTGAGCAGTTCACTAAATGTAAACAGTGATATCAGTTCATCCTTTAAGTACAGGCCCAATCACCTACCACCCTGGACAGTTTGTATCCCCTACTAATTTTAGAAACAAAATATAATGGATACAAAAAGTGCACAGCAGTCATTTCATTCAATAATTTATATATTCTAACCTGATTATCACCAAGGGGTCCCTAACACTGTCATATTGTTCACATTTCAGACATTCGTTTTCTCTGTGAACAACCAGTCTTCTCACTGTCCAGCTACAGTTCCTGGAAATGTCTATTTCTATTAAACGATGAATGTTCCTAGAAGGTTAAATCTATGTCATCTGTATCCAGCATTTTCATATCTAGTTTTAATATTTGTAAATTGTATTAATAAAACTCGGAACAAAATATAAATGGCAAGCAGTGTAATTTTTAAGCATGTGGGTACAGAGTGATTAACTCCCAACATTATGGAAATTTACTAAATTATTCTGAGCTCATTTTAGAATATAGATTTGAAACACAAACAAAATAACAGTGTTAGAGACCTTCTAGCGACAGTCATGTTAAAATATAAAATTATGATGAAATGACAGTTTTGTGCACTTTTATAATCTCTGATGCTTTTTTGTTTCTAAAATCTGTCAGTGTGGGTACAAACTGCCAAAGGGTAGGGGAGGCAAATGCTATATTAATACTCATTAGATATTCAGTTATTAGTCACATATCCTGTTTTTATATTTTGGGGGAATTGCACATGGATTTAGACGAGTGGTTGTAGTCTGATAAATTAGCTCCCCAAACATGTGTACTAATGCACAATTTGTGGCTCTGATGTAATGTATTAAATAAAATGAACAAATTTAAAAATCAGATGGAAACACCATCCTAAGTTTAGACACTTATTGGTATTTGGCAACAGCCATATGTTATCACAAAATTTCAAGGTTGCCACAGGACATAGAAATGTGTTATTCCCACATGAATTTTGCATAACGTTAAATATTAAACTTTTTCGCAAATGCCCTAAAAGTGATACACATCAAATAAATTAATGTACAGGAACTAGTTGCTTTAGCATACACACATATTTGTCATCTCAGATACTAGAACAATTAAGAAATTGGCATTTTCTTACTTTACAAAGCTAACATGAATTTATTTTTGTTTCTTTTGTTTCAGTTATTGCGCTTGGTGGTATCCTTGGATGTGCAGGGAGGTTCAAATACTGGCAATTTGGAATTTATGCTGTGTATCCTTTCTTTGCCCTTTTTGTAATAATGTAAACTTCCCATTGTGACCACCCCAGAATAGGGACCACTGCCCACTAGCAACCATGTTTGATATGTATCATTATGTAACTTAGCAAATTCATCCTCCAAAATAAGAACACCTCCAAATTAAGGCCCCTTTTCAGCTGTCTGAATATTCATTTTAGTTAGATGGTGTTACTTAGCATATAGTTCATAGCATATTCAGTAAATATTTATACAGAAAATATCAGTGGTAAAAGTTGTAAATTTTGTATTGTAGGGGCTGAAAGTTCATTAAGCCCAAGGACCCTGGGATCCAGTTATTTTTCCAATAAAACATCAGCTGGACTCAGCCATAATTGTGTTATAATAGTTATATTGAACCATGGAAAGGTAAATGAAACAGCAGGATCTTGACATTAAAAAGTGCCAAACACATTGCTTTGAGTGAATGAAGTTAAATAATGGCATACAGATGTCTCCAATCCATACCCAAGTTAAATTTGATTAAAACGGTCTGGGACTCAGTGGTCAAACAAAGTATGTTCTACCCTTGAATTTAATGCAAACAATCAATACAGATACAGAAAATTATGAGTTAAAAGGAGAAAACAAAAGAACAAATCTTCCTCTTCCTTTTCTTTGTTTTAATAAGAAGTAGCCCATTTTGTCAAGTGAAATGAAGGTTTATTTGTTGTACAGAATTTTTGCGAGACATAGGTATCACTTTTCTGATAGCAACAGAGGCAGTAGCATTCTTAAAGAAAGCCAGATATCTTGTATCTGTTCATTGTATTATGTTTGAACTTTGGGAAAATATTAGCAACAGTTAATGACACGAGCTTCTTATTGTAACAAGTTATTCTATGAGTTGTGTCTCAACTGCATTAGGAGAAATCTGTATCCTAATGTTGTTCTGCAGAGCACTAGTTCTGTTTTTTGATGAGATTTTAATCCCATCATGCTTATTGTCCATTTTCTTTTTCCAGATATAGTTCATGCTGATAACAATAACACTTTATTGTCTTATGAATTTAGTAGCAAGGTATACATCATCTGCCTGTTAATATCAGTTTTGAACTTCAAAAGACCAACTAAAATATAGGTACAAGATTAACCCAGATAAAATAAAAGTTGTGAAAATCACAGGTGTAGAATAGGAAACAGATAATAAATACCCACTCCAGGAAACCGCAGGTAAGTTTACACTACTAAATTCTGTTTTTTTATATGTATATCTATTAAACTATATATATCCAAGTTTTGAAAATCACAGGCGTATAAATTGTTACGTGTTTAAGCTCTCATAAGCAGTAACAATAAAACAGTGAAGATAACAAGCTTTGTAAAATTTAAAAGATAATTTATTTCTCATGCTGTTTTTGTCCAGCCAGTATGTACATTGGACTCATATTCAGCATCATTTTGGGCTTGCAATTACTCAGTTGTATTTCCAGTAACATCTTTCCAGTTCCAATAATCTCATCTACTTCAAAACTTTCAGAATAATTGTTCTTGTTCGCGTCTATTTGCCAGATGAAATCATCCAAAGGTGAATCGTTGTGGGAGTTAGCCATTTTGTGTTTAGAGGTACTAGGAAGTTAACTAACCTGTGTAAAACTTATTTGCTCAGTGCATAGTAATCCTATGATAGAATACTTGTTCCATGGCCCAATGTGCAGATCAAATTTAGTGACGATGTGTATCATCATCAGTCCCGTAGTCTGGAAGACCGTTGGGGCACCGCAAAAGACCTAACAACCAGCTTCCTCCATTCCTCTCGATTTTCCGTCTTTCTCAGTGAGTCGCTCAATGTCAAGCCTGTCCACTCTCGAATGTTATCTTCCCACCTCTTTCTTTGCCTGCCTCTGTTTCTTCTTCCTTGTACAGTGCCTTATAGGATTGTTTTGGCAAGCCCTGATGATCGTGAGACATGCCCATACCACTGCAGTTTCCATTTTCACTATGATCAGGAGGTCATTGTGAGGCCCAATGGCTTGTCTTATCCTTTGCTGTATTGTGTTCATTGGTGATATGGTCTTTGTATGTGATGCCGAGGATCTTTCAGAAACATCTCATCTCTGTAGCCTGTATCATTTTCTCCAAGTCCGCTGTTATGGTCCATGATTCGCAGGCATAGAGAAATATGGAGATCACCAGTGAGTACATCAGTCTGACTTGTCTGCTGAGTGCGATGTGCTTGTCCTTCCAGATGGGCTTCAGTTTTTTCAGCGCTGCTGTTTTCTGTGCAATCCTGGAGAGTATTTCAGGCTTTGATCCTTCATCTGTTACAGTTGCCCCCAAATCCTTGAAGCTGTGGACTGTTTCTAGCTTTGTATGTTGGACCCTGATGTCAGTGCTGATGCCCTTGATGTTGTTGGTCATCATATTGGTCTTCTCTGCACTAATTTCCATGCCATAGGCTGAAGAGGTTTTGTCAAGGCTCTCTAAGCTAGCTCATTCTTGCTCATTTCCTGCTAGTCCACCAATGTCATCAGCAAAACGTAAGTTGGTGATTGTTCTGCCTCCATGCTGACTGTCCCGGTATGCTAATCAAGCGCATCTGCCATGATTCTCTCCAGAAAGATGCTGAATAGTGTAGGCAAGAGCAGACAGCCTTGTTTGACTCCGACTTGTTCTGAACTAGTCCCCTGTGCTGCCGTTGAAGTATATTGCACTGGTGGCCTTGTCATAGTGGTGCTTTATTACTGTGATGAGGTTGGCATTGATGTTGTACAGTCTCATGGTCACCCACAAGGCTGCATGCCTTACCCTGTCAAATGCCTTCCTGAAATCCACGAAGACGTGGTACAGATCTTGTTTGTGTTGGAGGTACTTCTCACACAATATCCTAAGGTTGAAGATCTGCTCTGTTGTGCTGTGCCCTGCTCTGAACCCCACCTGCTCCTCAGCATGGATCTTTTCAGCCTGTGGTTTTGGTCTGTTCAGCAGTATCCTTAGCATGACTTTACTTGGATGGCTTAAGACTGATTGTATGGTGGTTTTGACATTGTTGCAAGTTGCCTGTCTTGGGAAGGGTGATGATCAGTGACTGGGTCCATGGCAATGGTCATACTCCTGTTTGCCAGATCTTGTTGCAGATGTTTGTGAGAGCACTAATCATCGCTTCTCCCCCAGCTTGGATTAGTTCTGCTGGGTTGTTGTCCACTCCTGCTGACTCACACTTTTTCAGTGATTTCACTGTGGCTTATACTTCTTCGCGTATGATATGGTGGTTGTCATTGTTACTTGCTGGAGGGAAGTTCAGTACCTCTGGATCTATTGTGGCTCAGTGGTTGTAAAGTTCTGCGCAGTACTCTGTCCATCTTTTCATAATATCTTTTTCTTCTGTGTCGATGTACAGGGGTGTATAAACAGTTGTTTGCCTGAAAAATGGCATGTGTCATAGCAGGTGCTACAGGACCTGCACTGACAGTGCCACTTATGCTATGACAAACATTTTCAGAGCTAATATTACTGAGATATCTAGAAAAACAAATTAAAATAGTATTATATTGATTATTTAAAGCATTATTAGTACAATTAATAATAATAAAAAGGCCCATGAATAGCAGTGGTATAAAGGACCATGAATGGCAATACTAATAGGGGCCATGAATGGCAGTAGTAATAAGGACCATAAATAGCAATACTAATAATAATAATTTCTTTATTTAAAAAAGGAGCTCATTTAGTCAACTGATCAGTCTTCCATGAGGCCTTCTACAATGACATTTGTATATATATATATATATATATATATATATATATATATATATATATATATATAACGCACAATTTTTATAAGCTGAGGTGTCTTTAGACAACACATGCTATTAAAAACTATACAGTAGATCGACTGCTTCAGTAAAATATGCACAAGGCTTCAAGGATTAGTACATACAAAATTCATCCCAATAATAGTAGCAAACGTGTAAAACATTATAGGTGAGTACATGATAACAATTTTATAAAAAGTAGTAGTACTGATTTAAACAAGATCATACAAATGATTGTTTTGGTAGATGTTGACTAATAAGCATTTTTGAAAGCTTGGCATGAGTCAGCTGACTATATATGGTGGTAAGGAATTCCTTAGTTTGGCTCCATAAAAAGCAAAATTTATCTTATAAAATCCTGAATTTGGTTTAGGTAAATATTGCTTGTTGTTTGAGGTGGATCAAAATTCATACCTTCAGTATGTATGTGTGTAACAAATTAAAAGTTACATTTAAGATAATCAGGAGACAAACCATGTAAGGATTGATAGACTAGTAAGCACTTTCGAAAGTGAGTTCTCTGCTGCATTTGAAGCCAGTTTAGGGTGTTAGAAAGATTTGTTGAAAGTGTATCTAAATCAGCATCAAGAATAACTCTAGCTGCTCTTTTTTGACATTTCAGTAATCTTACCAGATTTTCTGTACCACTGTTACTCCAGACAGAACAACAATATTCTAAGTGTGGCATGATATACACAATGTAGAATATTTCTTCTTGGGGAGATAAGATTGTAGTCTGTTCAAGATATAAGGCAGTGTGTTAACTTTTTTAATGCATTTTCAAGCACAAGATATTGTCCATCATGATGCCAAGTAGTTTTTCATTTTCTGACTGTTGTATATCCATTCCTTTTATCATTACTTTGAAATCATTTTTCTCCGCTTTTACTCATGCTCAGCTGCCTATGATCATGGCTTTTGATTTGGCTGCATTTATCTTCATACCATTGTGCTCACACCAGTTATTTATTATTACCATATATTTATTTAATTTAGTGCAAATCTCATGGACTGTTGATCCAGTGTTATATAATGTCATGTCCTCGGCAGATATGTTGGTGGTGGATAGCTCAATGTGATAAAGTAAATCATTAATATAGAGCAGAAAGAGTAATGGTCCAAGAACTAATCCTTTTTGGAACATCTGGCTTTATCAGATTTTATCTGAAAGTTTATTTAAGATAGAAACTTGTTGCTGTCTGTCTTCAAGATAGGTTTGAAACCAAGTTAAGCTTTCATGGTTAACTCAATATATGCTAATCTTTACCAGCAGGATTTTGTGATTTGTGACAAATCTACACCACTTCCAACTACCTTCTCTAAAGTCGACCTTCTGGACATGTTTGCAAATTTCTTCCGTGACAAAGTACAAACCATTACAGATAAGCTTGACACCACAATTTCAATTGACTCGTCGTCACCATACAGTTGGGATACAGAATTTGAGCGGCAACCATTAGCAGCAATTGAACCTATCTTTATGGATTTCGTATGTACAATCGTGATGAAGAGTGCACCAAAGTCATGTGAACTTGATCCAATTCCAACATCACTGCTGCTTGAGAGCTTAGATCCAGTATTGCCTTCACTAACTGATGTTATTAATACGTCTCTCTCATCCGGGGAATTCCCATCATTTTTCAAAACTGCCATTGTAAAGCCTCTGCTGAAGAAACCAACACTAGACCATAATGATTTAAAGAATGACTGCCCAGTTTCTAATCTCCCATTCTTATCAAAAATCTTAGAAAAGGTTGTTCTATCCCAGCTTGTATCTCATCTAAATTCAAACAGTCTTTTTATCAATGTACAATCTGCATATTGCCCTTGCCACAGTACTGAAACTACTCTTCTAAAAGTAGTTAATGACATTCTCTCTGCATTGGATAGCAGAAAGATTACAGTCCTCACCCTCTTTGATTTGTCTGCAGCATTTGACACAGTAGACCATGATATATTACTTCACCATCTCCAGCATGTATTTGGCATTCATGATACAGCCTTACTGTGGTTTAAGTCCTACTTGGTGAACAGGACACAAATTGTATCTGCAAATGGAATACACTCCAGCCCAGTTGATCTATTTTGTGGTGTTCCACAGGGGTCTGTTCTTGGACCTGTTCTCTTCATTCTATACACTCATTCGCTCTCAAGTGTCATAGATCATCATCCAGTGTCTCACCAGTTGTACACTGATGACACCCAGATATACAAATCTAGCCACCCAGCTGAAGTTGATGCTACCATCCAAGGTGTAGAGAGGTGCATTTCTGATGAAATCATGGATGACATGTAACAAGCTGCAGATGAATGATGATAAAACTGAGGCCATTCTGATCACAACACAAAGACTTTCTCATTCACATCCTTTACCTCAAACAATAAATATCAGCAACACCAACAATCAGTACGAAACCTAGGTGTTACTCTGGACAGTCCTCTCACATTGCACCAACATGTCATGAACATATGCAAGGCTGCATATCTTGAGCTGAGATGCATCAGCTCAATTCGCAAATATCTTTCAGCTGATGCCACTAAAACACTTGTGTGTTCATTAGTACTTTCAAGACTGGACTATTGTAACTCAATTCTGTCTGGTTCATATCAAAATCTGCTCCAGAAACTTCAAAACACAGCTGCTTGGATCATACTTAGAGTACCACAATCAGAGCAAACACCCCCACTGCTCTGTACCCTACACTGGCTATCCATTCAATCCAGAATCAAACACAAAATCTGTTCTCTGTGCTACGTTTCACTGTCGGACTCTAGTCCAACACACCTATCCGACCTCACCTATGTGTACACACCAGCAAGATACTTACGCTCCACTTCTGACAATCGTATGCTTATTATTCCCACTATGAAAACAAAGTCATATGGACAGCGTTCTTTTGCATACCAGGGCCCAGCAATGTGGAATGAATTTCCCATTGAACTTAGACACAAAGATACAGTGATCACATTCAAGAGGGCTCTCAAAACTCACTTATTTTGACTGCAAGAACAAACTTAATGTTTCCTACCTTAAATATTCTCATCATGTTTTTTAAAAATGTTTTCTATTTCATGGTGTTTGTTTTTGTAATCATATCTTTATATGTTTTTTATCTTATAGGTGTTGTGAAATGTTGTAAAGCGCTTAGAGCTTCTAAAGATTAGGCGCTATACAAAGTCCTCATTATTATTATTATTATTTACAAGGTCAAAAGCTTTTGTATGGTCAAGAAATATTGTGTCAGCAAGGTTACCTTGATCCATTGCTGTTAACCAGTCATTCACCATTCTAGCTTGTTTAGTCTGGCATAAAGAAGCATGATTGTAACTTTGTGAATGTAGTAAATTAAATGACTCCATGTAATTTCTAAATTCATTGCAAACAAGTCTTTCTAATATATTTGAAAGTGATGATAAAACTGATATTGGTCTATAGTTATTCATATCAGAAAAATCTCCTTTATGTAATGAGTTACTTTTGCCAGTTTTAGCTTGTTTGGAAAAATACCTGTGGAAATACTTAGATTGAATATATACATAAGTGAAGATGCAATCAATTGAATTGAGAGTTTTAAGAATTTTAGAGCTGTAGGTCTTCTGACATAAAGTTGATCTAATTCATTTAAGATGAATTCAAGACTTATTTTAGGTATTCTGAAGCACTCTTCTTTGCTAAGTTTTGAAGAAATCATCACTGGAGAATCTTTATGAGCTGTGAGATGCACAAGCTTTTCATTTTTATTTGTAATTTCAAGAGATTTTTTGCTTAATATCACCATTTGCATCACTAATACATGTAAAAGGCAGTTATTGACAGATTTGCCGCTCAAGCCATTGAAGGTACTATGAATAGCAATAGTAATAAGGACCATGAATAGCAATAGTAATAAGGACCATGAATAACAATACTAATAAGGACCATGAATAGCAATACACTGTAATAAGGATGATAATTAGCAATACTAATAGGGATTATGAATAGCAAGTAATAAGAACCATGTATAGCAATAGTAATAAGGACCATGAATAGCGGTAGTAATAGGGACAATGGATAGCAATAGTAATAAGGATGATGATTAGCTATACTAATAAGAACCATGAATAGTAATACTAATTGGGACCATGCATAGCAAGTAAAAAGAACCATGTATAGCAATAGTGATTTGGATCATGATTAGAAATAGTAATAAGGACCATGAATAGTAAGTAATACTAATAGGGACCATGAATATCATATTATATGAACCATGCATATCAACAGTAATAAGGACCATGATAAGCAATAGTAATAAGGACCCTGAATAGCAATAGTAATAAGGATGACGATTAGCAGCAATAATAAGGACCATGACTAGTAATACTAATAGGGACCATGAATAGCAAGTAATAAAAACCATGTATAGCAATAGTGATTTGGATCATGATTAGAAATAGTATCAAGGACCATGAATAGCAATACAAAATAAGGACCATGAATAGTAAGTAATTCTAATAGGGACCATGAATATCATATTATATGAACCATGCATATCAACAGTAATAAGGACCATGATAAGCAATAGTAATAAGGACAATGAATAGCAATAGTAATAAGGATGACGATTAGCAGCAATAATAAGGACCACAAATAGTAATACTAATAGGGACCATGAATAGCAAGTAATAAGAACCATGTATAGCAAAAGTTACAATGACCTTGAATGGCATTAGTATTAAGGACCATGAATAGCAATAGTAATAATGACCATGAATATCAGTAGTAATAATGACCATGAATATCAATACTAATAAGGACCATGAATTGCATTAGTAATAAGGATGATGATTAGCAGCAGTAAATAAGGACCATGATTAGTAGTAGTAATAAGGACAATGATTAGCAATACTAATAAGGACCCTGAATAGCAGTAATAAATGTGTGTGTGTGTGTGATTTAGATTTTTTACATATCGCTACGATGTCAGCAGTGTGACAGTTTATAGCGATGTCTAGCAATGAGGCATCATGCCACAGACATGTAGCATGATGTTTCACCCAGTCACATTATGCTGACACCAGGCTGACCAGTCCTAACACTAAATCTTAATGCTGAGCACCAAGCAAGGCAGCTGTTAGTACCATTTTTGTAAGTCTTTGGTATGACTCAGCCAGGGTTCGAACCCGTGACCTCCCACATCCAAGGCAGAGGCTTTAACTACTAGGCCAGTAATAAATAATGACCATGATTAGCAATAGTTATAAGGACAGTCATTAGCAATACTAATTAGGACCATGATTAGCAAAAGTAATTAGGATGATAGTTTGCAATTATACTAATAAGGAGCCTGAATAGCAATAGCAATAAGAACCATGAATAGCAATAGTAATAAGGACCATGAATAGCAATAGTACATGTAATGAGGACCATGAATAGCAATACTAATAAGGACTGTGAATAGCCATATTTCTGGAGTTGTTTTTCTATCTGATCTTATGTAAATCATACTTCAGTCCTCCTTTATTAATCAGTACTCTATTTTTATTGAAATTCGTCATATGTATTATTCATGCATTTGTAAATGATTTTGTTTTATCATTATACCTTATATAAAGAAGTAAACGCTAAGAAGGGATAAATACAGATTTCCTAAGTGATAATACTCAGTCAATAAGGCTTCATACAGGATAACGGATTGCTTTACATACATGTATATTGTATTCATGTATTTCATACAGTTGGTATTTGATTTGGTGAAGATACATACATTTATTGTCAGTACTAAACATCTCTGATACTGTAATTAATGAAATTTCATCCTTGGATAAGATATACTGTAAACAATATTTTGATGTAGATTTAATGTCTAATTCTTCATTGTTGCAGAGATAACAACTACTTTAGGACCCGTTCATAGTCATTTTGAGTTTCCAGTCATTTAAAAGTTACATAAATCTGTTGTGCCAAAATGTAACAAATTCTTATCATGCATGATTGTAGATAGGCTGCAATTTGGAAGCAACTTGCAAAATGCTTCCTGTTAACTTAATTTTTTAACCCTATTAAATAAAGGAAACCACTATCTTCTGACAGCTACATGAAATTAATAGTAAAATATATATTGAGAGATCAGGTATACCACACATTTTTATTGATTTTATGGTGCTGTGATTTGTCATGAGAGACTAGCTGTCTTGGAGACCATTACTTTTAGCAGAAGTAGTCTGTCAAGACAGGTTATGCTGTAATCACATGCTGAATAGTTTTGGTTGCCATTGTATCAAATCATTACTTTGCTGTAGCAGATTATTTAAACCAGCTTCATACCAAAACATTTTAAGGAATACTTAACATACTGGCATTAAACATAGTAAATCGAATGGTCCCAATAATACATATAGTAAACAGAATGGTCTCAATAATACATATAGTAAATACAATGATCTCAATAATAAATATACATGTAGTAAAAAGAATGGTCTCAATAAAACATATAGTAAATAGAGCAGTCTTAATAATTTCCTTGACTGGGGACAATCAGTATAGCAAGTGTCCTGATTTTCATTCTTGAGTGGCCCAGAGGAAAGAGGAAGAAAGGTAGAACCATGGAGAGATTGTAAGTGACATCAAGTCATAACATTGAGAAAAAAATAACATATCACAAATTATTTTACTAATCCAATGTGTTCCTGTCCTGAATTGAGATATTCATACACAAAAATCTAAGTTCAGTCATAACTGTATGTGTAATTATGGAAAGTTAGTATGAAATTTGTGGCAAATGAAATTTTTTAACTTTTTCTGGGCTTCACCACATTTGTAAATCTTTTACAATTTTTAAAAAAAATTATTTGTGTAAGACACAATTTCAGCAGTTTAGTTCCTTTAGATTTAATAAGATCTTTAAAATGAAATTAACAGATGTTAAATTATTTTATGTCACAGAAGGAAACAGAGATTACTAGTACAGGTACATAAAAATCTTGTGGTACACAGAATAACATACACTCAACAAATACTGTCATTCTATTATTATGACATGAAAAAGGGTGTGAAATATTACTCAGAGTTACAGAAACCAAACTAGAAACTATAGCACAAATGTGACAAGTTTCAAATGATAGAAGTAAATTATACTTGAGTTAAATGCAGTAAAGAAGGAGTGTTTATTTTAAGGAAGAGATTTTCTGAATTATAGCACTTTGTGAATTAATTTTGGTCTATACATCTGTACATGTGAGAGATCAGGAGAAGTAACAAGAAACACTTACAATTATATTTTAAAGAAATAAAATGAAATAAACAAATGAAGAACTTATCATAATTAGTTTTTATGACTTTTATGAGGAGGCCTACATAGTGTTATCTTGCTTTAGTCAGTGACAAATGAAGGCTTAATATTCTGACAACATTCTCTATAAGTTTTTATGATAAGAATTTGAGTTGTTTTTGTTTTTGTTTACTTAAAATTTAGAATGCTGGCTGCATGCAATGAGCAAACGTTCCATGGGTTTACCAATAGATAGATAATGTGATGTACACATAACTATATAATGTGACTTAACCCGTATCTAAATAATGTGACTTACCTATATCTAGATAATGTGATATACCCATAGCTAGATTATATGACTTACCCATATCTGGATAATGTGACTTAAACATACCTAAATAGTGTGAATATTCCCAGGTGGCCAAGTGGTCTAAGGCATTTGCCTGACATCGACCCTCTGTTGGCATGGGTTTGAGTTTTGGACATGGCCAACATGGGAATGAGTGAAATCTTTCCAGTAATTTCTTTGGGTTTTCCTGGGTTCTAATTGAGTCCAACTGCAAACTGCATGGACCCAGATCAGCCTTCATATAATGCACTAGCAGCTGGGAGTAATCAGTAAACAACATAAATCCTAATCTGCAGGTGCATAATGTGCAGGCAGGTTGGGTTAAATGTTTTTGGCATGTGGACTCAACTTTTAAATGAGTATTACTTTGTTTTTTTCCTCAGAAACTGAAACGATGACAAAATGATGTCCTATGTTTTCATAATATCAGAGTTACAGAGAATACAAAGTACAATGAGTGGAGATTCAATGTCTCAGCCAAAATTAGTGATAAATCAGGCTTATTAAGTTATGAAGTAGATACCAAGCTTCTTAAGTTATGAAGTAGACACTGTACTTATTAAGTTATGAAGTAGAAAATAATGACTAAGTTCAAACTCAAGATGTTCACTTACAAAACACAAAGCTTGCCAGTAGCTTCTCGTAGGTCGGTGGTTCTTGCCAGGGTTTTCCCGTGTTCTTCCGCCACCATTTATACTGGCCACTATGTATAGCCTATGTTGTGCTGAAAATGGTGTTAAACCCTACAACAACAACAACAAAGATTTCTTCAACATTAATCAAATTTGTTAATGTCAAATATAACCAATTAAAGTGAAATATTAGCAATATAAGTAACATTAATGTGAAATATATGCTGTATTAATGTGAAATATTAGCAATATAAGTAATATTAATGTAAAATATATACTGTATTAGTGTGAAATATTAGCAATATAAGTAATATTAATGTAAAATATATACTGTATTAATGTGAAGTAGCAATATAAGTAATATTAATGTAAAATATATGCTGTATTAATGTGAAATATTAGCAATATAAGTAATATTAATGTACAATATATGCTGTATTAATGTGAAATAAACGTAAAGAATGTGCAGTATATAAATATAAGCAACTAGTATGAATTATAATGAACAGTGACCTGAAATATTGTGAAATAATATGAAGTATTAGCAATTAATGTGAAATATTATTAATGAATGTGCAATATAAGCAATTAATACGAAATAGAAACAATTTATATGAACTATAATTAAGATTAACCTGAAATATAAGCAATTATTGTTAACTGTATGCAACTTCTTTGAAATATAGGTGGTTAATATGAAACAAGCCATATTAATGTGAAATATAAGCAGTTCATGTTAACTGTAGACAATTTATGTGAAATATAAGTATTTACTGTGATATATTAGCATTATTAAACTATTTCTGAAAGTTTTGTCATCCTGCCTATTTATTAAGATTCATAAAATCAAAATTTTGGCATGTTTGCATTCAAATTTTGTGCTGTAAATATTGCATAACTGCTAGGCTAAGGCCTGAAAAAAGAGGTCATGGAGGGGGATGCCACATGACCAAGAGCGTTCGTAATGTTCATGTTGATACACAGATTTAAAAAGTCAATTATATCTTTTCAGATTTCAGCGACCCCTCACAATACTGGTTAATCATCTTGGAGTGTTTGGTAGAAACTACTTTATTAGATTTGTTCTTTACCTCATGTAAGTGCATAAATAAATTTTGTGTGCCCCACCATGAGATTGGCAGGGCATATAGTGGTATCCCTGTATGTGTGTCCATCTCTTACACTGTTATTTAGTGTTGATTTATGTCCGTTTTCAGGCACTATTGACTGGGTCCATGTTCTGCAAACATATTATCTAATTTTATTTCAGTTAGCTCCTTTTAGCATTTGTAATAGAATTTAGGCAGCCTACATTTTTGCCATTCATAATAATGCACTCCACATATTAAGATTTGTACAATGTTCATTTTGGTGGCTTGTTCAGAGAACTGTAACATGATTTTAACAGAATTTATACACCCTCATTTCAGCTATTGATAATGATAGTGTGACCCCACTAGAGCACAATGGTTGGGGTCCATAGAACCTGACTGTGTTATGTACCAAACCGTGTTATAGCCGACCAAGTCAGCTAGCTTAAGAAAATGATGCATATACCAAAATATGGCCAGGGGTGGGGAGTGTGTAGTGTAATAACAGCAGGCTAAACAGTATGTGCTTTTGATTAAATGAAGACAAAACTAATC
Organism: Sinohyriopsis cumingii; assembly: GCA_028554795.2. Lineage (NCBI taxonomy): Eukaryota > Metazoa > Mollusca > Bivalvia > Unionida > Unionidae > Sinohyriopsis > Sinohyriopsis cumingii. Next base: position 130,834,316 of record CM068838.1, read on the forward strand.
TGAAATACACTTCTATACGACATTAAATGTCTGGCTGCATCAAAGAAATAAGCTGCATAACTTTAAAATGTTTGTCTTGTGTCCGCTAAAATTCAAATCCATCTGGTTTCAGTCGAACAGGTTACATATTAGACAAATTTTTATCGAGATTTCACCCGCCCCCCTTTTTCTGTGTGAAAGTACATTATCAGTAGACACACACCCCCCCATGCAAGCTTATGCATTTGGGTTAACCCCCCTCCATGCGTACGTACTATATGGATGGCCCCTAAATGGCTGGTTTCATTAAATTTTCATTTTGAAACAAGCTGGTCACTTTCAATTGTAATACTGAGATGCTGGCATTCAGTTTGATTTTATATTTTGTTAGAGTGACAAAATATTGACTAGAATTCATACTCGGGTAGAGAAGTATAAATGAAAGTGAAAACCATTCTTGCACTTTGTCCCATTATCCTTCAGATTAAGGGGACAATCAAAATTTATAGGCACAAAGTATCTCTAGTACTTAATGGTAAATAACTTTGTTATTTGCACTGCACTATTATTTTTTTAAACACTTTATACTAATTAACATTATCAAGATCTAAAGTAACCCATACAAATATTTTCAACCTGCAGTGTTTCATTCTGGTTTTTGCCTACATATAACTTTAGTGTTCACTCATAATCTACCAGCATTTGTTATAATAATTGCCTTTTTTATTAAAAATTACTTTACTTTTTAAGCTAATAATGCAATGACTATAGGACAAATTTCCATTATTTTAGTCCCTTTTGTCAATAAAGTCATTGCCGCCATAAGTTCATGTTCAATCTTGAAAATACATTATACTAGCTGTTATCAGAGAATTTGCATTACCGCTGTACAGATTACTACAAACCTTACTTTGTCTTGATTGTCACGTGATTATAATGTATTAAATTTTAGTTTATGCACAACTTGATGATCTTAAATTATTTTACATATTGCCACTTTTGTAATGGGGTTTGTCTGATAATGATCATTATGGGATATATTGGTGGTTTTGTAAGATGACGTAATGTCAAATTATAAGGTTTAGTCAGTGGCCAACACTAGGATAGGGGTGTCGTACATATACCTCGCAATTGAGAGGCAGACAGGAAATTATGCAAGAAACTATGATTAGCCTATGACAGATTGTGTTGCTATTAGCATCTTTGGCAGTAATATCTCCAACAGAGATATATATGAACATGTGGTCAAGATAGACAGTAGACAGAATTGCCATTTTTTCTCCCATGAAATGCATACAGATGGGCACACTGGTGTCAGGGTGCAAAACATGGTTCCTGGTCTTGTAGTGCAAAGATGATTACCTGATCTTGTAGTAAGTTTTGCAACAGCTGATCTGCATCAGAGCTTGTTGTAAATTGATGTACAGTTTACATTGTTGAACAGTATAGTTTGTAACACATGGTAAAGCACAGTGTATTTGGTTGTGAGCAGTACAGTTTGTTGCAATGGTTAAACAGTACATTTAATTTTGTAAAGAACAGTTTATTGCACATGGTTAAACAGTACACTTAGTTTTGTACATTACAGTTTGTAACATACACAGTATATTTGGTTTTGTATAGTACAGTTTGTGACATATAGTTAAACAGTGCATTTAGTTATGTACAGTAAAGTTTGTAATTTAGCCGTGTATTTGGTTTATGCAGTACAGTTTGCAACAAATGTTAATAAAACAATACAGATTACCCCTCATTTATCTTTGGAAAGACAATATTTTCATTGTAGAGTGGAATATTTTCTGAGTTTTGGAAAAGTAAATGTTTTATTTTTTGGCTTGACTTTTACGTAGCTGATTTAGCAGGAAACTTGGGTTTTGGTGATATCATTTTGAACTCCTCCATAAAGTACCTGTTTACTTTGAGTATGTCATAATATGGTTTTATTTCATTTTCTTTCAGACTGTGCGTTCCATGCTGTTTTATTCTTGCTACAGTCATGGGAGGAATTAGTCTGTTTGTTACCAGCATCATATATTTTGTTGTAAGTTATTATGTGGCCTTAAAATACCCCATTCCCATCCAAAGTGAATAAAAAAAACATTTTCATAATGTCTTAAACTTGATGAAATCATAACAGAAGAATCTTCAGTTCTTTAAGTTATTCATGAAACCCTTTGGAATAAAAATCAATGACTGTTCAAAATAGAATTTGTTAAGTTGGATGCAGAATATTGCCTGGTATAATGGTATTAATGTCATTGCTGGCCCCTAAGCAAGCCTAAGCTGCTTGTACAGTTTATACAAAGGCACTGTGAAGAGGTTTGTCCAGTCCTTTTTTATCTTAAAGGTTCAGTAATCCCAGTTATAGGGTAGACAAAATTTGAGGACTTATTATTTTACCATAAAGTAAATTTTCTTCCACATGTCAGATACTGCAGGGACAGATTTAAGAAAATCCTGGATTTGATACTACTCATGGCAAACACTGTTTGGGGACAACAATGAAATGCCATTCTCTGTTATACAGATCTTTTGTAGGATCATAACTTAACTGTGGCTCTGTTGTGTATGGATTGGTATACAAGTCTTAATTGCAGATACTTGATCTGATGTATTTAGGATGTTGACTTTGCCTGAGAGCATTTAGAACTTTTCCATCACAAAGACTTTATATGGAAGTCAGTAAACAATCACTTTATCTCAGATGAATGAAATTTTCTCAGCCGATATTCTAATCCATCAAATCCCGCATACAGTACAATCTTTTAGGCTCAGTTATCTATCTTTGTATATTCAGAAACCAAATTTTATTCCAGATCTTGTCATTTTAATTTGTCTTTTCCTATAAACAGCATTAATCAGTGTTGGAAATACTGCAAAATTCTATCTGCCAAAATCACAGCCTTGGTTACCAAAACCTCCAGAAATTATATTTGATCTTAAAGAATTCTTAAAGACCTATTTTAAAAATCCTCTATTTTCAAAATAATTCATTGAAATCAGACCCCTCAATAATGGTCAGAGATCCCATTGTTTAGATAGTTCAGAAGATGGAGACAGGTTAAATCTGTTTTTGCAATATTCCTCAGTACCAACTTATCCCAATTACTGAATAAAGCCTCCATTTTTCCTGTAGAAATTTACTGTAAAATGTTACCCATATTCAGAATTTAGCTACATTGAACAGCTCAAAAAATACTTCAGTATCTTTTCTAATAATTATTCCACACTAATGCCTTGCAAAGCATGAAAACTGACAAAACATTAAAATCCCAGATTGTAATGAAACCAGATTTGCTCATATAATATGGAAAATGTATTTCATAATGTTGGCCGCATGGCCATATTGGAATTAAGGGTAGTGGAAAGGCAGATAAAGCAGCCAAAGTTCTTTGCAGTCGCCCACTTCTGAATTGATCGTTCTATATACTGAATTCAAATAACATAAATCAGCATGTTCCTTATAATTGGCAAAAGATCTGGAATGAAAACTCCACAAAACATGCCTCATGACATCAAACCCATTATTGGACTGTGGCATCTCTCATATAGAACAAATTCAAATGATGTGGTGACAGCAAAATAGGACACACATACCTGACTCAGCCATACCTCAGGAAGAGTCAGCCATGAGTGTATATCTTGCCAGTGTCCACTATATCATACAAACCCACTGAATCAATAGTTTGAGTGTAAATCATTACCAAGAGTGAACATAGGATATACTCACTGAGCTATACTGACATTACGATTTTAAGGAAAAGCCCGTGTTCCTGCAAGATACCTGTGCTGTATGGAAAGCTAGCTGTTTAACATGCATTGATGTGTTTTGAGAATATAAAGCAAGCAGTCAGAAAGTGAAGTGGAGGGGGCAGGCAAGCAGGAAGGGGTGTGTGATCCCATAACCCTCGCCAACCACTTTGGCTGGTGAAGGGTAAATTGGACGTGTATGAGTGCTTGTCCACTTAAGGGCCTCCTGGCCTGTGGAGGGGAGATTAAAAATACGAGCAGGAGAGCAAAGGTATAGGGATGAATTTAGATGACTTTTTGTGAAGAAAAGAAGAAAGAAAAAAGATATATATATATATATATATATATATATATATATATATATATATATATATATATATATATATATATATATATATATTGGTGACATAAGAATGAAAAACTGTTTATTCATGGAGCCAAACTGTAGAGTGATATTCGGGTTATGACACAATCAGGAAAACTGATTCTGGTGAGTTCTTAATGTAGTGCAGTGATAGAATTGTACAGTTAAACAAGAACTGAATAACAATCTTATTTCATTTAATATTTTATCACAAGAAGTAGTGTTAGTGGGAATGTGAGTGTGCATTATTGGTGTTTTATTTCAAAAACTGTAATATTATTGGGCAATTTTTTTATATTGTCCTCATTCTTTGAGTGCTTATTGCCTGTCCTATATATTTACCTCCCCATCTTAAGTATTTGACTAAGTGTAGGGAGTTCATGGCTTACAATCAGTGGAGTACATTCTTGTCCAGTATATAGACTTCCACCATATTGGACAGAGGTGTTATTTCTAACTCAATTAAACTTTTTTAGCTCAACTAAGGAACTTTTTAATTTGATTAAGAAACTTTATGATGATGTATCATCTAAATATATTATGAATTTTTTAAGGAATTCAGGTCAAATAAAATATTTGACCCGATGTTTTAAGGATTTTATCTCATTTTACTTTTATATTTTATTTTATATAAATTTGACAGAATTAAACATCTTTTTCTTTTATCTTTTATGTTCTAGTACTTTATTTATTTTATTTTTTTGGAAGAGTTTTTCTTTTGAATGCTTTTTTGTGCAGTTCTTTTTTAGTTCATTGTTATAACTTTGCATTTAATTGGCACCATATTCCTAATAAGCTGTGTAATGCTAATACATATATCATTTATGTTTATTTGGAAGGGCTTAATCTACTCAAAGTATTTTATGCAGTTCTTTATATTTTCTTTTTAGAACTTGACATTTAATCATCGCCATGTAACCATTATTGTGCTGATGTGCCATTATGCTCTAAAGCATATCTATATACTTCTACCATAAGCATATTAAATTTTGACTTGGGTACATTTAATCAATGTAAACTATGTATTGGGGGCAAGTTGATAGCATTCAATGCATATTTGAAATGATAGACCTCAGTCAGATTATGTTAGTTATCAACTAGAAACAAATAATCTAGTGCATCCTGAGTTGGTCATGCTCACTAAGATGTTTGATGCATTCTTATAGACATGATAAACATCTTGATGACTAAGGTTTGATATTGTAAGTTGTGTTGTATGGAGTCTAGAAATCATCCTGTTGAAATTTCAAAAGTAATTCCAAGTAGTTCCAATCCATGAACTAAAATACCTTACATTTAAGTTGAATAGAGTTCTGCACAAAGGGAAAGAGAGCAACCAGGTATCAGAATCTTGCAAATCTTTAAAGTTGGTGCTGATCCAGAATAATGTGTGAGATCAGTTACAGGAAGCAGGTAGACATTTTGCTTGAATAATTTAAACTTTTCAAAGAGCCTTTTTGCATGTAGGGCTTTAGATGTATGTAAGTATCAGTCTGACATAAAATATTGTTTCTGTTTAAAACAACCTCTTTGAGAAAATGTTAACAATTCTTCAACAGATTTAGTGGCCATAACTCTGGCATCCCAAACTCAGGTTACCCAGACAGTTACTATTAATGTGGCTTTTATGTCAGCCAGTTACTATGTCATGTGGCTTTTATGTCAGCCAGTTATTAATCTTAGGTGTAATTTGACTTTTGTATCTTGTTGCATCAATTGAAAATGAGGCAGCTTTCTTAACTGTTAATGTCCCCAATGAGAGTTTTGTGCTCATTGAATACTTATACAGATCTTTTGATCAATGCAAGCTTATGAGTTTTGTGATCACTGCATGCTTATTTGAGAGTCTTGTGATCTCTGCAATTTTATGAGAGTCTTGTGTTCACTGCAGGTTTAAAAAAGTCTTGTGATCACTGCAGGTTATTTGAGAGTCTCATCATCACTGCAATCTTATACGAGTCTTGCGATAACTGTAAGTTCATGCGAGTCTTGTGATCAATGAAAGCTTATGGGAACAAAAGCTCAAAATCCTGCCTAATTATTTTGTCTGACTTAAAAAGTTATTTAATTTCCATCCTCAGCATTTAATAATTTTGATTTTGTAATGTTTCGGGACTTATTTTCAAAATAATTAGTCTGTACACAGATCACTAGGCAGTGCAGAGTGTTGGATGCCCATGAGGACATTATAATCTTGGTAAAGTCTCTTTTGAAGGCACTATGTATATTGGTGAGGACATTTTATCCATGTTACTGATGCCTTTAAAATAATAGTTGCATTTCAGGTAAAGAAAATAAAGGTTAATGATGCCAGGTTCAATCCAAGGATTCACAGGTCAGATAGTACCATGTTTTACCCTCTGTAAATAAAGCATACCAGACCACCATGGGAGGAATGTATGCATCGCCCTATTACAACAAGCTTGAGAATAACACAGCTATTTACCCATTAATAACACTCAGTCAAATACTGATAAAGCTCCTTATGATTTTCTGTGTATAGCCAATAGTTGTAAACATATTTACTAATTTTTATGTGGTTTATGATGGATTGGGCTCTGAATTAAATCTTTTATAGGATGATGTTTTTTCAGTTATTTCTTTTTTGCTCTTTTTCACCTAGGGACCAGTTTCCTGCATCATATAGTTTGCGTTCAGGCTTGGCTAATTCCTTTCAGTTCAAGTTTTATATAAAGATTTCTTAGAAAATTTGTCTTAAACTGTTATTCCTACAAACAATCTAACATAGATTTTGTAAACAGCATCAAATGGTACTTTGTCTGTAATTTTGTTACATTTTATGACAAAAACTTAAACAATATTATTTGGCAGTGAGTACTGTCTCTAAAACAATTTGTGTTATTACCTTTTCTTGGCAGCTTTGGTGAGACATAGGAATCAATTTTCTGTTCCAGAGAAGTGTCGTTATTGTTTTTGCTACTGTTCCTGTTGCTCCTATTGACATCACCACTTATTTTTACATTAGCCTCTGTTGCTATGAAAATTTTGTATTTATAGTCCTGAAAGCTTATATGTCTGTTTAAATACATTTGATCTCTAGCAAACATTAGTCACATTAGCAAATTTTCATGCTTCAATGATCATGCCAAGGTTTTGCATTCAGTTCCATTCTTCTGACACTTTTACCTGCTTTTTCATTAAGCTTGGTCACTGAATTTGTTTTGATAATTAATAGATCACATTTAACTACAGTACCATCATTTGCTCTGACATTGTGTTAGTTCTGGTATTGAGCACAGAGAAGCAATTGAGAGTTTCATTAAGTGGATCATTTTTTTATTATTTTAGGCTGCAATGAAGGGTGAGGAATGGTTGGCAGTTGGCCTTGATACAGAAACAGTGGACAAGAAAAGACCACATAGTTTACGCCCACCAAAGAAACCACCTCCCAGAACCCGTGGAAAACATGAGAATCTTGAGGACAGAACTGTAGATATTCATGATGTCACCATACAAGAAGAAATTCATTGAGACAATTTTTTTGCTTTATTCCAGTTTCCTTTTTTTAATGCAATTCGCATCTGTTTTTTTGTTGAGAGGGGGTATATTGGCATATCAAATTCACAGCTTATTTATGACATTAAAATTACCATAACATTTACTCTTATCCTATTTTTGGGTAGATGTACACATCATTGACATGGTATTCAGGGAGGGGCAATATTTTGGAAAAGTAAAATATTTTCAGTCACCTTTGGTCCCATACTCTATGGAACACAGGTTTGTGTTAATTCAGTGTAACTGTTATGTATGTCTATGTGTTTGTGTGTGTGTGTGTGTGTGTGTGTGTGTCTTTACTTTTAGTTTATCTGGCCAAAGGCAATATTTGCTTATGACATTGTATCCTGATGGGGCCAATTTTCAGTGGCCTTGTGTCCTGATGGGGTCATTTTCTAATGGCCTTGTGTCCTGATGGAGCCATTTTCTACTGGCCATGTGTCCTGATGAGACCATTTTATACTGACCATGTGTCCTGATGGGACCATTTTCTACTGGCCTTGTGTCCTGATGGGGCTATTTTATACTGGCCTTGTGTCCTGATGGGGTCATTTTCTAATGGGCTTGTGTCCTGATGGGGATATTTTATACTGGCCTTGTGTCCTGATGGGGTCATTTTATACTGGCCTTGTGTCCTGATGGAACCATTTTCTACTGGCCATGTGTCCTGATGAGACCATTTTATACTGGCCATGTGTCCTGATGGAACCATTTTCTACTGGCCATGTGTCCTCATGGGACCATTTTCTACTGGCCATGTGTCCTGATGGGACCATTTTCTACTGGCCTTTTGTCCTGATGGGGCTATTTTATACTGGCCTTGTGTCCTGATGGGGCCATTTTCTACTGACCTTGTGTACTGATGGGGCCATTTTCTACTGGCCTTGTGTCCTGATGGGGCTATTTTATACTGGCCTTGTGTCCTGATGGGACCATTTATACTGGCAGCTTGGGGGGGGGACATTAAGTTCATCTGAGGTCAGGCAATCTGCCAAGTGAATTGTTACTTTTGTATGTAATTTGTTTGTTGCTTTTTTCTTGTTTGTTAATGATAATACACATTAGTAAATATTTTTATGTCATACTTAGATATTGAACAAATCCTTGGTTTATGCCGACCTGTGTAGTGTAATTCCTTCTGGCCCTGGATCAGTCAGGTAAAAATGAATTTTCAAGCCCTGAAGGTGATATTTTGTTTTGTTCCCCCTTCCCAACTACAGTTGATTTGGGACTGGATCAAGAAATAAATAAGAAGAGGCATTGTTTTTATGTTTGGCTTAATTTTCATTTCTTCTTTTTAAATTTTATAAAACAGTGATTTGACAGGTGATGGTATTTTTGGCCAGGAACATAGAATTCTAAAGTAGCAAACTGAATGATCAGTAGAAAAAATGCATTTGAAACTTGGTAACATTTAAAACTCTGATAAACTGGTGATTTTCCTTTTTGTCCTGACTTTAAGAGTGCAGTACATGTTGACAGGACAGATCGAAGATATAAACAAATTCAAAACAAGATTAACAACAATTGGATACAAAAGTAGTGACTGATAGAAGTAAACAGATTTATTTAACAGCACATCTTTTGAAACACATGTACAACTGATGCAAGACACTTCAAAGATAGTCATTGCGTCTACATCAAAATGGTTTTTGATTTATTGTCTTGCATTTTTTTTTATATGTAGGCTCTCACAGCTCATGCAAATATATTTTAGATTTGCTAATATTGAGTGACCTATCATGTAGCCAAAGTGTACCTGACCTTATTTGGAATTGCCAGGTCAATAAAGCACTTTGGATGAATTTCATCGCTATCCCATATGCTGCATGCAAATATCAGGTTGATTAGACTGTACTAATAACCAAACAGCATATTAGACTGTACTAATACCCAAACAGTATATTAGACTGTTCTAATAACCAAACAGTATATTAGACTGTACTAATAACTAAACAGCATATTAGACTGTACTAATAACCAAACAGCATATTAGACTACTAATAACCAAACAGTATATTAGACTGTACTAATAACCAAACAGTATATTAGACTGTTCTAATAACCAAACAGTATATTAGACTGTACTAATAACTAAACAGCATATTAGACTGTACTAATAACCAAACAGCATATTAGACTGTACTAATAACCAAACAGTATATTAGACTGTTCTAATAACTAAATAGCATATTAGACTGTACTAATAACCAAACAGCATATTAGACTACTAATAACCAAACAGCATATTAGACTGTACTAATAACCAAACAGTATATTAGACTGTACTAATAACCAAACAGTGTATTAGACTGTACTAATAACCAAACAGCATATTTCAGGGTTGTCCAAGTAGCTAGTGGAAGGATTTACCAACACCAGTTTGATTTACCAATTTGAATTACTGGTACAGACACAAATGATGTATACCATCAGACCTGGAAATGTCATATTGTAATGTTTTTCTCCTCTTTTCTTTTAAATTGGAGAGTTCAAACATTGAAGGTAGGCATCAGAGGTGTCACAGATACAGAAAGAATTGTCTTTATGTTCACATTATTGTATGGAATGATAAAAGGTCACTTTATTTTACACCGCTCTTCAAGAAAAGTCGTGATGTCACAGTCAGACCATTTCTGACAGTGTATTGTAAATTGAGTTACAAAAAAATTGACTTCTTTTACAAAATTTACAATGTCTTACATTCACTTGTGTTAGAATAATAGTTGTACAGCTACAAGTGTCCTAATTTAAATATTTGCTGCCCCCCCCACTGGCAAAACCCTATTTATGATGGTAAAATATATAAATAACTTCCATTTCTCCATAAAAATTGCCTTCTCTTCAGTGTTGAATCTATTTCTCATCATTATCAAGGTTCTTTACATTTATAAAAACTAAAAATGATGTTTATCCAAGTAGCTAAATTTGCAGTGACTTTTGACTCCTTTTGCACTTCTGCCAGAGGATGAAGTTCATATTGGTGTCTGTCCATTCTTCTGTCTGTCTGTTACCAGTTTTGTCTCAGCATATTATCTTTAGCTGCTTACCATCTGTAGTTACCAAACTTTGTGGATGTCTTGCACAGGAAGTAAGAAATAACCATATATATTTTAGGCTCAAAGGTCAAGGTCACTTGGGAAGAAAGAAATTAAAATGATTGCTGCACAATGTCTAAGAGTTGTCCAGCATCTACAGTTACCAAACCTTGTGGATGGTTGTACTTGGGGTAATGAATAAGCCATCAATTTTGGGAACAAAACTCCAAGGTTAGGTTCATTGTGACTACAACAAGAAAATGGTTTTCACACAGTAACTCCAGTTTTCTACCAACAAGGTTAGCAAATGTTATAGATAGTTTGCACTTGGGGTAAGGAAGACTTATATAAATATATGGTTCGTGGTACTCTTATTTTACCCTGAGGAATCTTCCTGTTAAAAGTCAGCATGTTAGCAGATCTCATCTTTATAGGAAATCTGAACACAATTTTCTCAACTTTTTATATTCCCCATGAATCAGGTTATTTGTTTCTAAATGTATGTAATGTATATATATGACCAAAAAATATATGTATATATCACTTTTCCATGATGAATGTAAATGTATATATGACCAAAATATATGTGTATATATCACATTTCTTTGATTAGTGTAAATGTATATATTGCCAAAATACTTGTAGGTTACTGCATTTCTATGGGAAAATATGAACAAGTTTTTTCTGAGTAATACTGCATGACCTTTGTGGAGTTAAGTATTACTCTAAAAAAACGTTATTATTTTCCTATATAAATGCAGCAACATTTTTATTATATACTCATTATTATCATTTGTTCATTTTATTCCCTGTTAACTTTGCATTGTCAGAATCTTGCAGTATTTTACGATATTGAACTCGTGCACACAATTCATACTGCACTCATAAAGGAACTACTTTCTATTGTAAACAAACAATGGATACATACGCCAGCACTTTTGATTTGTAAACAAGTCACGTAGTGTCCCGCAGTAGGCCCTTTACCTTTTGTTGATTAAATTTGTTTCTGAATGAACTAAAGCAGATGTTTCATGAACTGCCACATACCAGCTGCTTTTTGCTACATTCCGCGTTAACTTTTTTGATACAATGTTTCAAATTTAGCTGGGCAATAGACACCAGATTTCATAAAATTTCTGGGTTCCTACAAATAACATGCAAGTGACAAGGCATAATCTGTCTTCTTTAGCTGGTAATAAGAATGGCAAAAAGATATACTTACAGTTTTACTTCCTGAATTTCTTCAAAATGTACTTTCTTAGTTCTGCAAATCCAAATTACATGAGCCATGTCATGGGTTCTCAAACTTGATTACACTTTTCAAAATTGTAATGTAATTTTGACTATATTCCAAGTGCAGTTACATCCTCCTTACTGCATTCAAAATGAAATAAACATTATATTCCATAGCGTCTTTTTGATAATTGCAATTCAAAGACTTCATATCTTTCCCACATTATGATTTCAAACATTCAATTACAGAACAGAACCACACTTGCAGATGTCAACACGCTGCTCCACGCTGGAATCCGATGTATTTCCTGTAGAATTGGCACATAAATCCCGTCCATAATCATGAAATTTAGTAGAAGCAACATAAATACCAAAATCTATTCATTTCAGATCAAATGGAAAAGTTTTTGCAAAGCACATTCATTTACAATATGACTCCAAATTTCAATTTTAAGTAGACCAAAACGCCATTTTCTTTCAAAAGATATGTCTACCGCGTTTAAAGTTTATATTTATCAGGGTGGAGTTATGTGTGCATTAATAATGTTGTTGTGGAAAGATGAATCTGAACTTGTGTATTTAATTTGGAATACAGCATACATTCTGTTACTTTGTTGTATGGGGCCCCGAGTGGTCTAAAGCGTTCTCAGTTACTGATCACTGCCATCTCACCTCTGTCTGCGTAGGTTCAAGTCTCGGATTCGGCCAATGTGGGTATGTGAGAAAGCTTGCCAGTAGCTTTTCGAGGGTCGGTGGTTCTTTCCGGGGATTTCCCAGGATCTTCCTCCACCATTAATACTGGCCGCCATGTGTAGGCTATTGTGTGCTGATGAATGGCATTAAACCCTACAACAACAACAAACTTCGTTGCATGTAGCATATTTTTGTTTACATAATTAAGCCTTAGGTAGAATAAGAAAATGAGAATATTATAAAATGGTTACTGCATTTGTATTGGAAAATATGAACTCGTTTTGTCAGATGGATATATTGCACTCCCAAGGTAGTGCAGTATTACAATCAGATAAACTCGTTCATATTTTCCCATACAGATGCAGTAAGCTGTAATTATATACTCACTTTGTTTTCCATCCTAAGTCTTAATAATAAAGGATTACATTACAAGAAATTAAGTAATTGAATTTATGCTGCATTTCAAAATAAATACACAGTCATAGATTCATCAATGCACAGTAACACTATTAATGCTCATAAGCACCACCTAGCGATCTTTGAACTTCATTGTGCTCGACATTAGTTTCAAACAATTCTCATTTTAGTCTCCTTAAACTTGAAAAGTATCGCCATATTTTGAATGAATGTGCATTGAAAAATCTTTTGCAGTTGCTCTGGAATGGATGGATTTTGTTTGTCTGTTGATCTAATTCAATTCTGATTTTTTGCTTATTGATTTGATTTATTGGTTCCATTCAGTGCAGTAAGGAGAATGTGATTTTAGTTGGAAATGTAGTCTAAATTACAGTACAATTTCTAAGTGCATTAGGCTTTCCATGACATGGGTCATGTCATTCAGATTTACAGAACTAATAAAGTAAACATTTTTGAGGAAATTCAGGATGCATAAATGTAAGTATATTTTTTACCATTCTTATTACCTGCTAAAGAAGATGCATGTTTATGCCCCATATCTGCATACTCGCTGTTGGAGGGACCCCAGCTACGACCTTTAATATACAGTCACAGTGTATGTCTTCTATCAGTAGCCTAATATTATATCAAAATATTTAAATGTTCTGTGACAGTCTGTTTAGCAAGCAGAAATAATAATTTGTCGTCATCTTGCCTTATTGGCTCAGATGCTCTTATTTTCCTACCAAAACCTTCAGTTGCATTTTTTTCTTGAATTTAGTGTTTAGGCTGACTAGTAAAATGGTACATATGTGATAGATATGCAATAGCCCTTAGCCTTTCTGTGCTATTTTTATAGACCTTAGAGAGCACTGGTCATTGTCTGAACCATCCTATTTGCAAACAGTTACAAATATTTCTCCTAAATATCTGTTTAATGATCAACATGGTATTTTCAATTACTGCATATCTCATGTTTGTTGTTGACATTGCAAATGTCATGTTCAGTTATTTGCTTGTTTGAAGGTTTCATTTGTGGCTTGGTGAACTTGTCCACATCGTTAACTTTATCATCTCTACTTTCAAATGGAAAAACAGCTTGTTCTTCCACAACAAATCTAATAATCCAGCAGTTGAAGCATGTACTAAATGTGCTTATATTGCTTGTTTACAAAGTAGTTTCAAATGCATTATACTATTTTTAGACATGTGTTATGCAATATGAAAAAATATGGAAAAATACTGAACAATTCTGACAGGTAAATTTAACGGTGAACAAAATGAGTATATGATAACAATTTGTATATCACTTTTCAGCTGTTGTCACCATCAACATTTAAGTCTTTCATTTTAGTTTTGTTTAGGTTCCACAGAATACATTTTTCTGTATGTTATCTGTTACTTTTGGAACTGATGGCTCTTTAATTAGGAAAGTTGTATCTTGTTCATATAACTCATTGGTTACTATTTGCTACCGGGGGCCCCGAGTGGCCGAGTGGTCTAAAGTGCTCACCATTACGGATCACTGCCATCTCACCTCTGTCTGCGTGGGTTCGAGTCCAAGGCTCGGCTAGCGTGGGTACTTGGGAAAGCCTGCCAGTAGCTTCTTGTGGGTCGGTGGTTCTTCCCTAGGTTTTCCAGGGTTCTTCCTCCACCAGTTATACTGGCCGCCATGTATAGCCTATCTTGTGCTGAAAAATGGCGTTAAACCCTAGAACAACAACAACAACAACTGTTTGCTACCTTTATATTTTATACTTAATATGTGCATATACACTTGTTTTAAATGTACATTCCTTACTCTATTTGCATGTTGTTCAAATTGATTATTGCCTGTATGCATATCATATGAACTGGATGAAGGATTAAACAATATTTCTGAAATTATTTTCTTTCTTTCTTTTCATGCTAGTTTTAACTACCTGTTTATTGATCTATCTGTGTTTTTCTGTCAATTTTTCTGTCCAAAATACATCAACTTTAATGTTCAGATGGATACAAGTTTCTTCTTTAAGTATGTTACCCAATCTTAATACCTTAAGAGAACTACTACTCCCTCGCAAATCCAGCCCACCCATATACTACTATTAGCCAAAGGGAGCTAAAGTTGTCAGTAGTTAAGTGGGCCACTTTACCGTCAATGGGAATTAGCATTACAAGATCCCTTGGGCAACTCTAGCGTCAAGGGAAATTTAACATGGAGAAAAATCGTGGGCAACTCTAGGGACAATGGGAATTTAACATAGAGTTTGGGTCTGTCTAGGGACAAGGGAAATTAACATGGGGAATAGAGTTTGGGCTTTTGGGATTTTTTTTTTTTTTTTTTAAAGTTTTTTTAAATTTAAATTTAAATTTAAATTTAAAAAAAGGGGTAGGCAATGGAAAGGCTATCTCTTTTCGAGAAATATGGCTGGCCCTGAAAAGGGCCTTTGGGTTTTCTTCTGCTTCTAGTTTCTTCTTTTTCTCCACCAAGTTCTTATTTTATCTCCAACACTCTTTCTCTTCTTTTCTTTCTTTTTTTTCTCCTGCTCTTCTTTCTTCTTCTCTTCCTCCTCTTCTTTCTTCCTCTTCTCATTTTCTTCTTCTTTTTCAATCTTTTCGTTCCATTTGCTTATTCTTATTCTTTCCTCTTCATCCTCCTTCTCCTCCTTTATCTCTTTCATGACACCACTAATCTTGTCCTTTACCTTTTTTAAGTTATTAATTTTCATCTTTACACGATGGGGACTATAGGAATAATGGTCTTCAACCAGTCTTATCAAAATCTGCTCCATCATTCCTAAGTTGTCTAAAACGTCTTGTAATGTTTGTATTTTGTCCATTTGGTTAGAAGCCATCTTCTTTTTTTATTCTTTGCAGAATGGTTTGAACGACGAATACTGTGGGTTCTTATACTTAAAGTGCGTACGTGAAGGAAAACATCCCCCTAAAACGTAAAATTGATCTTACCTAGATCATGACCAAACAACGCGCGGACGTGAAGGAAAACATCCCCTACTTTTTCATTTCATATAATAAAACCCAAACTATACTCTCCACATACGCTAAGAAACAATAAACAAATCCATAATCTACTATCCACACAATCGTACGTGAGCGGGTACAAACACAAACACACAAACACATACGCTAAGAAACAATAAACAAAATCCATAATCTACTATCCTCACAATCGTACGTGAGCGCTTACAAAACCCAAACTATACTCTTCACATACGCTAAGAAACAATAAACAAATCCATAATCTACTATCCACACAATCGTACGTGAGCGGGTACAAACACAAACACACAAACACAAACACACAAACACATACGCTAAGAAACAATAAACAAATCCATAATCTACTATCCACACAATCGTAAGTGAGCGGTTACAAAACCCAAACTATACTCTCCACATACGCTAAGAAACAATAAACAAAATCCATAATCTACTATCCACACAATCGTACGTGAGCGGGTACAAACACAAACACACAAACACATACGCTAAGAAACAATAAACAAAATCCATAATCTACTATCCTCACAATCGTACGTGAGCGCTTACAAAACCCAAACTATACTCTTCACATACGCTAAGAAACAATAAACAAATCCACAATCTACTATCCACACAATCGTACGTGAGCGGGTACAAACACAAACACACAAACACAAACACACAAACACATACGCTAAGAAACAATAAACAAATCCATAATCTACTATCCACACAATCGTACGTGAGCGGTTACAAAACCCAAACTATACTCTCCACATACGCTAAGAAACAATAAACAAAATCCATAATCTACTATCCACACAATCGTACGTGAGCGGTTACAAAACCCAAACTATACTCTCCACATACGCTAAGAAACAATAAAGAAACCCATAATCTACTATTCACACAAACATACCTTAGCTCTTACAAGCACCAACACACAAACACATACCCTCACACTATCTTAGAAAAGAGTTAGTGTTTATATTCACACTACTCTACCTACACATTGGCAAATTGATGGTTATTTCTTTTCTAGAGTATTGGGTAGCCCTGAAAAGGGCTGTTTTTTTGGAACTTCATGGACACCTGGTTAATGGTGGCACCTTCCAGGCCTGGCGCCACATACACATCTTATCCCCCAGTTACTTTTTACTTTTTTGGGGGAGAGAGCAGAGGCAGGATATGTCGCTTCAGAATCCCAATTTTCGCTCTCTGGGATTCTGAAATTTATTCTTCTTCTCTTCTTTTCCTTCTCCTCCTCCTCCTCTTCTTTGTTTCTTCTCTCCTCCTCTTTGTATCTTCTTTCCTCTTCTTCTTCTTCTTTATATCTTCTCTCCTCCTCTTCTTTTTTTCTTCTTTCCTCCTCCTCTCTTATCCTTCCCTCCTCCACAATGGCTTCCGCGGCCAGTTCATTCAACAGGCGCCTGGCATATTCCAGATGCACATGAAGTTCCAACAGTTTAGACAGTCTCGTGTTCATTTTTGGTGTTGATCAATCAACAAGGGTAGCTAGACTGCCCAGTGAGTTTCAATTTATAGTGAAAGCGCGGACGTGAAGGAAAACATCCCCCTAAAAAAACATAAAATTGATGTTACCTACATCATGACCAAAAACAACAACGCGCGGACCTAAAAGAAACATTCACTCACTTTTTTATGCTACCCATCACTATTTTAAAATTTTTTATAAATCACTTCATTAGACTATCCACATACGCAAAGCAATCCAATCTAACTCCAAATATACACCTCAAACACCAAAAAAAACATGATTTTAATCTACTATTCATACCAACTTACTTAAGCACTTACTAACACACAAACACATACCCTCACATTTTTTAAAAAGAGTTAGTGTTTATTTTCACACTACTCTACCTACACACATTGGCAAATCGATCGTTATTTCTTTTCTAGAGTATTGGGGTAGCCCTGAAAAGGGCTGTTTTTTTTTGTTTGCTATGGCATTCTTTTTTTAGTTTCTAAGAATGCGATGTCCTCTGAGGATAGACTTTCTGGCGATAGGTCTGCTTCTTCGGAAAGAAAAGAAGAACTCTTTGGTGTCGATACGGCAATCGACAAACTGTCAGGTTCAGGTTGCTGCTGCTGCTCTTCTTGTTGTTGTTGCTGCTGTCTCTGAAGTCTGTACTTCTCTGTCCATTCTTCTTTTTCCCTGTTCATTTCTTCTCTGAAGAGCTTTTCTCTCAGGTCTTCAGTGATTTTTAACATTCTCACATTCTCTATTTCTTCTGGCTTCGGTATCAGACTGTGTCTGACCCTATGCAAATTCACGTAGGCTTCGTTGAGTTTAGCTAGTTTGGAGCACATCTTCTTAGGAGGATGAGTCGACAATGGATGGTTAGACTGGAAACAACCCGGTTCTTAAAGTCAAAGCGCGGACGTGAAGGAAAACATCCCCCACACGGTTTTTGAGTCGCAACGTTTAGTGAGTGTCATGAGAGGGATAGTAAGAAATGAAAGAACATCAATCCAACATTCTTATAGCTAAACAAAAGACAAAGGCATTTTTTTCAAAACACAACATTTTTTATTCAAAAATCACTTAACACTAAACAACAACTCTAACATTTTTAACAATAATCCAACAATATAACATCAAACAATTTTTTTCAAAACACAACATTTTTTATTCAAAAATCACTTAACACTAAACAACAAGAACTCTAACATTTTTTAACAATAATCCAACACTAAAAGTTTCTCCACTAGGTAAAGAGGGATAACAGTCTTCCATGGTTTCTAGTAATCTAGGATGACTTCTCTCAAGCTGTCGATTTCTATGGTATTATCGAATTCTGCATACAGGATGACGTTCACCGTTTCATCAGGGTCTCGGTCTTTAAACTGAATTTCCACACGAATCTGGCCGGATTTTGTAGAGTGGAAATGTCCCTCGTCGCTGCCTTGGTCTGGAGTGAAATCGAAAGCCCACAAAGCGTAGCCTCCTGCATAATCCTCGTACGTAATACCGTGACTGGTATTGGTTCCTAACTGTTCGGTGGCTTCGTACAGGGACAAGTACGATCTCAAGTAATTCTTCTTGGTAAAGTCAGGTTCGAAAGGTCGGGTACACAAGGTCTTGCCATCGCGACTGACTTCGATTTTGGACACGCCAAAGTGTTGAAAATAGAAAGGATTTTTTTCGGCAGCTCCGTTGAAGGCTGTATTCTCGACGATACCAACGATCAAACGTTTGGGTAACTGTCCTTGGAACAGATGATCTTCGATCATGGATCGCTGTCCCTTGGGAATGGTGAAGGTTTTCACTTCCACGCGTCGTATGGGATACTTGGCAGTCGTTCTACTCAACGTCTGACTGATGTCGTTTCCCACTTTAGGTAACACTTCCACACGGCGTACGTAGAGTCTGGCTTCTAGGATTTTGGTTTTGTAACCGTCACTATCAGCCATCAAATGGAAAGCGGCACTGCTACGATTCAGTCTCAGGCGGACATCCACCCCGTTCAGCAAATACTTTTCTTGCAACCACATGTCCAAATGCAAACGATCCATCAGTTCTAAACTTGTGTCGGCTCCCGTGATTCTCTTTCTTCGTTCTACAAATCCATCATTGTTGTCTTTCTTTTCATCAGTTTCCAATATTTCAAACTTGGTAGGTTCGTCAGCTTCCCATACCACACAGGCATTGAGATGAGTGTTCTTGGCATCTATTCCGTACGTCAAGAGATTTTCCAGGTAGGTACGATAAGGGTAAGTATCCATGCTGCTACTGACCAGTTTGTTATTCAAGTACAAGTCCACTCCACTGAACAAGGAATGCATGAAATTGTTGACGGGAGCTACTGCTTCATCGTCTATAGCACCTCCAGTCTTATCTAGAATTTTGACTTTCAGGTACAAGTAACTGCTATTCAGATCGATGTAATCTTCGGGCTGTCCTTTGATTTCAAACTCGATGGGAGCGGAATCGGTCAGTGAGGAGACGGGGTGAAATTCCACCCACTGGGATTCTTGCATCGTCATCATCGTGGGGGGGGGGCATGGCAAACAGATCCAGTTCCGTCTTGGAACAAGCGCAAGATTCTCGGTGCATCATTTTTTTGTCTCTTTTTTGTCAATAATCGAAAACGTCTAAGTCTCGAACGGTTCTTCTTTTCTTGGCCTTTCTCGCTTGAAGTCTGGTGAAAGGGTGTTTTCTTCGTCGTCTCTTTCTGCCTTGTCCTTGCTGAATGCCTGACTCGGTAGCGTGCAGGGCATTTATAGGTGTTTTTCGGTGACCCAAAATGTCTTTGCCCGTTTGCAGCAAGACATTTTTGCCTGCCCTCATGAAGGCTTCTTTAGGGTTTTGTTTGTCGATGATGACATTTTGGAGAAATTCTTTGCCTTGCGTCAGTGCCGCATCTTTCAAGGCGTGCAATCCGCGTGTCACCATCGGTTTCAACACTGGGGCCACCGAACGAAAGGCCGATTTTAACATGTCTCCTAAACCGTGTCCTCGCTGTCGAGCAACCCCTCGGTACACTGGATACATGACTTACTTACGAGTCGTGAGAGAACCGTTTTCGAAAATGGAGTTTCACCGTGACTTTTCCTTTGGTGAATGGAATATTTTGTCCCAGATCTCCTTTTATAGCAATGTTGACCGTGTCCAAATACGACTTGCTGACCGGCAAATAGTGAGGATGGACAAATTCGCGGTGGACGTGGTAAGTGTTTCCACTTTCCTCGTCAGCATCTGTGGCAGAATCCACTTTGAAAGGAATGACACGCAGTAACGGTACGGAGGTGTGTCCCACCACGTTGTACTCCACCACATCGGAATACACGAACATCAAATTCAGTCCTTGGTTCAGTTCTACCGGGGCACGAAATAACTTGCTAAAAGACTCGTTGTCGTAAACGATGGGTAATTCGTTTTTCTTGATCATGGTCTTTCTCATGTCCATGTCTCCGCCCAACATGTCATACAATTCAGGACAAAATAAAATGGACAGGATTTTACTCCGTTCAAATTTCATCAAGAAGCGACGAGCTGTTTTGTGGTACTCCATGGTGACATTTTTGTTGACATGCTCCAAAGCTTTCAGAAACACGACATTAAACCTGGAGGTTATGGTGCTGACCAAATGTTGACCACTAAAATAATAGCCTGGGGGAATGAACAAGTGATAGGTGGTGTACTTTTGTGTACGGGTTTTCTTGTCATATTTGACATTGCTATCCATCCACTGTTGCATTTGCTCGTCATGAACTTCCACATCAAAAAAATTTTGATTGGGAAGGACATTGAGGACTTGGGTCGGGTGAATCATTTCTACTAAAGCCACTTCCCAATGGGTTTCGTGATCTAAGGGGATGGCCTGAGGTAATTTGGCCGTGTAACAGCACAACGTGTTCTTGGGAAACACCTCCATGGAACTGTCACTGGGTAAAGTTAAGTAAAATTGGCTTTGGTGACTCATAATTCCAGAGTTCTGTGGCTGTCCGAGGGGTTACTGGACGTCAGAGGCGTGTCTCCGTCTAAAATGGGGTTCTGGTTGTGATTGAAGAGGTGACTGGCACTGGCACTGGACACAAGGTTCCCGGGGTTCCCGTTCGAGGTGAATTTCAGGGAGGGATTAGGAAGCAGGTAACCGATGCAACTGCTCAATAAAATGGTCCACAATTGTTTGTCTCCTTGTTGCAAACTCAAATTGGCGATGGCTGCCCCGATGACACAATACACCACGAAGATTTGGCAGAAAAAGACGATTTGCGTTTTAGGCACACGTTCTCCACACCACACCCACAAGGGTTGTTTTTGTAAATCTTGCACAGAAGAACTAGGGGAAGGAGGAGTGGTCGACGTAGCTGCGTCTGCTGTATGAAAAGGCATGATGGTCACTTCTTTTTATAGTCGATGACTTGCGAAGCGTCGATCCAAGAATCAAAACTGGGCGGATATCCTTTCCAACGTACTTTGACTTCTTTGACACGTCGTTTGCCCACTTTACGGGTTCTGCGTTCGAGAATGCTTTCGATGTCGTACACGTCGTCTTCTTTTTTGGTCACACGTTGTAACTCGGGCAAATAAAACGTTCCTTTGAGCACTTCTCCGTTCATGTCTTCCAATTTATAGACGGCAGGATGACGGCCATGCACTCGTCCAGTGACGCGAAACAATTCGGTCGTCCAGTTAGGTAAGTAACCTTTGTCGAAAGTGCGTTTGGTTTTGCCAATGCGCACCCAATCTCCTACGGCCAACTCTCCACTTTTCTTGGGGACAGCCCTCGTCGGGGACGTACCAAACAGGCGCTCAAAGACCAACACTTCGTTCTCGGGAGTCACGTCTTGCGGTGCACGTCCGATGCTTCGATGGTAAGATTGGTTGTACGCTTGCACCAGGTGCGGTAAGATGTCGATGTACTTCAGAGTGTGGTGATGCGTAAAATATTTCCACATGCGTTCTTTCAAAGTGCGTTGAAAACGTTCCACGATGCTGGCTTTGGTTTCGGGATTCTCGGTGGTAAAAAAATGAATGTCACGTTTCTTTAATTCTTTTTGGAAAGCTTGGTTCAGAAATTCGGTGCCTTTGTCCGTTTGCCATCGAAGAGGGTGACGACCGCTTTGTTTCAACACTCGTTGCAGGGCTCGCACTAACTCGCTGCTGGATTCGGAAGTCAAGGGCACGACCCAGGCAAATTTGGAAAAGACGTCGATGACACAAAACAAATATTTGTAGCCACGATTGTAGCTGGCCAAATGAGAGACATCGGCTAAATCGGCTTGCCATTCATGATCGATGCCTTCCACTCGGGTGCGACTTCTGGCAAACTTGCGTCGAATGGGTTTGTGTAAAGTGTAGGTAGCTTGTTCTTGTAACCATCGTTGCACTTGAGGTAAACGGAGACTTTTCAGTCGCGTTTTGGCAGCACGATACAATTTTTGAACTCCTGCGTAACCTGCAGGATGCGAGGGATCGTAGTAAATGCTGGCTAAGACTTTTTCCATTTTTTTGTGTTGGTTGGTGTGTTAATAAGACACCCACTCTTGGAGGATGCTACTCTTTTTCTCTTGGGGTATTTTCTTGGATTGCAATGCTTTGCGTGTGCGGCCAGCAATAGGCGTCGAAGAGGAGAAGGATGTCTGAGCGGGGGATATCGGTTCTTGTTTCACTTCTGTCTTCACTTCTGTCTTCACTTTCTTTTTCTCTTGTGAGGAAGAAGGGGTGGCCATCATCTTTTTAATCCATCCAATTCTGGAGGTAGGTGGTGTTGTTAACTTGCGTACTTTTTCTGGTGGAGTTTGAAACCCTTCCTCTTCTTCTCCTTTTTCTGTCTTGGTCACGGGTACTGGTGGTACTGGTACTGGTACTGGTGATGGTGCTGGACTTTTCATCAAGGTCTTAAAATCTTTCAGAGTGGGTAGAGCTGTTTCGTCTAAAGCTTTCTGGTGAAAGAGTTGCAGTCGTTGCAAGAGTTGACCGTACTTTTGCGATTTTTCTGTTTCGGACAAATCTTGGCGATCCATCAAGGACTGCAATTCGTGTTGTAACTGGGACATCTCGCTCAAATGGGGATTGGGAGGTAAATGCGGGGTGCGTTGTTCTTGCCACCAATGGTATTCCATCCATCGTTTGTAAGGCACTAAAGCTAGTTTTCGTCCTTCCATGGGGTTGTCAGGGGTCGATTCTGAGATCTTGGGACTTCCGAAGGCCTTTTTATCTTGCTCCCACCAGTCCTCCCAACATGGTTCCCAAGACTCCTTTCAGTATGGGGTCTAACAAGAGAGGTAAAATACCTCCACGTTGCACTAACATCTTCTTTTTTTGACGAATGGGAATTTTCTTTCGAACCATTTGGCGAAGAACGTGACGATGTTTGCTTAAGCATTGTTTCTGGTGTTTGGACAAAGAGATCGTGCCTTTCAAAACGTTCAAACAACATTCGCACACGGCATCGATGACCTCTTTGGAGGCCGTTTGAATGAGTTTTTTTCGTAGGGGTGGAGAAGCTTTGGACAGGACAGATAACATGTCCCCATGTTTGGCTAAACGTGGTGGCAGTCCTTTCCTTTTCTTTCCTTGGGGTTTTCTGGAGGGTGACATCTTTGAGTCTTCAGGAGCACCGAAAAAACACTGATACCCGACTTGGTCACAGGCCTTTTTTATACTGGAACGCGTCGCCACTGATTGTCTTTACGTCGTATCAGTTTGAGGACAGGCATGACACGTCGTGCAAGGGGTACGCAACGGACTAAATCGAGCCAGTTCTTGCTTGGACAAATCCAGTAAACTTTGTAACATGCCCGATCTTTCTTGAACTTTGATTTTGGGAGAAGGTTCTTTGTGAGCAGCAGCCACTGCCACTAAATTGGAAGGTCCTGCCACTGGGGAAGTTCTTTTGGGGGTCATCAACGGAGAAGTTCTTGGTGTGATCAACGTCTCCAAGTACTCTTCAGTTCTGGGTGTCATTAACGGAGAAGTGGACAAACGTGAAGCTGCCGGAGACGCAGTCACCGCCGTGGCAGGTCGTGGTTTGCGAGTGTAAGGTTGCGTCCTGGCCGAAGTGCCTCTCTTGCGACTAGTTTTCAGTGGACTTTTCTTTTTCTGGGGGCTTCTTTTCTTTTTCCGGGGTGGTGTCTGGTCAGAGGAGGGTCCTGCCTCTGGAGAAGTTCTCCTTGGGGACCTGGTCTTTTTCTTCTTGGGGCTTCGTTGGACTTTTGTCTTGGGTATAACTTTGGGGGCATTAGGATCCCATCTTAAGAGTGAGCGAATGATGACCCTTCCTAGAGTACCGCTCCCTCCAGGTTTCAAAATGATTTGTTTTTTGGTTTGAGTGTCGATGCGGGGATCGGCCAGTTGGACCAAAGCGACTTTGTTTCGATCGAAAAAGCGTTTGGTTTGATGAGGAATCTGAATGATTCCTTGGAGTAATTGACGTGCCGTCACCGTGAACCATCGTAAGACTTCTTTGAGACTAGCTTCTAAGACACGAGCTCGTGTTTGTGGATCTTTTTCTCGACTGATGCCATACAAGGCACGAATCAATTTGACGGGAAGATGCGACTGAAGGGACGTCATGTTCGCACTGAGAGTGAGACAGACGAAAAAGGGTCTGAGGTTTTTATAGATTTTTTTATGGGGAGTGAAATGAAGTCGAGGACGGAGACGTGTACAGGACAGGCCCTCCGTCTTGGCACCAGTGGTGAAACAAGTGGGTACGAAATCGCAAATCCTCGGGAGTCGTAGGTTTCAAATCGACGAGTAAATAGGCGTGTGGAGTTTGAGTGGCATCGTCGTACGCCTGAGTCAGCCAAGGCGTTCCTAACTGTTTGGCTAAGACTTGCACTTGCGATTTATCTCGAGGGCTTTTAAACAAGACCACGTAATGCGCATTGAGACTGATGGTGCGATGGGCTTTACTTTGTTGAAACATATTTTGGGTGATGTAAACGACACTGGCATTACGGTGATGCCCTTTGCGCGTGAACCACAGTTTAATTTCTTCTTCGTCTTCTCCTAACATGTCGTCGAAAATGACCAAATGGGTTAGACGGGAGTCAGAGACGATGCCGTCGTCTTCTTTCGGAATGCCTTCCACAAACACGATGGAATAGCCTTGACTTTCTCGCAAGAGGCTGTACGCCGATTGCCACTCTTTGTAACACCACACGATTCGTTGAGGGGGTCGATCGATCAAATGATGTTTATGTTCGATCAAACGTTTGACGAATTCGGTTTTGCCTGAACCGCTAGGTCCAGCAATGAGCATGTTAAAGGGATGGCGAAGATACAAAGCCTCCCAACTGGCACGATCTAAGTGTTCGTCGATGACTTTGACAGTAGAGGAAGAGGGAGCAGAGACAGCAGAGGTAGCCATGGTGTGAGAAATGTCACTTGTGACACGAAAAAACAAACAAGACAAGAGTTTATATACTTTTTCAGAACACGTTTATTGAATGTTTCAAACATGAATACGAAAGACAAAAATGCATAAAAGCCACAGGCTTAAGTACAAGAATAAAAGGCACATGATAACCATGAACGTGGAATAAACACAAGTGTCTGTACAACATGTTTTGGGTAAAGTTCTAACCAGTTCTATAGTAGGGGTAAGGTCACACAAGTGTCCTCCCGAAAGGGTCTTTAAGGCCTGTCCACGACAGTCCTGTCCTGGGTGACGGGTTCTTCTGGCACCGTCACTAACACAGGTTGAAAAGTAACTTTTTTCCTTGAATAACTCTCGTGCATACTGGGCCACCTCTTGTGTCCAAGCCTCAAAACCCTGGTCTCGGTGATGTCCAACATTTGACTCCTAACCAATCTGGTTTCTTCTTCGTCAACGACATGGTAAGTTACTTCAATGAACAATGAACTATCGATCTTGCCTAGGGTTCCTTTTCATATACAGACCAATACCGACGTGACCGTACGGTAAGGTGAAGTGATTGGGAAGTCGCACTCGCTTCTGGTATACAATTTGATAGACTTTTTCCAAGGGTCGACTGACGATGTGGTGAGTGGGTAAACGTACAATATTGTTCGGTTGATAGGTGGTCACTTTAAAGTTTCCATCCTCTCCCGATTGCAAGGCTTCTTTCAATACCCCAAAGTTGACCACTCGACTGGTACGATGATTCAGAGTCAGTCCTTTCACTTTGCACGTCGTGTGCACTTCTTGTTTGTCCCGGTATTCGTAGCCGTAATTTTTGGGACCACCACTGACGAAACTTAGAATCTTGTCGTCGGGATGCTCGTCTGTCCAGGCTCCTAAACGGTCTCCTTCGATGTCAGGGTGCTGTTGACTCGGGTGATGGATGTAAATGCAACTGTCCGTGTCAAAGTACAGGACGCGTTCTTCTAACAGTTCTAAAGCTTCGTACAATTTTAAGCGAGCATGAGCTGTCACGTAAGCCGCAATGATGACATTTCCAAAAGGGTCGTCTTGTACAAAGTCCAGATCTTCTTCGTAATTGACCAAGATCAAATCCTCTCGAACGACGTCCACGTGTTTCATGTATTTGGTTTTGTCGTGAATCATCTGGAAGTAGCGGGAAGGTTCTGTCAAATATTCCGTCTTGGGTAAACACGGTCGTTGTGCCATTTTACCCCACAAGCAATTTAACATCACTTTGGCAAACGATCGCCTGCCTTCGTTTTTTTCGATGTGGTCTAAAGAGATGCCTTCTTGTGCGTAGTATTTCTCTTTGAATTGTATTTGGTCTTCGGGAGTGTGACACCAGGAAGGATAGCCGCTGGCTTCTTGTTTCAGTTTCAAAAAGGCATCCACGTAGTCGGCGAAAATGCCTTTCTGAGTAGGGTCACCCTTGTGGTACTGCTGTGTCTTGGGAAAGTGGCAAATTTCGTACACTTCTAACAGTTGGTATCCCATGTCCAGAGCTTTGAACAATTCCACGCTGACCCAGGTTCCCGTCAAGGCACGTTCTTCCTGGCTGTGATGGCAAGGTTGGTCCTGGTTGCACGTTTCGGCACAAGTACGGCACAAGGGAAACATCAGTTTGCCTTGACAATGGTGAGGTAAGACGGGATGGTATAGGTTCGTGGGAGGCAAAACTTTACACTTGATCAAGCCTTCGTATTGTCGAATGTTTTTCAGGTCGATGTGTTCCGTGAACAATTGCGGGTGCCCTACAGGAAAGCGACAATATTTGCACACGTAGGGATACAGCGAACACACGTCCAAGTATTTGATTTCTTCTCCTTTCTCTTCGTCGGCTTGGTACAGCAAACAGGTGGCATTGGTCCTTCCTCGGTACAAACTATCCCTCGGGTTCAGCGGGTCCATGAACTGGTAACTTTCCACGAGGCGTTTAAACTCGGGATCGGTTTTCAAACGGTGATCGTACTCGTGTTCCCACATTTCAACCACTTGGTATCCTTGCTGTTCTAACTTTAGGCGTCGCTGACAAGTGTCCTGGTACAAGTCTTCCATGGTTCGTTGTAAAAACTGATTTTTAGTGTCACGGTCAGGGTAACAGACGGGACATACGTGAAATAAGCAACCGTTAAACTCGTACACGATCTTGGGGTTTTCTAAGTCCCAGCCATCTACCCAATACGTTCCGATGGTCTTTTCGCCTCCTCCGTTGCGGGCATGCTGAATCCACTTGTCTTCCTTGTCGCACAAGTAATGTAACCAACGTAGGGCTTTGACCGAGTATTGACGCTTGACATAGTGGGTCGTTTGAGGACTGATGACAGCCACGGTGTTTTCAGGCATGAATCGTTGGCGGTACACTAAGGAACACGCTTTGGCAATGGTGCAAGCTTCTTTCAAAGGATCGACCCCTCCGTGTTCCATGAACAGTTCTCGAAATTTTCCACAGCAACGCCGTAAAATGTCCACGTCGGAACGACAATACTTTAACATTTCTTCCTGAAAGTCGAAAGGGTCCGAGGCGTGAGCTTGGTGCCAAGCGTAGAAAGCTTCTCGTTGTTCGGTACGCATGTTGTCGGGGTCGTAATAGTGAGCCTCAGGCAAATGGGGTAGAACAGCATGTTGATTGGCTTCCGTATTGAAAAAGTGTGGAAAGTACCCTTTAGCCATTTCTGTCATTCCAAACATTTTAGACATTCGGCTCAAAGGCATGGCCAAGTAACTCATCGAATCTTTAAACTGTACTTGTCCCACTTGCATGAAAATGATTTTGGCTCCGTTCAAAATCACTTTAGGACGTTCGGTGCCATGTTCCGTATAGTACCTCAAACGAAACTGTCCATCGTATCCGGAGAAATTGTGAGCCATCACCGTGGCATGACGATGACAATCTCCGTAACGTTCGATGTCCTCTTGGCTCCACGTCTTGTCGATGGGGTCTAAGACCCATTGGGCAAAATCGGCTAACGTGTTTGGTCCCCGAAAGATTTTTTCACGTCCTCCAGGAATCTTGCTGCAGTGAGGGCAATGACTGAAGATAGGTTCTTGAATGCACTTCTCGCACGCTCGATGAGCCACGCAGAAATTAGGAATGTGAATGCCAGTCTCTTGCATGCATTCGAAATCGAAAAAGATGAAATTGCCTTTCTTCTTGTGACCGTCCTCTTTCTCTGGTGTGGGTTGGTATTTTTGCACGTAGCATTGGTGTTCCAAGTCCACGATGTGGTGACAAATGTGACATTTTTTCTTTCCTCGACATACGTGTGCCTTGGCATTGTTGGTACGTATGCCTTGTCTACACGTAGGGCACAATCTCAGGAGTTGACAAGCACATTTCTTCTGTGAACCTTGTGTTTTCAAATGTTGTTGGTAACAGATAGGGCTGACAAACGTGCGCAGACAAGTCGAACAAGGCACTGGTTCTTCGCTCAGACAGGGTGGAGAGGCCAAACATCCTGGGCATTTCCATCCACAATGCTTGTGTTGCTCTCGATTATTATAACCATAGTCACATTTCTCACAGTAATATCTGTATCCCAGGAATCCGGTGATACTGGTAATGGTATCGAAATGGTCATCGTGATGATAAAGGTGAATGTATTTTCCGTCCTTAAAGTCTTGGCCTCGAAACAACAGAGACCCGCGCATTTCTTGAGGGTGCACTTTCAAGGTGTAGCGTGGAGCTAGCGCATCTTGCAATTTTTGCATCTCAGGAATGCCACAGGGTGTGTCTTTGGACAGGCCAGCTTGTTGCAACAGGAGTTCTGCTTCATTTCGTTGTTTGGCTCGGTCGGATTGTTGAATAGTGTTCCAGGTTCTTTTCCATTCTACCGTGTCGTTCTTGTTGGCATAGGTTCGTCCCACCACGATGGCCCTGGCTAAACACATCTGGTCTTGAGGGTTGTTAATTCGGACGAGACTTGTTTTGGTGTTGCGAAGGTCGTCCACCAATAACATCTTTTTGCGTCCTGTCCCTTGAGGAGGAGAGACGTGGGCCATTTTCAGTGTGGCTTTACCATCGGTGATGTCAAACTGGTCATTAGATTGTTGTACGTGTTGTATCTTGTCCATGACTTTGGAAGGGGTCAGTTCTGCGGGTCTGCTAAACTCGATCCAAACAGGGGATTTCAAACCGTCGTGATCTATGGATAGTGTCAAGCGATCGTCTTCTTTGGGTTGACATTGTCGCTTGAGTGCGGTGAGCAAAGAATCCCACATCTCGGTGATAAACCCTTCTGCTTTCTCCAAGGGTACGTCGGACTTGAAATCTTTAAACTTCACCGTGTAGGTGTAAGCCGTGGTTCTAAATTTTCTAGAGGAGCGCTTTTCCGTCTCTCGAATGGAATAGTACTTTTCAGGGTTGACTAAGGGTGGTGAACTTGGTTTAGAGGGTTCGGATTCTGGTTCACTCATGTCCTCTTCAAAATCACTGGCATGAATTTGTGCCAAGATTTCAGCCCTGGTACGAGGCGATAGATCACGTTTCTGCCTCTTACTTTCTTCTTCTTCTTTCTTCTCGAATGAATGGGATCGTTTCATCTTGAGTGCAAAACGTCAAATGACTCAAGTTTAAACACCATAGACTAATTTATAGTCTTGGCAAACCAGCGTATATAAAAAGGGTGTGTGTCTTGTCCTTTCACTATTCATTTCACTCTCAAGCTGAGCACAACGATGGAAGAGACTACCCAGATGGAACGTTTCGTCAGAGCTTTGCGAGGGGTCATTAGAAAATTCTCTTCAGACCAGCCGACAGACTACTCTCCTTCCTTTCGAGATAAAAGTCAAGATACTTGCTATATCTGTCAGAAGAAAGGGCATTGGTCTTCAGAGTGTCCAGACCGTCAAAAAAGAACAAAAACAGGGGCTAAAAAAGACAAAAGTCAAGATACCTGTTATTATTGTAAAGAAAAAGGACATTGGTCTCCAGATTGCCCAAAAAAGAAACAAGAGGAGTCAGAAGAAAAGAAGGATTCTTCAAAAGAAGAGAGGGATTCTTCGGAAGAAGAGAGGGATTCTTCAGAGGAAGAAGAGGAAGAAAGAAGACAATTCTATTTAAAAGAGGCAAAGAAACAGGAGAAGAAAAGAAGAAGGGAAGAAAATGAGGAAAAAACGGTGAAGAAATTCAAAAAACAGAGAGACTAAATAATGAAAAAGAAGAAGTGTACGAACTTTTTAAAGTGTTCTGTGGTGAATTGTGAATTGGATTGTAAAAAAATGGATAAAAGAATACATGAATGATATAAGGTAAGTGTCTTTGAGTTTTGATTTTAAAATAAGAAGCTACACTCACGCACTCATACACAGACACGTACTATAAGGGTAAAATGGGTGGGTTTATTTTTGAGTTATTGGCAAATTGAAATTGTATTTCTTTTCGAGAAATATGGCTGGCCCTGAAAAGGGCCTTTTTCTTTATGGTGTAGGAGTGAGTTTAACCAATCAACTTTAACTGCCTTAAGCCTTTGCCACGGCCAAGGCCTACTTCTGATGATTGGGTTGAAATCACTAAGGGTGGTACGACAGGCTTAGTCACAGGGTTGGCGTGTTTAGCTCGGGAAGGTCGTATTCTCTTCGGTCGTGATAAAGAAGTCTGATACATTTGTTTCAGACTTCTTAACTCCGCTAAAATGTCCAACAGTACCGTAGCCGTTTGATTTTCACCCTGTTGTTTCTTTGCTGCTACTTCTTCTTGCTGTTGTTGCTGTTGTTTTTTTCTTACCTCTTCTTGTTGCTGTTGCTGTTGCTGTAGGAGAAAAGCTTGTTCCGCTTCCTTTTGTCGTTGCATAAATTTCTCCAATTCTTCTTTCTGTCTCTGTCTAAAATTCTCCACTTGCGGTAATGAAGAAGGTAACGAAGGTTCCGGAACAAATTCTTGCGAGGTAAGAAAATCCACAAAATCCCAATGTACCTCTTCTGAAAGTAAGTCAGGGTTCCCTTGGGCAGTCTCCCCTGCTGGTGCACCCCAATGGATCGTTTTCTGAGTTTCCGTCATGTTGAATCACTGTCGCATAGATTGACTGCACACAAGCGCTAGCGAATCTATATAGACCAACTGACGTCACAGACTACTCTCTTCCGATTGGATGTGGGCTGACTGAATTTTGTAACGCGTGTTTGGATTGGTGAATGAACTCAATCCGTTTCAATCCTGCCTCTACCTATAAATAAGCGCAGTTCAGTGCATTGATTCACCTGTTCTCGTCGCTTCAAGATGTGGACCGATGTGCAATCTTCTACGCTTGTGTCTTCCATGATGTTCCGGACGGACATACCCATGTATGTCCGATCCAAGTGGGCCGTTGTCCACAGGACAAACACCAGCCTGTGGATACGTAGGATCTACGTAGAAAGACAAGGATGCCTGAAAAGAGTGCTGATTTACGGACCAACAGTGAGACGTAGCCTAAGGACAAGAAGAAGACCAATGCGGTACCATTTATGTTAATGAATACATTAACATAAACCCAAAGGCCCTTTTCAGGGCCAGCCATATTTCTCGAAAAGAGATAGCCTTTCCATTGCCTACCCCTTTTTCTAATTTAAATTTAAATTTAAATTTAAAAAACTTTTTTAAAAAAAAAAAAAGCCCAAAAGCCCAAACTCTATTCCCCATGTTAATTTCCCTTGTCCCTAGACAGACCCAAACTCTATGTTAAATTCCCATTGTCCCTAGAGTTGCCCACGATTTTTCTCCATGTTAAATTTCCCTTGACGCTAGAGTTGCCCAAGGGGTCTTGTAATGCTAATTCCCATTGACGGTAAAGTGGCCCACTTAACTACTGTTGTCTGCCATCCTATGTGTCATTCCAGCAGAGTGATCTGCCCTTATGTATAAGATTTGGTGGCAAAGTCTAAACATACATCAGTTACTACTTCCATTCGTGCCAAGAAGCATGCTCTCGTCGCAACAGACCTCACAATAGCCAGAATCTACTTGGAAGATATACCATGAAAAGTTGGTGGAGTTTTTCACTTCTACAGAAAGTATTCTTCATCTTTATGCAACTTTTTCTCTTCCAATCCTGATAAAGTTCTGCTTTTACATTTTGCTAACACTTCATCATCATCACACATTTAGGTACTTGCATGGGGAGCCTAAGGAACTTCACATTAATTTCAAGCTAGAATTATTTAATATACGTGCAAGACTTGAGTGCTTATGAAAACTCCTAATATATGTGTAATGCCATTATGAATGGGTACATATCGGTGAGTTTCTATTCTAAGGCATTCATATCATACAAGCACCAGCTTCAATGTTGTTACTTGTACAGGTGGTCTGTGGGCTTTTCTCCGACAGGTAATTTCCTCAGTTTAGATATTGCTGTACCTCCTTTGTAAGTACACATATCTATAATGGTGCCTCAGTTCCTTTATGTGAAGGTTTTCTGTATAATATAGACATTTGTGTACAAATTTTGTAATGCTTCCGCTCTGGTCAAATACAAGTAAGATTTATATATATGATTTACTAAGTCATGCTCATGCATGTTTCTATAGGCGACATTTAGGTAAGTCATGCTTATCTGCACAAGTATTCCATCACATTTAATGAGCACATGGTCATTTACACAGGTAGCCTGTGCAACTTCATAAGATAGGTGTATGTGTGCAGGACTGTATGTCCTTAAGAAACTCCTTATATATGTACAATTCCATCATTTCTGGTACATACAGGTGTTTCATTTACCTTCGAATGTCATGCTAAAGTGATTCTACCCATACATGCTGTCCTTGATCTTCCCCACAGGTAGTATTTTAATTGACATCTTCTGCTATCAATTTTTTCTTCAGGTAACCATCATTTGGTATAGCTCTGTGCCCTCACTGTATTGAAAAAACACATGTACAGGCCCACGGGTTTATACTTCTCCTTACAAGTGGTATTGTCATTATATTCTATCTTCATGCTTCATTGTTTTATTAGACTGTTTTCAATTTCTGCTGCCACCTTTTAAGATATAGCACTGCACCTATATTGTGTTCTAAAAGACAATTGTAGAGCTAAAGTTTTATGACGTTTTTGCTCAATTTGCCT
Organism: Sinohyriopsis cumingii; assembly: GCA_028554795.2. NCBI lineage: Eukaryota > Metazoa > Mollusca > Bivalvia > Unionida > Unionidae > Sinohyriopsis > Sinohyriopsis cumingii. Next base: position 130,868,180 of record CM068838.1, read on the forward strand.
TACAGATTGTAACTATGGGCAAAGTGCAAATCACATCTCAGGATAAACACTTACCAATCTGCATGCTGCCCTTTCCTCCGTATCAAAAAATTCTGGTGGACAAGGGAGATAAATTAACTTACTCTCCAGCCATGCTCGGAAACATTTCTGGCGCCCAAGTAACTACCACAGGACTCGGCATTTTTTGGCAACTCCCTCTACCTTGCCCCCTTGAGGTTTGAATTTATTCCAATTACGGAAATCGAGGGACCTATTTCCGTTGCGACCGGCCTATGCAATATACTAGGGATCACGAAGGGTTTCAGTACATTGAACTCGACTTTTACAGATGCAGGGAGCATTTTAACCCTTACACCATCTCGATACACTCATTTGGCAGGATGCCACGAATAGTTTATCACGCCTCAACAAACAGATGTCGCTTCGCAATTTCTCTAAACCCTGCCACTAGAAGAGACTCTTTACTCAGCTCCTGTCTAAAAAGCACGGTTTCTAATTCATGGCATTCTACGAGTTTAGCGAGCGACATACCTCGTCGCTCTTAGCCAGCTAAGTCTCAAACATTACAATGGAACTTAGCCTCACCTCATGCAACTAAGATGATGTTGCTTGTTTTCCAGTTCTGTCATCTACTCGGTCTTCAGAGCTTCCATTGAGGACATTTTCCACCTTCGACCTTTGGAGTTTTGTCCTCCTCCTCCCACTCCATCAACAACCTGGACCAGAGTCCAAGCATCTGTTGATCTTAAGACGGAACGGAAGAGTATGACTTCAGTTACTTCCGCAGTCTGTGAGAGTTACATTCTGACCGCGCCTTCCTCATCAGTTCATCGGCGGTTCTACCTTGGCAACACAACGGTCTTTCATTTGGAAACCCCAACAGTTGACAGTGATATGGCCACTTTGGGGAAGACAAACCCACACTCCATGCGTACGGACACTTTGTTGACACTCTGTAGTTCACACACAATATAGCTGCCGTGGCTGCGATGCTGGACTTTCGTCTATATGGCTATCTTCCAACAGGCTGAACGAAATGTATCTTCCCCCAGTCCAAATACCTCAGGACATGCATGGAAGTCAGTTTCCAGAAAAGTCCGAGTAATGAAAAGAGCCACTCAACACACTTTAGCCGATCCCGTAACCGCAGCTATAATTTATAATTGGCGGAACCTAACTCTACTCTCTGCCAGCACATTCCTGAAAGACCACAATACAACCAAGCTAAGTGCATCGCTTTTATCCCTTAGCCTTCTGTTTAACGTCCAGATTGAAGAAGTCCACAAACAATCCATCAAGGAGACATATTCGCCCATCCCACAGCGTCCATAAAGGGATCGTACGGGGAATAAATAAAAGGACCCAAGGGCCACTCATTGGACACAAACCTCTGAAAACCTTTCCGATCGAAACTCCACCCAGCGAAAGCCAGTTTCCTCATACCAAAGCGGATTTAGCACTGAGAGTTTCCTATCGTTCGTTAAAGACTTGTCTTGGTCCGAAAGGCAAAGGGCACGCATTGTCTGGTCATCACCTAAGCGGCCTCAATCAATTCGTCCATGCCCCTTTTTTCTCAATGGAAATACCACAGCACATTTTGGATGCCATTCATGAGAGAAACTTCGCCATCAGTGTAAACTTAAACGGCGCATACCTTCATATCCCTATTCACAAGGCTTCCGTGACGTTCCTGAGATTCACCTACAGCATCGTATTCAGGGTACTCACACACGGGCTCAACATCAGCCCCTGGGTATTCATTCGTCTGATGAATTGAGTAATGGTGCATGTCCGGACCATTTCTATTTCTATGGCGGCAACATTAAGTTATCTGGACTTCATCATGCAGAAATATCAGTGAGTTAGATCTAATAAGACCAAATAACACTTGTTACCAAGCTGGACTTCTCGTCCACAAGGAAATATCTCACCTAGTACCAACTCAACAATTTGTTCACCTGGGTATGGAGTTCAATACACTGAAAACATATTTCATCTTCCTCGGAATCAGGGATTGAATTCAAAATATGGTAGCAGCTTTACTGTCGAGAAACTCTATCTGCACAGGAATTGCTTCGCCTGCTAGGCAGGCATAGCACCGAAAAGGACCGCATATTCCTAGGTCGCCTTCATATGTGCCCATTGTAAACGATTCGTCTGACTGAGTTGAGGCCTAAAGTGTGTCCACTGTACCATCCTCTCACCATCTGCACACATCTGAGGCACAATCTGCGCAACTGGGACACCCTAACCTGGCTCAAAGTGGGTATACGTCTACCAGTACAACCGCCCGAGATCGCAGTCATTCCGATGCAAGTACGAAAGGCTGGGGAGACCAACTATAACATTCCATTCGGGAAACCAGCGGTGCATGCGCTCCCTAGGAACGACATCTTCATATCAATAAATCCTGGAGATGACATTATGAAAACTTTTCACTGATGGAAGGAACATTTGCATTGGAAGGTAGTTCTCATTCTGTCCGACAACTATGTATTGGTGACTTATCTCAAATAACAAGAAGGAACCAAGTCATACAGTGGTGACTTATCCCAAAACATTTCCATCCTACTGTGGAATTTTCTAAAGTGGTGTTGTCAACGACAAATCAACGTACACATTCGCCATATCCGAGGACGCCTAACATACTATCCGAATCTTTGTTCCGGAACAAACAACTAATGCAGACAGAAAAATGGAATACCAACTCCCAACAATCGTGTTTCCTGTCCCAGACTAAAAAACCTGGCAGTTGACGCTCTATCGACACAATGGAAAAGGCCTGGATGCATATGCCTGACATCCAACACCTCTGATTCCAAAAAAAAATGATACAGAAAGCAAGAGAATCAGAGTATCGCCTTGTCTTCATTGCATCACTTGGATGGGAGAAGTCGTGGATCCATCTCTCAACAGGAATTCCTCGGAAACTTCGGACTTTCTTTCAGCTACTAAAACGTCTTTGACGACAGTTGTTTCATTCCTACTAAGAGATACTGAACCTGCACGTCTGAATCATATGAAACAGGCCCTCAGGAATAAACAATTCTCACAGCCAGTCGTGCAGAGAATCGCTCTAGCAAGAAGGTTCCCCACTCTGAGAGCATACGAAGGCAAATGGCGCGATTTAGCCGAATGGTGCTCAAACGAATACATCATGCTACTCCATGCATCAATACCGAAAATAGCTAACTTCATCTGGCTTTTCATAAAAGAGAAAGTTCGCGCTGAGTACAATAAAAGGTTACCACTTCACGATCGCTTACATCTTTGATCATCACGAAAGAGAGAATATCGGACAAAACAAGGACTTATCTTACCTACTCTCCATCTTTGGGTATACACGGACATAAACGTTAGCCTTATCTGTTTTTGACATTAGCCTTTGGTCCACCAACAACCACTTTGGTAATTTACTCCATTTGTGATTCTGCCATTTTGTTACATAATTAACTTGTATGCTAGGATTCCGTGTGCTCTCAGGCCATGAGATATTGTTGGGTTTAACTCCAGTTTTCAGCACACGATAGGCTATACCTGGCGGCCAGTATTAAGGGTGGATGAAGAACCCGGGAAAATCCCGGAAAGAACCACCGACCCACGAGAAGCTACGGGCAAGCTTTCTCACATACCCACATTGGCTGAATAGTAGACTCGAACCCACGCAGACATAAGTGAGATGGTAGTGATCCGTAACGGAGAGCGCTTTAAACCACTCGACCACTGGATCTTTTTCTTTTTCGGGCTGGTTTGTCCATTTTCTTTTTCGTCTTTGTTTGTATCAGTACTATCTTTAATCTTTTTCCAGGGAAATTATGAGTTGAAAGCCACATATCGATTTAAATGTTAATTACAAATTATTCTAGATTATCGTTCAATTAATTTGTACGTTGGGATACGTTGCTATACTTTGGTCAGGTTCATAAATTCACAGGAACTAGTACATTTAGAGCAGTTAACGTCTCATTGAAAATGAAGTAGTATAATACGAATCGTATGATTCATATTAAGAGACGACACATTTACAAAATGCAAAATCTTATAAATATTAAATAAAGATGATGGTTGTCCATAATCCTCCATGAAGGATAATATGAAATTATTGGAGCGAACAAAGTGAAGACTATTTTAAATCCCGAAGGAAAGATCCCACTACCGAAAACTGTAATCAATGCATGAATGAATGCAATTAAAAGCTACCACAATAACGATTATTTCAAGATAATTCAAAAGACCAGAGCTAGATTCTGAAATGCGTTGAACAGGAACATCAAATAAAATATGATCTTGAAAACTCTTGGAGACCAGTATGCTGACGATTATTGTAGGCGGTTAAATGTGTTATTCCTAGAAAAAACAAGTCCCTCTTAAGTTTACGGCTTGTTACCACTGAGTATATTTGTCAGCCGACAGTTTTTTTCAAGTAATGGACAATATCTACTCTATTATTAGAAGAACGATTTTAATCATTTAGTTCATTGGCAAAACTATGCTTTCCAAAACCCTGATGGACTGTTTTATTTCTTCGATCATTTATTTTTTAATGCAGGAATTCTAATATATTATAGATTATGTTCAGTTGTTTCACGTTCATGCTGTGGCTGGAGAGTTCATTCCCCCGAGTCCTCGGGGAGATATTTGAAATGCAGTTATCAAGCCGATGAGAATGGGTGTGTGCTAATGATTATCTGAAAGTGGGTTGGCGTTAATCTACAATTGATGTATGTGGCTGGCTAGGAATGATAGTATGAGTTTGTAAATTTCCAAAGTCAACGTAGCTGACTGGAAATAAACGTCATTGCCTTTATGTAACAGGACGGTCCGGGTTGGGGTTAGAATGGCCCGACCCTCCCAGTCTGCCAAAAGATTCTCCGAGCCAACGTCACCACCGACACACAAGTTATACGAAGCCTCTCACTGAGCCCTACGACACTGCATCCAAGATATCAGCTCTATATCCAACATCAACTCTAAAGCTGAAGATCGTAAAGTGGACAGCTTCCTGGCAAAGCTTGTGTTGGTATGTGATATTACCGTCTCACTTGATTATATAAGTACCCTGGTTAGGTACAATCCATGGCTAGATAGCGTAAGGTAATCGGTTTTCTCAGCGTAAGCACTTTACTCGTGCAGCTTTGGGTGAACCAAATTCATGGTTTTGAAGTAACCTCAGACGTAAATAAAAACCATTCTTGGGAAACGCTGTATGCGGTAAGGAGAAACGAACATATTTTAGTTACGGTATAATGCATAAATATTAAATACACACAATTCCGATGACACTATACAGCTTCAATAACCAAGTGATTTAATACGTGCAGCTTTAGTTCCGTATTATTATTCCGGAAAGAAATAAATAAACCTGGTTGATGGGACTTCAAATCCAATGTATTACAATTTTTGCATATTTGTAAAAGATTAAATCTCAGAAGTTCAATACCATAATGTCACCTACAAAACAAAGCGAAACTGTTTTTCGCATGAGAAAACTATATTTCAGTGGAGATTGTTCAAAATACGTGTTTGTAAAAGGATGTACAAAATGGATAGAGAACATTAATTCGAGTCAAATGTATTAATAAAAATAAGGAAACGCAACTGCCAGTATTTGAAGGACTACAAAGAATCTTCAAAAGGTACATTATCTCTTGCTAAATATCAGCCGATACTGGTACATGGAAATTAATTTCATGAATAGACAAAGATATCACTTTCAGACTAACAACAAGGATCCATATTGTTCAAACTTAATGACAAAATTCCATCATTTCAGGGGTTTTCTGCGGCTTTTCTTCGTGTTAATTACTAAGATAACCTCTTCGGTGGCCTAAGTGGTTAGAGCGTCCGCCTCAGATGTAGGAGGTAGTGAATTCGATCCCCGGCCGAATCATACTAAAGACATAAAAAAATGGTACTATCAGCTGCCTCGCTTGGTGCTCAGCATTAGGAGGTTAATGTTAGGACTAGTGAGCTTGGTGTCTCCAGATAATGTGGCTGGGTGGGACATGAAGCTACATGTATGCGGCATAATGCCCCAGTGCTTGACATCATTATAAAATGCCACACTGCAGACATCATAGCGATATGACTGAAGTTTTTTTAAAGCTACGTTAACAAACCAAACCAATCACACGCACGCACGCACATACATACATACATACATACATACATACATACATACACACACACTTCATTCATCAAAACATTTGTATTAATGAACGCAAATTCCAATATGAAACCTGAAATAAATTCCACAGGTAAACAAATGAAGAAATATCCCTGCCAAGTATATACAAGATGTTATGCTCACTAATGGAGGTTTTCAAAGAAAAATAAAAGACTTGGAAATAGACACCTGTTTTCTGTTTGCGATAGAGGAATTATATTCAGCATCGCTTGGCAATTAGTTTGCTTCTGTTGTAACCATTTTGCACTAATCCCTAGACCATGTTATACTATCTAGATTGTCATCCTCTTCGGTCACAATGAGATCGGGCAATGCCATCGTCATCTGAGGCTGTTCGTGATCTAGGTCACAGCGATACTCCTTGAAATCAGTCATGCCTTTCAATATGAGGTTCTCTTTTACTTTTCTTTTGTTCAAGTTGATGTGTTGGAATGTTATCAAGCTAGCGATCAATCCACATTGAATACATTTCAATAAAAGCGGGGAATTTAATTCAATTTGTTATCATGTAATCTCACTTTAACAAGGCAAATATTCATTTTGCTGGCAAATGCCTAAAATATATATATTTACCAGGGATGTTACTGCCTCTTTGACTTGATATATCTATCTGCAACACACTGGCCTTATCAAAGTTTATCAGATATAACCTTCACGAGTTTTGTCGCCAAGTGCTATTTGCTGCAATGATTTCGATACCTTCACAGACCAGTCGGGGTCTCTGCCAGTGTGTTCTTTGGAAAGCCGGTTGCCTAACATTTCCACTTAGCTCCAATCTATATATGATATAACCAGCATGGTGCCTAAGTGTAGCTAAAATATCAATCAAACAACGAACTCATTCTTTCTTGAATTCTCCTCTTCCAAACCAACTCGACCGCGGCTCCCGCACATAACCCAAGATATAGGAAGATGTAAATTTGTCATTACATTCCACTAAATCTTATCACGAGAATACGTGGTGTCCCGCTGTGTAAGTGTACATTGATTACAACGCTGGTTATCTATAGATGGATATATTTAAATCGGTATCCAGTCCTTAGCGCGCAGGGCAAAAGCGCGCCGACAAAAGCTCACTCACACAAAAGCGCGAAAGGCCTAAATTATAAAAGTTATTATGTCAAATAAATAAGCAAATATTCGCTATTTAAAATTTAAAAAAATGTTTAATATTATTAATTCGAGTTTCAGTGTATTATTTATATCACTGTTCAAAATGCAACGTTATGTGCATAATCAAGACAAACAAACAAGGTAAACAATTATAAATTTGGTATTTATAGTTTTCTCTGCTTATATTGCGTAAATACTCACCTTGATGTCTGCTCAGTGATAACGGTGATTGAAACCAATATTAAGAGTGTACACACTTTGATGTCTGCTCCCTGGAAACAGTGATTCAAACTATCAGTTTATTTTATTCGAAATGAGACAGTTATTAATCAAAGTCATAATAAGATTACAGGCTTATAGTTTATGCTGCGCGCTTTTGGCGGCGCGCATTTGACGGACATATTTCGCAGCGCTTTTTTGTCGTCGCGCATTTGTCGACGCGCTTTTCACCTGCGCGCTAACGACGGGGTGCCATTTAAATCTGCATCTCTGTGACTGTACGTACACCTCCATGCACCGCCATCATGATGCATTGGATGGGCAGAGTAGCATTTTAAAACCACTTCACTCATTATTTCAATACACTCAAAGATAAGTTAACTTGAAGCTGTCACATAATTTTACTTTAACTTTCTTTTCCACTAAGTCTGAAGAAATAGTATTCAGGAAAAACCAGGAAATTTAACAATTTTTTTCACTTCTGACGGGTGACGTAACAGCCCAAATCACCTATTCGATATAAACTATACATATGTACACAAAACATTTGGACATAAAAATCCATATCACATATCTGACATGTGCAATTTCCTGCCGAACAAGTGAATGAGGGTAGGAGCTAAGCCCTGTGAAATGCATTTAAAAAAAAATGAAAATACCCAATTTCATTCGCAAGATTTACTCCGCATTTTTTTTCCAGTTCCGCCCTAATCCAGATCAGACCTTTTGCTCTTAACAGTGTTATTAATAACGCCTAGTCAGAAATTGAGTACTTCATATGTGCCAGAATATAATTAACTGAAATTTGACATTCCAAAAATCGGCAAAATACAGTCAGTTGCTGGTAAATATTCTCTTTTTTAATCATGATTGGAATAAAGTAAAGAACACCAACTCAACGATCGGTTGCCTTGTTTTGCGAGAAATTAGATCTTCCTTTTTGTATGTAATGCCTCCCCTATTCTAATTTGATTTAAAAGTTTTATCAGACACCAGATAAAAAATTATATCGGAACAATTCTTTCATCTGACGAATTTTGAGTTTCCTAAAGAATTAAAACACAGGAGGTGGTGTGAACTGTCGCTTAATCAATATATCCTGTTATAAAACAGTACCTACATATTAGGGCAATGTAGAGGCTGTAGTCTTTCCATAATCAAGATATCCTGTTATAAAACAGTACCTACATATTTGGGGCGATGTGGAGACTGTAGTCTATCCATAATCAAGATACTGTGTTTTAAAACAGTACCTACATCTTAGAGTGATGTTATAAAACAGTATATACATATTAGGGTGATGTTATAAAACAGTACCTCCATATTAGGGCGATGTTATAAAACAGTACCTACATATTTGGGTGTTATATCGTGTTAAAAAAAACAGTGCCTACATATTAGGGTGATGTAGAGGCTGTAGGTGTGTTATAAAACAGTACCTATATATTAGAGCAATGTATAGGCTGTTGCTTAATCAATATATCGTTTTATAAAACAGTACCTACATATTAGGATGATGTTATAAAACAGTACCTATATAAATGGTGATGTTATAAAACAGTACATATATATTAGGTTGTTATATCGTGTTATAAAACCGTTCCTACATATTAGGGTGATGCAGAGGCTGTAATCTTTCCATAATCAAGATATCATGTTATAAAACAGTACCTATATCTTTGGGTGATGTTATAAAACAGTGCCTACATATTAGGGTGATGTTAGAAAACAGTACCTACATATTAGGGTGTTATATCGTGTTGTAACACAGTACCTTCATATTAGGGTGATGTAGAGGCTGTAGTCGTGTTATACAACAGTACCTACATATTAGGTCGATGTAGAGACTATGGTCGTGTTATAAAACAGTACCTACATATTAGGGTGATGTAGAGGCTGTAGGCGTGTTATAAAACAGTACCTATATATTAGAGCAATGTAGAGGCTGTAGTCGTGTTATAAAACAGTACATACAAATTAGGGCGATGTAGAGGCTGTAATCGTGTTATAAAACAGTACATACATATTAGGGCGATGTAAAGGCTGTAGTAGTGTTATAAAACAGTACCTACATATTAGGCTGATGTAGAGGCTGTAATCTTTCCATGATCAATTTGATTTAATCTAAAAATAGAATTATTTGCAGCTACAAATGAGTTCCTTTCTGTAAACTGTGACGAAAATTAAAACCCTTTTAAAGGTTCAAGGTAATCTTAGTCATCGTCGTAAGTATGGGGAAAACGAACATTGTGAAACTTGGCCTACAGGTTGAAAATGTAGCTTCACAGAATAGGGTCTAATCTACTGGAATATATCGCGTTTCTTTTGTGAACATCTCATACGATTTGAGAATAAACTAGAACAAATACCTTACAGCATTATGTCGACAGGAAAATTTGTATGTCATTGACGTGGGCATGAACAATCAAACCAAATAGTTGTTTAATCAGCAGAGTTCATCATTCGTTACTTTTCTGAAGAAAACAATATCAATTAACCATGCATTAGTTCCATAGTAGCACGCGGCATACGTCACATTATAAGATAACATTACAATGAAGCGCATCTGAGACGCCATTCATTGCTTACTTAATTACCCCTCGAGTTTGAATGAATTCCAACCTGTTCTTAGAGAAGGTAGGCGTGATCCAGTAAATATGCTCGTGTACCAATGCACGGAGTAAATAGACTTAGGTTTTCTTGACGCACGGGTCAAAATATTAATATGTTAGCGGTATATTCTGAGAGCTGTGAAGAATATGCTGTATAGCATTTGCTAACGGTAATGCCAACGTCGCTGCCGTTGACAACATCAACACCGTGGATTTAACATTAGCATGACAACTTGAAAAGTTATGCACTTTAATCTGTTTTGTACAGTTTGAATCATCAGCTACTTCTGGATGTAAATAGACCATACCAAATCCATGTCTAATTAAAATGTTATTAACAAAATTAGACCATGTTCTCATCTTTTACGTCAAGTGTTTCAGAATTTGCACATTAATTTAGGTTTAGATATCCCTGTGTTTCAGTTACGGAAAAAAATTGTATTGTGCAGCAAAAGGACACACATACACAGTGCTGCTTTCACTAGCTTAGTTCGTTTCACGTGAATGTAAAAAGGTACTCCTAGCCTTGATCTGAGTGAATTAAACGTAGTCAAAATTTCATACATAGTGTAGACTGGCCAAAACATGTCGGGTGCCTGATACAAACATACTGGGTACGTGATACAAACATATTGGGTACCTGATAAAACCTATCGGGTTTCTGATAAAACATATCGCGTACGTGATACAAACATATTGGGTACCTGATAAAACATATCGGGTACCTGCTAAAACATGTTGGGTACCTGATAGAAACATATTGGGTGCCTGAAAAGTCATATCGGGTACTTGATAAAACATATTGGGTACCTGATACAAACATATTGGGTACCTGATAAAACATATAGGGTACCTGATACAAACATATTGGGTACGTGATAAAACACATCTGGTACCTGATACAATCTCCAGCTGCACATGAATTATTTGTACTGGATGACTGCTAAGGTCTGTTTACACAACCTGTGTTGTCCTTTTTCTATTACTTCTGAAAACTGACTCTTCGTGGCAACATACGTCAAAAACATATCACACTATCACTGCAAACACGCTATCAGAGAGTTTAAAATAGGGAAGAAGTAGCCAGACTTATCAGATAAATAAACGTTCCTTCTGTAGATTTCTAGCCATGGGTAGAGTCTATGATCTTTACAAAAAATAAATTCATATATTTTTACAATGAGAAACATTCAGTCAAATGGCCACAAAATAGCACACACACAGATATATATATATATATATATATATATATATATATATATATATATATATATATATATATATATATATATATATATATATATCCATTGAACCATAATTGAACACAATACGTTTGTTTCATTTCGATTCATCTGTAAACCGTAATTTTCACAACACCAATCTAAAATGTATATTCCTTTCAGCACTAAATCACTCTTACGGCACAAAGCACAACAATAACGACATCCCAAGTAGTTAATATACCCTGTATGAATTTGTTTATAAACGTTACCAAGAGGACATTTTACTTATAGATCATGAATAAGATCAATAGTGAATCAGGAAAACAAAATGTAAGTGTGTACTCAACCAAATAATAGGAGTTTTAAGGCATGATTTCAGACTGCCATACATCGATTTATGTATCTACACGATTCAGAAAGGATGCAGATGAAACGAATCTCATCCGATCAGCAATCTCTACATGGCAGGTTGTTCGCTGTGCTTTTAAAAGTTGCTGTAAAGACTATTGGAAATTTGTTTTCATGCACAAATTTTTGGAACTTATAAATATTATAATATTCTCTTTAATCGCTTATGTTACCTTCTTGTGTAGTTTTACACATTTATTTTTGTCTGTTTTTCTCAATATTATCTTTAATTTTTCCCAGGTAAGTTATGAGTTGAAATCGAGCATGATTTAAGGGATACTAACAAAATATTCTGCATTATTGTTCAAATAATTTTGTGTTGCCACAATTGGACCATGTTCTTAAATTGAAAGTAAGGTAGACAATGTATAGTTGATGAGACATCGAAAATGAAATAGAAAATATAAATTGTATTATTAATAGTAAAATGCTGCACGCACAAAATACAAAATCCCATAAAAGAGATTAATAAAGGCATATGGTTGACTTTAATCCTACATGAAGGAGAATTCAAATTTTTGGAGGGAACAAAGTGAAGACAATTTTAAATATTGAAGAAACAAAACAGAACACTGGAATTAACGCATGGATGAATGCATAAGACAGATACCACAATGAAAAATACAGGACAATTAACAAGTGTTACATTTTTCAAACGTGTTGATAAGATAAATAAAAGATACGGCCGTGATTATTCACAGTGAAAAACATGTTGACTTTCTGCACGTCTAAAAGTTGTATGACCAGTAAGAAAAATAGTTACTAATTTTACAAATTGTTATTAATGAATCTATTTTGTCAGACCAGTCTTCTCCAGTATTCGACAATATCTACTCCACAGTTGTAATATCACTTGTAATTCATTATCACATAAGAATGTGTATGCTCTCCAACATATTGATGGACCGTTTATATTTTGAAAGTAAATAGGAAGGATTTGCTCTGATTTTACTAAGCCTGGTACACTATAATCTGTTAAATGCCTTCCTCTCCCAACAAAAATATTTTTTCGCATCATTTCACCCTGAACGATATACCTATTTCAGAGACTGATCACTGTCATATCTTAAAGGGTTGTTATATACAATGTTTATCTGCTAGAATTTGAAATAGTTGTTTTCAGTGTCATATGTTTGCATCTCATATTTTTGCACTGTCTGTTGTATATGTAGCATTAAACCAATCTATGCGAAAAATATAAGGTACACAGCTAAGATTTCACAAAGTTTCATAATTTTAACTACATGATAAAGTAAAATACATTTACCTTTCTGGTTTTAGTTTCTTCTTTTGCTCTTTCGATCATTTGGTTAATTCAACCTCAGCTTCTTTACATTTCTTTCATTTATTCCATTTCGTGTTTATTTTGTATTTATGCTCTAGGGATTGTCATTTTCAATTTTTGAGCATACCTTTATGTTGCAATCGTTGCCAAACAATATGTATATTATGTGCAATCGCTGATATTATTGTTGCTTTGCTCCAGGCTTTCCCATCTCTTCTATTTATTATATTATATTGTCACCTTTTCTTGACATATTTTTTATTTTCAAAGGTAAACCTGCTTTTCAAGCAAGATTTCCTTGGTTTGCTGCTTACACAACTGCAAAACCTATGTTATGTAGTGCCCTGAAAATTAGAGTATAGCTGTGGGATTCAAAACCAAAGTGTTCAGTCGCGAGTGCGTATAGCTAACTACTGCCATGCTGCAGCTACTGTATTTATTTGTCGCCTTTTGCGACATAACAGGCGTGTTTTCATTCGCTCCCTTGGGGAGATGATTGTAACGTGGTTCTCCAGTAGCTGCAGGTGGGTGCATGGGTGGGAATTATTAGGTGAATGTAGAATGGTGTGATATTCAATTGCTGAAATTTCCTGGCAGATTATAAATGTGTGTTGGTGTACATTTTCGCACGTCAAATTAGCTGACAGGATATAAACGTTACTGCCTGTAAAGCTTCAAGAACCGAACGTGGATGGCTGGTTTCCAACAATCATCTTACTATTAATTTAGTTGAAAACATGGTGATTCAACAATATACGGAGCTCAAGTGTTGTATTATTTCCCAGAAAGAAAGAAACAGACGTGGATAATGGGAGTTCACATCCAACATATTATAAATTTTTAGCTATGAAATGTTTGCCAAAGATTAAATCCAACAAGCTCAATACCATAATGTAGCCTACTTAACAAGGCGATTTTGCTTCATTCATGATAAAACAATATCTTTATGGAGATTTTTAAAATATGTTTATTGAAGGATGTACAAAATGGATTAAAAAAAACCATTGATTAGAGTCAAATGTATTAATAACAACGAAGAAGCAACTGACATAATTTAAATGTCTACAAAGAATCTTCAAAATGCATGCAAATTCTTGTTAAAAACCATTTTATAGTGAATCGTGAAAATGAAACATACCATTCTCAGCCTCATGACAAGCATCAAATTAGTTACACCTACTAACAAAAATACACCGGCTTTCAACGGCTTTTAATTTTAGCAATTAATACAGTTATTTAGGGGCTTCATAATTTTTTTCACATTCTTTAACAAAGTTAAGAATATTCGTTTAGGGCGACTAGTCTAAATTTTCTATTCTATTTCAATAACGGTTACACTGTTCGTTCTAACGTTCTAAATTCCTATTACACTTATTTTCATTGAGAAAGAAAATCACTAAACGCACACACAATTTTGCAGACATTGTTAAAAATTAGTGACTTTACAATTTTGAGCAACATCCAAACGATAATTTTGAGTTACGAAAGCTCAGAATTCTTCACGATATATTTGCGCAACTTTTCTTATTGTCTAATATATGAGCCTTTCTTTCGTGCATGCTCCCACAAACTTAAAATTATTGTAATATCATTCACTCCAAGAAACGGTTGGTGCCCTGCTACTAAAAAGAGACCATTAGCACAACGTAGCACAACCAATGTTAAGCTGTTGGTTTACACAGGTCCAGATTTCAATGCTTCTTCGTAAGTGGGTGGTGCCTGTATTGGAAACTGAGGCTGTAACGAGTCCTGTTGAACACGGTTCGTGGTGGGGTGTTTAGCTTGAGTCATTCCAGTGCAGTACTGTAATTAAACAATCAAACAGTTGATGCATGGTGTTTTGAACTACAGTTTTATTATCTCAGTCTGGTTTTTAAAAGTGAACCAGTTTACATATGTTCAACAATACATCCTAACTGATTGACGACACACAGACTTTAGCACGCCAATGCTCATAAGCTTTGCATGCCTATGTGCACAGGCATTGATGGACCAATTTACAAGATAGGATTAGACTCCACCATTTACTTGTTTGTAGAATCTCGTAAATTTTAGACTACTTTGCTCAGTTTGCTGATAACATCTTTTTGAATGTGTGGAGTTTTTTAAAGTCTAAAGTAAACGTGTGAATATTTTCTGTATGGATTAATTCATACACCATGAAAATAAAATTGCTACAATATCACAAAGAAATGTGCTATGTCAATGACATTTTATGGTTTCAAATATACTAAAATAATGACATATATCCTTTGACATTTAAAATATACATTTTGTTTTGCTATAAATTTTCCATGATCATAAACTGGAAAATTCGATCTCAAAGCATGGACGTCCCCGTTAAATTTTGAAGAACTCCATGTTGTCTCTGAAGGGAGAAATCTTAACTAAATATATAATATTCCAAAATAAAGCATTTGAATGAGTAATACCGTGGTTGTTGATGTTAAAATCATAGTGAGAATTGCTTCGATTTTTAAACTTAATACAAGATTCCATAAATCTATTTTGTCATTTTGATGTATACTTTGCAATAAACGTGGGACATTCTTATGTCAGTTATGTCACCCTTCATCTTGAAAGAAGATTGCATATCGTCTTCAAAGAAAACAAAACATAGCAATATAACAGAACACCGGTAGGTGGATGTGGTACCATGTACTGAGGTGCGTTTCCGTCTGCCTGAGGACCGTACTGTGGAGAAGTCATCGGGGTTGGAAACTCATTGACAATTAAGCCGCTACGATCCTGAAACCATTAAAATTGTCCTTTACGCACACGTTACATTAAATATCAACATATATAATTCATTTTCAAATCCTGAAACTATTCAAATCGTCCTTTAATACACATTCCACATTAAACACGAATATAAATCATGCATATTCAGAGAGAAGTGTATAGTGGGAAAAATAAATATAAAGTATGCAAATACCCGTTTCCAAACACATCGGAATAAATATCGAACTATACCTCCAAAGACACATCGAAAATAATATAAACTCGTTCAATCAGAGGCGTTCATATCTCAGTGAGATATCGGCCCTACGAGAGTCTGGCAAATGCTACATTGATCGCTCTTACCGATAAAGGGTACTTCGCATAAAGTTTGAAAACGAAAAGCTGTACTTCTTGCTATCTCAAAATAAACCCCCCAAAAATCCACGTTTTCATGAGGAGTGTCTTATTCAGTCAAATAAACTGTCGGTGTTGACAAGAAGCAAAGTCACCTCATCAGCCAAAATATTAGTTTTAAACATTTTTGAAAGCTTCGTCCTGGTGTTGCAATACAAACGCATGGCGTTTCAGGGTTTATTTTGTTGTTGTTGTTTTGGTTTTTTTTGGTTTTTTTGTTGTTTTTCTTTTTTGTTTTTTTTTTAGGTCTTTTGTTAGGTCTTTTTTATTGTTGTTCTGTATTCACTTCTGTTTCTCAGATTCTAGTTTTTGACAGGTAAGTGCTTAATTTTGCAAGTCAATATTATTGGCCGTAACTAGTTAGATATATGTCAAGTCAAATGTTCTGTTTGTTAGTGATGTAATTTACACAACAGTGTCTTCAATCCCATTACAGCTGATTTGGAGACTGCCACCCAACTCCCCCAACTGTAATATTGGGTAGCTTTACTTTGGCGCTGTGCACAAAAGAAAATATATATTGTAATTAATTATAATTGCGAAAAGAATAACCAATCAATCTGGTGTTAGTTCTTTTAAAAAAGGCAAATGTCATAAATTTTTTAATTTATTTTGAGATGACCCATATACATGCGCAGGATAGAAAAAGCATAGATGTATTCACGCAATAATGTACCAAAACCATAGTGGTTACTGATGTTACAGGTGAGTAGCTTTCACTTTACAGTTACACGTTTAAGGGGCTCAGTTCAAAACCGGGTGCAAATGTTTTGCACACTGAAAAAGAAAACAAACACATTCTTGTGGTACTTAACACAATATTTATACCTAATTGCAATTATCATAACGCAGTATATGATGGTCAAATAAATTGTAATTAATTATAAGTTATAGATATGGCGTTAATCATTTCATATATTATGGCAAAGAAATAAATGGTGTAACGACAAAAATGGGTACATAAACAAATATGACACTGGAGCTTGTTTTTCTTCAGAGAACGTGAAGGTTATGCTAACTCGAACTTCTTCAAAAAGGCACGAAGGACTTGTTTTAATCACTTATAAGGTAACAAGTGATAAATATAAAAGTAAAAGAAGTTGCGCGTGGAGAATGTAAAAGCAGCAGTAACGGCAGAAATTTCAACTGACTGTGGAAATTGCTCGTCGTCATGATGGTAGAATTAATAGCAGTAACAAGAAATAATAGTAGTTGTTGTTCTTGTTAATCATAATGTTGTGACGTTTGTCATTACTTAATAAAATATAAAGTCTCAGTAGAATGGTATGTGGCAATGTCATTTGAACAATACCGATTGTATCAGTAACCCAATGAGCACATACATATCAGCTAGTTAATAGTAATAACAGTGGCAGTACTTGTAGTACAGGTTGTTGTGGTGGTGGTGTTGGCATTAAAGGTTTGATTGTTTCATTGTAGTAATATTAGTAGTTGTCGTTGGTGTGGTTGCTGTGTTGATGCTGGTAGTTGCAGGAGCAAAACAAAATATATACAAAAAATAGATTGAAGAAAGAATATAAAGATGGAAGCACAGATAATGGAGTATTTCCAGTAGCAGCATCAATAGATACTTATGAACAAAGTCTTACGCTACCTCAGTAAAAGCAAATGTGGCTTGAAAAGCAGCAAATTCTATCGAAATCAGCAGGTTAATGTGAGTTATTTTCCTAATTGTCTTCTGACAGTTGATTGTATTACATATATGGTGGGTCGACATACAATCACTTGTCGATCCAGATGGGACTGGCGGAGAGAGAGAGAGAGAGAGAGAGAGAGAGAGAGAGAGAGAAGGGGGGGGGGAACAAACTTACCCCTTGTCTCATGACACTTGTTTGTATTACAGCTGAGTGGGGTTGAATTATTACCACACCTTGTTGGGACTGGCGTTTACTTCGTGCGAGACAGCAACAAATCCAGATGCCGATCTTAAGTAAAACAAGTGGCACGACGCTGGTATGTACAACAAAAAATATTGTCAAATTACTTGATATACAGATTTGAAGGAATACATATCTCTCTGCTTAAGACGCGTACTCTTGAATCAACTAATACAAAAGAGAATAAATTCAAGAAAATTTATCAGTAAGTAAATTAGTCCTTACATAATTTACGTAAATATATCAATGAAACATTCTATACATATTTAAATGCGCATGTCATTTTGTATGTAGCATGGAAAGTTGGATGGATCGGTTGTATATGTGTATGGCAGCCTTCGACAAAATTCTTAAAGCTCATTTCATTTATAATTCTTACTGACGTTTATCATTTGTTTACTTACATAAACAACGTCAAAGAATCCGCCATGAATCTAAAGCTAATGGCTTGAGTAGAAGTCTAGCATAAATCTGAAATTGAATATATGCATTAAATATGAAAGCCACACAATCTTTACGTACTCGTTTCTTGGGTACGTTAATCCTGGTTTAGTACAATTTCATCATATATATATATATATATATATATATATATATATATATATATATATATATATATATATATATATATATATATCAAGAGATTACAGGGGAATACGTAAAGTGAGATAAAAAAAAAGAAAACTGAACTAGCACCAAGTTACCTACAAGAACCTGGGACTTCGTATTGGTTTGGTGTACACGTTCCACTGGATTTTAATACAGTACTCACAATACCAATGTTACAACGTTGCAATAGCATGCAAAGATTTGTACATTTATTTATAAGCAGGAATACACTTGCTGTAATCTATTTAATGTTTTGATCGTTTGTTTGTTTTTATTTTCCAGTTGTTGTTTCTTTTTTGTTGCTGTAGTAGTTTTAGGTTTTTGTTGCTGGTTTTTACCTCTTAATATGGATCCAAAACATATGATTTAATATTACAATGTCTGAAGGCCGCTCTAACCTCCCTCAAATCCATTACACAAGAAACTGAAACAGATTTTACATTTGTTTGTTTAGCCCCTTGATACTTCATACATCAAGTATCAATATAAATGTGCTCAAAATATTGCCGAAGATATGAAAACAAACATTGGATATAAGCACAATATGGTAGACAGTATTTCACAATGTCTTTTTCTAGACATGGTGCATCTTCTCTCCAAGTTTCATCAATATTCAAACTTCAATGGTCTAAAGCTCGAGTTTGAACAATGCAATGTATTAAAAGTAACTTGAATGAAATAAAGTAATGTAGATTGCAAAATGGCGCTTGACCATTTTATTTCATGTCCTCAGAGAAAAAAGACTGCAAAACTGAACTAACAGTGGCAGCTTTAGATATAATCCCTTAGTATGAGAAGAAAGTTTAAAAAACGTCCAGTTGATTATGTTTTCTGTACAGATGTCACAAGCTGTAAGTAGGACTCGGATTTCAATGGGAGTTACGAATAAAAGCAATTCGACGCATCTATAGACAAAATATCACATAACTGAAAAGTAGACCCCAGTGATGATACACATGTGTACTTTGTGAAGGGGAAGCACGTTACGATATTACTGCACACTATTTGAACATTACAGTCAACAGGGCATGAGAAGTCCCTGCAAGCTTCCATTAAGGAAACAGTCACAGACTCGAGTGGTTGTGCAGTTGTATTCCCTGTGATCGTAGCCCATGTCTGCAGTCCCAAATCTGTCAGGACAAAACAACAAAACAAATGGAAACAATTTCATCAGCTGCTATAATGACGTAAAATCTAATAAGAATGCATCCCAAATTCATTGAAATGCTTCAAGTAGCTTTTCTCAATTAAACTTAAAATTAATATGAAGCTAAAACCTAATTGTTACATAATAAGTATTAAAAAAAGTAGACAAATTAATGTGATCGTCTGAAAATATGTTCTGGTGATATCCATATTCTTGTAAACATGAGTACTAAATGTAATTTGCCTATCGAAAGTGATTTTGGCTAACCATGCTAACAAGGATTTTCTTTCGAGCAAACGTTTCAGTTAAAAAAAGTTAAAATCTCTAAAATATTCAAACACAAGTTCGGATTCATTAGATCCTGAAATGGTCTTAGGACCTACTCGGTGTATCTAAATGTCTGATACAGCCTGGTATGGCTTAATAGTTTTCAACAATTTACCCGCAATATAAAGGTAAACAATGTTTATTCGAAACATTCAAAAATATGTTTTTAAAAATCGAACACATTACTTGTACATCTACTCAGGTCAACAATATTTTACAAAGTTGGCTACTAGCCTATCTTAAGTTATTTTAGCTTAATCTTGTTTACAATGGTTTTCCGAAAGACATTAAAGCCCTCCTGTTAAAAAAAAACAAAAAAAAAATGTGTAAAATATGAACATATGCTAAAATGACATGAAATTATAATAGGGTTATTTCCGTATGTTACATCAACTTTCATTTGTCAGCCTTGGTTGATTTTTCAATTCTTGCTTACAAGGTTTACGAAAAAAAATGTAACAATATAAATTGTAAAGTATATTCAAAGATATGTTTAGTTACCATAACCAGGCTAGGTCTTGAAATCAACTCAAAGTGTCTAAATATTCAATTTATGTCTGGTTTGGACCAATAGGATGAATGTATATCCCTCTGGAAGAGATCTTAATATCAAAGCGGTACATGTAATGGTTAGGTACATAGTTGATGAATCATAGCTATTCTTTTTTATATTGCTCTATGTATATAAATTGTGTCTTGCTTTTGCAAGAGCATGAGGGATAAGGCATTAAGTACGCTCTATTTCTTTAGTATCGGAACAGAATGGAATGTGTTCCAAACATCTCTCCACGATACCAACGTTTTTAGAAAGATTTTGGAATGAAACAACTTCTTTTTCATTAGTCATATAAAGCATTATTCGTTTATTCTTTTTGAAAAGGGTCTTGATGTGGCCAAAAACTTCAGATGCTCCCCTATCAGACGAAATAAAAAATGTATACACTGTCATTTAATACACTCGAAGATGATCTACTCATCTTTGCTTTTGTTTATTAAGAGTGTGTGCGCTTTAGAATACAGTTGTACTTGTGGTCAACATTTTCATATAATGTTTGGAAATCTATCGTCTTAATTTCACTTGTTCCACTGTTGATGTAATTATGCAAAGAGCACGATGCTTCACTAATTTTAGAATATGTAGAGATGGTATGGTGCACCTAAAATACAGCTTTGCTATTTAATCCCCAAACATATGCCACAACATGGCTGTGCAATTAATATCGTACTGGGTAATAACTATTTATTGAGGTAAGAAATATTGTTTGTTGTCTAATTTGGTAATTAAAGAAGATTCAGTAAGATTATTGTAGTTTTATAGAGGGACTTCTTGTAATATGTATATATATATATATATATATATATATATATATATATATAATTTAATTGTTTGTTTGTTAGTTTAAAATAATTTTATTTCATGTCATGCTATTGTAATGTAACACTGTATGCTGGATTTGACCTTGTCCAAAACTGAGTTAATTTCTGCTTGACCTGATTGACTTGCTTTTTCTTTTTTTCCCCTTTTTTTCATTTTATGCAAACAACTAATAATTGCTTCATTATTCTCTATGTGTATGAACTTAATATCAGGACTTTTATTCAGTTAAACAAGAAGGAGTAAATATGTTGATTTGGGTCAGGGTTTTAGAGTTTACTAAGTGAGTTTTACAGGTTATGGTGTTGCGAATAAACAAGACCCATTAGATCATTCTAGATGGTTATTTTCCGTCAGGTAATTTTTTATATAGAAAACGCTAATTGTGACCTGAGGTCAAGCAGTGGACCATATAATATTATGATTGTGAGGATATGATCATTCGTGCTTTAACATCTAGCACTTTTAAATTGTATTATGTTGAGTCCAGTTTGGGCTGAATTTTATTTTCTTCAAACTATTGAATTCAAGTAATTATTTTCTCTGGAAAACGAATGTGCTCTGATAAAATTCTTGGATAAAGACATTCACTAGAATTTATACTGAATTCAAACCTGGAATTATAGTACTGTGATTCAACAAAAGATTTAACACATCATCACTCCATAAGCTATAACAGACACGTCATCGCCTTCAGTTTTAAATCTCTTCGGGACTTGTACTGAGTTTTAGTCAGGTCTTTATATTATTAGGACTTGTGTTTGTAATTCTTTGATTATTTTAGGATTTAATTCGCAATACCGTTACATTTTCTCATTTTCACTTTGTATTCAAGGAAATAAAATTATTTGTTAACTTTTACAAAGCTTGTTGTCTTTCATTCTTTTCTGGTACTTATTTTAATAGCATAGAATACTTACACTTCTCATTTGATGATAAGAATACGACTACTGTAGTACTAGCTGATATCAAATGTAATTAGTTGCGCCTTCTATGGACTGTGAGGTATCATTTGAAAACTGTAAACGTGAAATACGTAAAGTATTGCAATAATAGGAAACAAAACAATATTCTCCGCCTAATTACAATTACTGTTGACTGCCTGAACATTACAAATTGTCAAGCATTTTGTTCCTATTGGATTTATGGATTACTTTAACCCAATGGCAGCCAAGGGCCATTTACAGGGTCAAAGGGAGGCATCAGCCCAGGGCTGGGCTGTGTGGGTATTAAACCCAGGATACTTCGGTTAAGACTTAGCAAGTCTATCAAATGAACTGCCACACCTTCAATCCTGGAATAGAAAGATGCTGATTTTAAATGCCAGCTTTTTAAATGTTGTGTTTTTTTTTTCTCGGATTTCTAACAGTGAAAAGAACAGTCATATCCACTAGGCCAAGAAGAATATATAACGCTGTGCAAGAAAGTAGCTCTGTTTTGATTACGATTAGTAATTCCTGTATTTAAAACAAGTTATCTGGAACTTTAATGCATTTTAGAACAGTGTGGACTGTAGACGGGATTGTGGCAGATTTTTGTTTTAATGTATTCACCTTGACTTGATTTATGGAACGTTAAATCCATACAGCACATAAAATAATGGTACAGATAAATCACCCAATATTCGTCTTTGAGACAGCATTTGGATCAAAAACTCTCCACAAAAAATAGGGATGGAAATCAAGTTCATGTACATAGTTGTTATGATTCTATAAACACATATGAAGTGCCGCTTTCCTGCAAGCATTAAATATATAAATATATTGTTCAAAAGGAATTAGAATTATAAAATACAAGAATGGAGGTGGTATCTTCAGTTTAAACGTATTAACAGCACATACCTTTATTATGAACAGCAAAGTACAGTAATAGACTTTCTAAATGAGTTAGGCATGTAACTGGGTTGATTCCTTATTAGAAACACAAAAAATATTAAATAGGAAGGATGGATGAATAAGACGTCCGATACCTAAGGAGTCAAAATAAGGTGATGTCCACTTCACCAAATTGTATAAATATTACCATATCGTGTATATATAGAATGTTGGATAACAGTACGTTTATTACGTGTAATGAGGAATCACGAGATTGCATACATGTCTCTCAACATGCGATGATCTCAGATTGCTGTGTTCATACACAGACGTGTTTCTATTAGAATTTGCTGCTCACTTACCAAATAAAGGTAATCCAATAGGTATGAAAACAGGCAATACGTGTACTTTATTTAAATTCAACGGAGTCGGAAAGTGCTGGTCGTAAATCCACCCTTGACAGACTGCCGTCGAGGGGGCAATGTCTTCTAATTATGTAGACCATGGGTGAATGACATCCACTCGGAATTGAGCAAGGCGTGGCCACCATTGGAATCGCACGTTTAAATCTAGTGACTTGAAACTAAACGTCAGTAGTCGCTAAACCATCTTGCGGGAATTACATAAGGAAGTAATAAGCTACTCCAACGTCATTCGAAATTGGCGGGAAACAATGTTATTCTGGGAATTACAAAGGAGCTTCGGACAGGTCAGTGACTCATTTGCTCGATTGTCGCAATCAATTACGGCAAGGTACTTGTACTTTAATTATGTGCAGTATGTATATTTCATTACTAGAATCTTTAGTACGTAGAATTACCATTTGTAAGGTTTGATTCATTTGTAGTGTTTGATCTAGATGCATATTTTGAGATATGAGCAATGTTTATGTAAAGAATTAATATTGTAATTCGCTTTGGTTAATTCGTAGTAACCTCGTGCATTTATTCATGTGCTATTCTAGATTTGCAAATGTTGAATTGAATTATAACTTTGTATAATGGTTGCAGTGTGCAACATTAGTTAATAGGGGTATTTTACTATTTGTGTGTACTTTGTAGGAGTATAATATGTACGGATATATCAGCGCATGGATATGTGTATATCTGTGTACACTTTGTGGAAGTGTAATGTACAGAAATGCGTCTGATTATTTGATATTGTTCTGTATAATAAGATTGAGAATCTATATATACTGATGTGATAAAATCTATTGATATATCCATGATAAGCAGCTGATACCGTGTATACCATACCAGAAAGTATGGGTATTTCGATGTGCACGAATGAGTGACCAAAGAAGGTAGTGGCTTATCTGATAGTAGATTGTTGTTTAGTTTGAGACTAGATAGCTAGAGGAATATACTAATGTCCTTGTGTGTGTATCCGGGCAGGAAGCGTTTAGGGACCGGAGGAAATACCCTGGTACAGTTGGTCCCGAGTCTCTGGTAGACAAGAAAAAGAGAGGACGGAAGTGGAGGAAGTGGAAGGATGAAGTACGTGGTTGTTGGACTGAAGGGGTACTGGGTACCACTGAAGAAATACTACAGATGAGTAGAAACACAGCACAGGAGGAAAATCTATCACACTAAGTCAGATGATTAAATAGGCCGTCCCTTGGTCGAGTGAAAGACGAGTGATAGGGTTTTGAATATTGAATTTCATTTGAGGAAGGACTATATGTTATTGAATGGCGTTACATTTATTGTTTATTTGAATTCCACCTTTTGTGTATTCAGTAATTTAACTGTCGGCATCGCTGACTGGGGGCTCGGAGCTTTGCAACTCTATCACTACTTCAATTTCTAACAAAAACGAGCCAGAATGGGTCTTCTGTAATAATTAAAGATAATACTGGGAGCACCACGCCCCAACCTAAGATAGCATACGAGACCTTTACAGCTGTCTTGGGCCCCGCATGCTTCACTGGGTCTCGCACATTGTAGGACTGGGCCTCATTGTTCGTATGTGAAATGCTGCCAATTAGCTGGAAATGGTTTGCGCACAAAGTAAAGAAAAATAAATAGGCCTTATGTGTTTTTATTTGGGCAAAATTTGCAAAACTCTTTTCGAATGCACGAATTCACATAACAGTGTTGCTGACAGGATTTTCTAAGGTACCATTTAACCGGGTCTTCAACCCGTGAAGTTATCAGAATAGGGCACGTGGTTTGAATATTATAGCCAAGGTTAATCCAGGTCTAGTCCCTGCATTGCTAGGTCCATTCAATAAATGTTAAGATGACAAGAAATAATAATAACATAATTCCGTCCATACAATTTATTTTGATAAGAAAATCATTGACAAATAAGCAACGTTGTAACGTAAGATGATGTTCACTCTAAACTGTTGATCCCACTGAGTTTTGATATTTAATAATTTGAAAATGGACAATCTAAACGTTCTTTTTATTGAGTATGTGTGAACCAATAGTGCTAGAAATATGATTCTGAGTACTTAAGACAAACATACTTTATTAGTTACATTGCCTCCTGATTTAGATTAGACACGATGAAAATGCGATCATAGACCAGTATCTCACCGTTTTCAAACATTGGATTTTCTCGCACCATGCCCGACTGCGAGCTTATTGCTGACGGGCCTGAAAACAACCTATTCTCATAGATTAAACTGATTGGAACACACTTGGGAATTTCAGAGTACCGATAGGAACTTCGCTCGATCGTTTCCATTTTTTTGATACCTCTCAGCCCCTTCTCAGCATATAGAGCTGGTTAGAGCTTTGAAGCGACACCCTGTTTTTCTAAATATGTTTTTCTTGCATGTGTTTCCCTGTCCACCCATAAAGTGTGGGTTAAGTTGGTGTGTGTGAGTGATAAACAAGAAAAATAAATAATAAAATGTATAAAGAAATAAGAATTTTGCATGGTCGCTTTTTGTTTCGCTCGCCAAATTTTTAGAGTTGCTATCCCATAAGCCGTTGTGAAAAACGTATCCCTTCCCTATGTCTGCGTTGGCATTGGGCCTGGTTTCTATTTCTCCCTTAGCTTTAGGCTTTGGATTGTATTGGACTATCCAGTCCAATTGCCGGTCTCCAGCCCTTATTCCCTTGTTTGCTGTTACGCGAAGTGACTTTAACAGATTCAGTTTGTCCTGTGTTTGCAAGGTGCGTGCATATTGTTGGTATTTTTGCATTAGTTCATGTTAGGACTGGCGCTATCTTAGTCAAATCTTATATTGGTCTGAATTCTTATTTATTCCTATAATAATTTTGAATATAAAGGATATTATGCCAAAAATAGAGATGAATAAGGTGTCTCATGTTTTTTTGTTTCTTGCGTTCGTGCAGGCGTGTCTATTTTTGTTTGCAGTTTGGTTGTTCACATAAGCCTTAGCTTATTTCTGTCCAACTCGGTTTAAGAGGGTTAGGTAGACTCATTTGAAGTTTTGCACCGTGGCGGATGTTTGTTTTTATTTTGTTGAAGAGTTTTCTCACTCAAAATTATATAGTTTGGATTTTTGTTATATTTAGATTAAGATTTATTATTGATCTAAAGAAGAAAAAAAACATTATTTTTAAATTAAGTGTATTTCACATATTAGTTGATAAATACAGTTGTGAAAGGCTCTCAATACAATTCTCTTGAGATATCCCATCCTAAAGACGGCTATTTGCATTGGAGCCCCCCACTTATGTTTGTTCATCTCATTCATTATTATTGAAATTCTGCTGGGAAGATGGTAAGGGTGAAAAAGAAGAATACGCTGGTGCGTGTTTATTGTATAGTATTACTATTACGTTAGATTGGGTGGCTTTATGCTATACTTATTTGGGGTTTTCCTGCATTCCTATTAAGGTAGACACTATCATAGTTATATGCAGTTTTGTTATCTGTTGATTACTCCAACCAGCTAACTAAGTGGCTATATGCACAGATTAGGTTGTTTTGGTGAAAAGATGAGGGTTGCACACGACAGTGGGGGGTAGTATATTGCTGATTAAACAGTGTTTCTGTGATGTATGCATATGGAAGTAATTAGCTTGCCGCTGCTTTCGATTGTAATTCTATCCTACAGCGATAGGTAGGCGTGGGAGAGCCTTGTACTTGCTGGCTCGCTACTTGTTTCGGCGAGAGTTTGTTCTATATGTATAGACCTTTTTCCGGAAGTCGAAATCTGGAGTTTTCCACGCCAATATTTAACGCATGCGCAATCAACGTAGGGCAACTTTTAAGCGGTCGTCATTGACAGTGTGTATGTTCGTGAAGGAAGTTTCTTACAAAGACGTAAAGGTTTGACATCTGTACACCATTTACAGAAATAGTCTGATCGCCAGTCATGAGTGAATATTTCAGTAACCTTCCTAATACAGAAAAAAGTAGATACGAGCAAAAATTGCATCAGATACGACTTACAAAGTTGGACGATCAATTGATGAAATTTGAAGACAGTAGTTACTATTTACACTTATGCAAGCAAAAACAAATGTTAATCAAGTACACTATCGTCTAATGGAGGGGTAAAAATAGCTGCACATGACTAGTTTCAACACACACGGTCTTATAAAAATCACAGAAATGCATGTTCAATAACAAATACATACAATATGTTACAACTGTGTTAGTTTTCTTTGAGAATAATGTTTAGAGTTTATAACTTTTTAGGCATCCAAAATACAATTCATAGCAAAAACGTTCTTTCCAGGTTAAAAGTATACCAAAAAAATGTTTTGGTAACATAAATATTTAATTACCATGGAAAATACAATGAAAACCATCAAACCAGAGATAGAAAAGACAACATTGTAATTAAAAGTTTAAGAGAAATATTGGTGTGTGGTTCAGGAGACAAGCCATTTACAAAAGTGGGTCATTCATATTGTTTTGTGTCTCTTGGCATGAGTGCACGTTTCTTCAAATAAACAGAGAAAGGTGTCACAGTTTGGAAGACCTGTATAGAATTTTATTTTCTTGTTCGTTATGCTAAATTCTATAGACTTTTGCTTCAGCGATTCTATTAAAATGGCATATTTTCCATCAGCATCCTTTTATTTCTTCATAAGTTCAACATTTTTTCAAGTTTAACTGTTTAATGCTACATGCGGCCATCTCTTATGACAAATTCTCTATTCATAAAAGACGTGTGGGTCACTGGAGTTGCCTTACGTCAAATGCGCATGACTGTACCGGACGCAGTTATGGAAAAGGTTTGGCAAGCTAAAATAGTAACGGAAAAAGGTCTGCACAAAGAGGGCGGAAAAAGAGGGGGAAGGGAGAAAGAAAAGGCACATATCGGATAAGTTATTATTGTTTCCATTAGCCATGTGTTCTTTGTATAATTTGGGTTCATTAATGTTGTTGGTGTATAATAATTTAAGATAGTTGTAATTTCCTATTGTGTTTCGCTCGATCATTTCCGTCAGGTCATAAAATAATCTCGGAAATCTTTGCAGGAATATAAGTCAATTTGATGTATTTAGTGATTCATCTCTGGCGGAGTCTACCACATATGTTACGAAGCAAAGGCCGATATTTTTCCGATTGTGACTTTGCATCCTTGGGACGCCATGTTGTTACTTGCGAATGAAAGTGGTTCACAATAAAATTTTCAATGGTAGCGAGGTTTCTTTCTCAACTTGATGAAAAAGGCCTAAGGTATTCCGATTGCTCAGAATACTACACTCAGCGTCAATGTATAATCGTTTACCATTCCATGAAACGTCGAGCGTACCATATACATCATCATAAGTTTCATTAGGTCAACTTATGAACTGATTGATCGAAAATTTTCTTTTGTCGGTATGAACATTTTCCTTTATTTATATATTTCAAATGTGAAATAAAGAAAAGTATAGGCAATATATTCTTTTCTTTTCATTCCTATCTTCTCTCATGTGAAAAATATATCTTCTTAATGTTACATTTGAAAATGCAAGCTTTCCCATCGTTCCATACGACATTTGATTGTATGTGCCTACCGAAGTTATGCTTGTAGAAAGAACACAGAGCACGTTGTGACTATGAACAAATAAATGGAAACTACACTACCATCTAGTCTCAGAAATTAACTTTTGCTGTCTAAATTTAGTCGAAACAGCACCAGAATCAGCGAAAATATTCATATGTAATATCGTGCCATCGATTTTAAACATCCAGTGTGATGCATTAGCCGAAACGGAACAGCTTTTTGCTCAGATAGGGTAAAATAGTTTACAAAATGTCAAAAATATCATTTCTAGCAATATAGTAAGTACTTACCGCTCACTTAAATCGCTTAAATTTTAATGGTCTGCATTTAGATACGGTTGAAAGTGAGGCGAAGTTACGATAAGGGTGATTGGTGGTTCTATGGTGACGAGCGACTTTAATTTTCTAAGTTTTCAGATCAAGTTCGATATATAGAAAAAGGAAAACTTTCTTTTCCAGAGTCAGTCACCGATATATTTTTGTTTGGAGCAAAAGAGTTCATTTTAACTCCTGGCTTTGCCACTCCTTGAGATATCAAATTTTGTTAACCACGCCATGAAATATATATTGTATTAAGGTAGGAAAAAAATGCCGTCTATTTAATTTGTTTTATACTTGGCTATATTTTGCCAACGTTAGAGCGATTTGGCCCGTTTTTACTGTAAACCACAAACTTAAAGTCTGTATGCAGACCATTGGGCAGTAGCAGAGGGGGGTTTGTTTTGGTCATAATTATGGCTACATTTACTTACTATATTAAGCTTAAAAATATATTCAGAATAGCCTCGCTTGTGTGGTTGACAGTAAGTTGATTTTGAAGGTAATATGTTAAATCACTATATTTAAAGTCCAATAAAACAATAAAATGGGACAAAAATACCGTTTTTGCAGCAAAGAAAAGAAAATGTTCACAGCAATTTAAATAAAATATATATTTGTCTTTCATACGAAGAGTACCTAAAGGTAAATAAATCTTCGTGGAATCATTTCCTTTTTAACAAATAAGAGAAAGTGATACAAATCTAGACCATTCGCACAATGTATTGCTCGTTTGTTAGTTTTAACGCTACGTGTTAGGATCTATCATAACGAGGAAATGTGGGCAAAATGTCTTTCCCAGGGACACTCGGAGGCAGCGACAGGCTAGATCCTTGATCCTGGAAATACAACTCAGACTCTCTAGCAACTGAGCTACCGCGTCCCACTTCATTACCGTGGAAACATAAATGGATGTTTCGTTGAAGTAAAAAATTACGTCATATATCATTTACCGTATAAGGTAATGAACACTTCCTTTCCAGCTAACAGTAGCTGACGATTTGACGAAAACGGACAATCCTAACTAATGAAAATATCTAGTCATGATGTCACATAACACAACAATTTGTTAACAGAATGCAACAGAGAAACACCTAAGGGCTCGCATTGAAATTCAGTTTTTTTTTTTACGTTAAGTCACTTGCGGAATTGTTAATAAAATCAAGATTTCCTTCTTCCGATACAAAAAAGTAGGGTTGTGCTACTTTTACAAACAAAATTGTGAAAAGTAGAGAATTACGTTTATAAAATTCATTAGCATTCCGGTTTAGCGGATGCTTGTTTCAGCATCTTTTAAATGGGAGGTACGATAACGCATTTAACTATGGGCGAATAATACGTGTGCATATAATTTTGCTCATTAGCATAATTGTCTATATATATATATATATATATATTTATATATATATATATATATATATATATATATATATATATATATATATATATATATATATATATATATATATATATATATATATATATATGTGTGTGTGTGTGTGTGTGTGTGTGTGTGTGTGTGGTTTACATTGTCTGTTTCAGGATAGATTTTTACTGTGTAACTGATTATTGTCTTGTTTTCAACTTATAAATATATGTTTACATCGATTTGAGATCAAGACCCATCCCTGATTATGACTATATAAGGTTCTCGAAAAGAACTGGTTTAAGTTTGGGGTAATTTTCCTTTAAGATGACTGAGTTGTTAGAGAACTTTTGGGGTTATTTGAAACAGTTTCTACGTAGCTGGGGATTTCGTTTTTCTTTCTCATTCGTTGCCTATACGCTGCTAATTTCTGATCTAAATGGAATACTTTGCTTACAATGGAACAGTATTGTGATAACTGTCCCTACTGATAATCATGCGTATGCATTAGTACTGCTGGGTAGGCTGGTCTAAACATTGCAGAGGTTTAATCACTACCAATGACATGCTGGCCATTCTCAAAACGACAAAAGTCCAGTAATAAGGTGTGTACAACAGCCACCGGGAAGTAAATGAGCAACGTGTATTTACAAGCGTTTTATTGTCCGCCATATTAGCATTACAGACATCATTCAGTGCTCACTTGAATTTAGATCAAGATTATATTCACACATATATTCACAAATTCACCATTGCACAAAGATCAAAATGTATTGTACAAAGGACATACATATATCCATCTGGATGTGTTAGGTGTATACGAATATCAAGGTCAGTAAATATTTTAATAAAGATAAAGAATGCGGACTTACCTGACTGTTTTGTTTTCCTGGATTGAACAGAGTAGAGCACTTCCTAGTTCTGCATGACTGCACCTTACAGTTTGAACTAGACGACACTTTATATGCATAATACTGTCTTCCTGTTTCGTTATATACAATTATTTAGCGTCGACTGTTCAACAAGTTCGACCAAGGTCTACAAAGTATTTCTGATGCCTGAAATGTTGACGTGAAGTACTCCTTGATCTGAAGAAAACTAAATAATCCAGAAAAAAACGTACGATCTTGGTTAGGCAACCGCCTACCCTTTAGTTTTTTTTTTTCTTTCGAAAAGGGTGATCACACCCTTCGAGGTGCAAAAAGAATATTGTTTTGTTGCATTACCCAAGCCTCACATGGAGAAAGAGATGGGTGGGAGCGAATTGAATAAATAACGCGATTCCTTACCTGAACAGTGTTAACATTAATATATAAATTCATGTTGCTGATGCGCACGAAATAGGAAATGAATAGTGTTAACGTTGATATATAGCTTTCTGTTGCTGACGCGCACTAAATATGAAAGCTATTTTGTCATAGTAAAAATAATAAGATTATCACAAAGTCTGTCATACTATGCATAGTAATATTATCATAGTTTTATTCGTACAGGACGCAATGAATATCTTTTGGGTTAATTTTATTTAGTATGTCTGCACTCGTGTGTCTAAAGATTTTAACGGCAGATCGCACAATCGTGTCTATATAATTCCATGCAAACACCAGGTAGCAACCATTGTAAAAGTATTAACAAAACCTCTAGGCAGATGAATCATCATACGCAAAAGACAGTATATACCATGAGACAAAAGATGAAGCTAAAACATTCTCAAAAACAGAGAAATTAAAGAAACAAAATACAAAGCAAATAATAATAAACTGTTCATTCATGGAAACTTAGCACCAATACTTCAATCAGTATTTTCCTCTGAGGATCCGGGATGTGGAAGAGGCACGATGCGCACTCACGCATGTCGTCAGATGCTGTTAATGGATACAACATGTTTACTGTGGGATGAATCTTGTAAAGGCGTTCGATCTTGTTATGCCAAATCGGGAAATTGTCCATGTTTTGTCCTTTTTTAGTGGTTTTAGTTTGTATTTATATTTAACCCGGAGGTGGGATCGTTTCTTTTTAAATGTGAAATACTATTAACCTTAGATCGCAGTGACAATTTTTTTATTCTGCGCAATTCTGGTTTGTGTCATTTTACTCCGTATTTATTTTCTCTCCTTTTGATTTCGTATGCATTCAGTTTTAAGCGGACCTTGTGCAATCGGAATTATCAAAATTATTGCATCCTCAATTCCATGTCTTGTTGGTGAAACTATAGACATCTTACGCGTCTTCTTCAAAATCATTATGTAACCGAATGTAGTACCTGCGTTAATTGTTTCATGGTGGTTCTAAGTTCTTTGTTTGTTTCAACTTCCATTAATTACTATCAAATTTTACAATATTCTGGAACTGGATTTGGCTGTTAGTTTGACAATTATTTATAGTAATGATATTTTTTCCTATTTAAAGTTAATTTATTGAGTGATTTTTCCGTTTTACCTTCCTCAGTGTTTTTGTCAAGTTTATCTTCAATTTTGTTCTCAAGGAAATTAGTTATAAGTTTCAAGTTACTTTAAAATTATTCTAGTCTATATTTCATGTAATCTTTCCATCGACTTAATTGGATCCGATTGTTGATTGAAGTTTAAAGTAGTAAATGTGGAGTAGTTCAAAATTTATAGAAATTGAAAACATATTTTTAATTTTAATACTGGGAGATGCTCCAAATACAATTACACATTGTCACCATACTAACAGAGTTTATTTGTAAGACGTGCCAGTGGCTTATGATATATATCCATACATCATCCGGTACAAAAAGATGTTATTCTTCCTAATTCGTTATATCCGAATGTATTCGGAGTAGACTTAGATCTACCAAGATTATATTTACAAAATTGCAAAGGAGCTTTTTCAATATCATTGGCATCGTAAAATCCACAAACCTTAGCCCCATAATTAAGGATGAGACCTATATTCGCGTCAAACAGACGAAGCAGGCCTATTGAGCATATTTTGCAACAGGTGAATAGTGTCAGCAAAGACAATTAAATCGTCTGCATACAACAGTAAACATAGTTGTAAGGTTTCTACCTAAACTCCCCTGTTTCCTTCAGCTACGAAAGGTTTCAAATAGTTCAAAAATAAAGAAAAGAGCAATGGTGATAAAACACAACCTTGGCGTACTCCCGAAGGGCAATTAAACACATCGGTAATAATTTGTTGGACTTAACACTTGCTTTTACATCATTATAAAGTGCCTTAATGATTCTTAACATTGTTCCTTTAATATTTTCACTAGACAGCTTTTTTAGATAAAAGTCTCTATCCTATCAAAGACTTTTTCGTAGTCAATAAATACTACATAGAATCTACCCCAAGGTTTTCTTAAACATTTACAAATTAATGTATATACTATACATATATTGTCTGCTGTAGAATACACCGTTCTAAATCCTGCTTGCACTTCGCCCAGTAATTTGTTTTCCTCCACCCATTCATTTATCCTATTAAAAAATCGATGTAAATACTTTGCTTAATACAAGTAGTAGACTAATCCCTCTGTAGTTGGAAGGTTCATTTTCATCCCTTTCTTCCAAATTGGTATCACGATAGCCGTTGACCGATATTCTGGATAATATCTAACATTGAATAGTTATTAAATAATATTGTTAATATTGGTGTTGTTATGTTGCACGTACATTTAAAGAAGTCGAAGGCTAAAGGATATTTTACCTCAGCTTTGTTATGTTTCAGTTTACTTAATGCTAGGCATAACTCCTCTTCGGTGATTGTTCTAAAGTCGCATGAATTAGTTGAATGTTTTCATTTTGCTGTATCTAGTCAATAGAAATGGAAAACTTAAATAATTCTGAAAAATATTCATGCTAAGATGCACACGTGTTACTGCTTTACATACAGGATTATTAACAAGGCGCCAGAAACTGTGTGCGTCTTTATAGTATGATGCAGATAAAAGGCTATTTTTATTGTCTTTGAATTCATATTGCTTTTGCTTGCTTCAATCAAGAGATTTATACATATTTCTATAAAAATTTAAATCTTAAAGTGATTCACTTGTGCTTTTTAATCTGAACTGTCTTACTTATCTTAAGGCTTTGCTTTTGGCTAGTATACAATCTCTGTCAAAGCAGGCTGACATTCAACAATTCTTCTTGGAGATGTCACGGCTAGGTTTTCTTTTTATGAATATCTTCATTGTGTTTGCTGCATTATGGTAAATATTAGTAGTTGTTTCGACGCATTCATAAAGTTGGTTATTGTTTATATCATTTAAAATCTTAACCATATTTTGAGATAGATCTTTGCAGTTTTGAATAAACGATAACCCTTCGTCTTTGTTCCAGATGTATTTATTTCGTTACCCCCAGAGACACTTAAAGCCCTTTGCTCTAGTTTACCGATTTCGACAAGGGAAAATACAGTGGGCATATGCATAGATTTCAATCTATCTTCTGTGTTAAAAGATGATATATATTTAAAACACATAGGTCGGCTAAAGCATAATCTACTTTTGAAGCCAAATTGCCATGGATACATTTAAATTTCTCTGTCACTTAATCTGATCGACATCTACCATTGGTGATTCTCAGTACAGTCATTTGGCATAGCTGTATAAAGTTTTCTCCATAGTGATTTATCTTCCTTACGTCTTGATTAGCCTGATCATAATTCTTTTTACGTCTTCTGTATAATTCATTTCTTGAAGTAGGTCAGTAGTACTATCACATTTGATACAATCTGGCTCCGTACCAGTATAGGAATTAAAATCACCTGCAATTATTATTATATAGTCAGCATATTTCATTTTTAGGTGAGCTAACTCATTTTCTACTACTGCATATATATTGTCTTCAAAATGAACAGAGAAGCAATCAGGTGTCATAGACAAAACCAAAAATTAAGTTCCACTTCATTATGCTAGCATTTGACGAAACACCTAATTAACTAAACAACTAATATTTTAGGCCCTTTTTTCTCTCTATATATTGAATCTGGATTAGTCTCACAACATTTCATAACTGGGCTTAATAAAGGCAATGCTACCGTGAAACGAAGAAAACAGAATAATTCCCAAGACAAGAATAAGAATTTAAAACGTGTCTTAAAAGAACCACAAATAAAATAACATCTTGAAAATCATTGGTGGGACATATATTGACTTTTATTGCAGTTATCTAAATGCTGTAGCATCTAATAGCGTTAGTGGTAATGATTTGCGTATAGACGGTGTTCTTTGTTGTACTTTATTTCTATACCCGACCTAGAACGGCTTAGGTAGTGTGTTCATTAGTCGACCACACGATAAATGATCAAATTCCTACTGAAGAAGAGACTAAATTGAACAATGGAAATACGGAAGCTTTCAAAGATTAAAATTGTATGATAAAAAGTAATAGACATCTTGGATAGTGTTTCATTGTTTGCATTGTCTTCTCTTTTGTTGCCCTATAGTACTTAACAGCATACGAGAGGGACACTCCAGCAACTATAAAAGTTGTGACAACTATGGTTAAAAGGGACAAATGTGTCGATTACAAAGCACTGACTACACATTTTCTTAACATTATTTCTGTTTAATTTGTATATCCTTGACATTTTCAAGTTCAACAATGTGCTGAATTACCTCTAAAATATAATTTA
The DNA here is from genome assembly GCA_028554795.2 of Sinohyriopsis cumingii. NCBI lineage: Eukaryota > Metazoa > Mollusca > Bivalvia > Unionida > Unionidae > Sinohyriopsis > Sinohyriopsis cumingii. The sequence continues at coordinate 130,904,748 of CM068838.1, forward strand.
AAAAATGACCATGTTCTTTCTTGAATTATCCCATTTCCAAACCGATCCGACCTCGGGTTTCTCCCCAAACCACGAATTCGAATCATGTTCATTTGCCAGTATCTTCCTTTCACATTTATGACACGAATATATGGCGTCCAGTTGAGGGCGTGTGCAACAGGATTTAAGCGTTGGCAACTTATTTGATTCTGATGGAGAATTCGGAGATTCACTTCAGCCCTTTAAAGATCCAACTGAATTAGTTTTCTTTGTTTGTGTCGAGAACAAGATAGCGGATAGTTGGTTGGTTGGTCTATGTGTCAACCAACGGGCTAAACATAGCCTTGCTTGCATGACACGTCATACAAGATATGGTTGCGTTCTTCAGGAACTTCATGATATAATTCCAGAATCACTATTTCTAATCTGCTTGTGCTAAAGCTTGACATGTAGGACGACGCTGAAAATGTGCCATGGAAAAGTTCTTTGAAGAATCAAAAAGCTTACTATTAAATTGGTCAGGAGCCCGCATGGATACACTCTGTATTATAGATGATACTATCCTTTCCGTCAGATTTTCATGACAACATTATAGTATGCCATCAAGATGATAAACTAAACTATTAGTTGCTAAATACTGGACAATTTTATATACATATAATCAGCAATATCACGTAAATAACATAATTCGTATTATTTATATATGCCGGAAGATTACTTGTGGAATGTTGGAAAATTAAAGACAGATGCAATGAAAATTGCCAAAGAAATGACATGAACGAATAATTTGAACAGTCAAGACTGGACGTACTTGCTATAAACCAAGAGGCTTTCTCTCTCATAGGACGTTGGTGGCAATATTATTGTATGCTGTAATGTCAAAATTTCGAACGATTTGATGATGATGATACAAATAATTTTGTCTTAAATATCATCATCAATACTGCATTATTTAACATAATGCGTATTTTATCGTTTATTTGTTCCACCTATTTTAAGAATATGAAGGGGAAATCGCTTTAGAAATGTTGCAAAGCAAAGGAAAGGAATCAAATCAATCTAACATCTTTGCAAAGGTATAGTGTGCTTTTTGTTAGCAGGCACTATGATAAACATTCGAAAAACAACAAACGATAGGCACTGTGTCCAATGCAAGTACAATAGCTCGTGTACAACAAATTTCGTAATGTCTATTGTCAATAGTATTCCACAAAATTTCAGCTGATCAAACAAATTATTTAAAAAATAATAATTGCTCCTTTAGAGCTTTGCATCGTTTGGTAATTTAACTGTTTTACTAAGATAATGTGACAAAATATGTTGCCCTAGAAGAATTTACAAAAGAATCATCGTTATTTACAAAACATCGGTTCTATTATTTTATCTCTTACAAGTGTTGGTTTTTCATATATACATTGAAAGTGCTATGTTCCAAGGATTTTGTTGATATTACTTTTGTCTTTGGTTCATTGCCTCATTTGTTTGCTAATATGGGATTTACACTATGTTAACATAATTTTAAACCAAACTGATGAAGTGGACAGATCATGTATTATTTAAACATTTTGTTATATAGGTGGTTATGTTTTGTAAACAGCTTTTACAAAAACATATTGGAAAAAGAAAATCAGTACAGTCATTGAATAATCACTACAGTTTTAACTGTCAGGTTAAATAATTATGAATTATTGCAATAAGTGTGCCCTTTATACATATATAAATGCGCGAAATGTGGGCACAATTCACATTAATGCTATTAATGTGTATAAACTGAGAATTTTATTTTACGGAGAAACATTGTCAACAAGGTAAACAAAAAAAAATCACTTTTGGTACACGAATCAAATTTAGCAAGCATGTTTGTAGCTGTATGTAGATTTCCTGAATAGGTACTTTTCAGACGATAACATCAATATTTACTTTTTTGCACTCTGATTTAAACTTTTTGGGACTTAGGAAAAAATAAATTGCTAGCCTAATGTAGACAAATTACTTTATGGAGAGAAAAAAATGGGTCACACCTCTTAATATGCACATGCAGATGACGTCATTCGATTGAGCTAAGCATGTGCCATATAGCTTACTTTTCATTATAATGTATTACAGTGTAATTATTATGATACAATGTAATAATTATGTTACAGCTTATTAACATGGTACAAAGTAATAATTTTGTATGTATTACAGTGTAATTAATATGGTACAAAGTAATAATTATTTATGTTACAGTGTAATTAATATGGTACAAGGTAATTATTTGTTATGTATTACAGTGTAATTAACATGGTACAATGTAATAGTTATGTGTTACAGTTTATTAATATGGTACAAAGTAATAATAATTTTTTATGTATTACAGTGTATTTAATATGATACAAAGTAATAATTATTTATTTATTTATACAATAGTTATTGTTTTGTGTCTAAATAGATACTTAAAGAAGACTCGGTAATATTAAAGTATATTCGTGTACCAGATGGTCTCCACAAGCGAATATATGTAATATTCAGAAGATTTGAAGGGACCTGTATTTTTGTATAAACCGTAAGATATATTATTAGGGAATTACATCGACAATACCTCAATCAATTTCATTATATCACAAGATGGGAACAAAGAGCTTCCTTGCGTTATAATAACTGCAGTGTACCTGAATGTTATTTATTGTAGGGGTGGGTGTAATTTTGTGGGTTTTAACTAAGTTTTAACACATTATTGGCTAAATGAAGGAGGCGAACTGACCATTTGCTGGAAGGTGCATTTTTTGAAAACTAAGGAGCAGCAAAGGGGGCGAACAGACCGACTTTGGAAGCGTCCAAAAACCGAAATAAGGCTTCTTTCGAGCTGAACATTTGGTTGAGAACTACAATTTATTACAAAAAAAATGAACCAACTTGAGGTCATCGCCCCCTCTGCTGCTATTAATCTATCCAAATATTTTATCAAGTCCAATACGATATCTTGTTCTAGGATCGTGCAAATTTATTGTTATAAACCCGTGCGGAGTAGTTTGCGCTTGTGAAAAGAAGTTTCTGAATTTAATTATATCCATGTCACCGCTGCACCAGGTTTGATGAATATTTCGCAACGTGTGTGTATCAACTCCATTAAACACAACTAAAATATTACAGTTATCTCTGATCCCTTTTGGTATTTGTGTGTATCGTTGAGTAACATAAATAACATCGGTATTTTTATGTTTACCACGGGAAAAAATCCTAGCTAGATTTGATTGTTTGTCCAGCATCACATCATCGTATACAACTAAATTATTAATAAATCCGTCTATGGAATCAACTGATGGTGCTTCATCAATATCGGTTATAAACTCGATAACATCGTTATCCGCGTTTTCATTAAAATCCTTAAGCACATTATAACATCGTTGATCAACAACTGACGGGGCTACCAAATACAATTTATCCCACTTTAACTATCTCATTATAAGATTGAGTAGCAACTGTGTCTTTCCACTTCCAGATGGTCCTTTATTATCATTCTGATGGAATTTGGTAACGCAGGATGGTGCTTGACAGGTTCTTGTTTTCTTGTCGCTGAGAAATCAATTATATCCATGCTGTATAAAATATCTATGGATTTATATTGTTTACGCTGTAAAGTTAAAACTCCAACCACTGATTTAGCTACGGTTATAATAAAAATAAAAAAAATAGCGTATGGTGGAAAATGTTCTGTGTGCGTAGAAAGAAATTTTAGTTTTTACCTAATAAGCGCGGTGGTGATATTGCTAATTTGATGTCAAAGTTTCCAGGTACTCCGTGGGCTAAATACGCAGGAGAAAAACATCTACCAGGATATAATTATTGCGGTCCTGGTACTCGACTCGATATCAGGCTTGATAATCAGGATCAACCAAAACCAGGCGAGGAACCAATAAACGCTATTGATCGAGCTTGTCATGCTCATGATGTTGTGTATAAAAGCAATGATCTACAACATAGGCATATTTCAGATGTGAAATTAATTCATGCGTTAAATTCCATAAAAAATAAAAATATCAAAGAAAAAATAGCTGATTGGTTAGTAAGATCCGCGATGAAGGGTAAATTAGCACTAGGGGCTGGTAATATATAAATGGAATCTTTTTATTATTCACCAATTGGATACTGGAAGGGTAAAGCAGCAATTAGTAAACTCGCTGATGCAGCAGCGGTTAAACATTCTACTGCTAAAACGTGGTTGTCCAAACAGGCAATATGGCAAATTTACCTACCGCGTCCTAAGCAAATTCGATTTGCACATTTCAGTGTCGGTGTTCCTAATGAAGTTCATCAAGCTGATATTCTGTTTTTACCATGTGATGCTGTACGTAGAAAAACGTACAAATACGCGCTAACTGTTGTTGATGTTGCAAGTAGATATAAAGAAGCAGAATCGTTGTCAGCGAAGACAGCTGCTGAAGTAGCCGATGCGTTTAAACGAATTTATCAACGAGGACCATTACGATGGCCACAGCTGCTACAGGTTGATCCTGGCAAGGAATTTCTTGGTCCAGTATCATCGTTGATGAAACAACATAATACCAAAATACGACGAGGGCATACTGCAATTCATCGTGATCAGGCAATTGTTGAGCGATTTAATCGAACACTTGCTGAGCGGTTATTTGGATATCAATACGCGAAGGAATTTATTCAGGATACGAGATCTCGTGAATGGGTAGCAAGATTACCAAATGTGATAGCAGCGTTAAATAATGAGATTACTCGAACGACCAACATGAAACCTATTAATGCAATTGCAAGCGCGCACATACCTACACAACGACGTGATCTTTCAGCACAGCCAGTATTAGGTAATATCACTGTAAGGTATTTATATGAGCCCGGCGAACTCGAAGGTGGTAAAAAAAGAGCGACTGATCCTATTTGGAGTGTTACCACACATAAGATATCCACCGTAACTAGATCCTCAGGTAGACCCGCAATCTACAGACTAGATTCGGCTGCTCCTCAACGCGGATTTGTACGTGAACTATTACAAGTAATTCCTAAGGACACACAATTACCACCCAAATCACTTAACTAGCACCACGACATCGATTATATTCAAGACAGGTCAACATGATATTTCCTCGTGTATGACCAAGATTGTTATTTTTTCTATCTACGGTAAATTGTCTTGGATCATTTTTCAGATACCGCCATAACATTATACAATTACAACTTGCACAATGATTATTCTGTTGTTGTTTCAGCGCATTAATAAAATCAACATCAAGATCAAATTCTCGATTATATTTTTTATCACACTGCTTATAACCAGATAATTTTTTTCTTATTATATCGCTTTGACATTCGTCAAGGCCTCGACGATCGAGGTCATCATTGATTGACGAGTCCATGACGATTCGTCTCAATTGAGATATTTTTCTAACTCGAGACACTGCAAGATAAACCAAGTTCGACCATTCGATACGATCATCAACGATCCAAACAACTGTATCAGTAATAGTTAAACCCTGAGATGAATGAATCGTCATCGCGTATCCAAGCGTCCACGGGGATTTATCAGCACGTAGAGCATCTTCAACAACATCAACGTCAACTGCAACAATATCATTCAACACAAGATTCTGTTTCCTCCTTGACTCGGTGTGTCCTGGTATATTAACGTCGATATTTTGCCGTCGCGTATCTGCTGGTCGATAACATAACGGAACTGGCAACGTTGGAAACTTTTCTCGTTGTAACTGAAACAACTCCCGCTGAAGTGTATCACGAACTATCTTTCTACTTGCAACTATCAAATCGTTTGGTCTCCACGCGCGCAAAAAGTCTTTCATGGGTGTTTCTGAAATTATCTCGCGCATTACTTCACACTGAATTTTATTCGGTTGTAGTCTGATTAATTTTTTAAATTCCTTCAACGTTGCATCAAGTGCTCTATGATCATCAGTTATTTCTTCAGCGTGGTCAACGAAATTTTTCAGCCATCCATGTGGAGATGGTCCAGCTACAGGTGGTGGTTGACCGTGATCGCCGCACATTATCACGGCAGTATTTCTTGTTAACAACCAATCAAGAAATGTTTTTAGTGTTTCTAGCGGTACAGTGCATATTTCATCCCATATTATAATCCTTGGAATGTATTTCTCGCCCATCCTTAAAGATGTCCATGTATCACCCTTCCATCGAAAAAAGCTGTGATAAGTACAGGAATTAACACCGCGTTGTTTCATTTCTCGCGCGAGTCTATGTTTAGGTGTTAGCACGATCATATCTGATTTCTGAAATAGTTCGATAGCTGGAGTGGTTTTACCAGAACCGCCAGGTCCATTTAGATAAACCGTTTTGTGTCTAGTTATTGGATCGTATATCGATGGTAACAACGAAGTTGTCAACGTTTGATATTTTTTACAGTCAATATCTTTAACCGCAACATCAGCGGATTCGGAATAATCGAGCATATATTCCTTTTTTATTCTCCACGAACCCCACGATGCATAAGTGCCTATGTTTAATTTTTCTAACAGTATTGAATGTTTTTTACTTGTATAAAACGAATCAGTAGCAACTCTGACGGCATGCGTAGAAACCTTATTTATCATCGATAATAGATTTATTGAAACATACGCGAGCATCGATGATCTTAAATGAGTATACTGTGGTGACTCACCGTCCATGTAGCTCACAATGGTACCTAGTTTATTTCCATTTGACAAGAAAACTGTTTCTCGACTTATAAACGTGTTCTTGCTCGTTGTATCAGCGATTATAGAATCTAACTCAGTATCGTCCATGATCAATCTTGTACAATGTCGTTTATGATCATATGCTCCTCCTTGTGTAAACTTGCCAATTATTTTTCTACCAAGATCCTTCGAATCGGTTTCATCCGAATGTGGTAACCAAACCTCGGTTTGTTTTCGATATGATATAATTGCTTCACTTAAAATCAACCGTGTTAATGTCGTACAATCAAGCATATACCGTAATAGTACTATTGGTGTCCACATTTTTTCTGAAAAATGTTTTCCAAACCAAACATAACAAATTGGATGAAGTCCTTTAGACATTTCGAATGACTCGATACGAGTAAATCCAGTTAGGTCAAAATCCGGTAATGGTCCATTTATCGATACTCGCGTCATTTCGTGCGTCGGATGACCGAATCGCTCAAAATACACAGAACAATCTCCGTATCCAAGAAAACTTCCGGGATAACATGCAACCATATCAACTGAAAAAACATCTCTGTGATTGTATTTAGTATTCTATAGTCTGCCGTGTCCATATTCGACACAACTCAGTATTATGTCATTGAGAAAATCAAACCGAGTTGGTTTCCACGAATTTTTCTTTCTAGCAAAATGAGCCGCAACTGACGGAACAGTAAAACAGTTGCTCAATAATTCGTCAGTGTCATCAGTATATTGCAGTGCAAGATTTTTCATTTTCTCGTGAAGAGGATTTGTTCGATAAATAACGCCATTTGGTCTCACAAACTGATCAAACTGATTTTTTTCTTCCACGCAAGACTGAAATAACCATACTGACACAGGATCGTTTTTACTTATTTCATTAATAAAATCAAACATGTCTCCGGCATAACATTTAACAGTTCGATCTCGTGGAAATATTGTTACTGCGTTAGTCCACGCGTGTGATTTTTATGATCAATAATTTCGATCGAAGCTCCTTTTGATCTATATTTTGATTCATACAAAATCTCTCCTGTTATCGTCGCTACGGTTATTGGAAATTTTAATCTTTTTCCTAACTCAGCGACATCTTTAATAGACCCACCGGTATCTTTAACCATTTCTCCCCATGTGTTTATTATTTTACGTCTTTTATCCGTTAGACCGTTTCCACGAGTCAAAACGGTAAAATGTTCTGTTACTCGTTCAGCCACACAATTTATTTTTGAAAATTTCATCGGCGCTAGTTTATCAACGCTGGGTTTTTCATTTATCACATAGATTCCATAAATAACCGCGGTCACAGGATATGCTCGCTCATAATACGGTTTGTCAATACCTGTCAATAGACCTGGTTTGGAATCTTTACTTAGTATGACAGTTTTTTTATTACCGTGGACAGGATCATATTTGTCACGGATAATCCAATCATCTGTTTCTGTCAACACGACAAATTTTATTCTGAAGAGATATTTGCGATTATCAAGATAGTTGATGATAATTGCTGCTCGTTTGTCGTTCATCATAGCGTTAATGATATTTTTGTTGCGTATAATTTTGAACGTTGACCAGACATGAGATGCACCATCTGTGTGAAATTCTTTCTTGGCGTCGTGAATTTTATTAATCAAACCTTTGTTTTTTGGATCAACCAGATCTTGCATCGGCACGTTAGGAGATATTCTGTCGAGGTTGAATTTATCCACGCTCCAGGGCTTTATTCGGGATAATCTATCGAATTCGTTCATATTATATTTCAGACAAGTATTTAAATTAAAATATTATGTATACAATGTCTCAATGCATATGGCTCATGGTGGGTTCATTGACTCGTTGTAATAAATCCTGTAAAAAGGAATTCTGCGGACAACACATGCAAAATGTTCGCCGTGGAAACTTAGGACCAATACCATGTCTGCGATGTGGTACTGGAGTGCGAAGAAAAACAGAATTATGTGGAAAGTGCGGTGGTAAACGATACAGAGAGCTTAAACGATATTATGACAAAAAAAATAATAATAGTGAAAATGCTATAAAATCCGTGGAGGATTATCTAACTAAGTTTTCAGACAAATTATGATTTAAACAAATGATATTATTACATTTATGGAGCAAAATAATTTTTTCCCACATCCTACAATAAAAAACTACGAATCAAATATTAATGGCATGATTAGAAATTGCAGGTTGAAAAAACCAGTTGGTTATATTAATAATCATGGTTATCTATTGTTTACTGTTGGGGAGAAACCTTACCTCTGTCATCGTTTCACATACGAGTGTTTCTTCAGAGTGATCAAAGATAATCTTGTGATCGATCATATTGACGCAAACCCTCAGAACAATAATTTATCCAATCTTCGAGTATCTCACAAAGCTAGAACGTAACACGTGGTAATACTGGATGATGTAAAACAATTATAAGGAGGGCGGTAAAGTCTACAAATACAGAAACCGGTGAAGAGATTATATTTCGATCGATGTATTCAGCTGCAAAATATTTTGATATTAATCCACCTTATATACAGATCTGCTTTCTCAAAAGTATATAAACAGAAAATCACCTTTCAATATTGTTAACGAGAACCATTTATTATTTGAGGGGACCCAGTGCTGTCTGATCGTATACTACTGAATTTTTAATTATGTAAATGGAGATTACTTTTGCAATATATAGTTTTCCGATTTTTTATGGTCACTTTAACCATTTACGTCGTAATTAATTACTCGTAGAAGTATATTTATGGTTTTTAACTATATAAACGTATTTCCCATCATACAACATAGCGGATCTGTTACGAGAAATTGGTCCGCAGCTAGTTATAACATGCTGCATTCACAAATCGATCTGTAGGTGAAACATCTGTATTCATACCGCTTAGGACCGCTGTTATTGATTCTCAGGCTGTATTTACAGTCTGTTTAGGAACCGCTGTTTTAATACAGATATATTCAGAAACCGTTGTTTTAATACAGATATATTCAGAAATAGTTATTTAAATGTAGAAAATATTCCCCTGTTTTAATACAGAAATATTTGAAATTAGTTCCTTTTCAATGATTATTAGCTACATATTAACTTCCGAAACATATAGTGTTAGATGAATTCGATAGCTCAATCGGTATCGTATTGGACTGTGACGCTCGCGGTCCAGGATCGAATCCCATGACTGACAATTGGTCGGGTGGTTACGCATATTAGCGATTTCTAAAATTAATTTGGGCGCCGCCAGCCCCTCTCCGCTCTCAGAACACCCAACCACATATCAACTGGTGGTTGATACATGTTTTGTATTACCACGGGCTGATTATTGGGGTGGGTGGTTCTGTTGAGCGGAGAAAATGGCCTCATTTCATTTCATCTCATCTCATTTCATTTCATTATGTATATTTCATTTCATTACATACTTAATGAACCTGCTAAAAGACTCATTCATAATATATGTTTGTGCCGTCCTTAATTAAGATTGTCATTCATTGCATACTTAAAAGACTCATTCATAATATATGTTTGTGCCGTCCTCCTTCTTGGGCCTCTAGACCGTTGTTTGACGGGTTAGGGGCTCTCGTAGAGGGAATATTTCGTGTGCCTGATGAACTTGATAAAATGCGATGGCAAGCTATGAGTTCTTGGTTGTACTGTCCTTTCCCCTCCCTGAACTTGCTAAAAGACTCGAATAGATGTTCATAGGGGAAATATTTTTTTATTTTAATATATATATATATATATATATATATATATATATATATATATATATATATATATATATATATATATATATATATATATATATATATATATATATACTTAATAAGGAACCACGAAAATATTAATGATGTAATTGTTGCTATTAAAAAATTGGAAAAAGATGAAATTATTATATCTAATGAACTAAATCCTGAAAAAATAGTTTCTGATTTTGAGATTTTACAAGAACGTAAAAACCAAGGAATACACACACTATCATCTGAATACAAGTTCATGAAACGGATTCAGGCGGCGATGTTTCAGTCGCTAGCTACCGTAGAAGATAATCAGGTGAAGGAATTCGTTCCTCTCTCTGTCGCAGTAGAAAAAATTAGATCACTCTTATCCCACGAGTACGAGGAAAAGAAAACAATTAGTACTCGCATAAGACTATTAAGAAAGATCATGTTAGCGAGTAACTTAGTTGGTGAAACGATCCAAAATAATAATTCTGGTGAAAATGAAAATGACTGGCCTGAACACGTAGATCTTTGATCAGAAATATTTTTTCTGAGATTATATTTTATTTTTTCTGAGATCATATTTTATTTTTTCTGAGATTATATTTTATTTTTTCTGAGATTATATTTATTCTAAAATATTTTATTTATTCTGAGATTATATTTCTTCTGAATTATTATTTATTTTGCAATTTTGATGGGTTAGTTGGTACTTAGATTTATGCAAATCAATCAATTTTGCAATTTTGATGGGTTAGTTGGTACTCAGATTTATGCAAATCAATCAAATTTATAACTCTGATGGGCTAGTTGGTACTCAGATTTATTCTGAATTATTATATTTTTTCTGAATTATTATATTTTTCTGAATTATTATATTTATTTCTGAATTTGATGGGTTAGTTGGTACTCAGAATCATGCAAACCAATCATTTTCATAATTTTGATGGGCTACTTGGTACTCAGAATCATGCAAACCAATCAATTTCATAATTTTTATGGGTTAGTTGGTACTCAGATTTATGTAAAATGATCAAATTTGTAATTTTGATGGGTTAGTTGGTATTCAGATTTATTTCTGAATTATTATTTATTTCTGAATTATTATCTATTTCTGAATTATTATATTTTTCTGAATTTTATTTATTTCTGAATTTTATTTATTTCTGAATTTGATGGGCTAGTTGGTACTCATATTTATGTAACATGATCAAATTTGTAATTTTGATGGGCTACTTGGTACTCAGATTTATGTAAAATGATCAAATTTATAACTCTGATGGGCTAGTTGGTATTCAGATTTATGTAAAATGATCAAATTTTCAGAAGAAAAAAAATAAAATTTTTCAAAAAAGATGAATTTTTCAACACAATTACCTCATCAGATATATTTTGCACCAATATTTATTTGTTTATTCTGAAATATTATTTTTTTAAGTTGATCGACTTTGATACAGGAGTGTGCATAATTTAGAATCTGATCTCTGTTACAAATGATCTCGATAATATGTTCTCGACGGAGTTCATCTAACTGTTCTTGTGTTAATAAGAAATCCTCGTTTCCGTGTTCATCAATAACTAAATTAACGTTAAATTGCTCTGTGTTTTGTGAAAACGCTGTTCTGATGGCGTTTTCAAGTGCTTCTTTGTCATGTATAAAACCCCTCACGTGCTGGTACATTATATAATATTTACTGGATTAATTAAGATTTCACATACAGATTTATTACAAGCTCTTCTCCACGTAGGTCAATTAAGCGATTAAGGTGGTCTGTGAGTTTGAAATTTATTCGTGACAAATACTGATTATATGTGCGTAGATAAACAGGATTGGTTGGTACTTGCACGATCAAATCGCCAGGGGGAACTTGTGGTGTGAACGTGTATAGGATGTATCCTTGTTGAGCCTGATTTGATTTTCCAAGACCTATCTGATAACTGCCTTCGATTACGTCACAAACTAGATTAACCGCGATTGTCGATGTTATATTAACGATTCCAGGAGATACGTGTCTGCCGCCGCCGTGTGGATCATTATTATATCTAAGAACAGTTGCTGGTGGAGTTATTTTTGTCCATGCATCAAGTATTTTAGGAAAGAACTCATCAATGACATCATTGACAGATTTTCTTAATCCATTTGGATTATAATCAGGGAACTTAAACGTTACAATGTCAGCTTCGGGTATTTTGTATTTGGTTGCGAAAAACCTTCTATAACCGTCTGATGATTCAAAAACCAGGTTTATGATTCTGTTATGAAAATATTCAATGGTATCAGCTATATGATTTAAAATTTCTATTCGTTTAATAATTTCTTCACGCGTAGATGTCAAATCAGACAAATATTCATGAAAAAGAACACGTAAATTAGCTAGTTGTTCTTCGTGATCTGAATTTATGATATCAATGAATTATTGATATTTATATCGTAAAATGAATTATTCAGGTTATTACCGTCATCAGCGTTGTGTAAAAGCCAATAATGTTCACCAATATTATTGACACGAAATTGATCACGTTTATCCCATACCCGTTTTTCTATGTTTCACCAAAAACTTGTATAATTCATTTTAATATTATGATGAAAACTCTTCGTCGATGTAAAATCAGCCCGAGTTGGTTCTGGTATCTGTGCAGGTATTTGTGGTGTTATTTCAGGCCAGCCTAGCACGGATCTGATTGAAGATTGATAAATATCAACGACGTAATCAGGCGAGTTTATTTCAATCGTCGAGGACAGCGTCGGCTCATGAACATTAATCGATATTTTTGCTTCTTTTCCTATTATTGATTTTATTCTACGCGCAAATTCATCATTTATTTGTTCGATCTCATAACTACCAGTTGGTATTCCAACAACAACCCAGTCAGGTGTTCCATCGGGTTTGTTTTTATTAGCAAATACAAGCGAATTATTTGCTGGTGTACCATTAAATGATTTCGATTTGATGTTTGGCCAGCTGTAATATACTCGTAACTGTGCTAGTGCAATTTCATTCGCGTGAATTGCAGTTGGAAAATTGATGTTAAATTCAGGATTAATCGAGCTTAGCGAGATCATCGTGGTCTTGTGCGGGGTTGTGTTCGTCACGATCTGCTGCAGTAATTCCGTCATTACTGATACTCGTACCTTTAATACCAGCGCAATTGTATACGCTAATCATCATTGAAAACTCAAAATCGGATATAATTCCATCATTGAGACTCGCTGATAACAACGAGGATAACCTCGTGTATGCGACAGTTGCTATGTGTAATTTTATCTTGTAATCGGATAATTTTTCATTCGTGCAAGTACATTTTTTTTTTGCAATGATATTAAGCACACCTGCAATTGTCGTAGTTGCACAAACACAAATAGTCACAGCTACTGGTGCCATCATTGTTACCGCGGATAATATTATTCCAGCTCCAGCAACAACAGTGGATACCGAATAAACAACAACGTCGATGATAACAAATCGTCGTTGATACTTTTTTATTTTTACTGTATATTGTTCGACTCGATCTTTCAACGCTGCTTGCCATTCACGCGCTTGATTGTACCTATAATGTTGCGATGCAACGTCGATATAGGTACTCATTATATTTTATGCCGTAACCAATTGAGGTGTTTCAGCTACAAATTCCAAACACCACCAGAAGGATGTTGCGGTTAATTTCTTATCAGCTGCTTCCAGAATAAATATTTCCTCGGTTCCGTTATTTAATATAACAGATACAGCCCCGGAAAACTTATCAGTTGAATGACGCCATGGATACGTAGTAAATATTTCAAATTTTTCAGCACTAAACACAGACAGCCTGTACACGCCAGTGACTGTTGCGGTATATCTAATGGTTTTATTTTGCTGCGACCATGTTGCGAATCCCGATGATACCGTGTATACGATGTTGGTAATATGCCCGGAAGTTATTCCGGCTGAGATTTTAATCAGACTGGTTTTATTAACGATCTCAGGAATTCCCGCTACGATGTTTTGCTGTGTTTATTTGATCGTGTCTAGGTTAGTTTTGATATCAACGAGTTTCATGTCAACGGCGTGCGGACTGCCGAAGAATTTATCTATGGATTCGTCGGTTTTTTGAAAATTTCTTCGAAATCTTCCAAAAGCGCCTACGTGAACATCATACTCGGCCCGCAACGTGGATAATTTACCATCTCGGTGCCATAGCTGACGTCGACGTATTTTTTTGTTGCTGCGTCTTCGTCGGATGTTGGATCTCTTAAAACCACTATCTTATTTCCGTTCATGCTAAGTTCACCTGTCATTGTGTCACCGGTATTTTTTACGCGATTAGCAACACCTGCTGTATTTGATTTCTGATGGTTGTAAACGACATACTTGAATCCCTAATTCTGCCGCTGTCAGTAAACACGTGTATATTATCCGTAACTGCACCGAGTACTCGTCGAATTATATCATTCCATTTGATATTGTTCGTTTTTAGTTTACCATGTCGATCCTGAAAAATAACAACCTCATCTGGGTCAACTCCAGCCAGGTTCATAATATCAGCGAGGTCATCCTTAGTCGCGTACTTCGACAGATCAACGTCGCCGGTTTTTTTCTTAACGCGTGAAGAAGATCTTCCGTAAATATCAACCATTATAATCTAAAGATCTGTTTAAAACGCTTTACGCGCAACGAAGCGGTTGCTTGTATAATCATGCACGACTTTATGTGGCGGTTTGCATGATTTTGATATAGCGTTAAGTACATTAATTACTTCACGGCCGTATATTGGCGGATCTGTCATTATTTGTGTGGGTAGCGTTGAATACCAAACTCTACAACCAGAGGTTCTTGCGTGAAGTGGTGCAACATGCTTGATAAATTCAACAGGTGGAGTAACCCGTATGAATCAAAATAAACGATTCCACGTGGATCAACCGCGTATGATACCCAATGAGTACCAGGTCCGGAACGTTCGTCGAGATTAATAATACCTGTTTCGAGTTTGTTTGGTTGTTTTGGTAATTGATCTCGCATGAAAACACCTCTAAAGGCTTTTATTTTTAATCGTTTAGCAGCATCAAGTAAATCAAAATTTGATGCTGAAACATCTAACGTGGAAGCCTTAGACCTCTTCCCCAACGAGATCCTGGCAATCTTAAGCCGCATCCTTTTTTTATCCATTTCCTGTTGCTTTCTTTAGAGCCATTCCAGCAGCTGTTCCAACAGCACCTAACGCGGCTGCTTTTGCTACGGCTGGCGCGGCAGCAGCTATTAACGCTGGAATAGCCGCGAGAAGTGGAAAAATACCACCGGTTTTAATTGAGTCTTTAACCGCACCCGCAGAGAGATTGAGTTTGACGCCTGTTTTTGATTGTTTAGCGTCGTTGAAATGTTTAAGCTGGCGTTCTGATAATGATAGTTTATTTTGACCACCCGTGATCTGATCTCGCTTTAGTGATATTTTCATTCCGCAATTTTTTGCTGAATTTGATTGAAGGTTTTTAATCTGACCAGGAGTCAGACTGACACTAACGTGATGATATGGCATTTTATGATTATACTCGTGTTTTTAAATAACATGATTAAAGATTTTCCACTGGTGCATCAACGACTCTCATTCGACCACTACCACCTTCAAGTAACATGGCTTTATCGCTGAGCATAACCGCGATTGCTTTGTAGGTGCCGCGAACAAGTGGTGGACCAGCTATATCAGGAGGAGGGTTAGTAACACGAGCTCGAAAGTGTATATCAACGACAGATTGGTTGGATAAATCAAGATGTTCCAACGAAAAGTAATAAATCTGATGTAGTTTTGTAAAATCTAATGTGATATTTGCAGCCCAGTATCTACGTTTTGATCACGTCCCATGAATGACATCAAACGATGATGTGCACGCGCTACCTTCATTAACTCCAAGGTTGTCAAATATCATATGTGAACGTAATTGATCATTCGTCCGATTATTATTTTGCAGCGCAATAAAAATATGTTACTGTTAACCATGATAGCAATGATTTACCGCCTTGATCCATAAAAGAGTGTAATTTTTGTTCTTCAATAATAGATGGAATCATTACTGGCATCCACAATGAAAGCTTTGATAAATTTACTTTACCACCATCATCAACACCAACACCTCGCCAGATTGCATCATTATCATCACCTTTTCTTACGAGCACAACTGTGTGTTTAGCTCCAAAGATGACCTTTCTAACATTTCTGCAAAATCCAAAGATGTGAGATAATGGAATTGCACATGAAAAATTTCTATTATTTCCTGACAACGCTGCTTGGCGTGTTGCAAATCCTAGGTTGAAAGTTGCGCTATCGCCTCGTACAATATCAAAAGCAGCAGCTGGTCTGGCTGCGTATTCAGGACCTTCATCAACTGGTTGTGGATCAGATGCAGTACCTACTGGTGTTCGTATTTTAGCATACCTGATATGATCAGCGTTGTTAGTAATATCCTTGGCAAACATCATTGTTGGACTGGCTGATCTTGTGTAATCATCAGAATATCTCGCTAGACCAATCATTGTTGTAGCAACATCAACATCCTTCTGAATTGATTCAATAATTTTTCCATCAATCATGTATGTGGCGCTATCAAACAACACCATAATCCCGTTGTTGACAAAGCCAACACGCAAATTGGCACCATATGTCGTATTATCCCCCTTTACAAGTTCACCTTCTACTTCAATAAACGCCTCAGCGGGTAAAAAATATCTACTTGTATCATGAACCTGTAATTCGATTCTCCCCCGCTGATTTGGTTGTCTTGCGTCATAGGAATAAAATTGATAATCACGTACTGATTCATCTTTGAGGACCGGTGCATCCATGTCAAATGCTGGGTCGGACATGCGTTTGAACATTTTATTGTAATTATCATTTTTCCAAATGGTGATCTAAAATTATCATCGTCGACGAAGACCGCTTCCTGCTATTAAATTTCCTGTTATATTTCTTTCTGCTTCTTCAGATAATTCCGCTAGTTTCTGAATTGCAGCTTGATTTATTATTTTACTGACATTTGCTGGCATAACCTCAGTACTTGCCAGTTTCACTGGTGGTTGTTGTTTTCGTCTTATTAATCGTGCTAGTCTATCTTTGATCGCCGAGAACGCCTTACCAGCAACATTGACAATTGCACCAGGAGCTTTTTCACGAATAGCCTCAATAGCCTTCATACCTAATTGTTTTGCAATCGGTATTGCTTTTGGAGTCATCCTTCTAAATAGACCCTGAATAACATCACCAAGTCCATCTCCGTAAATTACTTTGTAATTTGGCAGTCGTGAGTTTACTACCCTGACCATGATCGGTCCACGTTGAGCAGTATGTATAATCATTTTTATATACTGATTACTTAACTGTTTAGTCGCTGTGATAATCATCAGCAATTTCATCAATAAGGGAACGATAAATGCTGCGATCCATAATACCACCTTGAAATAATCTTCGACAAATATCAGATATTTCATTAACAATTTCTATTGAGTTATTTCCGGCACGTTTTCCCCCTATGAGAACTTCTAACCGTGACACTTCATTGAGGATATTACTAGGACAAACAAAATTATTTTCTCCTGATGCAGTCAAAAAACCACTTCCTACAGCGCCAGGAGGATCATCGTCAGGATCTCTTTCTTCACCCAGTGAACGTAATTCCTTCCCCTGTTTAGTTTTTTTCTTTATTCTTTGCTTTACTTCTCTTGCCACCTGTTTTATTTTTTCAAAAGGTGATTTCAACATCATCTCTTTCTGCGGTGAAGAAGATTGTTGTTGTCCTATTTGTTGCAGAGGTTGAGGAAGTTGATATGAACGTTCCTACTGGGAGAGTTGTTGTTGCAGAGGTTGAGGAAGTTGATACTGGGAGAGTTGTTCTTGTTCTTGTTGTTTCAGTATCTCTTTATAAAGTCTTTTTACTTCTCTACTAAGACTTTCGTATTCTGGACCTCTAGCTTGTTTTTTTTTTGTAATATACGCGATATATCCATTTAATAAAATTATCATCACTTACTTTTTCATAACTGGGTTTTAAAATACTAGATTTATTAAATATACCAGATAATATTTCCTTGGGTAATTTTTCTCTTTCAGTATTCCTAATATCTTCGACAATCCCTTCGTTAAATCTTGCAATCAATTCTGCGTTTACTTCTACTGGTTTGGGTTCAGATGCAAATTTTTTTCTCACGTCGGCGACTTCAGTACGAAGTTTTCCAATACCTTCAAGTATTTCTTCACCGACAGGTGGAGGTTGAGCTTCAGCTATATCAGTTGGAACATCTCGTAAAATCCTTTTTGTTTTTTTAGTTCTCGCTGCTATTTTTTCAGTCTGCGCTGCAGTTTGTTCTAATACTGGAAAAATACCCTTTTTCTTCCTATCATCCTCAATATCTCCCCATATGGTTTTTTTCAACAGCCGCTGAAGCTTTTTCAGTAGCTGTAGTGACAGGTTTAAATAGTTTTTCAATGTCTTCTTCGTACTCAACCTGTACTTCTTGCTGCGCTTGTAGATTTTTTCTGAATGAATCTCTAACAGGAAGAAATTTTTTGATTGCTTCTAATCGTTCTCGAGCTATCCTTGCAGTATGAGATTCCGGATGTA
Organism: Sinohyriopsis cumingii; assembly: GCA_028554795.2. Taxonomy (NCBI): domain Eukaryota; kingdom Metazoa; phylum Mollusca; class Bivalvia; order Unionida; family Unionidae; genus Sinohyriopsis; species Sinohyriopsis cumingii. The sequence goes on from CM068838.1 coordinate 130,923,684, forward strand.
CCATTTTATTATAACATGATGATTTAATTATAGCAGCAGAAGGGGCGATGACCTCAAGTTGGTTCATTTTTTTTGTAATAAATTGTAGTTCTCAAGCAAATGTTCAGCTCGAAAGAAGCCTTATTTCGGTTTTTGGACGCTTCCAAAGTCGGTCTGTTCGCCCCTTCTGCTGCTTAAGGCTTCCTACGGAAAATGAAAAAGGGTGAAGATATTATTGCCGGAAGGTCTATTTTTGAAAACTAAGGCTTCCTACGAAAACGAAAAAAGGTCCATTATGTCAAACTGATGTTTGTGTTTTTAAAAACTTTGTTTACCCGTCGGGAAACTTATTTGTGGTCGCGCTTCCTCCGCTGCTATAATTAGATCAACCAAATATTTTAACAAGACCTACACGATATTTTGTTCTGGGATCGTGTAAAGTTATTGTTATAAATGCGTGTGGGGTAGTTTGTGCTTTTGAAAATAAGTTTCTAAATCTAATTATGTCCATATCTCTGCTGCACCAAGTCTGATGAATATTTCTCAGAGTATGTTTATCAACACCGTTAAACAGCTAAAATGTTACAGTTATCTCTGATCACTTTTGATATTTGTGTATATCGTTGAGTGACATAAGTTATATCTGTATTGTTTAGGTTGTAGAGTTAAAACTCCAACACTTAGTGGACGAGTGGTCTAAAGCGCTCTCCATTATGTATCACTGCCATTTCACCTCTGTCTGCGTAGGTTCGAGTCTCGGATTCAGCCAATGTGGGTATTGTCTGCAATAAATATTTTTGATTTCAATGTCAGAGGATTCAGAATAATCAAGTATATTTTCATGTTTTATTCTGCATTCGCCCCATGATGCATAAGTGCCGATATTCAATTTTTCCAACAATCATGAATATATTTAATTTAATCCGTAGCGAATCTGACAGCAAACTCAGAAACTCTGTTTATCATCGATAATATATTTATCGAAACGTACACGAGCACTGAAGATCTTGAATGAGTAACTCACAATTGTACCTAATTTAGTTCCGTCCGATAAGCTAACATTACTTCGACTTTTTTATGTTGCATCAGCAACTATAAAATCTAACTCAGCATCGTCTATAACCAATGTTGTACAATTTCGTTTATGATCATATGATCCTCCTTGGGTAAATTTACCGATCATTTTTCTGCCGCGATCTTTTGCGATTTATTTTCGTAATCGGTTATATCAGGATTTTCATCATCAGAATATTTATTATGTTGTGGTAACCGAACTTACTGTAAGAAATATCATTATTTTCATCGAGCATATACTGTAACAATACTGTTGGTACCCACAATTTTTCTAAACTTTTTTGGCCAAACCAGACATGACAAATTGGATGAAGATTTTCGGCAAACTTAAATAATTCGATACAAGCGAATACAGTCAGGTCAATATCTGTAATGGTCCGTTTATCGGTACTCTGGTCATTTCGTATGTGGGATGACAAAATCTTTTATAATATACAGAACATTCTCCAATTCCAATAACACTTCCGGGATAACATGCAACCATATCGACCGAGATAACATATCTATGATCGTATTTATAAATAACGCTATTAGGTCGTATAAACTGATCATAGTTTCCATTATCTGAACTCTGAGATAACCATAATGATACAGGATCAATAATTTGAATCGAAGCTCCTTTTGATTGATACTTTGATTCGTACAAAATCTCTATGGTTATCGTTATTACTTTTACTTGAAATTTTCGTTTCTTTCCTAGCTCAGCGACATCTTTCACCTTTTTTCCTTCATTATTAAGGACAGGATCATATTTGTCACGGATTAATCCAGGTATCGTCTACTTCCTTAATAAACTTTACTTTAAAAAGATATTTTCGATTGTCGAGATATTTAATGATCGTTGCAGCTCGTTTTGTCGTTCATCGTAGCATCGACATCTTTGTCACTGCGTACAATTTTGAACGTTGATCATACATGCGATGCGCCATCTTTTCGAAATTCTTTCTTGGCTTAATGAATTTTATTAATCAAAGTTTTAACCTTCGGATTAACCAGAACTTTTATTGGTATGTCAGGGGATATTCGGTCAAGATTAAATTTATCTTTATAAGGCTTAATCGTAGTCCATCTCTCGAATTCATCCATTAACAATTAAGACTATATATCTCGGAAGTGTATATCAACGACAGTTTGTCGTGCTACATCAAGATACTCCAGCGAAAAGTAATAGATTGGATATAATTTTGTAAAATATAATTGTGATATTTGTAAACCAGTATATTTCGATCACGTCAACAAATGTCAGTAAACTATGATATGCACGTGCTACATGATTTGTGGTATAATCTAGCAATATATTCTCAGCTGGCTCTTGTTGGTCATTTATTCTTAAAGAAACATCTGTAACCCTGAATTGGTCAAATATCACGTGACTACGTTCTTGCGAGTTTATTCGATTATTTTTTTGCAAAGCAATACAAAATATTACGCGGTGCAGAAACACATTGTTGTGATGCTACATGCCATGTAAATACACCTCAAACGGTGCTTTGAACGCTATCTGTGGTCACTGTTAGCCATGATAACAATGATTTACCGCCTTGACCCATACAAGAACGTAATTTTAGTTCTTCAGCGACTGTTGGAGTCATTACTGTCATTGACAACGAAAGTTTTGTCAGTATTACTTTACCATCATTAATAGCATCAGCGCCCCGCCAGATTGTGTCATTGTCATTGCCTTTTCTTACAAGTACAACTGTATGCTTAGTCCCGAAAATAACCTTTCTAACATTTCTACAAAATCCAAAAGTATGTGACAGGGGAATCGCGCATGAAAATCTTCTACGTGCTCCTATCAGCATCGATACACGTGCAAATCCTAAGCTGAAATTTGCATTAACACTTCATATAATATCAAATTCAGCAGCTGGTCTAGCTGCGTGTTCAAAATCATCTGGTTGTATATCAGCTACAGTATTTTGCGGATTGATTTATTTTGTTACTGACATTTGCAGGCGTAACTTCAGTGCTGGGCAATTTTACTTGCTGAGGTTTTCGTCTAATTAACCAACACGTAGATTTTCACCGTATGGCATATCGGCTGCAAAATTTGTTACAAGTTACCCTTCTACTTGAATAAATACTTCAGCGGGTAAGAAATAGCTGCTTGTATCCGGAACTTGGAATTCGATTCGTTCACGCTGATTTGATTGTCTTGCTTCATTAGAATACAATTGACATTTGCAGGCGTAATTTCAGTACTGGACAATTTTACTTGCTGAGGTTTTCGTCTAATTAACCGAGCTAGTGTATCCTAATTTATATGTACTGCCTCCCCTATTCGATTTTTTTTACAAGTTTGCTTCAGACTCAAGATAAAATTTATTCATGTGTCAACAGTACAGAAGAAATTAGATGTATAATCCCAAGATGTCTTTTACCGAATTGACATAATTCCAATGCAAATAGTATTCCAAATGTCTTTGAACGAATTCACGGCAATTCAAATACAGCCATTAATTAAAATGTCTTTGAATGAATTCATAGTAATTCCTTACATCCATTAATCTTTTAAATAAATGTTAAAGCACTATATTTCGACCGAATGATTAAAATTAAATAAGTGGATCAATCCTGTCAATGTATCAATCCTCTCAATGTATCAATCCTCTCAATGTATCAATCCTCTCAATGTATCAATCCTCTCAATGTATCTATTCCAAGAACAATAGTATTATCAAGAATGAATAACTCCGCGTAAAAATTCATTTATATAGCAATATAACAAGCAATAGTGGAAGAATGCGACAAAAGGTTTAAACATGAATCGTTCTTGGTATTTCGAAATACAAAATCAGTAAACAAATCAGCTCATTTATGCTGGATAAAGAGGAAACAGGCCATGGGTCTTTTTCCAGAATACCCACGACCTCCATTCACAAGTGATATTCGCTGGAACTATTTCTACTCAACCTAGAAACTTAGGAATGAAAGAACGTGCGCATTATACAAATTATACAGTCGATTAAAGATAGAGTAGTCTAAATTGCATATGGTCCCTTCTTTTGGTAGCAGCGACTCGTCCATGACATTCAACATAAATAACAACTACTTTGTTGTTTATTTCTTTCTTTCTGTTGTACGAAAATGTTCCTGACTGATTGTAATCACAAGCAGCACTCAACTCGGCTTGAGCGTGAAAACGACATTGACTTTGCTCTTTAATTAAAAAGAACTGATTTAATTTTTTTGTATTGCTTTTATAACTTGTGCGTTTATAAATGAGATTCATAAACGATTGCGATCTCTCTCTCTCTCTGAAAAAAAAACTATTCTTTTGAGAAAACAGAAGACTACACTGCAAAAGGAATTTTAAAAAACCTTTTTAAATAGCAAATATTGTACACTCGCTAGGTCAAATTTCGGCATCGGGTAACAGGGGGAAAAATATTAAATTAAATTGAAATTATTGTCGCATTTTAATCATATGCGTGTATATCCTCCATGGAGCTCATTTTAGGTACCTGGGCTATATAGTTCAGTGGAAGCTGCTCACCAAACTTCCAAAACCAGCCGTTTCTGTTAGATGTTATGGAATTGAGGGCTACATGCAACATTTAATTTCCTCCGAAACTGAAAAGCTTTGCAACAAGCAAACTCACGCACCCCCGAAACTAAAGATTTTACAACGGAAACATCAATCAGATTAAAATCAGATTGCCGCCGTCCAACGTGAAATTCTGACGACCATTGTGTAAGGGTCATATTTTGGTGACCTTTGAACTAGACAGTGGAAATGCAGATTTCAAAATCTGAAAGCGAATCAAATCGTTCGGTATACACTAATGCTCTTCATCCACAGTCCTCTTTCTGGGAAGATATAAGACAGCATCTGATTGGTTGATAAAAATAGTTATTATGATACCAGCATAGGTTACCTGAACATGACCAAATAGCGGTCTCAGTCATATCTTCATGTATAATAGCGGAGATCTGATTTGAATCAGATTGCAATATTCATGGATAATTTTACGCTTTGCAAAACAAATGCCAACATTTTTTACGAATTATTGTGCTTACTTCAGAGATATACTAAACTGACCTTAGCAAGTCATGAAAATAAACAAAGTAATGGTGAAAAGGGTTTAGAACATAGTTTTTGTTCTTAGCATACAGACGTGACCTCCACCTTGGTCGGTGTAAGGATAATATCCGAAAATTGGATAATAAATTGCCAGATAGCAGAAGCGCTAACTTAACAGCGATGGCGAATAGTGGCTGCTCATGTAATGGTTCAGTGACAGAAGGAAGCCTTGTGCCACATTGTCAGGCAGCTGGTTGCCGTAATCTAATTGGTTGTATGCAAATTCATTATATTGATGGCTATTTGCATCTATTCATGCACGGTTAGACCAGGATAGAATGTTCTGTTTAAAACAATATTTAACCGATTTTTCTTTATTTTACTTTATTATATTTCGATTTTAATTATAAGGATAAACCAGTTTATTTTGTTTACGTTCAATATGTATGACATCGCGCCGGTGGCCTAGTGGTTAGAGCGTCCGGGAGGTCTCGGGTTCGAACCCCGGCCGAGTCATATCAAAGACTTACAAAAATGGTACTAACAGCTGCCTCGCTTGGCGCTCAGCATTAAGAGGTTAATGTTAGGACCGGTCGACCTGGTGTCAGGATAATGTGTATGTGTGGGACATGATGCTACATGTCTACGGCATGATGCCCCAGTGCTAGACATCACTATAAACTGCCACACTGCAGACATCGTAGCAATATGACTAAACAATTGTTAAAGCTACGTTAAAAATCTAAATCACACACACACACACAAGCACACTCAATATGTATGAACCGAAAAAATCTGCTCCGATCAAGAATGGTGCACGTCGCGGATAATATAGTTTGCACGGCCTTTGTTCTTTTCATACTTCATTGAACGCAACAACAAAAAATGATCAAAAATGATCAATCCGTAAGTGCATCCACACAATAAATACATAAACACTCAGCATGTACACACCAGCTTAGCAGCAGAGAGACTGGGCCCACCAACTTTTTCGTCCAACAGGACCATCTATCAAAAACTCTTCTGATAGAAGGTCTTATTTCACAAAAATAACCCTTCTAGCCAGAAACTGTGATGACTAAATCCTCTTTTCTGGCTAACGGGGTTATTTCGACAGCGATAACTCGCTATAAAAAATAGTTTCTTCGCGGGGTGATGTCGACGACGACGTTGGTGGCGTAGTCTCTCTGCTGCTAATCATTTTAGGATTTTTAGTTAAAAAATGTATCTAACCCAACTCGGTATCGTGTCCGAGGATCATGTAAATTTATCGTCACAAACCCGTGTGGTTTTCGTTGAGCATGACTAAAGAAATTTTTAAATTTATTGAGGTCCATGTCACCACTGCACCAAGTCTGATGAATATTTCTCAGCGTGTGTGCATCAACTCCGTTAAACACCGCAAGAACGTTACAATTATCTCTGATCACTTTTGGAATTTGTGTATACCGCTGAGTCACATAAATGACATCAGTGTTTTTATGACGCCCACGGGAAAATATTCTCGCAGGGTTTGTTTGTTTATCCAGCATGACATCATCGTACACTACTAGATTATTAATTGATCCATCGATGTCATCAATGCCGGGTGCATCATTTATGTCAGTTATGAATTCAACTACGTTTTCGTCGGTCTCACTGATTGTTTTTGCACTCTCGTTAAAATCTTTTAGCACTTGATAACATCGCTGATCGTCCACTGACGGGGCAATCAAATATAATTTATCCCACTTCATCCACTTCATTATCAAATTCAACAACAGCTGTGTTTTACCCGACCCAGATGGACCTATGATAATCATTCGAACAGAATTTGGTAACACTGAGTTATGCTTGATTGGCTCTCGTCGCTTTGTCGCAGAAAAGTCAGTGATTTCCATTAGATACATCTTAAAATAATATGGATTTATATTGTGTGAAATGCCGAGCACGTACCCCAACTACGGATACGACAACAATTACAACAAAAAATAATCGACAAGCGCTCACGGGCAAGTGTGAACGATGTGGCACAAAAAAATTTAGATTTATTAAAAAAAAAGCGGAGGTGATATCGCAGCCAAGTTAACAGCGCTGCCAGGAGCTCCGTGGGCTAAATACCCAGGAGAAAAACATCTTCCAGGATATAATTACTGTGGTCCAGGAACCCGACTTGATATCAGACTTGATGCTCAGGATCAACCAAAACCCGGTGAGTACCCGATAAACGCTATCGATGCAGCGTGCCATGCTCATGATGTAGCTTACCGAAGCAAGGATTTGCAACAGCGCCATCTCGCGGACGTGAAATTAATTCACGCGTTAAATGCCATCCCTGATAAATCTTTCAAACAAAGGTTAGCATCCTAGTTGATAAAAACTGCAATGAAGGGTAAATTAGCGTTAGGTACTGGTATATAATGGAGTCGATTTATTATTCCCCAAGCGGATACTGGAGAGGTAACGCGGCAATTAGTAAACTCGCTGAAGCAGCAAAAGTTACGGCGGTTACTGCCAAAAATTGGTTATCCCGACAGGCAATATGGCAAATTTATCTACCGCGCCCCAAACAAATTCACTTCGCGCATTTCGATGTTAGTGTGCCAAATGAGGTTCATCAAGCTGATATATTATTTCTGCCACATGATACTATCCGAAGACGCACATACAAGTACGCGTTAACCATAGTTGATGTTGCCAGTAGATACAAAGATGCGGAACCGTTAACAACTAAAACAGCATCTGAGGTTGCTTCTGCGTTTGAAAGAATTTATCTGCGAGGACCTCTGCGATGGCCAAATTTATTACAAGTTGATCCTGGCAAAGAATTTCAAGGTGCGGTATCATCTTTGATGAAACAACATAACGTCACCATACGACGAGGACACACTGAAATTCACCGTGATCAGGCAATTGTTGAGCGATTCAATAGAACACTTGCTGAGCGGTTATTTGGATATCAATACGCGAAGGAATTCATTCAGGATACGAGATCGCGCGAATGGGTTGCAAGATTACCAAGCGTGATAGCTGCGCTAAATAATGAAATTACCCGAACCACCAACATGAAACCTTCCATCGCGATCACGAAAAAAAATATACCACTACAACGAAAGAAAGAAAAACAGCAAATACTGGGTAATGTTACTGTAAGATATTTATATGAACCAGGTGAACTTGAAGGTGGTCAACGAAGAGCGACTGATCCCATCTGGAGTTTTACCACACATAAGATATCCACCGTGACAAGATCCACTGGCAGACCAGCAATCTACAGGTTGGATTCAACTGCTCCTCAACGCGGATTCACCCGTGAGCAACTTCAGGTAATTCCCGAGGACACACAATTGCCGCCAAAATCACTGAAGTGACTTAACTAACGCTGGCACCCCGACGTCGATTACACTCAAGACAGGTCAACATGACATTATCACGTGTATGACCGCGACTGTTATCTTTTCTATCTATGGTAAATTGTCTTGAATTTTTATTCGAATACTGCCATAGCATTATACAATTACAGCTCGCGCAGTGATTATTCTGCTGTTGTTTCAGCGCAACAACGAAGTCAACATCAAGATCAAAATCGCGATTATTTTTTTTGTCACTCTGTTTGTAACCGGCGAGTTTTTTTCTTATTACATCACCATCGCTGTTGTTTTCATTGTTTTTATCAGCGTTTGATTTAAAATCCGAAGGATTTTCCAAGACACTTCTTCGCAGTTGAGATATTCTTCTGACTCTGGACACCGCCAAGTAGACTAAGTTGGACCATTCGATTCGATCATCAATGATCCAGACAGTTGTATCAGAGATAGTCAGTCCTTGAGAACAATGAATTGTCATTGCGTATCCTAGCGTCCACGGGGATTTATTCATCGCTAGTGCATCCTCAACTGCATCGATGTCAACTAGCACAATATCATTCAATACTAAATTCTGTTTCTCTGTCTTTCCTGGAATATCAACATCTATATTTTGTAGCCGTGTATCAGTTGGTCTATAACATAACGGCGTTGGCAGCATTGGAAACTTTTTTTTGTAACTGAAATAGCTGTTGTTGAAGTGTGTCTCTGACTATCTTTCTACTCGCCACTATCAAATCGTTTGGTTTCCACACGCGTAAAAAGTCGCTCATCGAAGTTTCAGGAATCATCTCGCGCATGATTTCACATTGAATTTTATTCGGTTGTAGCCTGATTAGTGTTTTAAATTCTTTCAGCGTTGCATCAAGTGCTCGGTAATCATCAGTTACTTCTTCGTGATAATCAACAAAATTCCTCAGCCAATCATGCGGAGATGCGCCGACAAACGGAGGTGGTTGACCGTGATCTCCGCACATAACGACTGCGGTATTTTTCGTTAACAGCCAATCAAGAAATGTTTTTAACGTTTCCAGCGGCACCGTACATATCTCATCCCAAATTATTATATCATTGATATATTTTGTGCCCATTCGATCTGGCGTCCACGTACCGCCGCTGTATTTGAAAAAGCTGTGATAAGTACAAGAATTGACTCCTCGCTGTTTCATCTCCCTGGCAAGTCTGTGTGTAGGTGTTAGCACAATCATATCTGAATTTCGAAATAATTCAATCGCTCGAGTTGTTTTACCAGACCCGCCCGGCCCGTTCAAATAAACAGTTTTATGTCTGTGATTGGATCATCCACAGACGGTGCGGAAGATATTTCTGGCATTGTTGATTTATAATAATTATCCTCTGTTGCAACATCAGCGGATTCACAATACTCGTGTAACATCTCGGCTTTTATTCTCCACGAACCCCATTCATCTCCGCCGCAGAATTTCATTATATCGGTCAGTGATTCTGAATATTTCTTGTCGATGTAAAATGAATCCGTGGCAACTCTGACTGCGGTGTCAGAAAATCGATTTACCATCGATAACAAATTTATAGAAACATAAGCCAGCATTGAAGATCTCAAATGTGTGTATTGAGGCGATTCTCCGTCGATATAACTTACAACTGTGCCCAACTTTTTCCCGTCGGACAAGAACACATCCTCCCTGTTACAAAATATGTCTCTGGCAACCGCGTCGGCGATTATAAAATCTAATTCAGCTTCATCGATAATCAACCGCGAGTGATGCATTTTATGATCAAATGCTGCACCCTGAGTAAATTTACCGATTATTCTTCGTCCAAGATCTTTCGCTGTGATTTCACTGTTTTTGAGTTTGATCTTGAGAATTTTAGGAGCCTCACTGACAATGACATCCATTGGGGTATTTGGACACTCTCGTGCATACTCGCCGATAACTTCATCGAGAGTTACACGTTCTGGTGTCGGTAACCAAACTGATGTCTGCGGTCGATAACATATGATTGCTTCGCTGACAGTCAACGATACCAGTATGCCGCTGTCAAGCATGTATCGCAATAACACTATTGGTACCCAGCGCTTTTCAACGAAGTGTCTGCCAAACCAAACATAACAGCACGGATGAAGTCCCAAAGCAAATTCAAACGAAGTCACACGAGCAAATCCTGTCAGGTCAGCGTCGGGTAAACTGCCGTTTACGGCGACTCGTGTCATCGAGTTCGTGGGGTGTCCAAACCGCGCAAAGTATTCGCGGCACTCGCCGTTTCCGAGAAAGCTTCCTGGGTAGCAGGCAATCATATCTACGGAAATCATATCCCGGTAGTCATATCGGGTATTCCACAACCCGCCATGACCATACTCGACACAACTTAACTGTATATCTGAAAGAAACTGACTTCGGATTGGTCTCCACGAATTTCTTTCTCTGGCGGCGTGAGCGGCAACACTTGGAACTGTAAAACAATTAACCAATAACTGCTCATCGCTAGCATCTCTCATATACATTTTTGCGAGTTTTTTCATTTGTTGGTGCAACGATTCTGTTCTGTATAATTCTCCGTTGGGTCTCACAAATTGATCATACTCGGAATCTTCGGAGCTCCTAAATAACCACACCGACACAGGGTCGGTTTTACTCAGCGCGTAGATAACCTCGTATATGTTTCCAGAATAAAACTTGACAACACGGTCTCGTGGAAATATTGTAACCGCATCAGTCCACGCGTGCGAATTATGATCAATAATTTCAATCGGTGTTCCTGACATTTTATAATGCTTCGAACTGTATAATATTTCCCCGGTTAGTGTTTTTACTGTTATTGAGTATTTTAATTTACTTGATAGCGCAGCAACATCATTTATTGTTGCCCCGGTATTCTTAACCGAATCGCCCCAGGCTGTTATTTTTTCACGTCGCAGGTCGGTTAAACCGTTTCCTCGTTTTGTGTTTTTAAAATGTTCCATTACTCGCTCGGCTACACAATTCAACACCGTCGAAGTTTTCATCGGAGCGAGTTTATCAATTTTTGGTTTTTTTACCGGGTATATTCCATAAATGACTGCGGTTACAGGATACGCAGAAGCGTAATATGGTATATCAATCCCGGTCAGCATTCCTGGTTTACAATTGCTGCTTAACAGAGCGGTCTTTCCGTTAGCAAGAACAGGGTCGAGTTTGTCACGGATAATCCACGTATCGTCTTCAACGTTGACAATAAATTTTATTCTGAAAAAATATTTCTTTTCACGTTGATGAAAATCAATATAATCAATAATTGTTTTTGCTCGGGCATCAGTCATTGTAGCATCGATGATGTCCTCGTCGCGGATAATTTTAAATGTCGACCATACATGAGATGCGCCGTCGTCGCGGAATTCTTTTTTACCCTCGTTGATAATATTAAACAGATCAGTTAGATGCCGTCGTCGTGGATCCGGGTTTAGCCTGTCAAGATCGAATCTCCCGGCGCCAACTGCGGTTAGCCTAGAAAACTCCTCCATTGTTATATTTAAGACAAATATTTAAATAAGAAAATATTATATATACAATGAACACCTGCAGATGGTTAAAAGTTGGATCTGTAACAGTCTGTGGTAAGCCCTGTAGGAAGGAATTCTGCGGTGAACATATACAGAGCATCAAACGAGGAAGCACAGGACCTATTCGTTGCCTGCGATGTGGCATTGGTGTCAGGGGTAAAACACAATTATGTGCGGGGTGTGGGGGGAAACGATACCGGGAACTCAAGCGATATTACAATAAAAAAAATAACGGAGACGCGCTAAAATCCGAGAGTGATTATATAACTAGGTTTTCAGACAAATTATAAATTAGACAAATACATTATTATATAAATGAGCCAAGAATTTGTCTCACATCCAACCATTAAAAATTATGAAGCATCACGACAGGGAATAGTTAGAAATAGCAGGTTGAAAAAACCAGTTGGTGCTGTTAATAATGCTGGTTATCTCCAATTCAAGGTTGGGGATAAAAACTATCTTAACCACAAGTTCGTGTTCGAGTGTTTCCGCGGAGAGATCAAAAAAGGTCTTGTAATTGATCACATTGATGGACAGAAACTTAAAAATAATTTATCCAATTTGAGAGCTGTGACGCAGAGCGAAAATTGTAGGGCTGGTAATACTGGTTGTTATAGTAAATACGCCAGGAAGGTTGTTTCCATAAATTTAAATACAAATGAAGAGAGAGAATTTCAATCGATATATGCAGCTGGCAAGTATTTCGGTATTTGTGCACCCTCAGTACAAAAAGTCGCAGAAAAAATATATAAATCCGCGTTGGCAAAAAAAGTATAATAATCAGAAAATTATATTTCGTTATCACGAGGATTTTCCAAACGGAGATAACTCTGCAGTGACTGCGTGAAAATCCGAAGGATTTTTCAAGTCAATGATACAATTATTTCCCCCTTGACGCTGTCAAGGTGACAGGTACGAGCAGACGATTTTCTGCACAAGGAAGTAAATAATTCCCTTTATTTCCCCTTGACGCTATCAAGGTGACAGCGCAAGAATGACAAAGTACTTGATGAAATCAAGAATAAACGTGTATTCATTTTTTTTTCACAGACAATATCGCTATTTTATTACACTTGTTCGGGTTTATGGCTCATCTGTGGTTTCCACATGATCATATTTAAGAATATACGTTTTAAACAAATCACGCTGAGCTATTTCTGAACTTTCAAGTATCAGTCAGTTTATATACAATATCGTCCTAATACTATATTGGGGTTTCGAAACCCAACGAAGTTGCACACGTACTCTGTTATCGCCCCGTTTCGGGGTAACCTTTTACCCGGAAACAGGGTTGATTTCCGGGTACGTGTGCAACTTGTTGGATGTAGAATTATAACCCCGCATTGTGTTTGTACCGTCCTAGGATAAGTTATGTGTTTGTGCCGTCTTAGGATAAGTTAGAATTAAGTTATATGTTTGTACCGTCCTAAGATAAGTTATATATACAATTGTAAAATACAACTGCTGTAAATAGCTTCTACTGCTGTAAATACAACTGCTGCTGTAAATAGCTTCTACTGTAAATACTATATGTTTGTGCCGTCCCTAGGATAAGTTAGAATTAAGTTATGTGTTATGTGTTATCCCCATATGAGCCTTGCTAGCATATCAAATGGTAAGCTAGGAGGTTCACAAATGGGGAATGTCTCGTCGTTTCGCAAACACACCCTCTGGGCTTCTAGACTGTTATTTGGCAGTTTAGGAGCTCAATCGGGGGTAGTGTTTCCGCCCCCTCCTGAGTTTGGTAGGATGTCATAAGACACCCTAGAGACTCAAAGGAGATGTGATGTTTTTTTATTTCTTTAAATATTTATAAATATTTAAAGATTTAAAAATATATATAAATATGAATCAAGAAAATATCAATAATGTGATTGATGCTATTAAAAAATTAGAAAAACAAGGATTTAATATATTACTAAATGTTGAAACTATTCTGTCAGATTTTGAATCATTATACGAAGCTAAATGCGCAGGGCGTTATATTCTTCCTGCTCAATATCGATTCATAAAGATGATCCAAAATAATTTGTATAAATCGCTGGCCAGCGTAGCGAAGACACAAATAAATGAATTTGTTCCACTGTCTCGTGCAGTCGAAAAGATCAGGCTGGCACTGGCAGCCGAGTATGAAACTAAAAAAATAATTAACAATCGGGTCCGGAAATTAAAGCATTGTATGTCCGCTGAAAATCCAGAGAATTTAGAAAGCAATGATAGCTTTGTCACCGATGACGAAGTCATTCACGAAGTCAACGGGAAGTAAATACCTCACCTTGATTGCATTTTACTTGGAAGTGAAATACTTGGAAGTGAAATCGAAAGCAAAAAAAAGTAATATTTTTTTTACTGTGTAACTTATGCAACTGTCCGATTTCGTTGATTTTACTAGCAAATACCGTTATGAATCTGTGACTTTGGTCTGTTTTGTTCATTTTTACTAGCAATTACCGTTATGAATTTGTGACTTTGGTCTGTTTCGTTGGTTTTCATAGCAATATACCCTATTAAATCGAGGAAAATGGACAATTTCTTTGATTTTTACTAACAAATATCCTATGAAAATCAGCGAAATTGTCAGTGGTAAAAAAAATGTGTATAAAGTAAAATATTTTTGAAATTCTTCGAATTTCAGGATGGAAATGTCTTTGACATTTTTAAAAATCCTAAAGGATGGAAATGTCGAAGATATTTTTAAAAATCCTAAAGGATTTTCACTGCAGTATTTTATCAAGATGATCCCGTGAAATGCACGAGTGAGCAACATTGAGGATTTGGTCTGCATCACAAGTAATCATCGTGATATTGTTTTCGCGGAGTTGCTTCAGCTGAAAATCTGTCAGTAAAAAGTCATCATTGCCGTGTTTATCGATGATTATTTTAACAACGCCCGGGGAATGATTTCCGGTAAATATTTTTCGGATGAATTCTTCAAGCGCGCTTTTGTCAACGATGGAACATTTCACGTGTTGATACATACTATTATTTTCGCGTTCATTTAATATAATTTATTATGACAGTGCTGTCGCTGATGGTGATGTCGTTAGCGTTTCCCACAGTGCTATCATCGTCGTCGTCGTCGTTGTCAGTGAGATCACTGTCAGAGACATCTTCATCACTGACAACAAAATCACTGTCAGAATCACGCTGTGATTCACAAACACTTTGTGTTTCCACGCTAGCGTCAGAACTGTCAGAGAGATTTTCATCATCATCATCATACTGTTGGTAATTCGAAGATTTTTTGGACATTATTATGATATGATATTATTAATTGAAAGTCCTTGAAAAATACTTTGTATTTTTACGATGGAAATCGTTTCACGATGAAAGTCCTTAGGACGAAAATCCTTTAGGATGAAAGTCTTAAGACGAAAATCCTTTAAGATTTCACCAGCAAATTAATACTAACAGTCTTCCCACGCAGGTCCAACAGTCTATGTTGTTGGTCAGTGACTTTAGAATTCATCCTTGTCAGCGTCGGATTATGACATCGCAACGATACCGGATTGATTGGCTCTTGCACAATCAAAAATCCAGGTGGCTCTCTAGGAGTAAATGAATACAGTATAAACCCTTGCTGGGCTTGATTCGATGTTGTCGTGTCTATGTTGTAACTGCCATCGATGACATCACATACAAGATTGACCGCGACGACATCAGTGATTGCTACGATGCCCGGAGAAATATGCCGGCCATCGCTCGCTGTGGAATTATTGTGTGCTAAGATA
Source organism: Sinohyriopsis cumingii (assembly GCA_028554795.2). NCBI lineage: Eukaryota > Metazoa > Mollusca > Bivalvia > Unionida > Unionidae > Sinohyriopsis > Sinohyriopsis cumingii. The sequence goes on from CM068838.1 coordinate 130,939,362, forward strand.
ACGGGTTCTGGTAGTATTCGTTTGTGTTGTGCAAGTATGTCATCGAAGTATTCATCGACGATATCAGTGACGAATTTTCGCAAGATGACCGGGGAAACATATCCTGGTAATTTAAAATTCGGCAGTTCTGCTTCGGTCAGCGAGTACTTATCCAAAAATTGTTGTTTAATGATGGAGCTACTGTCGGTTACTACCTGAATCATTCGTTGGTTAATATATTCCATATCTGCAGCAATCTGATTTAATATTTCGATTTGCTTAATAATTTCTCCACGTGAACCTGTTACATCAGAAAGATGTTCTTGGAAGCGTTGCCGTAGATGCGCTAGTTGCGCACTGTGCGCCACATTAATAGTTTTTAAAAATTCAGTAATTTCGCTCAGATAAACACGAAATCCTAATCCTCCCACTCCCGTTGAATATGTTGCACGAGTAAAAGTCAACACAATATCGCCGCCGTCACTAAGAGGCGGGATCCACCTATCCACCGTTGCACCTTTTATATCATCCAGACGCGGCCTATAACCGGGTGTAATTCCGTGATATGACTTCGCGTCAGTGATATAATCGGATTTTTCGGGTGCAACGGGTGGTGTCGGTGGTGCCGGTGGTGGATTTCGAGGCCATCCTAATACTGTTCTGATTGAACTGTTATAGATATCAACGGCGTAACCGGGTGTTGAGATTTCGATGATCGTGGACAGCGTTGGCTCGTGTGCTGATATACTAATCTTTGATTCTTTTCCGGTGACACGTTTTATTTGACGCTGTATTTCTTTGTTGATTTCTTCGATCTGATAACTCCCAGTGGGTAAAGCAATGACGTTCCAATCTGGGGTTCCATCAGCGTTATTCTGATACGAAAAAACAAATGAGTTATTCGGCAACTGTCCGTGAAATGATGTCGACCTGATATTGGGCCAACTGTGATATACTCGTAATTGTGCCAACGCGATTTCACTTACTGCAATTGCAGTTGGAAAATTAATGCTGAATTCAGGTTGCGTCGAGGACACTGATATCATTGATGTTTTTACCGGAGCTGTATTCGCGACTATGTCGAGCAGCGCTTGGCGCTGAATTATCTCCATCGCTATTGTTGTTGTTCGTTTTCAAATTAAGATTCTTCGCACGTTCGTAATCGTTGTATATGCCAGACATCAGCGTGAATTCAGAATCTGATATGTTGTTGTCGTCTACGCTGGATGATATCAACGAGGACAATTTCGAGTAGGCGCTGTTGGCCGCGTTGGCTACCCGCGTATACTCGTGTAATTTTGTTATCGCGCACGAAGATATTTTTTTCGCGATGATGTTGGCGACTCCTGCAATCGTCGTTGATGCTGAAATTGTGATTGTGATCGCGATTTCAGCAGTTACTGGTGTCAGCGCTGATAATAACACACCCGTGGAGGCAACTATCGCGGATACCGAATACACTGTTATGTCCAACACAGTCACACGGCGTTTATATTTTTTTTATTTTTGTTGCGCATCTGTCAATGGTGTTTTTCAACGTTGACTGCCATTCGCGTACCTGATCATACCGGTATTGTTGAGCATCTGGAAATCCTTCGGATTTCAACGTTGTCGTTGACATTATTCAATTACGCGGTAACCAATTGAGGTGTTTCTGCGACGAATTCCAAACACCACCAGTAAGATGTTGCGGTTAATTTCTTGTCTGCGGCTTCAAGTATAAATATTTCTTCGGTTCCGCTGTTTAGTATTACAGTTACAACCCCGGAAAACCTGTCGGTGGAATGTCTCCAGGGATATGTTGTGAAGATTTCAAATTTAGCGGTTGAAAACACAGACAACCTGTACACACCAGTAGCTGTTGCTGTATATTTGATAGTATTATTTTGTCGGGACCATGTTGCAAATCCCGATGATACCGTGAATACGATGTTGGTGATATGCCCGGGAGTAACTGTAACGGGGACTTTAATCAAACTGGTTTTGTTAACGATCTCAGGAATTCCCGATACGATATCCTGCTGTGTTTGTTTGATCGTGTCAATGTTGGTTTTGATTTCAGAAAGCTTCATATCGACGACCAAAGGAGCTCCAAAGAACTTATTCACGGTCTCGTCGGTTTTTTGATAATTTCTGCGAAATCTTGCAAACGCGCCCACGTGAACATCATACTCTGCCCGCAACGTGGCTAGTTTACCGTCAATGGTGTCTACGTATTGTTTGTTTGCGGCATCTTCGGGACCTTCCGGATTTTTTAGAACGGTTATTTTGTTGCCGTTCATGCTGAGTTCACCTGTCATTGTATCACCGGTCTTCGCTACACGCTCCTTTGCGACTTTTCGTGCATCATCTCGCAGCATCGCAATTGATATCGACGAATCTCTGATTCTGCCGCTGTCAGTGAATACAACGATGTTGTCCGTGACAGCTCCAATAACCCTGCGAATTATGTCATTCCACTTAATGTTACTGGTTCTTAGCTTGCCGTGCCTGTCCTGAAAAATAACAACCTCATCTGGGTCTATCCCGGTTAGATTTAAAAGATCATCAATTTCATCTTTGGTCGCATACTTCAATAAATCAACGTCTTCGCGGCGCTCCTTGGATCTGCTTGATCTTCCGTAAATATCAACCATTATCTGTTATGGGGTTGTTTAAATTTGGAAATCATTGATGATTTTTCAACGTGTATTCATGCACGACTTTATGAGGAGGAATCGCTGGATGTTTTGTTATCGCGTCAAGAACATTCAAAACCTCTTGACCACATATCGGAGGATCGGTTAGTGTTTGTGTTGGTAACGTTGACTGCCAAACTGGAATTGAAAATCTTTGGACGTACCTGAGAAACTCAACTGGCGGTGCTAGCCCGTACGAATCGAAATAGATAATTCCACGCGGATCGATCGCGTAAGCAACCCAATGAGTCCCAGGGCCTTCTCGGTTGTCGAGATTAATAATTCCTGTTTCTGGATTATTCGGTCGTGCTGGTAATTCATCTCGCATAAATACACCTTTGAAGGATTTTATACGTAATTGTTTAGCAGCATTAAGTAAATCAAAATTACTCGCTGGAAGCTTCAACAGCAGAGACTGCGTCGTTGGAAGTGTTTTCAAAACTTTTTTGGGTACCATGACGCCGGAGTTCCAGGTAGTCTTAGACCCGCTCCGTATTGTTCCACTGGAAGTTTTAAACGATTGGGCTGAGGCATAGTTGTCTTTCGGGGGCGTCTTGTTGGTTTTTGTGTTCTTGTTTGTCTTTTTTTTAGACTTTCCTTGTGTAAAATTCCTTTTCCGGTTACTTTCTTTAGTGCCATTCCAGCAGCGGTTCCAACTGCACCGAGTGCTGCGGCTTTTGCTACAGCTGGTGCTGCTGCGGCAATCAACGCCGGGATTGCTGCGAGAAGAGGAAATATTCCACCGGTTTTAACCATGTCGCTGACAGCTTTTGGAGAAAAATCAAGTCGAACACCGGTTTTTGATTCCAGTGCCTTATTAAAATGTTTGAGCTGGGTCGTAGTCAACGACAGTCTGTTTGGACCACCAACAAGTTGATCTCGCTTTAACGTTATTGATGTCCCGCATGTGCTTGCGTTCTTTGATTGCAATTTTTTCGTCTGACCTCCGGTCAAGGTAACATTAACGTGACTGTATGACATTATATTTCAGAGATTGGTCTAATTGTCTACATATTTTCCACTGGAGCATCGATGACTCTCATTCGTCCGCCAACACCTTCAAGCAACATTGATTTATCAGAGAGTATAACAGCAATTGCTCTGAAACCAGCGGGCCCCTGAAGTACGACTGGAGGTCCGGCCGCATCAACTGCTGCAGGTGGGAAATAGCCCACGTTAGCCTTGAAGTGTATATCAACGACAGATTGTTTGGTTAAATCCATATGTTCCAGAGAGAAGTAATAAATCGGATACCGCGATATGAAATCCAACTGAGATATCTGTAGACCGGTATCAATATTTTGATCACGTCCCATAAATGTCAGCAGACGGTGATACGCACGTGCAACCTTATTCTCGTCAAATTCTATACGTATATCTTCGGACGGTTCTTGATGTCCGTTTACACGCAGCGAAACCCCTCTGACCTGAAGTTTGTCAAATGCCATAGGGTTTCTTGTTTGATCGTTTAATCTCTTATTTTCTTGGAATGCAACGAAAATATGTCGTGGCGCTGATACTCCCTGCTGTGATGATATATGCCACGTAAAATCCCCCGTTCCGGAACCGGGAATGGAATCTGTTGTTGTTGTCAACCATGATATTAATGATTTACCACCTGAGTCCATGAAAGAGAGTAGCCGTTGCTCTTCAGTGATCGATGGGGACATCACTGGCATCCACAACGCAAGCTTGGATAATACTACTTTACCATGAAGTGCTTTAGTTGCGGAAACATTAGCGCCCGGACCGTGCCAGATAGCATCATTGCTATCACCTTTTCTGACAAGTACAACCGTATGATTGGCTCCAAAAATAACCTTTCGGACACCTCTGCAAAATCCAAAGATGTGAGACAGCGGAATTGCACACGAAAATTTTCCGTCATCTGATAACATTGCTTTGCGCGCTGCAAATCCCAGATTGTAATTAGGGTTGGGAAATGATAAATCTTCTATGTCGGCAACATCAGCAGGGGGAACAGCACGGTCTTTTAGTCGTCTTACAATACTGGGTCTATGATCCGGATAATCAGAATTATCCTTAGCGAACATCATAGTCGGACCGGCTGATCTGGTGTAATCATCTGAGTATCTCGCCAATCCGATAATTGTTGTGGCAACGTCGACGTTATCCTGAATTGTTTCAATTTCTCTCCCGTCAATGCTATATGAAGCACTTTTGAACAGCGCCATGATGCCGTTGTTAACAAAACCAGCTTGGTCATTTGCTCCGTATGCTGTGTCATCGTTTTTTGAAATCCTACCTTCGACTTCAAGAAACGCTTCCGCGGGCAGGAAATATCTGATTGTATCCTGAACTCGTAATTCAATTCGGCTCGGCTGATTGGGTGCTGTTGCTTCGTAAGAATAATACTGATAATCACGCACAGATTCATCTTTAAGCGTTGGTGCATCCATGTCGAACGCTGGATCAGATACACGTTTAAACATTATATAAAATTATTGTCGTCTAAAACGAAGACCACTTCCTATCAGGCTCGTATTTATTTGTTGGGGTACTTGGTTTACTAGCTCCGCAAGTTTTTGATTCGCGGATTGATTTATTACTTTACTGACATCCGCGGGCATAAGTTCAGTGCTCGGCAATTTTACTGGCGGTGGTTTAACCGCTTTTGGTCTACGTGCTAACCGTAACAGTCTGTCCTTGATTGACGTGAATGCCCTACCCGCAAGATTAACAAATGCTCCAGGGGCTTTATCCTTGACAATATCAATCGCTTTCATCGACAGTTGTTTCGCAATCGGTAACGCCTTAGGGGCTATCCTTGAAAACAAACCCGTAACAACATCACCGAGACCATCTCCGTAGGTTGCTCTGTAGACCGGTAATCGTGAATTTACTACTCTGACTGGGCCGGGTCGAGTATCGTGTATGATCATTTTATTTAATTGCTGTTTTCTCTAACTAAAATTATTAGTCGCTGTAATAACCATCTGCGAGTTCATTAACAAGTTCACGGTAGATGCCGATATCCATGATACCACGCTGAAATAGTCGTTGACAGATATCAGCCGCTTCATTAATTATTTCTGGTGAGTTATTTCCGGCACGTTTTCCTCCGATGAGCACTTCTAACCGAGATACATCATCGACGATATTATTAGGACAAGCAATAAAACCAGACCCAGTTTTAGGTTCAAGCATCCCCAATTCTTCAAGAACATCCCCCTCCGGAAGATCAGAGAAAGACGGCGCTGGTTTCTCTTTTTTAGGTCTTCCTTTTCGTTTAAGTGGTTCAGGTGGCGGTGATTGATCTCTCTCTGCGGTAACTTTCTTTTGCATTTCCTTCGCTTGCATTTTCGCGATTTTTTTTTCTTCCCTTATTTTTTCTGCTTGATCTTTCAGCAATTTATTATACCCAATTATACCTGTTTTTATATAATTATAAGTATCATCACCTTTAGATATTCGGGAATAATCTCGATTTACTTTATGCACATAATCAGCCCACTCGGATTGAGACATACCCTTGACAGCTTCTGGTTTTAGAAATTGGTGTCTGCGACGATAATTATCAACAATCCAAACAGAAAAATCTCTAAGCTCATCTACGGTACTCAGTGGAATACTTTTTATTTCGTCGATACCATCTTCGGTAAATTTTTTAAGAAATGTTTCCTTGGCAGTTGCAAGTAGGCCTACTGCACCTGGATCAGCTGCGGCTGGTGGTTCACCAAGTATTGCTTGAAGCAAACCCCGCTCTGGTTTTCCGCCCTCAATTGCAGCCTCTTCTTCAGTTCGTCCTTTGATAGCAGTTAAAACCTTTCCAGTGACTGCAGTGATAGGTTTAAATAATTCCCCTGTGGTCGTTGCGAAACCTTCCTTTACTTGCTGTCGTTGCTGTAATTTTTCTCTGACAGAATCTCGTACAGGAAGAAAGTTTTTGATTGCTTCAAGTCGTTCTCGAGCTAGTCTAGCGGAATGTGCTTCTCCGATGTTGGCCATTATTGTTAACTTAAATTTTTAATTCACAACAGAAATCCTAAAATGATTAGCAGCAGAGAGACTACGCCACCAACGTCGTCGTCGACGTCACCCCGCGAAGAATCTATTTTTTATAGCGAGTTATCGCTGTCGAAATAACCCCGTTAGCCAGAAAAGAGGATTTAGTCATCATAGTTTCTGGCTAGAAGGGTTATTTTTGTGAAATAAGACCTTCTATCAGAAGAGTTTTTGATAGATGGTCCTGTTGGACGAAAAAGTTGGTGGGCCCAGTCTCTCTGCTGCTAGCTTGAAAATGAACAAGTCTACACAAAACATCTAATGGTCATATATATAAGAATGTCCACATTAGCAATGGCATACACCATCAGGATGTAAATGTCCACACATATACTTGGTGGTCTGATATATTTCATTCTGAGAAATATACATGAGCCTTTGCATAAGTGTGGGCAGAAAATCGAGTACCTGTACTTAAGTGTACATATACATATGTTATACGTCGAGGTTGTCTGGATATTGTTTGTGTGGATATGTGCATGTAATTGAACATCTGATAGGTAATGTGCGCTAATACATACATCAGGCTATGTTGACATGTTTATAATTTGGATAGACTTTAAAATGAGCTTATGTGAATATCCTTATAGGCTGACCATAATTTGCATGTCCTTCGGGTAGTGTGTTGACGTATATATGTAGTGTGTGTGTGTGTGTGTGTGTGTGTGTGTGTATTGGATTTTTAACGTAACTTTATCAATTTTTCAGTCATATCGCTACGATGTCTGCAGTGTGACAGTTTATAGTTATGTTTATACTGGCGCATCATGGCGCAGACATGTAACAAAATGTTCCACCCAGTCACATTATTAACCTGACACCTGGCCGACCAGTCCTAACACTAATATCTTAATGCTGAGCGCCAAACGAGGCAGCTGCTAGTACCAGTTTTATAAGTCTTGGTATGACTTTGCCGGGGTTCGAACCCGCGACGTCCCGCATCCGAGGCGGACGTTCTGACATCTAGACCACCGGAGCGGTCTATGCATATATATATACTTGAGGTTATGGGGACATAGCTTATGTAGACATGCCTATATATACGTTATACATTATAAATATCACATGTCAAAACAAGCAAAACCCATGTATAATCACGTATAGTATATGCATATGTCTACATACGTACTTGATGATCTGATATAATATGGATCTTCTCACATATAAACATCGGTTTATGTGGACACCTTTATATTGTGGATATATTGAAATCCATCAGATGATCAATGGCTTATATGGACGTACACTGTACTTTAAGTTATGGGGCAATTGCTTGTGCAGACATGTTTATGTATATAACAATTAGATATGAAATGTGTACTTGTACATATAAGAGATTATACGCAAGCATTTTAATTTGAACGTGTTCATATACATACCTGTACATGTTTGTCTGGATTTAGGCACCAGATATATGATGTGCACTTGTACAAAGAAGAGGTTATATGGAAGAAATTTTTGTCGCACTGTATCTACCCTTCATACTTACCTAGAAGTATGTATGGAAAGTTGTAAATACAAATATATTTACGACTGGAAGGAGGTACGTGGCTGGAAAAGTCTTGGATTAAACACGTGGAAACAAGTGCTCACTACGCCAAAAACGTGTGACTGACGAAATCATTTTTCTGAAATGTGGATATTTTTTTTAAATATCGTGAAACATTAAACATGTACAAAATGTCCTACGTTCTTGGTGACTGTCTCATAATTTTTTCAAACTACTCGAGAGTTTTTGCTTCTGCCTCCGTTCTCAGTGATTGACGAAAGGTCATATCATTAAAGATGAGAGGCACGTTATCGTCGCTATCTCTTTAGCATATTAATTGTTGAACCAAGTGGTTTAGCCATAAATGCACATGACAAATGTGTGCTTGAACACAAATCACTTCTGTTCTTCGTCCTCCTCAAGGTATTGTATGGTACTACAAACAATGTCAATCGTAGTACACCTTATCAAAAGAACGTCAAGCAGAATTAATTTAGCTTTGCAAAAGGAATTCCTTGCAAAAAGGATGGAATCGTGTCGGATTCTAGGTTTTTTTTAAAAAAATCTCGATCTCTTTGATGACATGTTAGTCGAAGATGAGGAAGAAATTCAACTTTGCTTTACTCGAAAAGAACATCATGATGCCGCTATTATCTACATTACTCAAAATTTATTTCAACTAAGAAAAACGCATCTCACCATCAGTCGCATGGTTCATTATGTTTAAAACTCAAAGAGACAAATTTTAAGTGGAAGTATGGCTAAACAACTAGGAACATCTTTGCTAGATTACGCTTATAATAATGCCACTCAATTGCCACATGTGTACTTACTGGTCGATTTGAAACCTATCACTCCAGATAGTTTTATTTACTGATCGATTTGAAACCTATCACTCCAGATAGTTTTACTATTAATTTGTCTCACAATTGCCCTTAAAAGGAAGTTTCCAGTCATATTCACAACGCTTTCCTTGTTTTTGTCTGGGTAAGTATATAAAAACACCATTCATTTTTTTCCTCTCTGACAGTATTCAACATGACTTCCATTTATTCTCAGCTTCCTGAAAAATTGATTCCAGCAATTTATTATGTATGCACTAGTAGTGAACAAAATGCACATGTGTATTCTAATTTCTAAGAATCTGGTCTCAAAGAAGTGTTATAATGGCTATTTTTTTTGTTGTTGTTGTAAGGTTTAACGCCATTTTTCAGCACATGATAGGCCATACATGGCGGCCAGTATTAACGGTGGAGGAAGAACCCGGGAAAACCCCGGAAAGAACCACCGACCCTCGAGAAGCTACTGGCAAGCTTCCTCACATACCCACATTGGCCGAATCCGAGACTCGAACCTACGCAAACAGAGGTGAGATGGCAGTGATCCATAACGGAGAGAGCTTTATACCACTCGGCCACTCGGGGCCCCGTTTTGATGGTTAAGTTTGACAACACGTCAATTACCACAGGCAAGCTTTACGTTCAGCATCTGACACAAAGGAATTTTTCTTTCTTTTTCTTTTCTTTAAACATAAAGTAGCTTTGTCGAAACAGGACGTTCCAAAAATCAATACTCAAAAGCCAGAAACAAATCATCTTAAAACCTTTTTAAAGTACTCTTTAGGAAGTGTCATTATGTGCTTGCTTCCAAGATGGAATCATAATACTGTATTAAAACCAAAGCATCCCAAAGACAAACAAACAAAGAAGAGAAGTGCAATGAATTCATACTCTGAATCAACTTCTTAATAACAGAGAGATACAATTTGTCGCTGACGGCATTACACAATCCACTTTTTCTAATCGTTTTAATATTCGATTCTCTTCCCGTTGCGTTTAATCCGCCAAAATTTTTTATCATAGGATTTTTCAAACCGTGTCGTGAAAATCGGTGTCAAATCAACAATGATGTCATCAACCGTCCTAAGTTCCCTGATTAAACTGTTCATATCAAATTTTGCACCCCTCCAGTACGATCGGAATTTATTTAAAATTGTATTGTAAATGATAAAAGCGTACCTGGTACTTTTATTTATTTATTTATTTTGCTTCTATTTTGGGTTCGATTCTTTTGAGAATCGTCTGCATCATTAATCTACATCCGGATAATACCAACATGAGAGGATTTGCTTTGGCACCTGTCGAGACTACCCCGACTGCCGTCACAGCGATCAGTCCTACTGATAATATCATTAAATTTCTACGGTAATATCGCTAATGACGTTTAAACATAAAGACTTTCCGGTGGTAATAGCGGTATTAAGACTCAAATTCTTTTCTGTCTTCCTGTGGAAGATTCTCATCGACGTGATTATAACCCCAGTAGATTTTTCAAAGATGATTTGATAAAACACAGGAACTTGATCGAGTTACGTCAGGTATTTGCTGGCATCTAAATTTCGGTCTTCAATGATTTTTCGCAACTCTGCTGTTGCCGATGGAAGATACTCAAAATTATTTCCTCGGATTCTGGTTATTTCACAGAGCAAATCCGCATTAAAAAAAAAAAGAAAAAAGAAAAAAAAAAAATTTACTCGCTCGTTCAGCGATTCTAAATAATCGACAGCAGCGCTAACTTTATCGGGACTCACCGGTGAAGCCCATGAGTGTAAAACGATGATGTTGAAGGCTTCGGTCATTTTGTGTGCTTCCCGTCTAGTGGGGCCCTCCTCTTACCTTCATGAGCGTGTCCGCATCTTTGTACTCTATACCGAATTGATGGGAAATATTATTCTATTCAAATAAGTGCGTGACTTTTTATTCCTGAGAATTTTTTTAACGACGACCTTGTTCATGCATCAGTGATATTTATTTTCTGCGCGCCTTCATCTTCATAGGTGCGAATTTACGTCTTTTACAATATCCAGTTTTCACGATGGCATCCACGACGCCCGATTGAAATTCATGGATGATCATTTTAACAATTTTCTTTATTATTTTCGCTAATCGAGTAGATTCTCTGCCGTTGCAAAATGTAAAGAAAGCAAAAATTTAAAGAAAGCAAAATTTGTCGATGGCCTCTGGTAATTGCTGATGCCGCATTCGACTCACAGACACCAAGGATAAAGACTAAGAATCCTCCTGAAATTCCTAGTGCGCACCAGCATGCAATGTTTTATCTGAATTCCTCAATTTGTTAATAGCAGCGTATAACCCAATGGTTGTTTTTAGCACATGCATACCATTTCCAGCGTAAGAAGCGTCCTGATGGTATGAATTATCGAATAATAATTAGTACAACTCGATGGCGATCCTGATAATTTCGGCCATCTTATTTTGTGCTAAATCATCTAAAGTAAAACTTTTAAAAGAACTTAAACCGGGATAAGGGGATTGTGCTGTTAACTCCGTCAGTGCAAACGCAAAATATTTTGCTTTTAAGTACGGCACCTGAAATTCTAGCGTGTGCAGTCCGATGGCTATTGTACCGTTATAGAGCACATCCACACTGCTATCCTCCTTGATACCGTCTAATCTCCAAGTTAAAATACATTCAATACCCTTACGCCGTCCTCGCACATGAAATTTCCAGATGGAGACGGGTGTGGGGACTTGGACGTGTATACAAAACTTAGAGGTGACACCAGAATTGCGCACCAGAGTAAACGCTACATTAAGTAGTCACGGATTCAGCTCCAGTCAGGAAATGACAAGGACGCATGGGAATGCAGGTCCGTGACGGATCTAATATCCGTTACTATCAGCACCAGGCCGACTTTGTCTCACAGATAAAATTACCCATCGCTTCTAAACAAGCTGGTAATAGTGGGATAGAACTCGATATGAAATCGCAGAAATTCTAAACCATATTATACCGGGACTTTCTGTATAAATACGATGATCGGAAATTGAGCTGCAATTTCTGTATAAATCTGATAATATTGTATATAAAAAAAAGTATTGATAGTTTCTGAGGGAATTATTAAATAAAGACGATGTCGCTCGACGATACTACATTGTTATCTGATTCTCGCTCGGTGAGTTCCACACCCAGATAAAATCCTCCGCTAAAGTTAGAGCATAAATCCTTTTACGAGATGCGTTAATTTCGCTGAAATCTGGAACAGTTGTTTTTAATATTACCGATAAAAATAACCCATTTCATTATGCTTCCGAAATCCTATAAGTCGGATAGCAAACCATCACAATACTTCCTGGTGGTTATAACATTAACGATGTTGCGGCGGAAATTTCCCGGTATATCACAGCAAAGGGTCGTAATGCGTCGATATTAAAATTAAACCGAATTATTCAACATTGCATACCAGGATCAACCTAACTGAAAATAATATAGTAAAGTTTGATTTACCGCGCACGATTAGGTATGTGCTTTATTTTGCGGCTGAGGTTATTATGGGCAACGACGTGTACGAAGGGGAACTTCTGATTAATAGTACCTATATCAACAGTTTATTAATTAACTGTTCGATCGCTCAAGGACCTTTATCTTCTCTTGGTGCTGCCTCTAATTTGATTTATTCCACAGCGATTAATGTGCCTCCCGGGTCGCTAATACAAATGCGACCTAATCCGCTTATTTACTATCCCGGCATAAACACGTGAATTTTGAAATTGCTTCATAGTTCGCATACCAATCCGGCAATGCCATGGATAACAACGAGAGAAACACGTACTATCTGCATCTGAGGCGTAAACGCATCTGACGTAAGCGTCTTCAGGCGTAAATGCCTCTGATGTGCAAGCACGTCATATAAACGTTTGTAAAGGATAATGTTATAATACATGAAGCTAATGAGAAATACAAATATATAATTTATTTGGATTCCAATAATTAATATGATTGGGCGATGTCACAACCGATGCCTACAGCAAATTTCTCGTGGATGAATCCAGAAGGTTTAGTGGTGAGAGAGGACATGATTAGCCCTCATACGCTGCAGTTAGAGCGTCTTACAGTGTGAAGGAAAAACATCTCAATTAGTACCTAACGTAATGAAGAAAAATCAGTACGTCATTCATTACAAAAATCTCAAGTAATGTTTGTCTTTAGGAGTGGAGTTAATAAGAATTCATTGTGTGCTCAGATTTGAGCAGAGAAAGAGGTTAGAGACCTATATTAGTTTTAATACTTCAAAAAGGACTTTAGTCACAAGCGATTTGGAACAAGATTTATTCAAGCTTATAAATAAGTCAGTGTTTGGAAAAACTATCGAAAATATTCCAAAGTGCGTAAATGTCGAGTTGGAGAATGATGTGGCGCGAAGAAATAAATTAACAGTTGATCCTACACTTGTCAGATGAAAATCTTTGATGAAAAGTTTGTAGCCATCCACAGGAAAAAGAACCAAGTTGGTGATGAGCAAACCCATCTATTGTGGTTTTACGGTATTAGAGTTATGCAAAATCCCCATTTGTGATTTTCAGTATATCAAATATAGTTATGGTAATAAGGCTAAATTGTTGTTTACCGATATGGACAGTTTATGTTATGCAATTAAAACCGAGGATGTGTGCAAGGACATTCTCTCAAACAAACATTTATTCAATTTGTCTGATTATCCTAAAACAAGTTAATTTCACACTGATTCCACACACAAAAAAGTCATCGGAAAATTTAAAGATAAAACGAATTCAGTGATTATAGAGAACTTTCTCGGGTTAAGAAGTAAAATGTATTCAGACAGATTTACAGGTGGGGATATAAAAAGATACATACCGAAAGGAGAAGAAAAAGTGTCGTTAATAAATCACTGACGAATGATCATTTTTCGGCAGCGTTATGTGAAATTTATGTTTTCTCAAATGAATACGATCAAATCGAATTATCACAACATATTCGCATACTCACTTCACAAAGTGGGTTTATCAAATTACGATGATAAATGATATATTTTTGATGATGGTGTTAACACTTTGGCATATGGCCATTAAGACATCAGAGGAAATGTTAAAGACGTTTTACTGAATGTTATAAACACCAGCAGACGACAGCACTGATGATCGGGGTTGTGGGGAAAACACGGATCAAAACGTTATCGTTTTGTTCGGAACCACCTCAAGGCATTTAAACATATCATATTTTGTGTTCGGAACCGCCTTTTCCTAACAATGAATTCAGCATAAACAAAAGAGGTAGTCGAGCTATGAGGAAAAAGCAGATCCGAAAACAAAAGGTGTGCTCGAAACCGCCTCAAAAACACCGATTCAGGATATAAAATATCATATATTTTATGTTCGTAACCGCCCAAAAAGCAGGTTCAAGACATAAAATATCATTGGGTGCATTGTATAGACCACTCCTGTCCACAAAGGGACTATTCAAATTTCATATCCATTTTAGGCATTAGTAGAAGTAGTGAATAGGGATACCCTAGCGTCAATGGGATTAGCATTACAAAAAGCCGTGGGACAATTTAGCATCAATGGAAATTTAACATGGGAACAAATCGTGGGACAATCTAGCGTCAAGGGAAATTTAATATGGGAATAAATCGTGGGACTGTCTAGCGTCAAGGGAAAATGGAACAGGGTCGGGACCCTATTTTAATATGGTCCCGACCTGATGGGTCTATGGAAATGGAACAGGCGAAAAAATTGAAACAGGGAGGGGTCTCTATTTTTTTTAAATAAAAAAAAATATAAAAAGGGGTAGGCAATTGAAAGTCTATCTCTTTTCGAGAGATGTGGGTGGCCCTGAAAAGGGCCTTTGGGTTTTCTTCTTCTAATTTCTTCTATTTCTCCACCAGCTTCTTATTTTCTCTCCTACACTTTTTCTCTTTTTTCTTCCTCCTTTTTTTTCTTTCTCTCTTCTTTCTTCCTCTTCTCATTTTCTTCTTCTTTTTCAATTTTTTCGTTCCATTCTCTCATCCTTATCCGTTCCTCTTCATCCTCCTTCTCCTCCTTTATTTCTTTTAACAGATCACTGATGATGTCCTTCAGTTTTCTTAAATTGTTGATCTCCATCTTCACTCGATGGGGACTATAAGAATAGTGATCCTCGTTTAGGTTAACCAACATTTGCTCCATCATACCCAAATTGTCCTGGACGTCTTGCAATTTTTTCATTTTATCAAGATGGTTCGAAGCCATCTTCTTTTTATTCTTTGTAGAATGGCGTGAACGACGAATACTGTGGGTTCTTATAGTTAAAGCGCGGACGTGATGGAAAACATCCCCTAAAATCCAAAAATTATTTTACCTAGATCATCACTTAAAACGCGCGGACGTGAAAGAAAACATCCCCTACTTTTCTCATCTCATATTATCTACTATTCACATACGCGAAGCAGCAATAAACAAACCCCCAAATCTACTATCCACACACGCAAAGCATTAAAATGAAACCCAAATCTAATATCTAAACAAACCAACTTAAGCGCTTACAAAATCCAATAATCTACTATCCACACAAACGTACATGAGCGCTTACAAACATAAACACATACACTCGCACTAGGAAAAAAGAGTCAGTGTTTATATTCACACTACTCTACATACACGCATTGGCAAATCGATTACTATTTCTTTTCTAAAGGTTTGGGTAGCCCTGAAAATGGCTGTTTTTTTTTTTTTCGTTTTTTAAGAACTCCAGGGCACCTGGTTAATGATGGCACCTTCTAGGTCTGGCACCACACACACATCTCCGACTCCAGTCTCCTTTCACTCTTCTTTTGACTGGGGGCGCAGAGGGAGGATGATTGGCTTCAGCACCCCAATCCTCTGTCTCTGGAATATTGTACGACATCCTCTCTCCTATTTTCTTTTCCTCCTCTTCCCTCTGTCTTCTCTCCTCCTCTTCCTTCTTTATTCTTCCCTCTTCTACTATGGCCTCCGCTGCCAGTTCATTTAACAGGTGCCTGGCATATTTCAGATGTATCTGGAGTTCAAGAAGTTTGCTTATTCTGGTATTCATTGTCTTGTTAACGAATGAACAGGGTAGCTTGACTGCCAAGCGATTTTCAATTAATAGTTAAAGCGCGGACGTGAAGGAAAACATCCCCTAAAACAAAATTTATTTTACCTAGATCATGACCAAACAACGCGCGGACCTAAAAGAAACACTCACTTTTTTATACTACCCATTACTGATTTAAAAATTTTCATTAATCACTTCAATATACTATCCACATACGCAAAGCAATCAAATCAAACACCAAATCTACTCTCCACGCACGTCAAACAGCAAAAAAACATTATCATTATCCACACAAACGTACTTGATCTCTTACAATCACAAACACATACACTCACACTACAAAAGAGTAAGTGTTTATATTCACACTATTCTACATACACACATTGGCAAATCGATTGTTATTTCTTTTCTAGAGTATTGGGTAGCCCTGAAAAGGGCTGTTTTTTTGTGTGCGAAGTTGGAGCTAGGGCGATCTTTTAGTTTCATAGAATGCGACGTCCTCTGACGATAGACTTTCTGACGATAGGTCTGCTTCTTCGGAAAGAGAAGAAGAACTCTTTGGTGTCGATACGACAATCGACAAAGCCTCTGTCAGGTTCAGGTTGCTGCTGCTGCTGCTGCTGTTGCTGTTGTTGCTGTTGCTGCTCTCTCTGCTGTTTCTGAAGTCTGTCCATTCTTCTTTCTCCCTGTTCATTTCTTCTCTAAAGAGCTCTTCTATCAGGTCTTCAGTGACTTTTAACATTCTCACATTCTCTGTCTCTTCAGGCTTCGGTATCAGACTGTGTCTGACCCTATGCAAATTCACGTAGGCTTCGTTTAGCTTAGCTAGTTTGGAGCACATCTTCTTAGGAAGATGAGTCGACAATGGATGGTTAGACTGGAAACTGCCCCGGTTTTTAAAGTCAAAGCGCGGACGTGAAGGAAAACATCCCTCTACGGTTTTCGAGCCGCAACGTTCAATGAGTGTCATGAGAGGGATAGTAAGACGTCAAAGAGCATGAATCAAGATTCCTATAGCCAAACAAACCACAAAGGCGTTTTTTTCTTCAAAACACAACATTTTTTATTCAAAATCACTTAACACTAACAAACAACTCTAACATTTTTAACAATAATCCAACAATATAACATCAAACATTTTTTCAAATCACAAACATTCTTTCAACTAACACATTATTTTGGACAGGGCTGACAACGTTGTGAATGAAATTGTGATTTCCACTGTTGGAAGTCATTAGGCCATTGATGGACACTACGTTTCCTAGCTTGAGACAAAAGATAAGCATAATGGTCACAAAACGATTGATCTACTTTCACACCGTTTCTTGAAGAAGAACGAGGATCAAAATGAGTCACTAAATGTTCTAAAGAATAGCCCAGGCTGCGATGATGCAGAAAATACACACAATATTGTCCACACACCAAGGAATCTGTGCCTTGTAATTTCACATTATTGAATCGGGTGGTCTGAGCATTTCTTCTCATAAAGTCAATGATATCGTCTTCCAAAGGAGGCAATCCATACGAATCGAAATATTCCACACATCCTTCTTGAGGAAAGTAGACGGCTACCCAGTGGGTTCCTGGGAGATGACTGTCGTCCGTGTTGATCACATAAGTTTGATGGTCTTGAGGTTTGCGATGAGGGAGTTCATCTTTAGCACAGACGACAGGATTCCAAGAAGCCGTGTACGAGCTGTGGTTCAAAAGGTAATAAAGTTCCCAGGTATCCATTGACAAGTGTGTTTTTTTTTCTTCTTCTTCTTCACAGGTAATAATAAGTGATCAATTCGATCCTGACTTTTTGCTTGAAAATGTCTGACAAGTAAAAGGCGTTTAGCTTCGTCTCCCCACTCTGATTCAGAAGAGCTTCGATACGATGGATCTCTTGAGTGGTTAATGGTGGACAAGAATGTTCACGCAAGTCTTTATACCACTGATGCAACACGACTTCGTCCGAGATGAGACTCCAAGCTTCGTCCAGATACTCGTTCAATTTTTCTTCTTGACTCAGCATCAGGCATTTATCGTGTTGAATTTGACTGGGATGATCGTTTTGACATCCATAGCAATCTTTTTTGATCAATTCCGTCATTGTTTCGACCAAGTGTTTGGCAAAACAGGAGACTAAATGGGCTTCTTGTTCTGGCCATCTTGACTTCATCATGATAACTTCTTCCCCGGTCTCCTCACGTTCCATCTCCAAAGTTTCTCCACTAGGTAAAGAGGGATAACAGTCTTCCATGGCTTCTAATAGTCTAGAATGACTTCTCTCAAACTGTTGATTTCTATGGTATTGTCAAATTCTGCATACAGGAGGGCGTTCACTGTGTGATCTGGAGGTGGATTTGCAAACTGAAGTTCCACACCAATCTGACCCGATTTTATAGGGTGGAAATGTCCCTCGTCGCTGCCTTGGTCTGGAGTGAAATCGAAAGCCCACAAAGCGTAGCCTCCTGCATAATCCTCGTACGTAATACCGTGACTGGTGTTGGTTCCTAACTGTCCCGTGGCTTCGTACAGGTACAAGTACGATCTCAAATAATTCTTCGCGACACCAAAGTTGGGCTCAAAGGGTCGGGTACACAAGGTCTTGCCGTCGCGACTGACTCCGATCTTGGACACATTGTAATGTTGAAACTCAAAAGGATTTTGATCGTAGGTTCCGTTGAAGGCTGAATTCCTGACGATACCAACAATCAAACGTTTGGGTAACTGTCCTTGGAACAGATGATCTTCGATCATAGATCGCTGTCCAGCGGGAATGGTGAACGTTTTCACTTCTACACGTCGTATCGGATACTTGGCGGTCGTTCTGCTCAACGTGTGACTGACGTCGTTTTCCACTTTAGGTAACACTTCCATACCACGCACATAAAGTCGGGCTTCCTGAATGATAGTTTTGTTTTCATTGGCATGAGCCATCAAATGGAAAGCGGCACTGCTACGATTCAGTCTCAGACGGATATCCACCCCGTTCAGCAAATACTTTTCTTGTAACCACATGTCCAAATGCAAACGATCCATCAGTTCTAAACTTCGCCCTTGCAGAATTTTCTTACGACGGTCGTTAAACCCCACATTGTGAGGATTGTCATCTTCTGTCAGGACTGTGCCGCTAAACGTGGCTACACCTGCCGTGTCAGGTTTCCATACCACGCAAGCATCCAGATGAGTATTCTTGGCTTCTTTTCCGTACGTCAAGAGATTTTCCAGGTAGGCACGATATGGGTAAGTATCCATGCTGCTGCTGACCAGTTTGTTATTCAAGTACAAGTCCACTTCGCTGAACAAGGAATGCATGAAATTTTTCACAGGAGCTACTCTAGCATCGCCTCCTGGATTGGTGTTGTCCGTTTTGATCACTTTCACTTTCAACTACAGGTAACTGCTATTCAGATCGATGTAATCTTCGGGCTGTCCTTTGATTTCAAACTCGATGGGAGCGGAATCCGTCAAAGAGAAGACGGGATGAAATTCCACCCACTGGGATTCATGCATCGTCATCATAGTGGGTGGCATGGCAAACAGATCCAGTTCCGACTTGGAACAAGCGCAAGACTCTCGATGCATCATTTTTTTTCTTTTTCCTGTTTCTCAATAATTTAATAATCGAAAACGTCTAGGTCTCGAACGGTTCTTCTTTTCTTTGTCTTTCTAGCTTTAGACGTGTGAAGTCTGGTGAAAGGGTGTTTTCTTCGTCGTCTCTTTCTGCCTTGTCCTTGCTGAATGCCTGACTCAGTAGCGTGCAGGGCATTTATAGGTGTGTCTCGTCGGCCCAAAAGGTCTTTACCCGTTTGCAGCAAGACATTTTTGCCTGCCCTCATGAAAGCTTCTTTGGGGTTTTGTTTGTCGATGATGACATTTTGGAGAAATTCTTTGCCTTGTGTCAATGCCGCATCTTTCAAGGCGTGCAATCCGCGTGTCACCATCGGTTTCAACACCGGAGCCACCGAACGAAAGGCCGATTTTAACATATCTCCTAAACCGTGTCCTCGCTGTCGAGCAACCCCTCGGTACACTGGATACATGACTTACGAGTCGTGAGAGAACAGTTTTCGAAAATGGAGTTTCACCGTGACTTTTCCTTTGGTGAATGAAATATTTTGTCCCAGATCTCCTTTTATAGCAATGTTGACCGTGTGCAAATACGAATTGCTGACAGGCAAATAGTGAGGATGTACAAATTCGCGGTGGACGTGATAAGTGTTTCCACCTTCCTCGTCAGCGGCCGTGGCAGAATCCACTTTGAAAGGAATGACACGCAGTAACGGTACGGAGGTGTGTCCCACCACGTTGTACTCCACCACATCGGAGCACACAAAGATCAAATTCAGTCCTTGGTTCAGTTCTACCGGGGAACGAAAAAACTTGGCAAAAGTATCGTTGTCGGAAATGACTGGTAATTCGACTTTTTGTTGTTCTACTTTCTTCCTCAGCTCCATGTCCCGGCGCAACATGGCAAACAATTCAGGACAAAATAAGAAAGACACGATTTCACCCCCCTCAGGAAATTTCATCAGGAAGCGACGAGCTACTTTGTGGTACACCAGGGTGACACTTTTTCTGACACTCTCCAAAGCTTTAAGAAACACGACATTAAATCTGGAGGTAATGGTGCTGACCAAATGTTGACCACTAAAATAATAGCCTGGGGGAACGAACAATTTGTAGGACCACTTTTGAGTTTTGTCATCATAGGTTCTTTGATCATATGTGACATGGGTATTTAAGCACTTTTGCATTTGCTCGTCATGAGCTTCCACCGTAAAAAAAAATTTTGATTGGGAAGGACATTGAGGACCTCGATCGGGTGAATGATTTTCACTAAAGCCACTTCCCAATGGGCTTCGTGATCTAATTGGATGGCCTGAGGTAATTTGACCGTGTAACAGCACAACGTGTTCTTGGGAAACACCTCCATAGAACTGTCACTGGGTTAGGTTAAGTAAAATTGGTTAGGATGACTCATAATTCCAGAGTTCTGTGACTGTCCGAGGGGTTACTGGACGTCAGAGGAGTGTCTCCGCCCAAAATAGGATTGTTGTTGTTGGAGTGGTGACTGGCACTAGCACTGGACACAAGGTTCCCGTTCTTCCCGTTCGAGGAGAATTTCAGGGAGGGATTGGGAAGCAGGTAACCGATGCAACTGCTCAATAAAATGGTCCACAATTGTTTGTCTCCTTGTTGCAAACTCTGACTGACAATGGCTGCACCGATGACACAATACACCACAAAGATTTGGCAGAAAAAGACGATTTGCGTTTTAGGCACATGTTCTCCACACCACACCCACAAGGGTTGTTTTTGTAAATCTTGCAGAGAAGAACTGGGTGAAGGAGTGATAACAGTAGCAGCTGCATCTATGTGAAAGGGCATGATGGTCACTTCTTTTTATAGTCGATGACTTGCGAAGCGTTGATCCAAGAATCAAAACTGGGTGGATATCCTTTCCAACGTACTTTGACTTCTTTGACACGTCGTTTGCCTACTTTACGGGTTCTGCGTTCGAGAATGCTTTCGATGTCGTACACTTCTTCTTTTTTGGTGACACGTTGTAACTCGGGCAAATAAAACGTTCCTTTGAGCACTTCTCCGTTCATGTCTTCCAATTTATAGACGATAGGATGACGGCCATGTACTCGTCCAGTGACACGAAACAATTCGTTAGTCCAGTTAAGTAAGTAACCTTTGTCGAAAGTGCGTTTGGTTTTGCCAATGCGTCCCCAATCTCCTACGGCCAACACTCCACTTTTCTTGGGGACAGCCCTCGTCGGGGACGTACCAAACAGGCGCTCAAACACCAGCACTTCGTTGTCGGGAGTCACCTCTTCGGGGCACGTCCGATGCTTCGATGGTAAGATTGGTTGTACGCTTGCACCAGGTGTGGTAAGATGTCGATGTACTTCAGAATCTGGTGATGCGTAAAATATTTCTACATGCGTTCTTTCAAAGTGCGTTGAAAACGTTCCACGATGCTGGCTTTGGTTTCAGGATTCTCGGTGGCAAAAAAAAGGAATGTCACGTTTCTTTAATTTTTTTTGGAAAGCTTGGTTCAGAAATTCGGTGCCTTTGTCCGTTTGCCATAGAAGAGGGTGACGACCGCTTTGTTTCAACGCTCGTTGCAGGGCTCGCACTAACTCGCTGCTCGATTTGGGAGTCAAGGGTACGACCCAGGCAAAATTGGAAAAGACGTCGATGACACAAAACAAATATTTGTAGCCACGATTGTAGCTGGCCAAATGAGAGACATCGGCTAAATCGGCTTGCAATTGATGATCGATGCCTTCTACTAGGGGGCGACTTCTGGCAAACTTGCGTCGAATGGGTTTGTGTAAAGTGTAGGTAGCTTGTTCTTGTAACCATCGTTGCACTTGAGGTAAACGGAGACTTTTCAGTCGCGTTTTGGCAGCACGATACAATTTTTGAACTCCTGCGTAACCTGCAGGATGGGAGGGATCGTAGTAAATGCTGGCTAACACTTTTTCCATTTTTTGTTTGTTTGTTAATAAGACACCCACTCCTGGAGGATGCTACTCTTTTTCTCTTGGGGTATTTTCTTGGATTGCAATGCTTTGCGTGTGCGACCTAGCAATAGGTGTCGAAGAGGAGGATGTCTGAGCGGGGGATATCGGTTCTTGTTTCACTTCTGTCTTCACTTCTGTCTTCACTTCTGTCTTCACTTTCTTTTTCTCTTGTGATGAAGAAGGGGTGGTCATCATCTTTTTAATCCATCCAATTCTGGAGGTAGGTGGTGTTGTTAACTTGCGTACTTTTTCTGGTGGAGTTTCAAACCCTTCTTCTTCTTCTCCTTTTTCTGTCTTGGTCACTGGTGGTGGTTGTAGAGGTGATGGTGCTGGACTTTTCATCAAGGTCTTAAAATCTTTCAGAGTGGGAAGAGCTGTTTCGTCTGAGGCTTTCTAGTGAAAGAGTTGCAGTCGTTGCAAGAGTTGACCATACTTTTGCTATTTTTCTGTTTCGGACAAATCGTGGCGATCCATCAAGGACTGCAATTCGTGTTGTAACTGGGACATCTCGCTCAAATGGGGATTGGGAGGTAAATGCGGGGTGCGTTGTTCTTGCCAACGATGGTATTCCATCCATCGTTTGTAAGGCACTAAAGCTAGTTTTCGTCCTTCCATGGGTTGTCAGGGGTCGATTCTGAGATCTTGGGACTTCAGAGGCCCCTTTTATCTTGCTCCTACCAGTCCTCCCAACATGGTTCCCAAGACTCCTTTCAGCAATGGGCCTAACAAGAGGGGTAAAATTCCTCCACGTTGGACCAACATCTTCTTCTTTTGACGAAGGGGGATTTTCTTTTGAACCATTTGGCGAAGAACGTGACGATGTTTGCTTAAGGATTGTTTCTGGTGTTTGGACAAAGGGATCGTGCCTTTCAAGACGTTCAAACAACATTCGCACACGGTATCGATGACCTCTTTGGAGGCTGATTGAATGAGTTTTTTTCGTAGGGGTGGAGAAGCTTTGGACAGGACAGATAACATGTCACCATGTTTGACTAAACGAGGAGGCAGTCCTTTCCTTTTCTTTCCTTGGATTTTAGAAGAGGGATGTTTCTTGGACGGTGACATCTTTGAGTCTTCAGGACCAAAAAACACTGATACCCCTACTTGGTCACAGGCCGTTTTTATAGTGGAACGCGTCGCCACTGATTGTCTTTACGTCGTATCAACTTGAGGACAGGCATGACACGTCGTGCAGGGGTACGCAACGGACTAAATCGAGCCAGTTCTTGCTTGGACAAATCCAGTAAACTTTGTAACATGCCCGATCTCTCTTGGACTTTGATTTTGGGAGAAGGTACTTTGTGAGCAGCAGCCACTGCCACTAAATTGGAGGGTCCTGCCACTGGGGAAGTTCTTGGGGTTATCAACAGAGAAGTTCTTGGTGTGATCAACGTCTCCAAGTACTCTTCAGTTCTTGGTGTCATCAACGGAGACTATCGGAGACGCGTTCATCGCCGTTGCAGGTCGTGGTTTGCGAGTGGAAGGTTGCGTCCTGGCCGAAGTGCCTCTCTTGCGACTAGTTTTCATCTGTGGGCTTTTCTTTTTCTGGGGACTTTGTCTCTGTTTCTTTTTCTGGGGGCTTCTTTTCTTTTTCCGGGGTGGTGTCTGGTAAGAGGAGGGTCCCGCCACTGGAGAAGTTCTTGGAGACACGAGTCTCCTTGGGGACCTGGTCTTGGCACCGTGGCTCTTTTTCTTCTTGGAGCTTCGTTTGACTTTTTTCTTGGGGAGACGTTTAGGGGCATTAGGATCCCATCTTAAGAGAGAACGAATGATGACCCCTCCTAGAGTACCGCTCCCTCCAGGTTTCAAAATGATTTGTTTTTTGGTTTGAGTGTCGATGCGAGGATCGGCCAGTTGGGTCAAAGCGACTTTGTTTCGATCAAAAAAGCGTTTGGTTTGATGAGGAATCTGAATGATCCCTTGGAGTAATTGATGTGCCGTCACCGTGAACCATCGTAAGACTTCTCTGAGACTAGCTTCTAAGACACGAGCTCGTATTTGTGGATTTTTTTCTCGACTGATGTCATACAAGGCACGAATCAATTTGACGGGAAGATGCGACTGAAGGGACGTCATGTTCAAACTGTGTGAGACAGACGAAAAGTGTCTGAGGTTTTTATAGATTTTTTTGTTGAGTGAAGTTAAGTCGAGGACGGAGACGTGTAGAGGACAGGCCCTCCGTCTTGGCACCAGTGGCGAAACAAGTGGGTACGAAATCGCAAATAATCGGGGTCGTAGGTTTCAAATCGACGAGTAAATAGGCGTGTGGAGTTTGAGTGGCATCGTCGTACGCCTGAGTCAGCCAAGGCGTTCCTAACTGTATGGCTAAGACTTGCACTTGCGATTTATCTCAAGGGCTTTTAAACAAGACCACGTAATGCTCATTGAGACTGATGGTGCGATGGGCTTTACTTTGTTGAAACAAATTTTGAGCGATGTAAACGACACTGGCATTACGGTGATGCCCTTTGCGCGTGAACCACAGTTTAATTTCTTCTTCGTCTTCTCCTAACATGTCGTCAAAAATGACCAAATGGGTTTGACGGGAGTCAGAGACGATGCCGTCGTCTTCTTTAGGAATGCCTTCCACAAACACGATGGAATCGCCTTGACTTTCTCGCAAGAGGCTGTACGCCGATTGCCACTCTTTGTAACACCACACGATGCGTTGAGGTGGACGATCGATCAAATGATGTTTATGTTCGATCAAACGTTTGACGAATTCGGTTTTGCCTGAACCGCTAGGTCCAGCAATGAGCATGTTAAAGGGATGGCGAAGATACAAAGCCTCCCAACTGGCACGATCTAAGTGTTCGTCGATGACTTTGACAGTGGAGGAAGAGGGAGCAGAGACAGCAGAGGTAGCCATAGTGTTAGGAATGTCACTTGTGACACGAAAACAAACAAGACAAGAGTTTATATATACTTTCTCAGGACACGTTTATTGAATGTTTCAAAGAAGAACACGAAAGATAAAAATACATAAAAGCCAAAGGCTTAAGTACAACGATAAAAGGCACATGATAACCATCAACGTGGAATAAACACAAGTGTCTGTACAACATGTTTTGGGTAATGTTCTGACCAGTTCTATAGTGGGAAAGGTCACACAAGTGTCCTCCCGAAAGGGTCTTTCAGGCATGTCCACGACAGTCCTGTCCTGGGTGACGGGTTCTTCTTCTTCTGGCACGGTCACTAACACAGGTTGAAAAGTAACTTTTTTCCTTGAACAACTCTCGTGCATACTGGGCCACTTCTTGGGTCCAAGCCTCAAAACCCCCTTATTTCCAGTCACGGACATCTGTCCAATGGGGGTGTAAGTCACAAGCTACACACACATCGTCATACACGTCTTGGGTAGCTAAAAGTTGACGAATCTTTTTTTCCTGTAGAGGTCGAGAAGTATCCAGATGAAAACGCAAGGCTTTGAGCAAAAGGAGTCTTTCGTGACCATTTAAGGCCATTGGGGTGGTAAGTACTGTTCGTAAAGAGTCCACAAGGAATCGGCTGGTAAACGAAATCCCAGAAAACAAGTCACTAAGACACACACTATGCGTCGTCCCAAATTGATTGGATACAGTTCTTGTAATAATTGATGGTAATGATCCACGGTTTGAATATGGGCATTGAGTTCCTTCCACGGAATCTGTTCAATCACATGTGATAAAACTCGTGGCATGGATTCCTGTTTTTATAGCCTCTTTATTTCGGAAGCAATACACGTACTTTCTCGCCAGAGATCTTCGTTCTCCATTGGGGAATCTAAATCTTGCAAACTGTAACCTACAGTTGAAACTTCGTTTAGAAGTTTCCTCTTCCGCTAAGCAGATTCCACGTAATAGACCTTTGTAATCCTTTAACTCGTCTTCCTCAATGCGTTGCACTAGGTAATCTCGAAGTAACCAAAATGATGAACATTTCGTTCATTCACTAACTCAAAGTGTTGAACAAGGTCTGACCACTGAAACAATTTCTGACGAATCAGTTCTCTTATACCATTCAGGTACCAGTGGTTAAACATCTGGTGACGTAACGGATGCAACTGTTCTTTACGTTTGACTTGTATTTTGACCAGCTCTCGGTAAATGCATTCTCTCAACTCCACAGGCAAAGCACGAATGTTCTCTTGTAAAGTATCCATGAATAGGTCATACTAAATCCTCTTTCTGACACAAGAAATGTACCGTTTGCACAGACATGGTTTTACTTCAGTGTCGAATTTAAATCGTTTAGTCACTAATTTACACATTACAATTCGTTCAGAAGTTTCCTCTTTCACTAAGTTGACATTGTGTAAAAGATATTGGTAATTCGTTAACTCTTCCTCTGGAATTCGATGCAGTAAGTTTACAATGTAGTAGATAGAATCATCAATAGCAAACCAATCCTTTTTAAAACTAGGGGATCGTTGATCAATGTCTGTCCAATGGAACACTTTCAACTCAATCAGTCCTTGTATAGCATTCAGGTACCAGTGGTTCAAACACCGGTGACGTAACGGATGCAATTGTTCTTTACGTTTGACTTGTATTTTGACCAGCTCTCGGTAAATGCGTTCTCTCAACTCCACAGGCAAAGCACGAATGTTCTCTTGTAAAGTATCCATTGAAATATATTGTCCTACTAAGGGTAAGTAATGACAACTGGGAGACCATGAGCATGTTCCAGGTAGGCTGAATCTTGCGGTTCCCAGTGGTGAAGTGACACACCGCAACTGAAGCACCTAACTTTATCCCCTTCGCCCAAGTAGTAAAATCCGGGTTTGGCTAATTCCTCGGGGGTCGGTCCTCCCAGATACTTAGGCCATTTTCCTTTGAACGATTGAAAACGATTTTCAAAGTTGCAGTATTCCGACAAACGCACAGGGAACGAATATTCGTCTTTCACCGGTTCGTTTCGATGAGGACTGGGTGACATGGACAGGAGATTGCTCAGGGCTGGATGACATCCGTAGGGAGGTAGACGTGAAGGTGGACATTCACCTTTGAAATGAAACCCAGTAAAGTGTCCAAGAGGACGAGCGGCATCGCTTTCGCATCCCTCAGGTTTGACACGCACAGCATCACTTTCCATGATAGGGGCAGTGAGAACAAAGTTCCCATGATGCTTTACGGCATCGCTAAGGTCACAGCGTAAGGCATCGTTCCCATCGCAAGGCTCACAATCGCATTCCACTTCAGAGGCCCCAAACTTGAATTGTGCCTGTCTGAACTTGTTTTGTGTTTCTCTGAAAGTATTCATCTTGTTCGTTTGGTCTTGGTAGTCACAATGAACTATCGATCTTGACCATAGCCCCCTTTTTATACTAGTCGCATCGAAGTCTCAAGCTTGTACATCGTTCCTTTTTTATGTCTTGTTTTGGAAGGTACCGTCTCTAAGGTGCCGTCATAATTGTACCGTAGTGTTATGGGTGGAAAGGCTATAGAATGGTAAGGGCAGTGCGGAGACCATCCAGTATATTCCAGAATAGCTGAATCTTTATAGATACATAGATCAATTCGTAACTTCAGGCCACAACTGAAACACTGTACTTCGTATCCCAATCCAGTCTCAGGTCCCAAGTAGACAAATCCTGTTCTAGCTAAAACATGCGAAGAAGGTAATCCTTTTCTATCCGTAGGCCATTTTTGAAACGTGTCCAATCGACGGACACAATCACAATAGTCAGGTAAGAAGACCGGAAAATGGTAAGGTTTGAACTTGGAGTTCTCACTGGATTTCTCACTTGATTCTTGCTGTGGCGAAGTCATCCTTCTGGTGAGTGGCTATCCTCTTACAACCAATGTTTTATACCAACATGTCCATACGGCAATGTAAAGTGGTTGGGAAGCCGCACTCGCTTCTGGTACACGATTTGGTAGACTTTTTCTAAGGGTCGACTGACGATGTGGTGGGTGGGTAAACGTACAATTTTGTTGGCCTCATAGGTGGTCACTTTAAAGTGTTCATCCTCTCTAGACTGCAAGGTTTCTTTCAATACGTCAAAGTTCACCACTCGACTGGTACGATAATTCAGAGTCAATCCTTTCACTTTACACGTCGTGTGCACTTCTCCTTGTTTGTCCCGGTATTCGTAGCCGTAATGTTTTGGACCGCCACTGACGAAACTTAGAATCTTGTCGTCGGGTGCTTGTCTGTCCAGGCTCCTAAACGGTCTCCTTCGATGTCAGGGTGATGTTGACTCGGGTGATCGATGTAAATGCAACTGTCCGTGTCAAAGTACAGGACACGTTCCCCTAACAGTTCTAAAGCTTCGTACAATTTTAAGCGAGCATGAGCTGTCACGTAAGCCGCAATGATGACATTTCCAAAGGGGTCGTCTTGTACAAAGTCCAGATCTTCTTCGTAATTCACTAAGACAAATTCTCGTGAACGACATCCACGTGTTTCATGAATTTGGTTTTGTCGTGAATCATCTGGAAATAGCGGGAAGGTTCTGTCAAATATTCCGTCTTGGGTAAACACGGTCGTTGTGCCATTTTACCCCACAAGCAATTTAACATCACTTTGGCGAACGATCGCCTACCTTCGTTTTTCTCGATGTGATCTAAAGTGATGCCTTCTTGTGCCCAGTATTTCTCTTTGAATGTCTTTTGGCCTTCGGGAGTGTGACACCAGGACGGATAGCCACTGGCTTCTTGCTTCAGTTTCAAAAAGGCATCCACGTAGTCTGCGAAAATGCCTTTCTGCGTGGGGTCACCCTTGTGGTATTGTTGTGTCTTGGGAAAGTGGCAAATTTCGTACACTTCTAACAGTTGGTATCCCATGTCCAGAGCTTTGAACAATTCTACGCTGACCCAGGTTCCCGTCAAGGCGCGTTCTTCCTGGGTGTGCTGGCAAGGTTGATCTTGGTTGCACGTTTCGGCACAAGTACGGCACAAAGGAAACATCATTTTGCCTTGACAATGGTGAGGTAACACGGGATGGTATAGGTTCGTGGGGGGTAAAACTTTGCACTTGATCAAGCCTTCGTATTGTCGAATGTTTTTCAGGTCGATGTGTTCCGTGAACAATTGTGGGTGCCCTGCAGGAAAGCGACATTATTTGCACACGTAGGGATACAGCGAACACACGTCCAAGTATTTCATTTCTTCTCCTTTCTCTTCGTCGGCTTGGTACAGCAAACAGGTGGCATTGGTCCTTCCTCCGTACAAACTATCCCTCGGGTTCAGGGGGTCCATGAACTGGTAGCTTTCCAGGAGGCGTTTAAACTTGGGATCGGTTTTCAAACGGTGATCGTACTCGTGTTCCCACATTTCCATCACTTGGCATCCTTCCTGTTCTAACTTTAGGCGTCGCTGACAAGTGGCCTGGTACAAGTCTTCCATGGTTCGTTGTAAAAACTGATTTTTAGTGCCGCGGTCAGGGTAACAGACGGGGCATCCGTGAAATAAGCAACCGTTAAACTCGTACAGGATCTTGGGATTTTCTAAGTCCCAGCCATGACCGAATGCGTTCCGATGGTCTTTTCGCCCCCTCCGTTGCGGGCATGCTGAATCCATTTGTCTTCCTTGTCGCACAAGTAATGTAACCAGCGTAGGGCTTTGACCGAGTATTGACGTTTGATATAGTTGGTCGTTTGAGGACTGATGACAGCCACGGTGTTTTCAGGCATGAATCGTTGCCGGTAAACTAAGGAACACGCTTTGGCAATGGTGCAAGCTTCTTTCAAAGGATCGACCCCTCCGTGTTCCATGAACAGTTCTCGAAATTTTCCACAGCATCGCCGTAAAATGTCCACGTCGGAACGACAATACTTTAGCATTTCTTCCTGAAAGTCGAAAGGGTCTGAGGCGTGAGCCCGGTACCAAGCGTAAAAAGCTTCTCGTTGTTCGGTACGCATGTTGTCGGGGTCGTAACAGTGAGCTCCGGGCAAATGAGGTAGAACGACATGTTGATTGGCTTCCGTACTGAAAAAGTGAGGAAAGTACCCTTTAGCCATTTCTGTCATTCCAAACGTTTTAGGCATTCGACTCAAAGGCATGGCCAAGTAACTCATCGAACCTTTAAACTGCACTTGTCCCACTTGCATGAAAATGACTTGGCTCCGTTCAAAGTGACTTTAGGACGTTCGGTGCCATGTTCCGTATAGTACCTCAAAAGAAACTGTCCATCGTATCCGGAGAAATTGTGAGCCATCACCGTGGCATGACGATGACAATCTCCGTAACGTTCGATGTCCTCTTGGCTCCATGTCTTCTCGATGGGGTGTAAGACCCATCGAGCGAAATCGGCTAACGTGTTCGGTCCTCGAAAGATTTTTTCACGCCCTCCAGGAATCTTGCTGCATTGAGGGCAATAACTCAAGATAGGTTCTTGAATGCACTTTTCGCACGCTCGATGAGCCACGCAGAAATTAGGAATGTGAATGCCAGTCTCTTGCATGCATTCGAAATCGAAAAAGATGAAATTGCCTTTATTCTTGTGTCCATCTTCTTTCTCTGGTTGGTGTTAGTATTTTTGCACGTAGCATTCGTGTTACAAGTCCACGATGTGGTGACAAATGTGACATTTTTTCTTTCCTCGACATACGTGTGCCTTGGTACTGTTGGTACATAAGCCTTGTCCACACGTAGGGCACAATCTCAGCAGTTGACAAGCGCATTTATGCTGTCAACCTTGTGTTTTCAAATGTTGTTGGTAACAGGCAAGGCTGACAAACGTGCGCAGACAAGTTGAACAATGCACTGGTTCTTGCCCTTCGCCAAGACAGGGTGGAGAGGCCAGACATCCTGAGCATTTCGATCCACAATGCTTGTGTTGCTCTCGATTGTTATAGGCATAGTCACATTTCTCACAGTAATAACCGTATCTCAGGAATGCGGTGATACTGGTAATGGTATCGAAATGGTCATCGTGATGATAGACATGAATGTATTTTCCATCCTTAAAGTCTTTCCCTCGAAACAACAGAGGCCCACGCATTTCTTGAGGGTGCACTTTCAAGGTGCAGCGTGGAGCTAGGACATCTTGGAATGTTTGCATTTCAGGAATGCCACAGGGTGTGTCTTTGGACAGTCCGGCTTGTTGCAACAGGAGTTCTGCTTCACTTCGTTGTTTGGCTCGGTATGATTGTTGAATAGTTTTCCAGGCTTTCCATTCTGCCGTGTCGTTCTTGTTGGCGTAGGTTCGTCACACCACGATAGCCCTGGCTAAACACATCTGGTCTTGAGGGTTGTGAATTCGGACGAGACTTGTTTTGGTGCTGCGAAGCTCGTCCACGAATAACATCTTTTTGCGTCCAGTCCCTTGAGGAGGAGAGATGTGGGTTATGTCCAGTGTGGCTTTTCCATCGGTGATGTCAAACTGGTCATTGGATTGTTGTACGTGTTGAATTTTGTCCATGACTTTGGAAGCAGTCAATTCTGCAGGGCTGCTAAACTCGATCCAAACAGGGGATTTCAGACCGTCGTGCTGTATGGAAAGTCTCAAGCGATCGTCTTCTTTGGGTTGACATTGTCGCTTGAGTGTGGTGAGCAAAGAATCCCACATGTCGGTGATGAACCCTTCTGCTTTCTCTAATGGTACTTCGGACTTGAAATCTTTAAACTTCACCGTGTATTTGTAAGCCGTAGTTCTAAATTTTCTAGAGGAGCGCTTTTCCGTCTCTTGAATGGAATAGTACTTTTCAGGGTTGACTAAGGGTGGTGAACTTTGTTTAGAGGGTTTGGATTCTGGTTCACTCATGTCCTCTTCAAAATCACTGGCATGAATTTGTGCCAAGACTTCAGCCCTGGTACGAGGCGATAGATCACGTTTCTGCCTCTCACTTTCTTCTTCTTTCTTCTCATATGAATTGGATCGTTTCATCTTGATAGCAAAATGTCAAATGACTAAAGTTTAAACACCATGGACTAATTTATAGTCCTAGCAGACCAGCGTATATAAAAGGGTATTTGTCTTGTTCTTTCACTATTCATTTCACTCTCAAACCGAGTAGAACGATGGAAGAGACTACCCAGATCGAACGTTTCATCAGAGCTTTGCGAGGGGTCATTAGAAAATTTTCTTCAGACCAGCCGACGGACTACTCTCCTTCCTTGCGAGATAAAAATCAAGATACTTGCTATATCTGTCAGAAGAAAGGGCATTGGTCTTCAGAGTGTCCAGACCGTCAAAAAAGCAAAACAGGGGTTAAAAGAGACAAAAGTCAAGATACCTGTTATTATTGTCAAGAAAAAGGACATTGGTCTCCAGATTGCCCAAAAAAGAAACAAGAGGAGACAGAAGAAGAAGAAAGGGATTATGGAGAGGAAGATGAAGAAGAAGAGAAAGAAAGTAGACAGGTGAAGAAAAAGAAACAGGAGAAGAAAAGAAGATGGGAAGAAAGTGAAGAGGAAGAAGAGAAAAAGACTGTGACAGTGAAAAAAATGAAAAAACTGAGAGAGTAAACAAAGAGACAGAAGAAGTCTTATGAACTTTTTTAAAGTGATTTGTTGTGAATTGTGAATTGGTTTGTAAATATTTATAAAAGAATAAATTAGGTATAAAAAGGTAAGTGTCTTTGGGTTTTGATTTTAAAATAAGAAGCTACACTCACGCGCTCATATACACAGACACGTACTATAGGGGGTAAAATGGTTTTTTTTTTAGTTTGAATGGATGTTGGCAATTGAAAGTCTATCTCTTTTCGAGAGACGTGGGTGGCCCTGAAAAGGGCCTTTTTTGGTGTAGGGGTGAGTTTAAGCAATCAACTTTAACTGTCTTAAGCCTTTGCCACGGCCAAGGCCTACTTCTGGACTGCGTACTGTTGATGATGATGATGATTTGGTTGAAATCACTAAGGGTGGCACGATAGGCTTAGTCACAGGGTTGGAGTGTTTAGCTCGGGAAGGTCGTATTCTCTTCGGTCGTAATAAAGAAGTCTGATACATTTGTTTTAGACTTCTTAACTCCGCTAAAATGTCTAACAGTACCGTGACCGTTTAATTTTCACACCCTTGTTTCTTTGCTGCTGCTTCTTCTTATTGTTGTTTTCTTCTTTCCTCTTCTTCTTGCTGTTGTTGCTGTAGGAGAAAAGCTTGTTCCGCTTCCTTTTGCTGTTGTATAAATTTCTCCAATTCTTCTTTCTGTCTCTGTCTAAAATTCTCCACGTGCGGTAATGAAGAAGGTGACGAAGGTTCCGGAACAAATTCTTGCGAGGTAAGAAAATCCACAAAATCCCAATTCACCTCTTCTGAAAGTAAGTCCGGGTTCCCTTGGGTGGTCTCCACTGCTGGTGCACCCCAACTGATCGTTTTCTGAGTTTCCGTCATGTTGAATAACTGTCGCATGAATTGACTGCGCACAGGCGCTAGCGAATCTATATAGACCACGTGACGTCACAGACTGCTCTCATCGGATTGAATGCGGGCTGACTGAATTTGTAACGCGTGTTTGGATTGGTCAACAAACTCAATCCGTTTCAATCCTTCCACTCCCTATAAATAAGTGCAGTTCACTGCATTCCTTCACTTGTTCTCGGCGCCTCAACATGTGGACCGACGTCCAATCTTCAACCCTTGTATCTTCTATGATGTTCCGGACGGACATACCGATGTATGTCCGATCCAAGTGAACAGTTGTCCACAGGACAGACACCAGTCTGTGGATGCGAAGAGTCTATGTGGAGCGTCAAGGATGCCTCAAAAGAATCCTGATTTACTGTCCTGCAGTCAGGCGCAGCCTAAGGACAAGAAGAAGACCAATGCAGTGCCCTTTATGTTAATATATCTTAATATTAACATAAAACCCAAAGGCCCTTTTCAGGGCCACCCACATCTCTCGAAAAGAGATAGACTTTCAATTGCCTACCCCTTTTTATATTTTTTTTAATTTAAAAAAAAAATAGAGACTCCACCCTGTTTCAATTTTTTCGCCTGTTCCATTTCCATAGACCCATCAGGTCGGGGCCATATTAAAATAGGGTCCCGACCCTGTTCCATTTTCCCTTGACGCTAGACAGTCCCACGATTTATTCCCATATTAAATTTCCCTTGACGCTAGATTGTCCCACGATTTTTTCCCATGTTAAATTTCCATTGACGCTAGATTGTCCCACGGCTTTTTGTAATGCTAATCCCATTGACGCTAGAGGTTGAAAAATATCATATACAAAACACATATTTCCCTATAAGTAGGTGGAAGAATTAAGATATATTGCTTACATGTTACTGACCTTCACTCAACAATCCATATATCCCTGCTGTACATAGAATATTGAAACAGAAAGCAAACAACAAAAGTAATATAATTTTTTTTTTAAATCGCACATACAAAAATCTAAGTTAAAAATAATATCTAACACATTAGACTAATGAGAGGGACAGCTATCTATAATAAAAAAAAATCCAATAAAGTTATCTACATGTGCATTGCAACATGCATTTCAATTAATTTGCCGGCATCAAGTGACTTTCTAAAAAGAGGTGAAACATTTGGTAAACAAACAAAAAAATGTTACTGTATGTTTAAAAACTAGACAGATTGCTGTTATGGACAGAATATTTCCTGTCCCAAAAGTCTAAAACATTGTAAAGGATGAAACATTACTAATAATGGCATCACGCTCTAATCAGGATTTTTCTATATGACATAAATATGCTTATCCAATTCTGTTTGTCACGCTCAATTGACATGTATTGGTCTTGTTTACAAGGTTTAAGCAAAAATATCCCCAGACAAAAAAGGTATACAAATAATTCAAAAATAAGGTCGAATACTAAAAATCACACCGCGTAACCACGCGAAGTAATTAAATATCCAGTCTGGTTTTGTCCGACTCATTAGATGTTTCAGATAAGTTGCTTAAAGCTATAGTGTGACAGCGAGAGCCCAAAACCAAAGCCGTTCTCAATGGGTGGAGATGCGAATAGGAGTGCAATATATGCAACGGTTACGAACATATAATACAGAACCATAAATAATTAAACCCATACAATTAACTACTGGTGATGTTATTGTTTTACGAGTAACAATTGTATTGCTTCTGATAGATCAGGAGAGATAAATTCATCATTGCAAAAAGCACATAAAAGAATTTTCTTTGATTTTTTTCTTCTTCTTCCTAGAATGGGTTGACATAGGGCTAAACAACAGTGAGGTTCCAATTATTACTCGAGATCTAAAATTTATACACAACACCTAATATGACCAAGGATGGTCTACTCGCTTTATCTTTTTCTTCTATGACTGTGCAAGTGTTATCTTACATAGTAATAATTCTTTATTTGTGCATGAATTGATTTCACTATCTACCTATGTTATTAAGAGGATTAAGTAAGATTCAGATTGTTTCATAAACCAAAACGGTATCCACAACTGTAAACTGTCAACATGGTTTTTACTTATAGGACTACTGAAGCATCAAGCTAATTTCAAATGAAATCATGAGTACTTTTTTATTATGGCAAATAAGCTATTAAACTATATATACATTATCTCATGTCCATGTACATAAAATTTGAAGAAAGAGTTATCTCTTTTCAAATATAACCCATCGTTACAAGCACTTAACATTTCCTGGAGTGGGAGTAAACGATAGTATGTTAAATGAACTTTTTTGTTAGGATTGGTGGATGTAGGAAACAGTTCTATCCATTAGTCCATGAAGAAAAAAAATGTAAGACAATGTATGAAAGTAGCATGCTCCTGTGTTTTAAAGTGTAAATGTCATTGTATTTAGAAAACTGTGACTTTTATCGTTTCTTACAATTTGCGTATAATTTATATATGTACTATAATAATACACAATACATGTATAGGACATATAAGATTTACAGGTAAATTGTAAATAAGGATATGAAATTCAGAACATGTTATCTTGAACCTAATTTGAGGAATTTCAACCCCATGAAACGCACAAAGTAATAGTAGACACCTATCTTTCCCTCATTAAGACAGCATTGGACTAGCCCACAACGGATTGAAATCTGGTAATAGAATGGTTATGATATTATAAATCCATCCAAGGTGCGGCTGACCTGCAAATGCGAAAGGTAATTCATCATACTGTTTGTAAAAGAATTACCGAGAATTGTTCTTCACTAAAGAACAAGCAGACATAAAGAACTTCTGTTAATTTATATTTTCTGATTACAACACATAAAAGCAATAAAAATTTTAAAAACCAAGAATCGAGGTATTAATATCATTCAAAGTGTTACCTACATACCTTTATGTCATAGTTTATCGTTCTGTGTGTGAAAATCAACAAAATAAAACGAATAAACTTTCGCAATTAAAATATCCCTGTAACTAGGTTGAATCTATACTTCAAAACTAAAACGTATAAAGGAAAGAATGGATAAGTGGGTCTTACAATACCTAATGAAGGTTACTGCCCACTTGTACAAGCTGAGTCAAAGTGACCATGGCATGCATATATAAAATGACAGTATTTTTATTGAGTACAGCTGGACATGACTGGATTGAATACATGTATCCAAACACATGACGATCTCAGGGTTCTGAGTGGTCATTCATAGAGAGGTTTCAACTTAAATACAATGAGATTTACACCGATAAATAAAGGACAATGTCATAATATGCTAATAACAGCCAGTAAGTTTGATTTATTTAAATGCAATTGGACCTGAGTGTGCTGAACATGTAATGGGAAAACATACGTTGAATTCACAGGATAGTTCATGAGGGTGAGAACAATCGTTTGGTGGTAAAATGTTGCCCATTCGTGGACAATGACTAAAACATAAAACTCTGCATAGGAAATAAACGATAATTAAATATACATTAAATGCATTGATTTGGACAAGGACTTGTGTTGCTTGTCTTGGACAAAACATAATTAATTCACAGTGCTATATTTGTAAGGCTACAAAAGGGCACCATTTAGCAACATCTCAAACTTTCTGCGTGATTATCAGAACATCGTACGTGGTTTAGAGATAAAGCATTAGTTGCACTCAACCAAGTAACTCAATAAATAGATGTAATCCATAAAAAATGCCTCAAATTGATAAGAATTTAACTTCGTCTAAGCAGCACACAAATCGTTAACAAATGAAGCAACATTGTCATAAAAGATGCTGTCCAATTCACACTGTTTATCCACTATGAGCATTTCATGCATTAAATTAATGCTTGGCATTCATAATTCATAATTTAAAAATCGGGCGATCTAAAGTTAAGTTTTTAATGAGACTGTATGAACAAACGTGCGCTCAAGACCACCATGTTGTACTGCTTCTACTAACGTATACCTCAAATTTAAGCGTAGTGAAAATCATTCGTAAAAAAGGGCTGCCACCATTTTGAAGCTTCGCAAGTTCCGTTTGAAAACCGATCCCTTCTATTTAGGCATTATTGGATTGCGAACTGCAAGCAAGATTTACTTACCTCAGAAACTGAAGGACTTTGGTTTAGTAATGTTTGTCTTTAGGAGTGAAGATTTGACAACGGAAGTGCTCCAATAAGCATCAGCAATTTTATGCTTTGCAAAAACACATATAAACACTTTTTAAAAGAATTGAGCTTTGTTTAAAATTACCTCCACGAGATGTATTAGACTAACTTAAGTAAGCCATGAAAATTAACAAAGTAAAGGACCATTTGTATATAAATAATTTGTAGCTCTTAACATACAGAAGTGATCTCCGAGATAGTCGGTGTAGGAATAATATAAAAACTGGATAGTAAATCGTTTATTTAGCTACTATGACGTAAAGTGCATTTTCAAATAGTGGATTTGCTCGTACCAGGCCCGCATATGTGCGGTAGACACATACGGGATAGGAACCAGGCTATAAATAGATGTGGGAAAAGGTTACAACCGTAGTTGACGTTAAATTAATTTAAAGGAAATAGATAAAATTGCTGTATTCAAAGTTCAATAAAATTATAAAACAAAACCGCTCAGAACACACCGAGAAAAAAGACACATTTTGACAGCAGACTACTGTTAGAAAAGGAAGGTATACCGCAAGGATAGTTAGACTTTCTTGAATAATTCCTTTTTTTAATAAAAAAAAACAAATAAGGTGCAAGGACCTTAACAGTCTTATTCGGTCTGAGAGAATGAGATGAACATAATTCATTGTTTTGGGGTTTTTGGTAGTTTTAACGGCACATTTACCACATTTTTGGCTATATAATATCCAGGAACCGAGAGCTAAGTGCCGGTCCCAAGGACACACCGAGGCAGTCGACCCGGGCTGGCCTGGATGGACACTCGTGACCTCTGGATTACGAGACTGACGCCCTACCAGCTGAGATCCTTAGGCTCCTTGATTTATGTGCCTCTTTCCATCCATTCATGAGACAATGAACATCATTTTTAGAAGATTGTTTGAATATGTATGTGTACGTTTATGTATATATGTATGTATGTGAAGGGTTTAGAGGCAAAAAACTCAAAAGAGAAATAAAAAAACTAACAAAGCAGAGATAATGACACAAACGGAGTCAAATCCTTAAAACTGCAAGATTAAAAATTGTTTAAAAAAGGTCAGTTGGAACACCATCATAGGAGGCTTCCTACGGCAAACAGTTGCCTTCACTGGTCGCCTCATGTGACATGCCTGAGAGCCCATTGTGCTTATTTTACATTACGATCCCGCAGGTGAAAAGGATGATTGCAGAAAAGATGCAAAGTTCAAATTAAGCTCATGAAGCAGGGAAGTTGTCGTTTTTGAAACAGAAGAAGGATTGATACAAGCAAATCAAGACCTTTTCCTATTTTCCTACTGTGATTCTTAATTTTTAACAATTAAATTAACACATACTTCAGTAAATATTGTATAAACTAATTATGGAGTTGGAATTACACATTTACAAGAGTACATGTTTCAAAGCTATTCCACATATTATTTATATACATAAAGCACGGGGTAAGCTTGCAAATTATACATCTACGGCAAAAGCTTAGTTTTCGCCGCACGTTTTCAAGAGAACTGAAGCCTATCTTATATATATTCAATTTTTTCTGATCAAAGCAACACTATCATTTATTACGAATCTATGGTCTTAAAATAAGTAAAAGAAAAGAGAAAAGCTGCAAGCTTTGCGAAGTTCAACAAATTTATTTCCCTACAAAACAAAGTTAAAATGCAAACAAAACAAACTTACGGTATAGCGATTTAAATCCAAAATAATCCTAGAATTACTAACGCAAGTATTAATAAATAAACTTCAGGAGAATCTTTAGTGAAATTTCAATTTTTTCTAACGCTGAAGGTGTTGATGTGACTGTAGTGACCGGTAGTCTCAAATGTACTAATGTACCAATGGCCTCAATTGTACTGATATTCCAACCGTCTTTTGTTTAATCACATTAATATAGTCCAAAGTAACCTTGTCTGAATTTCTGTATAATTCCAAGTTCATGTCTCTTTCCAAGAATATTACAGAGCACCTTGTATTTCCAGTGAATAATAAATAATTTCACCCAAATCAAAATCTGAATACATCAATATAAATGATTTCAGCTCAAAAGTTATCGCAGGAGTAAATAATTTTTCCATTAAACAAGATTATACAAAAAAGCTAAGACACAAAAGAATAATCACAATGAGGGCCAAAAGTATGTGTTTAGATAGGTACATGGAGCGGTTGCCCCATCTTTGTATCGTTATCATCCTCAAATATCATCATCATCATCATCATCATCATCAAAATTGCATATGAAAACGCATTGCATATGAAAACGCAGCAACTGAGCAAAGACACTTGAGGAATGTCAGCATACGTGCAAAGACAAAATACATGCGACACATTTGAAAACACTGTTTTGAATTAACCACTTTTACACTAATATAACAATATTGTTACTTGCAACATTATTGTGAAATATAGCTTATAAAATGCGACATCTAATCGAGAAATAAATACAAAGTGTATGTCGAGTGTTATGTGTGTATGTGTGTGTGAGTCTGGTTTATTTTGTTGCTTGTTTGTTTTTGTTTGGGGTTTTTATGCATATAAAACTAGTGACGAATGACGAACAAAGGTTTATCCTTCGTATTCATGTCATTGGTAATATCTATAATACAGTCACAGTAACATTAGCGATCAATGCATGAACAAAATTTCCAGTGTAAATCGTTGACAAGCTTGATACCAAAGATTAAAATAAATGAAAAGTGACTTGCTTGACTCGATCCAACAAAAATAGAGGAATGAAGAAATATCCACGCAACGATTATAAATGG
This sequence comes from Sinohyriopsis cumingii, assembly GCA_028554795.2. Taxonomy (NCBI): domain Eukaryota; kingdom Metazoa; phylum Mollusca; class Bivalvia; order Unionida; family Unionidae; genus Sinohyriopsis; species Sinohyriopsis cumingii. The sequence continues at coordinate 130,980,082 of CM068838.1, forward strand.
TGTTATGTTCACTTAACAATGAAAGAATTATAACTATATCTAGACTTTCTGAGTAATCTCATAAATGCCTTTTTAAACCTCCAAGCGTATTCAGCTTCTAACCATTTTTAAGTCAATTCGCAATATTACAGCGCCTATAACTTGCTATCTAGACTTTCATCCTCCTCGGGAACAGTGAGATCAGGCAACACTCTCGGCATCATTCGGGGCGGTTCGTGATCTGGGTCACAGCGATACTTGGTGAAATCTGTCATACCTTCTGATCTTAGGTAGTCTTCATCAAGAAGACACTTACCATTCAATCTTGAAAAAAATTGAATTAATACGAGTAGACGGACATTTGGATATCATTCGCTGTAACGTAAATTCCAACTGATTTTATTTGCAAGAGGCATTTTTTTCCCGTGATACTTGAACAAAGTTTAAATAAAGCCGATGTACCAAATATATACATTCTTATCAAGAAATTCTAAATTCAGTGTATGTATGTATGTATGTATGTATGTATGTATGTATGTGTGTGTGTGTGTGTATGTATGTATGTATGTATGTGTGTATGTGGGCGTGAATGCATGCCAGTCAATAGTGGCTATATGGCGATATTAAAGGTAATGTTCTAAAACAAAATGTTATGCAGAAGAAAAGAAAAACAATTAAGAAGAAAATCCCGACCAAATAAATATGAACATGACTGACTACAAAATAAAAAGGTATATACTTTAACAGTTTGTAAAAGATAAATAAAATAAAAGATAAAGGTACAAAATTTAAACTCCTTACAATATGGGGTCAAACAAATTTATCCTGGCATTTCAAGTTAACAACATAAAAAGTTGCAGAAAGAGCAGATGGTTGCGATGAAAACGCATATTTAACAGAACAAAAGCATGAATGATATACAAAAAAATCAGTTAACTTACTTATCAGTTTTCTCTTCAACCATTTTCAAAACAGCATCTGCAAAAATCTTTGGCTTGCGAAGAACCCTGTCAGGGATATTGTTTACATCCGTAACATGTGATTTTATTGCTGTGGTAGGCCAAAGGGAGGTAATTGTTACACCTGCAATATAAATTGTAAATACATCAAATCCAATGCGCTAAGGGGCCAAAAAGCATATCTGGCAATGAAATATATAGTCAAAAATATTGGAGCTTCTGTGCCATCGTAATATCCTGTGTGCTAATTATACCAAAGGGAGTGTCATCACCAATAATTTCAAGATAAAATGTCCCAAAACCTGTTGGAACAGAAATAACATTTTCGTCCTTGCGGATTTTTAAAGCGAATGGTGTTCTTTTTTGTCAGAAGAAAATAACAACAAAACCCACTAATAATGTATAGAACTGACTTATTGTCACAGACATAACAAGCATGTTAAATATATAAAATTGAATTTTATGGACATTGCCAGTAAAGCTGGCAAAACTCAATTCTATATGATAAAAAATTATACACATCCTCAAATTCTAGACTAATTCTTTTTATCCTTCTTGACTTTGACAACGCATAATTATAATTACTATTCCCGAGTAAGTTTTTATAGGAGTAAAAACATTAAGCCACTTTGATCATCAAGGGAAGATTCTGACGTAAAACATTTTACTTTATGCAAGTCCGTGATTAAGTCAATTTTCCAAGAGAACTAATTTTGATAATTCACTGGAGTGAATCATCAACGATACTTTTTCTCTGCAATCAGTAGACATTACAACATCACTGACGAATAAATCTGAACCGCTAATTTGCCAACTGATTGGCATGGTGGAAACATTGCCAAGTCACGCAGCAATGACAGTCTATTTGATCTTTCTGTTTCTTTACTTTTTGGGGTATGTGTGTTTCGACCATGAATTAGGAAACAGAATTATGTCACTACTATTAAATTATGTGCGAATATACTTTAAAAAAAATATGAGAACAAAAGGTTAGATGGCTGATATTATACCGTAAGAAATCTCCTATTCAAAATTGGTTGTACACACTTGCCAAACCGTCAAGGAATAAAATAAACAGAAAATTGTGCTTGTTTCGAGTGAATAATAGGTTCATTATATCTTGTTGTTGTTGTTGTTCTAGGATTTAACGCCATTTTTCAGCACAAGATAGACTATACATGGCGGCCAGTATAATTGGTGGAGGAAGAACCCTGGAAAACCCAGGGAAGAACCACCGACCCACGAGAAGCTACTGGCAGGCTTTTCCCACGTACCCACGCTAGCCGAGCCTTGACCTCGAACCCACGCAGACAGAGGTGAGATGGCAGTGATCCGGAACGGTGAGCGCTTTAGACCACTCGGCCACTCGGAGCCCCCATTATATCTTGTGGATGAAAGTTGGAGTTTTCACTCTTAGCATAGACATTGATGCAAGTTTTTCACCCACTCGATTCAATATACCCGTTCCTTAACTCAATATAACCAAAAGATTCTAACTGTTGTGTTGGGTTTTTTTTGTATCCAAATTTCGATTTATCATACGTGGGGAATTCGAAACATTCTGAATAGTTTGTTATAACTTCTGGTTTTTAAAAAAAATGGCAATGAATGTATTGCCGATCCATAGATAAAATTACGTTCTTTAAAATGTTATGCACTCCAGACATCTGTATATTAGTGTGACGTAACGGATACAGATTACGGATGTCATTCTCTGCCATATAATACAACTCTGAGGTGTTTCGTCCTTTTCTTAAAAGATGGTCGTGAATCCATGGATGATGATGATCCATGTTCTGTAAGACCGCTGTCTGTGATTGGTGAGCGGAAGGTGGCGCTGTGAAGGATGGCGTTGATGAAGATGCTCGATACACAGTGGACGATATTTTTGTTATCACTGAAAATATTCGTTAGCTGTTTTAATATACTGAAAAAGGTTTGCGCAAGATGTGCCCCGCATTTGTTGACGTGAAATCAGATAAAGACTCGGGTTGAAATCACCAAAAACTACTCATTCATTACGAAATGACTGACGAGAAATGTTTGTCACAGGTAATAAAACATGAATTTACTTTATCTGAACCTACTCAAGGGAAAATAATAAAGTCTGGATCGAAGAAAACGGAGGGAAACAACAAACTACTCGATGTAGTCGAACTGTCAAGAGATTTGTATGTGCATTATTTTTAATGCAAAAGGTTCTGGCGTCAAGGTACCTGTGTCTGACTCTGCTAGTGTCACTGGGTAATTCTGAGTCTCCAAAGGTTTGCCAACAGTTGTGGAATACTACCGAACCATCCGTCCGTGCACCGGTACCTGTGGCGTCCATTTACTGTATGACAACGAACCGGCGCATAACTGAGGTATCCATCTACTTCACTACAACGAACCGGCACATAAGAGTTTCGAAAGACTAACTGAAGTAGAAAAGCGTCCAAACTTTGCCACATCCTCCATGCTACCCTTTTTCATCTCCAAGTGTGTTTTGGCTAAATACCGTTACCAATGATTTGCTGAGGGGTAGCTTATCCGAAAGCCGCCGTACCTTTTGGAAGAGTAATTTTCCAATGTGTAAACAACACAAGAAAAACTAAAATATGGAATTTAATAACTGAATAATCAGACTGAGAAAGTGTGTAGAGGTGACAGGTGTATGGGGAGTAGTTCCGGGAATTGCAATTACGTACTGTTCACTACCAAAGAACTTCGTTGTACATAGCAATAATGTTCAGAAGTTTTTATATACCCTTGATTGCAATGTGGCTGCTGTTATGCCTGTGCATATTTTCCAGAAACAAAATAATTTTGTGATCAGATCTGCGTTTTAAACATATTTTAATAACGAGTTGGGACGTTTCTTTTAACTAGATTATATTTATTAGCATAAGATAAAGCAAATACGAATAAGCATAATATTTCTTATTTATTAATTGAAAACTGTACAACTTACCTGTGCCTTTTATTTCATGTGACAATCCCATCGTCAGAATTGATAAGCCGACTTTGGAGACGGAGTATGGCACTTTTCCTTTGAAAAATCTGATGAAGATAGTTAAAACCTCAAAATGCACACTGTTGTCACCTGCAATTTTGTTCTAAATAAGACACTTTCAAATTTATAAATCAGAATGTTTGCTTATCCATAATACACTGTACTCAATTAGCATTTATTAAATGGCAAAATAGCATAGTTGTGATTAATTTTGTCTGCGGATTTACAAACATATAACCGATTTTCTTGGTCATTGTTCCTAACACTTTTTAATTATACAATGTTGAGATCTTATACCAACACCATAAATAATGCTTATGATTTACACAACGTCAATATCTTATACCAAAACCTTAAATAATGCTTATGATTTACACAACGTCGAGATGTTAAATCAACACCTTAAATAATGCTTATGATTTACACAACGTCGATATGTTATACCATCACCATAAATAATGCTTATGATTTACACAACGTCGATATGTTATACCGACACCTTAAATAATACTTATGATTTACACAAATTCGATATGTTATACCAACACCTTAAATAAAGCTTTTGATTTACACAACGTCGATATGTTATACCATCACCATAAATAATGCTTATGATTTACACAACGTCGATAGGTTATACCAACACCTTAAATAATGCTTTTGATTTTCACAACGTCGATATGTTATACCAACACCAAAAATAATGCTTATGATTTACACAACGTCGATAGGTTATACCAACACCTTAAATAATGCTTTTGATTTACACAACGTCGATAGGTTATACCAACACCTTAAATAATGCTTTTGATTTACACACCGTCGAGATGTTAAATCAACACCTTAAATAATGTTTATGATTTACACAACGTCGATATGTTATACCAACACCATAAATAATGCTTATGATTTACACAACGTCGATAGGTTATACCAACACCTTAAATAATGCTTTTGATTTACACAACGTCGATATGTTATACCAACACCTTAAATAATGCTTATGATTTTCACAACGTCGATATGTTATACCAACACCAAAAATAATGCTTATGATTTACACAACGTCGATATGTTAATACCAACACCTTAAATAATGCTTTTGATTTACACACCGTCGAGATGTTAAATCAACACCTTAAATAATGTTTATGATTTACACAACGTCGATATGTTATACCAACACCATAAATAATACTTATGATTTACACAACGTCGATAGGTTATACCAACACCTTAAATAATGCTTTTGATTTACACAACGCCGATAGGTTTTACCAACACCTTAAATAATGCTTATGATTTTCACAACGTCGATATGTTATACCAACACCAAAAATGATGCTTATGATTTACACAACGTCGATATGTTAATACCAACACCTTAAATAATGCTTTTGATTTACACCTCGTCGAGATGTTATACCAACATCTTAAATAATGCTTATGATTTACACAACGTCGAGATGATATTTTACCAACACCATAAATAATAATACCTGCTATATATTGGCGGTGACACCAGAACGATCCGTCCGCTTTTCCTATTAAGAAAGTGTGGTAACACTTCCTGTATCATTATGTATGCCCCTCTGATGTTGACTTCGTTCATCATTTCGAACCGTTTTAGCGGTGTCTCCCGCAAAGGTTTCCACGTGATAGCACCGGCATTATAAATAGCAACATCAAGTTGGCCAAACCTGTAAAGAGAATGAGAAACAATGAGACACTAAAACAGAATTTTCATACAAGATATTTTGTTTCTTAAAAACGCTTCCCCTTTTGTCAGTGATCATTTTTGGGGTAACAGTAAAACCTGTTAAACAATATATGACAGTGATAAAAGATAATAATGGTATACCATGTTATATTTATGTAATCAATACAACGAAAACTGTCTGGCTCTAACCATCACTGAAATATGCTGCCTGCAGATTGAATTACCTCGAGATTCTAATCATGGTTGCGTAATTATTCCTTTAAAGCACGTGATGAGATACGTTAATGATCCATCCACATTTACAATGGACGACGATCTACCGACAGCAGTAGAAACAAGGCAGAGTTCAGTCGATCGACCTCAGAAATTCGAAATTAAGCCAAACTCGAAAATAAGGACACCTCAGAAATAACTCGCCCATTTCCTGCGGCATTTTGTTTTAGAAAGTAACGTAGCTTCGAAAATCCGCTGCCTAATATATTTAATAGCGTCTAACTTAAGATCTGAATATAAACACAGGTTGGTATAACTCAGTTCATGATTTTGACGCAGACAGACATTAAAGGTGGGGAAAATGGTTAGACGGTAGGAGAACGAGAAGAGAAGTAATCCAAATTCATATCGGATAAGTCAACAGTTCGTGGCTTGTGTGTATGGTAATGTGAGTGCATTGTATGGCACAACAACACAAAATGGTTATATGGTGCTGAGGCAATTAGGTCATAGTGTCCTGCCTAAGTAGTGAAGGGGGCCACCCTAGGGACAATGGGAATTAGCATTACAGACCCCCCCCCCGGGCCACTCTAGGGACAATGGAAATTTAACATGGAGAAAAACCCTGGGCCACTCTAGGAACAATGGAAATTTAACATGGGGAATAGAGTTTGGGCTTGTCTAGGGACAAGGGGAATTGAACATGGGGAATAGAGTTTGGGCTTGTCTAAGGACAAGGGGAATTGAACATGGGGAATAGAGTTTGGGCTTGTTTAGGGACAAGGGGAATTTAACATGGGATTTTTTTTTTTTTAAAAATTTTAAAAAAGGGTAGGCAATCGAAAGTCATTCTCTTTTCGAGACCTATGAGTGGCCCTGAAAAGGGCCTTTGGGTTTATGTTAATGTATCCATTAACATAAAGGGCACCGCATTGGTCTTCTTCTTGTCCTTAGGCTGCGTCTCACTGTTGGACCGTAAATCAGCACTCTTTTGAGGCATCCTTGTCTTTCTACGTAGATCCTACGTATCCACAGACTGGTGTCTGTCCTGTGAACAACGGTCCACTTGGATCGGACATACATTAGCATGTCCGTCCTAAACATCATTGAAGACACAAGGGTGAATGATTCAACTGTGGTCCACATCTTGAGGCGACGAGAACAGGTGAATCAATGCAGTGAACTGCGCTTATTTATAGGTAGAGGAAGGATTGAAACGGATTGAGTTCATTCACCAATCCAAAAGCGCGTTACAAAATTCAGTCACCCCGCATCCAATCCGAAGAGAACGGTCTGTGACGTCACGTGGTCTATATAGATTCGCTAGCGCCTGTGTGTAGTCAATCTATGCGACAGTGATTCAACATGACGGAAACTCAGAAAACGATCCACTGGGGTGCACCAGCAGTGGAGACCGCCCAAGGGAACCCGGACTTACTTTCAGAAGAGGTAAATTGGGATTTTGTGGATTTTCTTACCTCGCAAGAATTTGTTCCGGAACCTTCGTTACCTTCTTCATTACCGCAAGTGGAGAATTTTAGACAGAGACAGAAAGAAGAATTGGAGAAATTTATACAACAACAAAAGGAAGCGGAACAAGCTTTTCTCCTACAGCAACAGCAGCAAGAAGAAGAGGTAAGAAAAAAACAACAACAAGAAGAAGAAGTAGCAGCAAAGAAACAAGAAGGTGAAAATCAAACGGTCACGGTACTGTTGGACATTTTAGCGGAGTTAAGAAGTCTGAAACAAATGTATCAGACTTCTTTATTACGACCAAAAAGAATACGACCTTCCCGAGCTAAACACGTCAACCCTGTGACTAAGCCTACCGTACCATCCTTAGTGATTTCAACCAAATCATCATCATCATCAACAGTACGCAGTCCAGAAGTAGGCCTCGGCCGTGGCAAAGGCTTAAGACAGTTAAAGTTGATTGCTTAAACTCACCCCTACACCAAAAAACCAAAGGCCCTTTTCAGGGCCACCCATGTCTCTCGAAAAGAAATACAATTTCAATTGCCAATAACTCAAAAAAAAAATAAAAAAAAAATCCCATTTTACCCTTATAGTACGTGTATATGAGTGCGTGAGTGTACGTTCTTATTTTAAAACCAAAACTCAAAGACACTTACCTTATATAATTAATGTATTCTTTTCTCAATAGTTACAATTCAATTCACAATTCACAACAGAGCACTTTAAAAAGTTCATAAACTTCTTCTGTCTCATTGTTTACTCTCTCTGTTTTTTAAATTTCTTCACCCTCACAGGCTTTTCCTCTTCTTACTCCTCACTTTCTTCCCTTCTTCTTTTCTTCTCCTGTTTCTTTTTCTTTACCTGGCTGCTTTCTTCCTCTGAAGAATCCCTCTCCTCCTCTGAAGAATCCCTCTTTTCTTCTGACTCCTCTTGTTTCTTTTTTGGGCAATCTGGAGACCAATGTCCTTTTTCTTGACAATAATAACAGGTATCTTGATTTTTGTCTTTTCTAGCCCCTTTTTTTCTTTTTTGATGGTCTGGACACTCTGAAGACCAATGCCCTTTCTTCTGACAGATATAGCAAGTATCTTGACTTTTATCTCGAAAGGAAGGAGAGTAGTCCGTGGGTTGGTCTGAAGAAAATTTTATAATGACCCCTCGCAAAGCTCTGATGAAACGTTCTATTTGGGTAGTCTCTTCCATCGTTGTGCTCCGTTTGAGAATGAAATGAATAGTGAAAGGACAAGACACACACCCTTTTATATACGCTGGTCTGCCATGACTATAAATTAGTTTATGGTGTTTAAACTTGAGTCATTTGACGTTTTGCACTCAAGATGAAACGATCCAATTCATTTGAGAAGAAAGAAGAAGAAAGTAAGAGGCAGAAACGTGATGTATCGCCTCGTACCAGAGCTGAAGTCTTGGCACAAATTCATGCCAGTGATTTTGAAGAGGACATGAGTGAACCAGAATCCAAACCCTCTAGACAAAGTTCGCCACCCTTAGTCAACCCTGAAAAATACTATTCCATTCGAGAGACGGAAAAGGGCTCCTCTAGAAAATTTAGAACCACGGCTTACAAATACACGGTGAAGTTTAAAGATTTCATGGCTGAATTACCGTTAGAGAAAGCAGAAAGGTTCATCACCGGAGTGTGGGATTCTTTGCTCACCACACTCAAGCGACAATGTCAACCCAAAGAAGACGATCGCTTGAGACTTTCCATACAACACGACGGTTTGAAATCCCCTGTTTGGATCGAGTTTAGCACCCCTGCAGAATTGACCACTTCCAAAGTCATGGACAAAATTCAACACGTACAACAATCTAATGACCAGTTTGACATCACCGATGGAAAAGCCACACTGGACATGACCCACGTCTCTCCTCCTCAAGGGACTGGACGCAAAAAGATGTTATTGGTGAACGAGCTTTGCAACACCAAAACAAGTCTCGTCCGAATTAACAAGCCTCAAGACCAGATGTGTTTAGCCAGGGCTATCGTGGTGGGACGAATCTATGCCAACAAGAACGACACGGTAGAATGGAAAAGAGCCTGGGAAACTATTCGAAAATCGGACCGAGCCAAACAACGAAGTGAAGCAGAACTCCTGTTGCAACAAGTCGGACTGTCCAAAGACACACCCTGTGGCATTCCTGAGATGCACAAATTGCAAGATGCCCTAGCTCCACGATACACCTTGAAAGTGTACCCTCAAGAAATGCGCGGGCCTCTGTTGTTTCGAGACCAAGACTTTAAGGATGGAAAATACATTCATGTCTATTATCACGACGAACATTTCGATACCATTACCAGTATCACCGGATTCCTAGGATACAGATATTACTGTGAGAAATGTGACCATGGTTAAAATAATCGAGAGCAACACAAGCATTGTGGATCGAAATGCCCAGGATGTTTGGCCTCTCCACCCTGTCTGAGCGAAGGACCAGTGCCTTGTTCAACTTGTCTGCGCACGTTTGTCAGCCCTATCTGTTACCAACAACATTTGAAGACGCAAGGTTCACAGCAGAAATGTGCTTGTCAACTGCTGAGATTGTGCCCTACGTGTGGACAAGGCATACGTACCAATAATGCCAAGGCACACGTATGTTCAGGAAAGAAAAAATGTCACATTTGTCACCACATCGTGGACTTGGAACATACATCAATGTTACATGCAAAAATACCAATCCCAACCAGAGGAAGAGAACGGTCACAAGAAGAATAAAGGCAATTTCATCTTTTTCGATTTCGAATGCATGCAGGAGACCGGTATTCACATTCCTAATTTCTGCGTGGCTCATCGAGCGTGCGAGAAGTGCATTCAAGAACCTATCTTCAGTCATTGCCCTCACTGCAGTAAGATTCCCGGAGGGCGTGAAAAAATCTTTCGAGGACCGAACACGTTAGCCGATTTTGCCCAATGGGTCTTAGACCCCATCGACAAGACGTGGAGCCAAGAGGACATCGAACGTTACGGAGATTGTCATCGTCATGCCACGGTGATGGCTCACAATTTTTCCGGATACGATGGACAGTTTCTTCTCAGATAATATACAGTACAAGGCACCGAACGTCCTAAAGTCACTTTGAACGGAGCCAAAATCATTTTCATGCAAGTGGGACAAGTGCAGTTTAAAGATTCGATGAGTTACTTGGCCATGTCTTTGAGTCGAATGCCTAAAACGTTTGGAATGACAGAAATGGCTAAAGGGTACTTTCCACACTTTTTCAATACGGAAGCCAATCAACACGCCGTTCTACCCCATTTACCTGAGGCTCACTATTACGACCCCGACAACATGCGTACCGAACAACGAGAAGCTTTCTACGCTTGGTACCAGGCTCACGCCTCGGACCCTTTCGACTTTCAGGAAGAAATGCTAAAGTATTGTCGTTCCGACGTGGACATTTTACGACGTTGCTGTGGAAAATTTCGAGAACTGTTCATGGAACACGGAGGGGTCGATCCTTTGAAAGAAGCTTGCACCATTGCCAAAGCGTGTTCCTTAGTGTACAGACAACGATTCATGCCTGAAAAGACCGTGGCTGTCATCAGCCCTCAATCGACCAACTATGTCAAACGTCAATACTCGGTCAAAGCCCTACGCTGGTTACATTACTTGTGCGACAAGGAAGACAAATGGATTCAGCATGCCCGCAACGGAGGAGGCGAAAAGACCATCGGAACGTATTCGGTCGATGGCTGGGACTTAGAAAACCCCAAGATCGTGTACGAGTTTAACGGTTGCTTATTTCACGGATGTCCCGTCTGTTACCCTGATCGTAGCACTAAAAATCAGTTTTTACAACGAACCATGGAAGACTTGTACCAGGCCACTTGTCAGCGACGCCTAAAGTTAGAACAGGAAGGATACCAAGTGATGGAAATGTGGGAACACGAGTACGATCACCGTTTGAAAACCGATCCCGAGTTTAAATGCCTCGTGGAAAGTTACAAGCTGATGAACCCCCTGAACCCGAGGGATAGTTTGTACGGAGGAAGGACCAATGCTACCTGTTTGCTGTACCAAGCCGACGAAGAGAAAGGAGAAGAAATAAAATACTTGGACGTGTGTTCGCTGTATCCTTACGTGTACAAATATTGTCGCTTTCCTGTAGGGCACCCGCAATTGCTGACGGAACACATCGACCTGAAAAACATTCGACAATACGAAGCTCTGATCAAGTGTAAAGTTTTGCCGCCCACGGACTTGTACCATCCCGTGTTACCTCACCATTGCCAAGGCAAACTGATGTTTCCTTTGTGCCGTACTTGTGCCGAAACGTGCAACCAAGACCAACCTTGTCAGCACACCCAGGAAGAACGGGCCTTGACGGGGACGTGGGTCAGCGTAGAATTGTTCAAAGCTCTGGACATGGGATACCAACTGTTAGAAGTGTACGAAATTTGCCACTTTCCCAAGACACAACAATACCACAAGGATGACCCCAGTCAGAAATGCATTTTCGCAGACTACGTGGATGCCTTTTTAAAACTGAAACAAGAAGCCAGCGGCTATCCTTCCTGGTGTCACACTTCCGAAGACCAAATAAAATTCAAAGAGAAATACTATGAACAAGGAGGCATCACTTGAGATCACATCGAGAAAAACGAAAGTAGGCGATCGTTTGCCAAAGTGATGTTAAATTGCTTGTGGGGTAAAATGGCACAACGACCTTGTTTACCCAAGACGGAATATTTGACAGAACCTTCCCGCTACTTCCAGATGATTCACGACAAAACCAAATACATGAAACACGTGGACGTCGTTCGTGAGGATTTGATCTTGGTCAATTACGAAGAAGATCTGGACTTTGTACAAGACGACCCTTTTGGAAATGTCATCATTGCGGCTTACGTGACAGCTCATGCTCGCTTAAAATTGTACGAAGCTTTAGAACTGTTAGGGGAACGTGTCCTGTATTTTGACACGGACAGTTGCATTTACATCCATCACCCGAGTCAACAGCACCCTGACATCGAAGGAGACCGTTTAGGAGCCTGGACAGACGAGCATCCCGACGACAAGATTCTAAGTTTCGTCAGTGGCGGTCCAAAACATTACGGCTACGAATACCGGGACCCACAAGGAGAAGTGCACACGACGTGAAAAGTGAAAGGATTGACTATGAATTATCGTACCAGTCGAGTGGTCAACTTTGGGGTACTGAAAGAAGCCTTTCAGTCTGGAAAAGATCAACACTTTAAAGTGACCACCTATCAACCGAACAAGATTGTACGTTTACCCACTCACCACATCGTCAGTCGACCCTTGGAAAAAGTCTATCAAATCGTGTACCAGAAGCGAGTGCGACTACCCAACCACTTTACTTTGCCGTATGGACACCTTGGTATAAAACATTGGTTGTAAGAGGATAGTCACCCACTAGAAGGATGACTTCGCCACAGCAAGAATCAAGTGAGAAACCCGATGAGAACTCCAAGTTCAAACCCTACCATTTTCCAGTTTTCTTACCTGACTATTGTGATTGTGCCCGTCGATTGGACACGTTTCAGAAATGGCCTACAGATAGGGAAGGATTACCTTCTTCGCATGTTTTAGCTAGAACAGGATTTGTCTACTTGGGACCTGAGTCAGGATTGGGATATGAAGTACAGTGTTTCGCTTGTGGCCTGAAGTTACGAATGGATCTATGTATCTATAAAGATTCAGCTATTCTGGAACATACTCGATGGTCTCCGCAATGCCCTTACCTTTATATGGCCTTTCCACCCATGACATTACGGTACAATGATGACGGTACCTTAGAGACGGTACCGTCCAAAACAAGACATAAAAAACATAAAAAAAGTAAAGATGTACAAGCTGGAGACTGCATTGCGACTAGTATAAAAAGGGGGCTATGGTCAAGATCGATAGTTCATTGGGACTACCAAGACCGAGCGAACAAGATGAATACTTTCAGAGAAACACAAAACAAGTTTAGACAGGCACAATTCAAGTGTGGGGCTTCTGAAGTGGAATGCGATTGTGAGCCTTGCGATGGGTACGATGCTGTACGTTGTGACTTTAGCGATGCCGTAAAGCATCATGGGAACTTTAGTGTCACTACCCCTATCATGGAAAGTGATGCTGTGCGTGTCAAACCTGAGGGATGCGAAAGTGATGCCGCTCGTCCTCTTGGACATTTTACTGGGTTTCGTTTTAAAGGTGGATGTTCACCTTCACGTCTACCCCCCTACGGATGTCATCCAGCCCTGAGCAAACTCCTGTTGATGTCACCCAACCCTCATCGAAACGAACCTGTGAAAGACGAATATTCGTTTCCTGTGCGTTTGTCGGAATACTGCAACTTTGAAAATCGTCTTCAATCGTTCAAAGGAAAATGGCCGAAGTATCTGGGAGGACCGTCCCCCGAAGAATTAGCCAGAGCCGGATTTTTCTACTTGGGCGAAGGAGATAAAGTCAAGTGCTTCAGTTGCGGTGTGTCACTTCACCACTGGGAACCGCAAGATTCGGCCTACGTAGAACATGCTCCATGGTCACCGAATTGTCATTACTTACCCTTAGTAGGACCGAGACATTAAAGTAACTTACCATGTCGTTGACGAAGAAGAAACCAGTTTGGCTAGGAGTCAAATGTTGGACATCACTGAGACCAGTATTTAAACTTCATTTCAAAAACGATATTGAATCATTACCTAAAGAACTGCAAGAGAAGATTTACAAGGAAGTTTGGCAGGGACTTGCCAGAGTGAAATCTCAATGGGTGACTGTAGAACTTTTGTGCCGAGAAATTCACAAGAGGAAAGTGAAAAAAGTCAACCAGTGTGTTAGATTTCTTTGGGTCAAGTGTGCATTCGTCCTATTGTATTACTCCAGACCGTTTACATCAAAAGAGTTCAGTGACATTCTTGGACGTTACCCTGAATGGCAGTGGTCAGAAATTACCTACTATGTGGATTAATTTTGCTCTAGGAGAAGATTGTGATTATTCATGGATACTTTACAAGAGAACATTCGTGCTTTGCCTGTGGAGTTGAGAGAACGCATTTATCGAGAGCTGGTCAAAATACAAGTCAAACGTAAAGAACAGTTGCATCCGTTACGTCACCAGATCTTTAACCTCTGGTACCTGAATGGTATAAGAGAACTGATTCGTCAGAAATTGTTTCAGTGGTCAGACCTTGTTCAATACTTCCAAGCCCCCGATGATCCACGTGTTGATCATTTTGGTTACTTCGAGATTCACCTAGTACAACACATTGAGGAAGACAAGGTAAAGGATTACCGACATATTTTACGTGGAATCTACTTAGTGGAAGAGGAAACTTCTAAACGAAGTCTGACGTTTCGGTTACAGTATGCAACATTTAAATTCCCCACTGGAAAACGAAGATGTCTGGCTAGAAAGTACGTGTATTGTTTCCGAAACAAAGAGACTATAAAAACAGGCTGCCATGCCGCGACTTTTATCGCATGTAATCCAACAGATTCCGTGGCAGGAACTCAATGACCATATTCAATGCGTGGATCATTACCATCGATTATTACAAGAACTGTATCCATTCAATTTGGGACGACGCATACTGTGTGTCTTAGTGACTTGTTTTCTGGGATTTCGTTTACCAGCCGATTCCTTGTGGACTCTTTACGAACAGTACTTACCACCTCAATGGCCTTAAATGGTCACGAAAGACTCCTTTTGCTCAAAGCCTTGCGTTTTCATCTGGATACTTCTCGACCTCTACGGGAAAAAAAGATTCGTCAACTTTTAGCTACCCAAGACGTGTATGACGTGTGTGTAGCTTGTGACTTACATCCCAATTGGACAGATGTCCGTGACTGGAAAGAATGCGATTTTGAGGCTTGGACCCAAGAAGTGGCCCAGTATGCACGAGAGTTGTTCAAGGAAAAAAGTTACTTTTCAACCTGTCTTAGTGACGGTGCCAGAAGAACCCGTCACTCAGGACAGGACTGTCGTGGACAGGCCTGAAAGACCCTTTCGGGAGGACACTTGTGTGACCTTACCCCCTACTATAGAACTGGTCAGAACTTTACCCAAAACATGTTGTACAGACACTTATTTTTATTCCACGTTAATGGTTATTACGTGCCTTTTATCCTTGTACTTAAGCCTTTCGCTTTTATGTATTTTTGTCTTTCGTATTCATGTTTAAAACATTCAATAAACGTGTCCTGAAAAAAAGTATATAAACTCTTGTCTTGTTTGTTTTCGTGTCACAAGTGACATTCCTAACACTATGGCTACCTCTGCTGTCTCTGCTCCCTCTTCCTCTACTGTCAAAGTCATCGACGAACACTTAGATCGTGCCAGTTGGGAGGCTTTGTATCTTCGCCATCCCTTTAACATGCTCATTGCCGGACCCAGCAGTTCAGGCAAAACCAAATTCGTCAAACGTTTGATCGAACATAAACATCATTTGATCGATCGACCACCTCTGCGGATCGTGTGGTGTTACAAAGAGTGGCAATCGGCGTACAGCCTCTTGCGATAAAGTCAAGGCGATTACATCGTGTTTGTGGAAGGCATTCCTAAAGAAGACGACGGCATCGTCTCTGACTCCCGTCAAACCCATTTGGTCATTTTTGACGACATGTTAGGAGAAGACGAAGAAGAAATTAAACTGTGGTTCACGCGCAAAGGGCATCACCGTAATGCCAGTGTCGTTTACATCACTCAAAATTTGTTTCAACAAAGTAAAGCCCATCGCACCATCAGCCTCAATGCGCATTACGTGGTCTTGTTTAAAAGCCCTCGAGATAAATCGCAAGTGCAAGTCTTAGCCAAACATTTAGGAACGCCTTGGCTGACTCAGGCGTACGACGATGCCACTCAAACTCCACACGCCTATTTACTCGTCGATTTGAAACCTACGACCCCCGAGGATTTGCGATTTCGTACCCACTTGTTTCACCACTGGTGTCAAGACGGAGGGCCTGTCCTGTACACGTCTCCGTCCTCGACTAAATTTCACTCCACAAAAAAATCTATAAAAACCTCAGACACTTTTCGTCTGTCTCACACACATTTTGAACATGACGTCCCTTCAGTCGCATCTTCCCGTCAAATTGATTCGTGCCTTGTATGGCATCAGTCGAGAAAAAAATCCACAAATACGAGTTCGTGTCTTAGAAGCTAGTCTCAAAGAAGTCTTACGATGGTTCACGGTGACGGCACATCAATTACTCCAAGGAATCATTCAGATTCCTCATCAAACCAAACGCTTTTTTGATCGAAACAAAGTCGCTTTGACCCAACTGGCCGATCCTCGCATCGACACTCAAACCAAAAGCAAATCATTTTGAAACCTGGAGGGAGCGGTACTCTAGGAGGGGTCATCATTCGCTCTCTCTTAAGATGGGATCCTAATGCCCCCAAACTTCTCCCCAAGAAAAAAGTCCAACGAAGCCCCAAGAAGAAAAAGACCAGGTCCCCAAGGAGAACTTCTTCAGTGGCTGGACCCTCCTCTTACCAGACACCACCCCGGAAAAAGAAAAGAAGCCCCCAGAAAAAGAAACAGAGAAAAAGTCCCCAGAAAAAGAAAACTAGTCGCAAGAGAGGCACTTCGGCCAGGACGCAAAATTACACTCGCAAACCACGACCTGCAACGGCGGTGACCGCGTCTCCGGCAGCCTCAAGTTCATCCACTTCTCCGTTGATGACACCAAGAACTGAAGAGTACTTGGAGACGTTGATCACACCAAGAACATCTCCGTTGATGACCCCAAGAAGACCTTCCCCAGTGGCAGGACCCTCCAATTTAGTGGCAGTGGCTGCTGCTCACAAAGTACCTTCTCCCAAAATCAAAGTCCAAGAAAGATCGGGTATGTTACAAAGTTTACTGGATTTGTCCAAGCAAGAACTGGCTCGATTTAGTCCGTTGCGTACCCCTGCACGACGTGTCATGCCTGTCCTCAAATTGATACGACGTAAAGACAATCAGTGGCGACGCGTTCCAGTATAAAAAAGGCCTGTGACCAAGTCGGGGTATCAGTGTTTTGGTGCTCCTGAAGATGTCACCCTCCAGAAAACATCCCTCTTCTAAACAACCCCAAGGAAAGAAAAGAAAAGGACTGCCTCCTCGTTTAGTCAAACATGGGGACATGTTATCTGTCCTGTCCAAAGCTTCTCCACCTCTACGAAAAAAACTCATTCAATCGGCCTCCAAAGAGGTCATCGATACCGTGTGCGAATGTTGTTTGAACGTCTTGAAAGGCACGATCCCTTTGTCCAAACACCAGAAACAATGCTTAGGCAAACATCGTCACGTTCTTCGCCAAATGGTTCAAAAGAAAATTCCCATTCGTCAAAAGAAGAAGATGTTGGTCCAACGTGGAGGCATTTTACCTCTCTTGTTAGGCCCCTTACTGAAAGGAGTCTTGGGAACCATGTTGGGAGGACTGGTGGGAGCAAGATAAAAAGGCCCTCTGAAGTCCCAAGATCTCAGAATCGACCCCTGACTACCCCATGGAAGGACGAAAACTAGCTTTAGTGCCTTACAAACGATGGATGGAATACCATCGTTGGCAAGAACAACGCACCCCGCATTTACCTCCCAATCCCAATTTGAGCGAGATGTCCCAGTTACAACACGAATTGCAGTCCTTGATGGATCGCCAAGATTTGTCCAAAACAGAAAAATCGCAAAAGTATGGTCAACTCTTGCAACGACTGCAACTCTTTCACCAGAAAGCTTTAGACGAAACAGCTCTACCCACTCCGAAAGATTTTAAGACCTTGATGAAAAGTCCAGCACCATCATCACTACCACCACTACTACCATCCCCATGGGTCACCAGAGATGCTACCCCACGAAGGCCTGAGGAAGAAGAGATGCGAAAAGTGTTTCAAACACCGTCAGCAGCTCCCATTTCGAGTAAGATTGCAGCATCCTTGTTGACCCCGTCCCCCACACCCCAACGAGAAGAAATGAAAGCTTGGGTTAAAAAGATGATGTCCACTCCTCCTTCGACAGAAGTGAAAAAGAAAGAAGGGAAACCAGATGTGAAAAAAAGAAAAGAAGACCAAAGCCATTCCATTGCCACCTCCACCACCACTACCTTCGACTTCTACTCCCGTACCCCATCGGACACGAAAATCCGTTTCCAAACCACACTTTCGACCCACCCAAAGGAGCATCACCGAAGACTGGGCAACTTATTAACACACCAAAAAAAATGGAGAAGGTGTTAGCCAGCATTTACTACGATCTCTCCCATCCTGCAGGTTACGCAGGAGTTCAAAAATTGTATCGTGCTGCCAAAACGCGACTGAAAAGTCTCCGTTTACCTCAAGTGCAACGATGGTTACAAGAACAAGCTACCTACACTTTACACAAACCCATTCGACGCAACTTTGCCAGAAGTCTAACCTGAGTGGAAGGCATCGATCATCAATGGCAAGCCGATTTAGCCGATGTCTCTCATTTGGCCAGCTACAATCGTGGCTACAAATATTTGTTTTGTGTCATCGACGTCTTTTCCAAATTTGCCTGGGTCGTACCCTTGACTTCCAAATCGAGCAGCGAGTTAGTGCGAGCCCTGCAACGAGTGTTGAAACAAAGCGGTCGTCACCCGCTTCGATGGCAAACGGACAAAGGTACCGAATTTCTGAACCAAGCTTTCCAAAAAGAATTAAAGAAACGTGACATTCATTTTTTTACCACCGAGAATCCTGAAACCAAAGCCAGCATCGTGGAACGTTTTCAACGCACTTTGAAAGAACGCATGTGGAAATATTTTACGCATCACCACACTCTGAAGTACGTCGACATCTTACCGCACCTGGTGCAAGCGTACAACCAATCTTACCATCGAAGCATCGGACGTGCCCCGCAAGAAGTGACTCCCGAGAACGAAGTGTCGGTGTTTGAGCGCCTGTTTGGTACGTCCCCGACGAGGGCTGTCCCCAAGAAAAGTGGAGTGTTGACCGTAGGAGATTGGGTACGCATTGGCAAAACCAAACGCACTTTCGACAAAGGTTACTTACCTAACTGGACGACCGAATTGTTTCGTGTCACTGGACGAGTGCATGGCCGTCATCCTGCCGTCTATAAATTGGAAGACATGAACGGAGAAGTGCTCAAAGGAACGTTTTATTTGCCCGAGTTACAACGTGTCAACAAAAAAGAAGACGACGTGTACGACATCGAAAGCATTCTCGAACGCAGAACCCGTAAAGTGGGCAAACGACGTGTCAAAGAAGTCAAAGTACGTTGGAAAGGATATCCACCAGTTTTGATTCTTGGATCGACGCTTCGCAAGTCATCGACTATAAAAAGAAGTGACCATCATACCCTTTCACACAGACGCAGCTACGTCGACCACTCCTTCGCCTAGTTCTTCTGTGCAAGATTTACAAAAACAACCCTTGTGGGTGTGGTGTGGAGAACGTGTGCCTAAAACGCAAATCGTCTTTTTCTGTCAAATCTTCGTGGTGTATTGTGTCATCGGGGCAGCCATCGCCAATTTGAGTTTGCAACAAGGATACAAACAATTGTGGACCATTTTATTGAGCAGTTGCATCGGTTACCTGCTTCCTAATCCCTCCCTGAAATTCTCCTCGAACGGGAACCACGGGAACCTTGTGTCCAGTGCCAGTGTCAATCACCACTCCAATAACAACCACAACCAGAACCCCATTTTGGGCGGAGACACGCCTCTGACGTCCAATAACCCCTCGGACAGCAACAGAACTCTGGAATTATGAGTAACCAAAACCAATTTTACTTAGCCTTACCCAGTGACAGTTCCATGGAGGTGTTTCCCAACAACACGTTGTGCTGTTACACGGCCAAATTACCTCAGGCCATCCCATTAGATCAAGAAGCCCATTGGGCAGTGGCTTTAGTAGAAATCATTCACCCGACCCAAGTCCTCAATGTCCTTCCCAATCAAATTTTTTTTGATGTGGAAGTTTATGACGAGCAAGTGCAACAGTACTTGGATACCCATGTCAAATATGACAAGAAAACCCGTAGCACACAAAATCAAAAGTGGACCACCTATCACTTGTTCATTCCCCCAGGCTATTATTTTAGTGGTCAACATTTGGTCAGCACCATAGCCACCAGGTTTAATGGCGTGTTTCTTAAAGCTTTGGTGAGTGTCAGAAAAAGTGTCACCATGGAATACCACAAAGCAGCCCGTCGCTTCTCGATGAAATTTGACGGCAGTAAAACCCTGTCCATTTTATTTTGTTCTGAGGTGGCGCTATACAGTTTCGCATTTTGCATAGGGTTAGGAATTTAAAGAAAAAGAATGTCCCCGGCTTTCTTCACTGGTTATACTGGCTATTTAAAAAAGACCTTGTATATCTTAGGTATAATGCAAAGAACCTTTAATTCCCTTTATTTTGGTGTATGATTGATGGATGTACTATGGGTTATAGAGTATACAGCTTGGCCTTACTTCAAATGTGCACCTTTCAAAAAAGTGCTAGCTCTACTTGGTCATTTTCACTTCCTGAACTTCAGAGGTCAATTGTATAAAAAAGAGCCGATAACTTTTTTTACATTTTACATATTTGGTAATTCATTCATTGCACTTTCAGAAGCTGGTATTGTCTAGTCTGGCAAAATTCATTTTCCCTATTTTAATAGCTGCTATGTATAGTGTACTTTAGACTAATTCAGACTGATATTTTAACACAAGGGAGCAGTCATTTTAGTTAGCAGTGTGCTTAAATCATGTAAAATTTCCAAAAGTACAATATCCAAAAGAAATATCATCCACATTACATTAATGTAGCATAGAGGTATGCAAACATTCTCTCCACTGTGCATGTTTTAAATGCGAACTACTTCACCTTACATACGTCACTCTCTCAAAAGTACATATTATCTGGTGAGCGCCACCATAAAGAAGATGTAGGTATTATTTTTTATGATTTAATTATGTTTATATGGCTGAAACATTTAAGTCGCAAGCATCAAAACAATCCTTATGAATAATTCTCCTGCCTTTTTCCCCACAGAACAGTATTTATGAGTGTCAGAGTCTCTAACAAGTCCAGACTACCCCCCCCCATGATAAAAGTGAGCTATTTTAAGAATGCACATTACATTTTGTAAACATAGCAACCAATGTTATGCTGAATGACAGGAACATGAAACTAGCCAGAATTATTTCTGAGATATCAACAATGAATTTTACAATTAGAAAAGGGAGGTAACTCATCAGCTTCATAAAGGTCAAAGGTCAAAGTGTAAAATATTTGCCTATTGTTTAATATGGAAGAAGCGAATTCACTTTCTCTTCAATTATTTTTTTATTTCATTGCAAATAAATGAAAAGAAACATTTTCACCATATATTTCTGTCACTTATTGCAACAGTTTTAAATTTAAGTTGACTCTATTCCTATATTCTAAGTCTTCTAATTTCCCCATAATTAAGGTCACTACTCACACAAACATACCTCATGGCAAATTATGTAAGCAAGAGAAAAATGATCATAATTAGCTTATTTTCATGCTTAAATGCAATATGAATGCACCATTTTATTCAGAACATCATACATAATTATATGAAAATAAAAAAAAATAATTGCAAACATTTTTTTATTTTCTTTAAGGTGGCGCTATACAGTTTCGCATTTTGCATAGGGTTAGGAATTTAAAGAAAAAGAATGTCCCCGGCTTTCTTCACTGGTTATACTGGCTATTTAAAAAAGACCTTGTATATCTTAGGTATAATGCAAAGAACCTTTAATTCCCTTTATTTTGGTGTATGATTGATGGATGTACTATGGGTTATAGAGTATACAGCTTGGCCTTACTTCAAATGTGCACCTTTCAAAAAAGTGCTAGCTCTACTTGGTCATTTTCACTTCCTGAACTTCAGAGGTCAATTGTATAAAAAAGAGCCGATAACTTTTTTTACATTTTACATATTTGGTAATTCATTCATTGCACTTTCAGAAGCTGGTATTGTCTAGTCTGGCAAAATTCATTTTCCCTATTTTAATAGCTGCTATGTATAGTGTACTTTAGACTAATTCAGACTGATATTTTAACACAAGGGAGCAGTCATTTTAGTTAGCAGTGTGCTTAAATCATGTAAAATTTCCAAAAGTACAATATCCAAAAGAAATATCATCCACATTACATTAATGTAGCATAGAGGTATGCAAACATTCTCTCCACTGTGCATGTTTTAAATGCGAACTACTTCACCTTACATACGTCACTCTCTCAAAAGTACATATTATCTGGTGAGCGCCACCTGAATTGTTTGACATGTTGGGTGGAGACATGAACATGAGAATGACCATAATCAAGAAAAACGAATTACCAATCATTTACGACAACGATTCTTTTAGCAAGTTATTTCGTACCCCGGTAGAACTGAACCAAGGACTAAATTTGATGTTCGTGTATTCCGATGTGGTGGGGTACAGCGTGGTGGGAAACACCTCCGTGCCGTTACTGCGTGTCATTCCTTTCAAAGTGGATTATGCCACGAACGCTGACGAGGAAGGTGGAAACACTTTTCACGTCCACCGCGAATTTGTACATCCTCACTATTTGTCTGTCAGCAAGTCGTATTTGGACACGGTCAACATTACTATAAAAGGAGATTTGGGACAAAATATTCCATTCACCAAAGGAAAAGTCAGGGTGAAACTCCATTTTCGAAAACGGTTTTCTCACGACTCGTAAGTCATGTATCCAGTGTACCGAGGGGTTGCTCGACAGCGAGGACACGGTTTAGGAGATATGTTAAAATCGGCCTTTCGTTCGGTGGCTCCGGTGTTGAAACCGATGGTGACACGCGGATTGCACGCCTTGAAAGATGCGGCACTGACGCAAGGCAAAGAATTTCTCCAAAATGTCATCATCGACAAACAAAACCCCAAAGAAGCCTTCATGAGGGCAGGCAAAAATGTCTTGCTGCAAACGGGCAAAGACCTTTTGGGCCGCCGAGAAACACCTATAAATGCCCTGCACGCTACCGAGTCAGGCATTCAGCAAGGACAAGGCAGAAAGAGACGACGAAGAAAACACCCTTTCACCAGACTTCACACTTCTAAAGCGAGAAAGGCAAAGAAAAGAAGAAGAACCGTTCGAGACTTAGACGTTTTCGATTATTGAGACACAGAACAAAATGATGCACCGAGAATCTTGCGCTTGTTCCAAGTCGGAAATGGATCTGTTTGCCATGCCCCCCACCATGATGACCATGCAAGAATCCCAGTGGGTGGAATTTCATCCCGTCTCCTCATTGACTGATTCCGCTCCCATCGAGTTTGAAATCAAAGGACAGCCCGAAGATTACATCGATCTGAATAGCAGTTACTTGTACTTGAAAGTCAAAGTAACCGAAGTGGACGGTGACGCTCTCATTGATACGTCCAGAGTAGCTCCCGTCAAAAATTTCATGCATTCCTTGTTCAGTGGAGTGGACTTGTATTTGAATAACAAACTGGTCAGCAGCAGCATGGATACTTACCCTTACCGAGCGTACCTGGAAAATCTCTTGACGTACGGAAAAGAAGCCAAAAACACTCATCTGGATGCTTGCGTGGTATGGAAGCCTGACGCATTAGGTGCAAAGTTCGACAGCACTACAATTGCTGGGGATGATCAAAATACAACGGGATTTATAGAACGAAGAAAGAAAATTGCACTAAGTCGTAGTTTAGAACTGATGGATCGTTTACATTTGGACATGTGGTTGCAAGAAAAGTATTTGCTGAACGGAGTGGATGTCCGCTTGAGACTGAATCGCAGCAGTGCCGCTTTCCATCTGTTGTCTAATACTAACGATTACAAAACTGTCATCCAAGAAGCCAGACTCTACGTGCGACGTGTGGAAGTGTTACCTAAAGTAGGTAACGACATCAGTCAGACGTTGAGCAGAACGACTGCCAAGTATCCGATCCGACGAGTGAAAGTGAAAACCTTCACCATTCCTAGGGGACAGCGATCCATGATCGAAGATCATCTGTTCCAAGGACAGCTACCCAAACGTTTGATCCTTGGTATCGTCGAGAATACAGCCTTCAACGGAGCTGTCGATAAAAATCCTTTCAACTTTCGACACTTTTGGCGTGTCCAAGATCGAAGTCAGTCGCGATGACAAGACCTTGTGTACCCGACCTTTCGAGCCTAACTTTACCCAGAACAATTACTTGAGATCGTACTTGTCCCTGTACGAAGCCACCGGACAGTTAGGAACCAACACCAGTCACGGCATTACGTACGAGGATTATGCAGGAGGCTATGCTTTGTGGGGTTTTGATTTCACTCCGGACCAAGGCAGCGACGAGGGACATTTCCACCCTATAAAATCAAGCCAGATTCGAGTGGAAATTCAGTTTGCAAACCCACCCCCTGATGTAACGTTGAACGTCATCCTGTATGCGGAATTTGACAATACCATAGAAATCAACAGCTTGAGAGAAGTTATTCTAGATTATTAGAAGCTATGGAAGACTGTTATCCCTCTTTACCTAGTGGAGAAACTTTGGAGATGGAATGTGAGGAAACTGTGGAAGAAGAATCCCAAGACAAAGACGAAGAAGTGATCATGATGAAGTCAAGATGGCCAGAACAAGAAGCCCATTTAGTCTCCTGTTTTGCCAAACACTTGGTCGAAAAAATGACGGAATTGATCAAGAAAGATTGCTATGGATGTCAAAACGATCATCCCAGTCAAATTCAACACGATAAATGCCTGATGCTGAGTCAAGAAGAAAAATTGGACGAGTATCTGGACGATGCTTGGAGTCTCATCTCGGACGAAGACGTGTTGCATCAGTGGTATAAAGACTTGCGTGAACATTCTTGTCCACCATTAACCACTCAAGAGATCCATCGCATCGAAGCTCTCCTGAATCAGAGTGAGGAGACGAAACGAAGAAACGGTTATTCGTCAGACATTTTCAAGCAAAAAGTCAGGATCGAATTGATCACTTATTATTACCTGTGAAAAAGAAGGAAAAAAAACACAAAATATGGATACCTGGGAACTTTATTACCTTTTGAACCACAGTTCGTATACGGCTTCTTGGAATCCTGTCGTCTGTGCTAAAGATGAACTCCCTCATCGCAAACCTCAAGACCATCTAGCTTATGTCATCAACACGGACGACAGTCATCTCCCAGGAACCCACTGGGTAGCCGTCTACTTTCCTCAAGAAAGATGTGTGGAATATTTCGATTGGTACGGATTGCCCCCTTTGGAAGACGATATCGTTGACTTTATGAGAAGAAATGCTCAGACCACCCGATTCAATAATGTGAAATTACAAGGCACAGATTCCTTGGTGTGTGGACAGTACTGTGTGTATTTTCTGCATCATCGCAGCCTGGGCTATTCCTTAGAACATTTAGTGACTCATTTTGATCCTCGTTCTTCTTCTAGAAATGATGTGAAAGTAGATCAATGGTTTTGTGACCATTATGCTTATCTTTTGTCTCAAGCTAGGAAACGTAGTGTCCATCAATGGCCTAATGATTTCCAACAGTGGAAATCACAATTTCATTCACAACGTTGTCAGCCCTGTTTAAAGTAGAGTGTGAATTGAAAAAAAAATGTTTGTGATTTGAAAAAAATGTTTGATGTTATATTGTTGGATTATTGTTAAAAATGTTAGAGTTGTTGGTTAGTGTTAAGTGATTTTTAATAAAAAATGTTGTGTTTTGAAAAAAATGCCTTTGTCTTTTGTTTCGCTATAAGAATGTTGATTCATGCTCTTTGACTTCTCTCTATCCCTCTCATGACACTCATTGAACGTTCCGACTCGAAAACCGTGGAGGGATGTTTTCCTTCACGTCCGCGCTTTGACTTTAAGAACCGGGGGAGTTTCCAGTCAAACCATCCATTGTCGACTCATCCTCCTACGAAGATGTGCTCCAAACTAGCTAAGCTAAACGAAGCCTACGTGAATTTGCATAGGGTCAGACACAGTCTGATACCGAAGCCAGAAGAGATAGAGAATGTGAGAATGTTAAAAGTCACTGAAGACCTGATAGAAGAGCTCTTCAGAGAAGAAGTGAACAGGGAGAAAGAATAATGGACAGAGAAGTACAGACTTCAGAGACAGCAGCAACAGCAACAACAACAACAACAGCAGCTGGAACCTGAACCTGACAGAGGCTTTGTCGATTGTCGTATCGACACCAAAGAGTTCTTCTTCTCTTTCCGAAGAAGCAGACCTATCGTCAGAAAGTTTATCCTCAAAGGACGTCGCATTCTTAGAAACTAAAAGATTGCCATAGCAAACAAAAAAACAGCCCTTTTCAGGGCTACCCCAATACTCTAGAAAAGAAATAACAATCGATTTGCCAATGTGTGTAGGTAGAGTAGTGTGAATATAAACAGTGACTCTTTTGTGATGTGAATGTATGTTTGTGTATAGGACTGTGTGTTTGTAAGTGCTCACGTAAGTTTGTGTGGATAGTAGATTAAGATCATGTATATTTTTTTTTGCTGTTTGACGTGTGGGGAGAGTAGATTTGGGGTTTGATTGCTTTGCGTATGTGGATAGTATATTGAAGTGATTAATGAAAATTTTTAGAATAGTAATGGGTAGTATAAAAAAACTGAGTGAGTGTTTCTTTTAGGTCCGCGCGTTGTTTGGTCATGATCTAGGTAAGATCAATTTTGTTTTAGGGGATGTTTTCCATCACGTCCGCGCTTTCAGTATAAATTGAAACTCACTGGACAGTCTAGCTACCCTGTTCATTAGTTGACAAGACAATGAATATCAGAACTGTGAAACTGCTAGACCTCCAGATGAACCTGTAATATGCCAGGCGCATACTAAATGAACTGGCCGCGGAGGCCATTGTCGAAGAGGCAAGGATGAAAGAGGAGGAGGAAAGAAGAAAAAAAAGAAGAGGAGGAGGAAAAGGAGAGAGGAAATTTCAGAATCCCAGAGACAGAAAATTGGGATTCTGAAGCCACTTATCCCGCCTCTGCACTCCCAAGAAGAAAGGTAAAAGGAGACTGGGAAAGAAGATGTGTGTGTGGTGCCAGGCCTGGAAGGTGCCATCATTAGATAGGTGCATCTGGAGTTAAAAAAACAAACAGCCCTTTTCAGAGCTACCCAATACTCTAGAAAAGAAATAACAATCGATTTGCCAATGTGTGTATGTAGAGTAGTGTGAATATAAACACTGACTTTTTTTCCTAGTGTGAGGGTATGTGTTTGTGTGTTTGTGTTTGTAAGTGCTCACGTAAGTTTGTGTGAATAGTAGATTATGGGTTTGTTTATTGTTTCTTAGCGTATGTGGAGAGTATAGTTTGGGTTTTGTAACAGCCAACGTACGATTGTGTGGATAGTAAATTACGGATTTTGTTTTAATGATTTGAGTGTGTAAATAGTAGATTTGGGGTTTGTTAAATGTTGCTTCACTTATGTGGATAGTAGATCATATGAAACGAGAAAAGTAGGGGATGTTTTCCTTCACGTCCGCGCGTTGTTTGGTCATGATCTAGGTAAGATCAATTTTGTTTTGGGGGATGTTTTCCATCACGTCCGCGCTTTCACTATAAAACTAACAGTGTTTGCCATTGGAGCCCATTCCACGGAATAAGGAAACAAGAAGATGCCAGCAGCTTCAGCTTTGTATAACAACCTTATGGGAAGTTGGTATTGGATGGTGGATGGATTGAATGTAGCAGAAAGGCTTGAACAGGAATGGAGGCATGCAGTGACAAAAGACTTCGTCTCAAGACAAGTAACCAGCCTGCACTTAGCAATCGATATTGTGAAAGAAATGATAGAGGATGAGGAGAAGAGAATCAGAGGTTTCATTAACCCACCGTATGTGAAAGTGGGCGAGTTGAAAGAAGCCATAGTTTATGTGACGAGTGTAAGGTGTTTTTTAGAAGACATTGTAGAATGGACAGATTGGTCTTTTGTGAAGTGGGGCTTAGACAAGCTTAAGAAAGCGGAAGAAGTAATGAGGAATGTGCTGACCGAAGAGGTCAAGAAGATCAAAGAAAAGTGGTCAAAGGAAAGAAAAGAAGAAGAAAATAGAAAGAAAAAGGAAGAACTTGAGAAACTAAATGCTAACTGGTTGAAAATCCAACAGAAGTTCCGAGCCATGGGTCACCCGGACTGGATACCGGAAACAGAAAAGAAGAAGAAAGGAAAGATGGAAAAAATAAGAGGATGGTGGAAGAAGTTAAGGAGTTAGAAGAAGAAGAAGAAGAAAAAGAAGAAACCCAAAGGCCCTTTTCAGGGCCACTCATAGGTCTCGAAAAGAGAATGACTTTCGATTGCCTACCCTTTTTTTAAAAAATTTTTTTTAAAAATCCCATGATAAATTCCCCTTGTCCCTAAACAAGCCCAAACTCTATTCCCCATGTTCAATTCCCCTTGTCCCTAGACAAGCCCAAACTCTATTCCCCATGTTAAATTTCCATTGTCCCTAGAGTGACCCAGGGTTTTTCTCCATGTTAAATTTCCATTGTCCCTAGAGTGGCCCGGGGGGGGGTCTGTAATGCTAATTCCCATTGTCCCTAGGGTGGCCCCCTTCACTACTTGCCTAAGAACATACCAAGACAGCCAAGTCAGTTCATCCGATGGCACGATTCAATCCCCTACCCATGTGGTAACATGTTGGCACGTTGACCACAGATCCACCGCGGTTCTCGACCCTTCACATAAATAAATTACAGGAAAATATATCCTTTCCTGAAATGTGTAATATTTCGTTCTCTTTTGCTATGTACCTAAAAAAAAAAAAAAATTCTCGTTTAGCAGCATCAGAAAACAAATCAGCCTATTCAAAACTTAAACAATTAAATCTCTCTCTCTCTCGATCAATCGATCGATTGATCAATCGATCCCTACCTACCTACTAAGGTATTCCGTCTGTTCATACTCTAAGGTATGAGCTTAAACAGACTATAATGGTCTGGCTATAAAGGTAACACACTACTATCACCACCCGTCCACAGACAACAGAATGATCAATCCCATATCAGAGCTGTATTAGACAAAAGTGCCAAGGATTATAAAAAGTAAATATTCCATTTAAACTACAAATAAAATGTCTTTTTATGAAACTGACCGACTGATACAACCTTGAACTGTTGATCTAATGTCTTGCTCATTTCTTGCATTGCATTTGAATGGATAGGCAATGCTTCCTTTTTGGTTAATCTCCTCGATCACGGTGTATATCGAACCCGGAAGGTGGTCACTTGACTCGGTTGTCTTTGCAGCCACGCCTACCTGGTAACCGTTTTCGGAAAGTGTCAAGGCAATCTGTCGCCCTATACCACGTGATGCACCGATTACTAGCGCCGTTTTCATCTTGGAAAAGATTATTCCAAGCTATATCTGTTGGGAATACAAAAAATTGCATTAAAATAAACTAATCAAAGTAATTAAAATGGTTGCAACCCATAATCTTCAAGCACTAAACAAATGTTTTATCAAGCTGGATCATAATAATGTGACGTATCTATGTCAGATGTCCTTTTGGTTTTGCCAGTGTAAAACATCTTATATCAAGTCTGCCACTGGAAGTCTGTCGTCCAGAGTAGAACCTATGTGAAAATTATGTACTAACATCACTGGACATCTTCCCCAGCCAAGGGTCATCCATTCACTTCGTTCCACGTTGAGTTCTTCAAAGTGAATTCACTGGTCAACAGTGAAATCATTACTGACTTGAAAAGGCCCTAATCTGTAGTATTTTGGTGTGCCGAACACGAATATAACCGTGAAAAATTTGTATTGGCTCTCGTTTTGAAGATATTCATATACCTCATTTTCTATGTTTCACTGTGTAAATTTCTCCAGTAGGACTGCAGCAACATCCGGAATAATGATGTAACATTGCATAATACCATAATGCTCACATCATCCACAGTTGATTGCATCATTTTCTGATGCAATGCAATACTAATGCCATGCGGCTGCTGAAGTAAGTTGACGTCAGCAGTGTACTATACATGTGTAGGCCTATTATACTAATGCCAGGCGGCTGCTGAAGCTGACGTAAGCCGTGTACTATATAAAGCCCAATCAGATAGGTTCAGCATTTAAAATATTTTAGACGTTGTGCGAGACAGTTCAAGCTACTGTTACATAAAACTTATTATTTTATCCATTTACGTACAATAAAGAACAGTAATGCCTCGAAAGTGTGTTAATACCGCGGACAATTTTTGCTATATTTGTGGGGAAGTGACATTTGCCAACCAGAAGAAAAGTATCAATTCTCAAGTGAAGAAGGCATATCATCTTTACTTCGGATGCAAGGTTGGTGACCAAGACAAGCCTTGGGCTCCGCATATATGCTGTGCTACATGTACAACACAGCTTTCACAGTGGTTGAATTGCAAAAGGTCATCAATGCCGTTTGCAGTCCCAATGGTGTGGAGAGAGCCAAGCAACCACCTAAATGACTGTTACTTCTGCTTGGTTCCTCCTCTTTCCGGCGGAATAGCGAAGCGAAAGAAGTCGAGAATAGTCTACCCAAACATTCCGTCTGCATTGAGACCAGTTCCACATGGTGAGGGACTTCCTATTCCAGAACCTCCAGCAGAATATTCTCTTGATTCATCTGACGAAGAGAAAGGTGAGTCGACCTGTTCTTCTCCTGGTCCATCAGCATGCAGTGATCCAGATTTTCACTGTGGTGCATCATCAACCCCACACAGAATAACACAGGAAGAACTAAATGACCTGATTCGTGATTTGGACTTATCAAAGAACAAGGCAGAATTGCTAGGATCAAGACTCCAACAATGGAATCTTCTAGAAGAAGATGTCACAATTACTGCATATCGAAAGCGCCACCAGCAATTGGAGCCTTTCTTCAGAAAGGAAAGTAATCTGATATTCTGTTCCGATATTGAGGGCCTCATGAATGCTTTAAAAATCACTCATGACCCACAAGAATGGAGACTATTTGTGGACTCTTCGAAACTGAGTCTCAAGGCTGTGCTTTTGCACAATGGAAACATTCTTCCATCTATTCCAGCAGCGTATGCTGTCCACATGAAAGAGACATACGATAACTTAAGGCAGCTACTGAATTCCATTGAGTATAACAAGTACAGCTGGCACCTCTGTGGTGATTTGAAGGTAGTTGCCCTTTTAATGGGACTGCAGCAAGGATATACAAAATACATGTGTTTCTTATGCGAGTGGGATAGCCGAGCAAGGGAAATGCACTACATGAGGAAGGAATGGACTCACAGGCAGAATGTAGCCATTCGAGAGAAGAATATCCAACACCCAGCTCTGGTTGAGGCTCAGAAAATCTTGCTACCACCCCTTCACATCAAACTAGGTTTGATGAAGAACTTCGTGAAAGCCATTGACCGGACTTTGCCAGCATTCCGATACCTGCATGAAAAATTCCCTCGACTCAGCGAAGCAAAGATTAAAGAGGGAGTTTTTGTGGGTCCTCAGATTCGAGAGCTTTTCAAAGATGACGGGTTCAACAACTTGCTGGAATGTGACGCGAAACAAGCATGGAATGCTTTTCGCCTAGTTTCTACAAACTTCCTCGGAAATGTTAGGGCAGAAAACTATAAGGAACTAGTAGAAGACATGTTGATGAAGTATAAGAAACTTGGCTGCAATATGTCTCTAAAGATTCACTTCCTTCATTCCCATTTGGATTTCTTTCCTAGCAACTGTGGTATTGTTAGTGATGAACACGGCGAACGTTTTCATCAAGATATCGCAACAATGGAACAAAGATACCAGGGAAAATGGTCCCCTACAATGCTGGCTGACTACTGCTGGACACTCCTCAGAGATGCTCCCGAACAGCTGTACAAGAGACAGGCGAAGAAATCTAAGATGTAGTCAATGACTTGATTTTTTATAGGTAGGCTATTACAGTTGACCTTTTACTATTGGAATGCATTTCGTTATGTAAACATTAATTTCTTGCAGATTACAAAAAAACTAGAGCCAATTTTGCAATTTGACTGTCATATTCGTGTTCAGCACATAAAAATTGATAAGAATTGACTAATTTTATTTCAGTAACATGACTTTTGTAAAAATTTGTTGTCCAGTGATTTCATATCCGGCAACTAACGATTTTGGTAATGTATATGTGAAATAATCTACAACATAATCAGGTTTGTCAATACACGATAAAGGTGACATAAATCCAAGATATAGCTGATTATTTATCAACATTACCAATCTACCGAACCCTTTTTTCGATTGCTCCGGTGGCCCAGTGGTTAGAGCGTCCTCCTAGGATGCGGGAGGTCGTGGGTTCGATCCCCGGCCGAGTCATACCAAAGACTTACAAAAATGGTACGAACAGCTGGCTCGCTTGGTCCTCAGCATTAAGGACTGATTGGACTGGTCATCCTGGTGTGGGACATCATGCTTCATGTCTGCAGCATGATGCCCCATAGCTAGACATTACTATAAATTGCCATACTGCAGTAATCGTTCGTAGCGATATGACTGAAAAATTGTTAAAGCTACGTTAAAAGTCCAAATCACACACACAAAGACAGTAAAGGTTGAGTAGAAAATAGTCTTGATCGCTATCCTAGACTTGCAGCCTGCCTGTGACTGTGTGTGTGTGTGTGTGTGTGTGTGCAGAATTTTGTTTCCAAAATCTCTGCAGACCAGAGTAGTAAGAGAATGGGGCTGTTTGACCTTATTTTCTAGCCTTTGGGAACTAAGACAGCCGTACGAGACACTAACCCCAATGACTGGCTCAATACCGTCACGTGCGCATTTACATATAGCGGTACAAAATTAAAAGTGATTAAACATTGATGGGTCGCGTGGGAAATGTTTTGTCATAGGGGTTACAGACGAGGACGGGGGCCCATAGGATCACGAATAAGGTAAAACGCACAATTACTTACTACTAACGGTTCTTATCACATATCGCTGGCTATATGGGAACTAAGATAAGTGCCTTTCCCAAGGACATACAAAGGCAGCCGACCCGGGTTAGCTTGTGTGGGTATCAAACACGCAAAAATTAGGTTAAAAGTCTGACACTCTACCAAATGAGATACCACGGCTAAGTAGTTTGTCTGCTTTTATGAATACGGGAAAAGGTAAATACAGAGTATGGCACGATCAAATAGAGATTTATCTCGGTACAATGATCTCCAATGTGTTTCCAGCTCTTTTTCCAGGAGTAGGCCTGCATGATAAAAACTATAGATGAAGTTATATTTATACCCGAGGGAAACTGTTTATATATCGTCAGGCTTCGGTCTCGATATTAATAATGGAGTAAAAGCACAATGGTCGGAAATCATGGCAGGTTCTGTTTGACATGAAAGGAAAACAATTGCACAACACACTTTTGGCATGTTGGTATGTAATAAGAATTATAAGAAGACATCTAAGGGCACACAATTTAATCGAGGTGGTGTGGAATTTTCTTTCGAATTCAGAACAAAAAATATGTAATGTTTATAAATGCATAACAAATATAAAATGTAAAAATTATTTCACTAAAGGGAAAATGAGAAAGATGCTGTATGTAAACATTTATTGTACTAACATGCTGAAAACATAACCTGGCAAAGAACACTAACACATGATACTAAATTCAAGTACAAATACATCCTTCAGTTTCATAAATCGAAGAAACCAAAAATTTAAATTTACAAATATATAAATGATACTAATTTGTTGTACCCCTAAATATGTAATGCTTTGCACACATTAAAAAAAAAATTCGTCAGATTTTCTCGAATGTAGCATTCAAAAATATTATTTATTCCTACTTAAATGATGATTATGTATATACTTTAACCATACCCCTATCGACCGGCAAACTATCTTTCCAAATGTATCTTACAAAAATAGATGCGTGCGGTTTACAGAATGTGATTTGCAAAAAGAATACTTCTTATTTTGAGAGATACCAACTGTAGCTTTTCACACCTTCATCGAGGCTTAAATGCATTTCCACTTACGTGACCAAACAGTATATGCTTCCTACCTCTTTATTATTTGATCTTTGTAGTATTAATCTAATTGGACACGGTGTGCATCCGTACGAGGTCACAATCAAGAACGCATTGAGTCTCGCCGTAGTTTGTGAACATCCCACAACGGTTCATACTCACCACACACCTCAAACCAACTTAAGATACAGGGTATAATCCAGTATGTGCAATGAATTAGTTCAAAGTAATTTGTACTAAATCAGTTATGAAACTTGAACATCCCGAAGCCTAGAGCACATCATTCGGACTACCTCGGTTATATCTGCAGAACAACAACTATGCCGGAAGTATGATGCCTACAATTGCCATCCGGGTAGCCTTTGTCGTCTGTTAAACACCCACTTTCGTATGTGTATGTAGGATTACCCGAAGATGCAGTGAATTCGTCAGCTAACCTGGTTATCGGATCGTATCTGATTAAGGCTTACATGCACAGGGGCTCGTTACAAAGAAAATCAAGGGATGGGGGTTCTAACCTGTAACAATACAACATATTGTACAATATAATATAATGTTATATTGTTACAGGTTAGAACCCCATCCCTTGATTTTCTTTGCAACGAGTCCCTGTGCTTACATGTGGCACTTCTTTAAAAAAGTTATAATAGAGCATCAGTCTTAAGCTTGAGCACGTGCGTACATTTTATTTATTTTGTAAAAGTGCCAAACTAAGACTCAGACAAAGATGTGATTCGGTTCCTAAGTTCGCTCCTAATTATATCAAGGCAGGAGATTATGTTGCATAGCTGATACATGAAACTCAATTGACTACAGAATGAGTTGGATGAAAAACATATATATTTTTTTAACTTGATTTTTATTTATTTTTTGCTTTGTTTCTTTGGTTATATGGATTTCGTTTCTCAGAGTTCCGGGACACAGATTATCAAATGCTATTGCTTATATATTACGTTATAAATTTCATAGGGTAAGCAAAATACATTGTACTTTTTTTAAAAATCCTGGTTATATGTGTGCATCCAAATATTTGAGCATTGTTTGTTTGTACATAACAGAAATCTCACCCAGTAACACACATTGGTAACATTAAATTCTGGGTATACATTAATGAATACCCTCTTTCAGACCTTGACAGCCACCCACAAACCCCCAAGATATTTTTTACAGATTTAAAAAATCATCTCATATAATCACATAACAACTGCAATGTTGTATTTAGTCGAAATCTAATTCATAGAAAGAGAATGCTTAAGATTTGGATCTATTCAAATTTCAATCTTTTTCTCAGTATTTGGTAAACTATTTGTTTTAAATGTAGTAAAAATTCCACAAACAAGATTTTGTGTGCCTGGTTCGCTTAATCTGTCTGGAATAAGGAGCTAAATGTTAATATTGTGATATGCTTTGAAAGACCAGCCCATTTGTCAGTCAATATAAATAAAACCATACACTTTAAAGCGAAACCCATGACTGAATCATTTTTATCTTTTGTAAATCAAATACGTTCAAACATTATCAATTCCTAGTAAAACTGCCAACCGTTGTGGGCAAAAACCACACTTTCTAATATTATTAGATGACTTTAAAACCTTAAAAACAAAATACTTTTAAAATATAGTAGCCCCACCATAACTTCAAGTTGAATTACTTGAATATTCTAGTGCAGAAGATTCCTTTGTCTGCAACCCAAAACTCTTAGCATTTATGGAAGTTTTATTACACAGCACCCCCACCAGCTTGTAAAATATCATGAATATGATATTGCATTTGTTACATATCTCCACTTTTATGCCTTCTACAAGTGATTACAATTTAAAACTGGGCTGTATAAAATTTTGATATTTTCGCATCGAAGAACATGGAGATGCAGATGTCAAGAGTTAAATCTGGGTGTTTAATACAGAAATATGGTAGAACATTTCTACTGAATGACAAGTCAATGATGTATGAGCATATGGTTATGTAGTAAATAGTGGTGTAGTAACATGTTTCACTGAATGTGAATTTTAACAAAGTGTTTGTATTACTTTGTAATGTAATTGACCCTGACCTTCATGTAACTAACTCCAAAACAAGACTCATACTAATGGGAAGAGATGGAATGCATTAGATCTCCTCAGAACCTTTTAGTGTGCTCAAGTCAATTTGGAGCCATTATCTATTTTTAGGATTGTGATTGTAATCCTCGGCTACCCCCATCCACTTTTCTCAGTGAATAGCTAGGTTTATATTTTTAAGAGACTGGGTCGAAGAAAACATTTCAAAGTAAACAAAGGCAAGATATATATTGGATAACAGTGACCTTTACCTTAAGCTACAGGTCCTAGTATTGCTTTGTGCACTATATCTTCATATTAGAAATGAAGTGCATAGTTATTATCAATTTTCTGCTTGACATATTTTAAACTTCAAGCTCCTGATCAAATAATGGCCAGGCATCTTAACTGGATTAATAAAAACTCATTTGTGGAATATATATGGACTAGAAATTTAGTTCTTGTTTCGGAATCAAACAAAGTAAAGTATTTTTTTTTGTATCATGTACCTTGACCTTAATGCTATCATCACGACAAGTCATGAAACATAACCGGACTAAAAAAGCATATGTGGAAATGTATGAAACACTATGTTTAATTGTTTTTATAGAATCAATGACAAAAATGCTTGTATTTAGTGTCAGTGACCTTGACAATCATGTTACTGATCCAAAAGTCAATCAACTTTTTCTCTTGGCGTGAAGAAGGCATGTACACCAGATATTTAAAATCTAATTTGGAAAATTTATAAGCTGCTGTCTGGAAAACGAAATGCAGAAGTAACTGTTTTAAATTACACTAGTCTTGACCTTCAAGTCTTGGGCTCACCGGATTTTTATAGTTAAAAAACAAGCACGTTTACAAAATGTCATTAAGATTTAATTTAAAGAGAGGGACAATTCATAATTTGCATTCATAAAATATATCCGTGCTTCCCATCCTTATCCAGTTATGGAGACGAGTATATAGTCCCCAGAAGGGTACAACTCTTGTAAAAATAGTGCCATTACATGACTGGATAACATGCATACCTGATGATGATGAGCCATAGCATATATCTTGTAATACAATTCAATGAAATCTAATAAAAACTGAAAGTAGTTGCATGCAGAAAATTCAGTCACGCATTGCATCTAGCCACTGGTCAAACAAGGGTAATAACTCCTGCAAATATGAAGTGGGCGTAAATATTTGTAAATTGTTTTTGATCTTTACATTATTACCATAATACACACCAAGTTTCACTTTAATCCAAAATGGATCCATCAAATGTAAGACAAGTTGTTTTCACAATATTCTGTCTTCAGCTGATGGACAAAAAGGCCAATAACTCTAACAAAAGTCATTTGTTGATATGTGCATCCTCAGGAGAGTACCATAACATTTAACAGCTTTTATGGCAATCAATACAAAAATGCAGAACTTCTTGTGCTCATAAGATTGTGACATACTTCAAGACACACAGGATAAAATTTCTAACAAAAATTATAGTGTCAGATTTATTTGCCAGCATGTGCATTTTCAGGCGGGGACAATAATATTTCGCAACTTTCATGGCAGTCCACCAAAAACTGGGGCTACTTGTACTAATAAGATTGTGTCAGATGGAAGACTGGACAGACAGAATGATGGATGGATACAAGGAATATCACATATCCCAACCTTTATAAAAAAATACACATCCAATAAAACTCAACCTAAGGTAATATGAAATGCAATAGCAAAAGCTACCTTTAATTAAAATGACCTTCAACTTGAAGATACTGATACTAATAAGAAACAGATTTCTTTCTGTGGCTGACCAAAGAATATGTCAAATTTAACTGTCGTTTTGTAAGACAACTTCCGATATTAAGGCATTGCCACTTATAAGAACACACTAAATTTTATTCTAAATGGTTCATTAAAATTCTAGTTCTTTTGCTAAAATGAAATACAAAGTCAAAGCCATTGGGGGGGGGGGTAAAAATAACCCTGACCATAATGATACTGCCACCCTATAACTTATAGCCTTCTCAGTTCCGATATATTCTGGCCTCCAGCAACTGATTTATTCTGCAGACAGATAGCACTCTGAATGAACTCCTTGTCCAAACTGACTGTCGGTGTTATCTGTTAGCACTTTGAATGAAATCTTTGTCCAAACTGACTGTCACTGTTATCTGATAGCACTCTGAATGAACTCTTTGTCCAAACTGTAAGTGTTATCTGATAGCACTCTAAATAAACTCTTTGTGCAAACTGACAGAGTGCTATCAGATAACATATGATAGCACTCTAATAACACTCTGACTTAAATCTGTTATCTGATAGCACTCTGAATTAAATCTTGTCCAAACTGACAATATTATTTGATAGCACTGTGAATGAACTCTTTGTCCAAACTGACAATGGTATCTGATGGCACTCTGAATGAACTCTTTGTCCAAACTGACAATGTTATATGATAGCACTCTGATTGAACTTTGTCCAAACTGACAATATTATCTGAAAGCACTCTGAATGAACTCTTAGTCCAAACTGACAATGTTATCTGATAGCACTCTGAATTAACTCATTGTCCAAACTGACAATGTTATATATATAAAAAAACAGCAAAAAACAGCAAATGTTCCTGGTTGAGAATTGTTAACTTTTATTTGTTACCTTGTTTATGTTCATGTGCTACATGTTTTTAAAAAGATTTATTTCAGTTTTTGGTATTGTAACAACACTTTCAAAACACTTTTAAAACACTTGTAGCTACATCCAATTATCATCAAACAATTTTCATTATTGGAAGTAGTTCCAGAATCAGGACTTGAGAGAGGGTGGGGCTGGAGAAATTATTTCTATGCCACTGGCTAACTTGGGACCCAAGTGCCTTTTCCAAGAACAGAGCAGATTACTGGGCTGGCCTGGAGAGGTTATCAAACTTATGACCTTGGATTACACTCTACAGAACTACATTGGCTGGGTCTTAATAAGAAAATGAAATTGAATCCAAGTGGCAATTTTGTTGCAGCTGAGTTACTATGACATTAGAATTAACTAATAACCTGGAGAAAACTACAGATAATGAATATGCAATCAATCATATCTGACTGACAAATTTTCAGACTGAGACTGAGAAAATTTGGACAATATTCCAGAGTGCTGAATTATTTGTTTGTCTAAGGTATTACTGATACAAGTTAATGTGTCTGTATGTATGTATGTATGTTTAATTTGTATTCTTTGTTGACTTTTCTCAATGATTATATGTACAGGTATTTGTATTTTTTGTATTGACCATAGTCTAAAATAAAGTTAATGGTTTACCTAAGTAGACATTTATTTCATAAACAACATAATAGAGAGACAATATTTCACTATGATTAGAGATTAAATATTCAGATCATTAATTTAAATGAGTTTACGTCGGTAATAGATACTGTCTTGATTCTTACTGGAGATGGTTCCAAAAGTAAAATTTGCCATTAAGATGACAGAGTATTTCCAGAAAATGCTACTTGCAACCTAGGTCAAGTGGAGGGGTATATAAAGTTGTTTCTTTAAGATTACTCATTTCTATCTTAATATATAAAGTGAAATCAGTTGTGCTCATTTTTTAATATCGGTGGATTTTTTAAAATTACTCACTGGAATTATAAATACTTCTTCGACTAAATCATTATATTGGAATTATAGCGAATTCAATCAAGGACATTTTAGATTATATGGTTATGATACATCAAAAGACTGTTAACGCATTGCCACATTCCAAGCTATTGGCACATTATTACATTCAAGACAACAGACACATCAACACATTCACTATTGGAATTTATTTGGAACAACACTGGAATTCATTTGGAACAAGAATTGAGCTTTTAGGATTTTGTGTGATTTAGTTCACAATAATGTAAGTTCTATTTAAATATTCACTTTTGTTTTCTAGGGAAATATTTTTTTTTTTGAAGTGGACAAAACTTGTTGGCTATCACTCATTTCTGTTAGACCATAGAGTCATATGTATGCATGTATGTATGTATGTATGTTGTTGTAGGGTTGAACGCCATTTTTCAGCACATGATAGGCTATACATAGCGGCCAGTATATATGGAGGAAGAACCCGGGAAGAACCACCGACCCACGAGAAACTACTGGCAGGCTTTCTCATGTACCAACGTTAGCCGAGGCTGAGACTTGAACTCACACAGACAAAGGTGAGCTGGCAGTGATCTGTAACAGTGAAAGCTTAAGACCACTTGGCCACCATGTATGTATGTATGTATGCATCCATACATGTGTGTATTGGGTGGCATGTGCAGGGATCGTCCTGGGCTTCGCCAGTGTCGCAAATTGTGATTTTTTTTCCTTATTGGCGACAAAAGTATCCCATCTGGCGATTTTTTTGGCGACAGACTTTTTGGTTATTTAATTTGTACATACAATCATGGATTTGGACTGGATAAATTAAAAGGGAGAATGAAAGGAAGCCACAAACTTGACTAAGCAATGCATTGGAATCAATCTGTTACACAAATGATCCTTTGTTCGTATTGACAACCCCATCTTTAGAGTGCATTGTTACATCATAATCTGCTTATGCTGACATCTGGGCTGAGTACTGTATGCTGTGATACAGTCAATCATGCTACCGAACTATACCTACAAATGACCGACTTCTGAAGACGCGAATAGAACAGATACAATTAATTGAATGTCCTTCTGCTTTTTTTTTTTTTTACATATACCAATACAATAGTTTTGCTGAACCTTCATAGAAAACTGATAACCTTTGAAGTACCGACTACTGCGTATAATTACAAAGCAAATGGAAAAAATCTCAATCACAATTATATCTGTCGACAGTGCAGCATTTTACTCATTGATCTTTTCCTTTTGCCATCAATCCTTGTTATGGCTGCAGAGACTTAAACTCCGCAACAAGAAATAGCAAGAAAAAAACAGTTTTGCATAATTAATAATAATTATTTATTTCTCAAAATACAGGAGTGAAAGAATCCCTAAATTGGGTGTGAATTTATGCTTATATATACGGTCCAATATTGCCAGGTGTTGACTCATGTAAGTTTGATTCGTGGGAATGGAGATCTTTGCTTGTCGAGAAAATTTATACAGCATTCAGTGATCATTCTTGGGATTTAGGAAGCAATTCACTTAAAGCTTTGTGAAGCTAGCCATAAGGGGGTGGGGGCTGCCGAGAGACTACTGGTGTCACCTGTCAGCACTGTAGACTGTGAACGTGGATTCAGTAAGATGAACCTCATAAAAACTGACATCAGAAATAAACTTTGCATTTCATCTCTCGAGAATTTAATGAGAATCAGCATGTACAGATGTGAAAAATTAGACTTTGAAACTGCATTCAACAAGTTGGCAGCACTAAAATCGCAACGGATCTTCATATAACACTTTGCAACATTTTGTTAATGCTTATTGTAATTAGAGTACTAACTAACCCATCTTTTGTAATTTTCATTGCCTGTTACATTAATAGACTAAATTAACACTTCAAAAAATATTCACTACTTGTTCTGGCGACACTTTTTGAAAATTGGCGACAAAATATTGAGGTTGGCGATTTTTTTGGCGACAGCTTTTTAAAAGCCAGGACCATCCCTGCATGTGTGTGTGTGATTTGGATTTTTAACATAGTTTAACAATTTTTCATTCATATCACTATGATGTCTGCAGTCTGGCATTTTATAGTGTTCTCTAGCACTGTGGCATCTTGCTGCAAACATGTAGCATCATGTCCATCCCAGTCACATTATCCTGACACCAGGTCGACCAGTCCTAACATTAACCTCTTAATGCTGAGCACCAAGCGAGGCAGCTGCTGCTACTACCATTCTTATAAGACTTTGGTATGACAAGGCCAGGGCTTGGACCAGCAACCTCCTGCATCTGAAGTGGATGCTCTAAACACTTAGGCCACTGGAGCAGTCATCTGGGTGGCACAATGACACGTCAGCACAAATTTAGCCATATGGTGTCACTTAAATATAATGCAGTAAAATTGCTAAAATAAAGAGCTGCAGAAAACACAATACCCTTCCAATCAAATGTAAATATGAATTGCTACAAAATAAAAGAAAAAAATCAAACATAAAAAAAATCAAACTTAAATAAAAGAAAAAAATAAATGTAAAAATTTAAATCCTAAAATTACAGATTAAACATTTGTTCTATAGACCGTGGATTGGACATTTTTTTAAGGTTGATTGGTATTCAATGATTGGTTAGTTTCATCAAGTGTTGCAGGAGGAAAATGAAATTCATGGTAGCAAATGGCACAGGACATAGGTGGTTGTAAACTAGTGATTGTATATACCAACAAACAAGACAACAAAACTGCAAGTAAAACATTTTCATATTTTGCAAACAATATTAGCATAAAAACATTAGTTGGTTATAATAAAGCTATGCATCTAACAAATAAGTTTTTAAATAGTCAATTGCATAAAAATAAATCAGAATAATCACAAATCAATATAATGGGTTGAAAATGTATAATAAAAATATATAAAGGATATTTGCTTGAAATGAGTGAATAATGGATATATTTTGTTGAGGAAGTGATCCATATTTTCACGTGTGGCAAACTCACAAATGAAAATACTTGAGTTTTTGCTCATGCAATGAAAACTATATTTGTTATTCACTCAAAGCAAGTAAATTTTATTTTAATTTTATGCTCAAATGAATTGGCTAGCAACATGTACAATAGATTGAAGTGGCAGATTTCATAATGTGTTCTGTGCAATGTCAGTGGTTTACCATTAT
This sequence comes from Sinohyriopsis cumingii, assembly GCA_028554795.2. Classification (NCBI taxonomy): domain Eukaryota; kingdom Metazoa; phylum Mollusca; class Bivalvia; order Unionida; family Unionidae; genus Sinohyriopsis; species Sinohyriopsis cumingii. The sequence goes on from CM068838.1 coordinate 131,023,116, forward strand.
GTTCTGCTTTGTCTTGTTCAAATTTGCGCATAAAATATTACAAGCAGCTTATTTCTCCATCCTACTTCAATGTAAAATAGCACATTAAAAAAAAAAAAGTATAGGCAAATTGTGGGATTTTATCATGGCACATTTGTTTGCAAAGCAGCCCAACTTCCCACAAGTCAACATATAAAGTTAACTCAAATTTCTTAGTCATAATGGCAGTGATGACTGGACAGTTAAAAATATTTCAGGCATTCCACTCCAGTGATTTATGAAAAGCATTTTTTGTGGAAAATACATTAATTCATGGCCTAGAATAAAATAAATCAATTTATTAATGTGCATTTTTAGGTATATTGACACAGAGTTATCTTTGCTTTACTGACTGAAGGTTTTAATCTAGCTTAAACTTCATAATGACATCAGTGCAATACCCAGTCTGATGTAGTTATGGCTATTTATTCAAGCAGAATGAAGAATTTGTATACCAGTCATGAATCAAAGTGATGTGAAATACAGCAAAATTCTACATAATAACTTAATGATTTGACTTAAAAGCTAATAATTTCAGATATAGATTCAAAATTAAAGAAAATATATCTGACTTTAATTGTAAATTATGTAGCTATGTGGGTAATGCACATCATAACCAACTGGTACATCATGGTCTGAGACATACAGCTTTCAACTAAAATCAGGAGCTAAAATGTATTTGCAAAACATTGTACTTACAATTTGTAATGAGGCACAAATTTTCATGGAATGCATAATGCAGGAAGCCAGTTTTTACAACAGTATCATTAACACAGCTACACGAGGCCTCCTTCTCCAGCTGACAGTGCTCAATGAAAACGTGATTTTTCTCAAAACAAAAAACAAAAAAATCTTATACAGATGTATAAAATGAATCAGCAGAATGTTTCCATTGAAGAACATTGAGTCAATACAATCACACAATCAAATATTATTTCTTACTTTTCATTCATTAATAAACACAAACTATGTCAATCAATACTTAATTTTTTAAAAATGTTATAGCTTTTATTAACAAACTTGAATGTAATTATATGATTTGGATTGGTCATAATAAAAACGAACCGACATGTTTCATCAAATAAATTTTATATGTGGTGGCTTTTTAAAGGAAAAACAAATATACCCAAAAATAAATTATATACACCAATAATTTCTTAACCAGTAAAACCTATCTTGTGCCTGAAACAATTGTTTGAACCTATTTTGCAAAGAATGAAAAGTACCGTATATATTCACTTTTAAGTCAAGTTCAACTGAAAACAAAAAAAATCCTGACTATCAATTGTATAATGCAATGACAGAGCAGGGTCTATGTTGTTTTGTTCTATTGATTAATCCTAGCAAACTGCATAGATCTGGATCTGTTGGTGCATTATGCAATGTCAGATCTGTGCCTGTTAAGTCGGAAAGTGGATCTGACTTATGTGCGAGTAAATATGGTTGACAATAGTCTATTCAAGTTCTTATACCAAAAACACACATTAATTTATTTATCAAGTTGCATTGATAGCATTGTAAATTATTTTCAGCAATATTCTGGGATAAATCACATTCTTACTTGTCTTGCACATATTTACATGATGTGCACTTCACAAGAATTTATAAATAAAACGTACATTATGTAAAAGGTTTCAGAAAGAAAAGGTTGAGGATAAAAAAGCTAAAGATATTTTATTATGCCATGTATCTCTGCCGTCTGAATATAAATACAGTATAGTACAAATCATTATGGGGTCAAAATTGAAATTTAATTAAGAAATACAAGATAAATTTCAAAAATTAGGCTGGTTTATTTTAAATGATGTGCACCTTTTATATGTACCAATCTGTTGTAAGAAATTTAAAAAGTAACATGTTAAGACTAGTTCAATTCAACGATGCATAGCATTTCTAACATCAGACCTTATAAAAATCTGATATTGTATTGTAATAAACATAATACAGGAAAACAGCTATAGCTATAATATAATTCTTACCTCTATTAACATCATTATGTCATTATCATGACAATCATTTGCCACACTGTGGCACTAACAGTTCTAATGTCACACAATAATGTCAAGCATTAATGCAGTATTAAAAAATACTGTATGATACTTACTGCTAGCACCTTGTGTTATATAATGTTATATTCATTTCGGAAATTTCATATCAAATGAAGATATATGTATAAGAAAACTGTTAATTACTGAGAACATGATTTTTTTTTATTACAGCTCTCCCCCATTATAATACCATTCAGTATAGTGCAGTTCTGGATTTAGTACAGTACTGCCATAGACCATGTGATTAAAATTAAACTGCTGTACTTTAATTGCTTTATTAAATGTATAATAATGTAGCCTGAAAGAAAACAACATGAAATTATGGGATTAATACAAAACATTATTATTTGACAAACTGACATTATTCCCCATTCCCAATACAAATATATGGAATCATTACATTTTCAATTATTCTCACAAAACCATGGTTTGATGGTTTCTTGCATAAAGTCAGCTGTTGTGGACTCAACTACTGCTTTATAATGAATAAGAGCTGTAATAACTACCACTTATAAGTCAACCTGACTGTATATTGACACACATCCCTTTGGGCAGCAAAAAGTTAATTTCATCTTTGACCTTCCTATAAATATGGGAGCTTTGTGCAAGTCAAAATCAATCTGCAAGGGGTAACATGTCAGTGAGTTGAAGTTATACTTAATATAAAAAAACAAACCAAAAGATAAAGATATAAAGAAAATAACACACCAATGTGGAATAAATACATTTGTATTAGAGAGTTGACTATGTACAAATAAACTCACAACTTATATTTTGTCCATCTTCATGTAATGAAAACATTTTCAATCCATTTACATAATAAATCCATGCATTGGATTACACATCAAATTTGGCTATAAAATGGTAGTTCAGAATGATGCAATTCATAATATCTAGTAAAATATTAATTTCAAAAGTCTTATAAATAAACAATGTAAACTCCAAATGTTTGTGATTCACAGTATCTTATAAATGCCATTCTAATTTCATCTGTTTCAAAAAGCAAAAGAATTAATCTTAATTGTCATAGTCATCAAATAATGTTCTGAACTGCTCCACTGTCATCCAGTCATCATAAATATCATACAACACTGATTCCTCATCTGACTCATCATCCAACTTTTCATTCATTGTCATCTGTGGGTACTTCAGTGATGGTTTTGTCTTGAATGAAATCACTGAAGGGTTTGTCATCATCTGTCCAATGCATTACATTGGAAATGCCACATTTCTTAATTAAATCAATTAAACCACCATCTCATTTGAAATTTATTCCCACACATTAAACATCCACTGAGATACGAACTCAATTTCTGGATGCTTCATATTTCTTGCCTTTGTCAATTCTTTGGGCCATTTACAATCCACTTGCACCATTGTTAACATATTTGCCTTTAACAGCTTGTTACGGCAAACATGCTTTGTTTGCAGCACCGATGTGGTGCCATATATCTCAACACAGTGCCTGGTAGTGTTTCATACTTTTTCAATCCATACCAAACAAACTGCCTCATCTACCCATAAACTCAGAATTAACAGTTACACGTGGCATCTTTTCTTTTGGTATAGTCTTGCATTTAAACACATCTTGTGGCTTCAGTTTTGTACCCAATTGCAAAACAACTTAGTACTACTGTGAAATAATGTTTCTCATTTCCTGAAGTCTTTATATTCACTGTTTTGTTGCAAACAACACTGATAGGCAATTTCAGGTCTACGTGATTGCAACTGTATGAGTGCAAGTCTATGAAGTTGCATAAATTGCTGACGTTTTAAAACATTCATCAGCATCAGCCTTGGCAGCGGAAAGGGCCTTCAATCTAATGGCATTTTTGGTGACTTCATGCCCATCTTGATGCTGCCTTATAACCTCTGCATACAGACTTTACATGACTCAAAACTAAAACCCCAGTTTGCATAAGGACTTTCCATGTTTCAGATTATCTTCATATGCCTGATACTATCACCTAGAATTGACTTTTGATGCACTGTTTTCTCTGACACATCAAGTACAGGTTCTATGGCACTATTGCTAATTTTCTCTAGAACATCAAGTTCAAGTTCTATGGCACTATTGCTAATTTTCTCTGCAAAGTCTAACGCTTTTAACATAAATGCTCCATCATATACTTTACTTTGTCGTTTCCCCACATTGGTGAAATTACCTAAGTTTACCAATTAACAATGAATGAAATCAAAGTGACGAAGTAGACAGCAACTGACATGAAACTATCAATTCATAAACTTGGACCATTATTTATGCAGATGTTGAGCTTGGACTCTGTAAGAGACGTTTTCATCATCCAGTCTTTAAAATCTCATGAAAGGATCTCCGCAACTGAAAAGGTGTCAACTGCATGGTATGATCAAAGGGATTCAATATGGCATTGAACAAGTATCAAATTAATGGCAAAATTGTCCACTGCTTTTACAAGGGATTATGATCAAGTTTATTAAACTAGTAGCATGATAAAAAAAGTTGTAAACTGGGAACACAAAGCAAGTTCACTTTAACAAGCAAAAGGAGCAAGGTCAAATTTTAAAACATTTGGTGTGTTGCATTATAAACTGACCTCAACTCTGCATTAATACAGATTTTAGTAAGAAAGGTTGACTTATAAGTGAGTAGATATGGTATATACAGTATTGCATGAATATTAAAAACGTATTTTTTATGGTCTTGATGAAATTCAGATAAAAGCTCCGGAGTAGATATGTTTATCCTAATGAAATTTATGCATAAATATGTTGCAAAATCTCCACAACAAATGTTAAATTTGATGAATAGATGTTGAAAATATCCCTGAAAATCTGAACATTCCACAGATGAGGGCAAATGTAACTCACTGATGGGTAAACCATTAGTAAAGCTTAACACAACATGAAATCAAGCATGTCCATATAATACTAATTTGGTGACCAAACATTTAATACAGGTAATGTTACGTGTGTGCCATTTCTGTTATATGATGATGCTTTAGCTGCTTTTCTTTACACAGATATTTTCTATTACATATAACAATGTATCCAAGAGTGACAGCAGTATATCAGATTTTGTGGAAGTTGACAGGCCTACTATACCTGAAATGACTGTATCCATAATCTTGTAAAACCCTAATTCCACATTTAACACAAAAAACACACATATTTGATGATAAACGCATTCCCCAATTTTACAAAAACTTTGTCAATTATTTACTAAAGATATATCTGTTAATAAGCCCCATCCCATGCCTTTGACGTTCTGACTTCATATATGAGAGGCTTTTTGATTCAACAAATTATAGCAGTTAATTTTTTATTCTACAAACTACAGCAGTTACTTTTTTATTCAACAAAATACAGCAGTTACTTCTCAATTCAACAAGTTACAGCAGTTACTTCTTGATTCAACAAATTACAGCAGTTATTTCTCAAATTCAACAAGTTACAGCAGTTCTTGATTCAACAAGTTACAGCAGTTACTTCTTAATACAACAAGTTACAGCAGTTCTTGATTCAACAAGTTACAGCAGTTACTTCTTGATTCAACAAATTACAGCAGTTATTTCTCAAATTCAACAAGTTACAGCAGTTCTTGATTCAACAAGTTACAGCAGTTACTTCTTAATACAACAAGTTACAGCAGTTCTTGATTCAACAAGTTACAGCAGTTACTTCTCAATTCAACAAGTTACAGCAGTTACTTCTCAATTCAACAAGTTACAGCAGTTATTTCTTGATTCAACAAGTTACAGCAGTTATTTCTCGATTCAACAAGTCACAGTAGTTACTTCTCTGTTCAACAAGTTACAGCAGTTACTTTTCGATTCAACAAGTTGCAGCAGTTACTTTTTGACTCAACAAATTACTGCAGTTCTTTCTCAATTCAACCAGTTACAGCATTTTTTCTGAACAGGAAAAAAACATTATTTCGAACAGATTACTTGTCACACTCTAATTATAAAATTAATGCAGTGCTTTACCTGATAGGCTACTCAAATAAAAGCACCTCCTGAAAGAGACAGACTACTTCATCTAAAATTCAAATTTTGTATCCCATAATCCTGTTTTTTGATGTTTATGTATCATCTGCTTTCATAATTACTTCCCTTTGAATAGCTCGATGCCATCTTTCAGCCCTTCCCTCATGAGAAATGTATCAGAGAAATTTAGGTGATTAATTTAACTCCTGTGTATACATCTTGAAAATACAGCTTATCTATACAATAATATATGACAGATCAACTGTATTTATGTTGACACAATTCACAATGTGTAACAAATGATAGTTCCTGTTAATAACATGGCCATTGAGGAGTTACCCAAGAGATAATAGAAACATTCCACTGGGAAAATGGGAGGGGGCGGGTAAGTTTGACTGAAATTCCAGTCCTTGTATGGAAGCATCAGGTTAATGTGACTAGTCTCAGTTAAGACAAAAATGTAAATAAGCACTATATTAAAACATGACCTGTGGAAGGCACAGCAATCATAAACCCAAGTAAAACAAATGTAAAAATCATCACTTTATATATAAACTATTCATTATAAAATTCACAGCAACAAGTTCACAACCATAAATAGAAATCATCTAAACTTAAGTTATGACTTATAAGGATTCTGCAGAATGCAATGTCTCTCTTGCTCCATTTGTTCTTTATTAACACTTTCAAAGAGAAATTGAGCAAACATCAAAAAAAATTAAAATGTAATTATGCAAAATATAGGTCAGTGTGACCTCATTTTGTCTGGGATAAGTTGTATCCTCCACAATGAACATACACTCTTCAAGTTCCATGAATGTGCAATTAAAATTTTCAGATAAACTATGTCAAGTGCAAACACTTTATGTTAAGCACTATTCTTCAAAACAAAACTGAATATGGGAATATGATATACATGGATATATCATAAATAAGAAAAACAGCTGATTGCCAAATGTATATGTTAAATTCAGCTATTTAATCAAACTATGTTGCTAAATGTTTAATGACTGTGTTTCTTTTATTTTATCTATATGTTTTAATATTCACATAAAAGACATCATTTTGAATGTCTTTGTCCTGTGGATAGAACAAGCTAGATATCTAATTTAATGGTCAAATATGTGTTTTAAAAAGAACTACATCTGCAAAAGCCTAGAGATACACTATTTTGTCCTCCGTTCTCATGTTATCACTGACACTACATTTTGACATTAAATAATACATATATCTTTTAAATACCGGGAGGATAAAACAGAGTTTATACAAAATGTATAATGAATCACTTCAAACTTTGTTCAAACTTCATCTATGCATTTTGATTTTTTTAAAATGCATATATTATTTTCATTTGCCATTCTTAATTGTCTTTTACAAAGAAAATTGTTTTCAATGTGACGTGACCAGCGAGTCCCTTATTCACTGTGTATTTTCGATCTTACATTAGACACATACAGTAATGAATGTATCTACACAGTAAATAAGTAAAACTGTACTTTAATTTTCATACAGTTACATTTAATGACTGAAGAAATCTCCATGTGTTACTTAGAGCCATGTTCTTGTGAGGCACCTATTTGCTGATGTTCTTTAATGATTTGCTCATAAGATGGAGGCTTCGAGTCTTCTTGAGGTGTCCGTATTACATCATCGTAGGATGGTGGAGCAAATGTGGCTAGTTGTGGATTGGTTATGCCCCCATATATATCCTGAACTGATGGAATGTGTTCATTATGAATAATGCCATGTTGATCCTGGAAAAGATAAATATGTAATGGAATTTGTTTTAATTATCAATCTGTTATCCATAGGGATATACGTACAAAGGCACAGATAAACTTTATCCATATAGCAGTCATGCAACCTCCAAAAATGATGCTAAATTCCCAGTATGTAACAAGAAAAATCTGCTACAAACAGACTATTTTTAAAAAAGAATTTTTGCAGCCTGAAAACTTCCTGCTCATTTCCTACTAGCATGCAGTGTTGTATTCGATAATAGGCCACTAAGTTCCTGTTATTAAACAATAATTTCTGTGCATTAATTGTTATGCTGCCATAACTCTGTGATGACCATACTAAAAACCTTCTAAATTTCTTAGTATGGTAGATAATGTAGCATGCTAAATCCTGCTAAATTTCTTAGTATGGTAGATCATGTAGCATGCTAAATCCTGCTAAATTTCTTAGTATGGTTCATAATGTAGCATGCTAAAACCTGCTATTTCATCCTGAGTAATGTACCTTTTCTTACCCTTCTGCTCAATTCCTGTAAAAAGACTGCTTAACAAAAGTTAAAGCTTCTTAAATACATGCTGCAGTACACATTTTTCAAAGTTTCACATCTCTAAAATGAGATCCATCTCATCATAGTAAATTTGGAAAACTCCATCTGCAAGAAGACCACTTTGCTAAGTTAAAGAAAGGATATTAACTGAGAATTATTTCTAGAAAAATAACTATACTGGCCTTGTTCTTGTGGGATTTAATGCCATTTTTAAGCACACAATACCATGGTAGCCAGTATGTTTGGTACAGGACGACCTCAGAAAAAACAAATGACCAAGGATTAAAGCTGCTAGCAAGCTTTTTCGCATACCCACACTGGTCAAGCTAAGATTTCAAACTAACATAAAGAAAGGTTAAATGTGTGAGGGGTCTGTAAGGTAAGTGTTTTGGACCACTTGGCAACCATCTCTCTATGGACTAAAAGCAAGTATGAACCATGTATCCAAAAGGATTGGCAAGGCAATCTATCTAAGGCATCAAGATCTCACAATTTCTCATCATGTGTAATATATCTGTGTAAAATATGAGCCCAAATAATAGCATTCTGGATTTAAATAAAAACATTATCAAATTTACAATCTAAGCTCATAGTTACAAATTTTAATTTGATTGCATCTGTTATATATAATTTAAATTAAATTTTAAATAAGTTTAAGTTTATCCCCAGTCAACAGGCAAGATTTACATGCAAACTAATTTCAGACTGCAACATATGACTTTAATATGTCAAACAATCATGGCATGATTCAGAGTTCATGCATGATCTCAATGCTATAAATTCTCATTTTCATCTTAAAATTATGAATACGATATTATGCCTTTTACATGACAAGAATACATACATGTTAGCTTTAAAGTTATGACTCAGGGGCTGAGTCCCTGAGTTGTTATGGATAGACCAATATTCCAATGTCACTTTCACATCTAATTTTTCTCTTCACGATGAATTAGTATATATGGTTGTTGGGTATAGATGTCTAAGTAAATTTCATGCTATGACTGAGTAAAAATCCTTGTGGATAAGGGACAATTGTTAGTTGCACATCTTAAATTGTTCTTAAATCCCAACTGTATATATGTTTGAAGTTGAGCATCTCAACAGATTCCATATTATGACCTAGCTTAATCGTGGGTTTAAGGACATACCCTGATGCCAATGTTTGCTGCAAATATGAATTTGTCTTTCATGTCTGTTCAAATATATTGTGGCAGAATGGACGTACTATTGTACACTGTTTAATCACCACCAGAGCCTCAAATGGGTTGAGCTCAAAGAAAAATGTGTCACATCTTGTCTATTTACCAGCTGGGCAAACAGACTGAAGGACAGATCATCAGGTATTGGCAATCCTGACATCCCTGATATTTTTTTTTAAAAAGGGTGGAAATAAAACAATAGAGGAAAAATATATATGATTAACCCTTCTAACTCTTTATCTGTAGAAAACAAATATGTTATGGTTTTATAATGTACAAGTATGCTGTCACAGATTATGTTGTGGTTTGATAATGTACAAGTATGCTGTCTCAGATTATGTTGTGGTTTGATAATGTACAAGTATGCTATCACAGATTATATTGTGGATTGATAATTTACAAGTATTCTATCACAGATTATGTTGTGCAGGATAGCCGAGCCTAATGCAAAATATTAAGCCAGCTAAGTATTAAGTGAAGGAGATGGGGAATTGTAAGAAGTAATTTGTACTGGACAGAGAGTAATTCTTTTTATATATGAAAGTATATGGCCAACTTTCCCAATCTGCAGTCTAAGTCACCAACTCGTCACGTACCCATTTAGCCACACAAAAATGCATAATTTTTAAAAGGAGTGGAAAAAATCTGTACAAGCAGTCCTACTTGCTAAAAAAAAAGAATCCAAGTTTTGTACTATAAAACAGCATAAAAACTATAAAACAAATAGCTTATACAGCTCAAAAACCTCTTGGGTTCAAACTCTGATAATGCCAAACATAATGCGCATTTCCCTTCCTGTGGCATACATGAGATCATGCATGAAGATCTATTACAGTCAGTGCCATTCTGACAGAGCAGGGTATTTCATCCACCATCCTGAGGAAAACACACTTTCTTTACATAGTTTCATGTGTGTGCTATAGCCATGTTTTAGATGCTATTCTAAGTAAATTCAGTTTACAGAGCTGCATATTTGATTGCAGTGTCAGTATGATTTCGGGAAGGGATGAGGGACTATAGACATTATTTGCAGCTAGTCGACTCCAGCAGAAATGCCTGAAACAAACCTTCAACCTGTACGTGATTTTCATTGACTTGACAAAAGCCTTGAGACTGTCACATAAGCCTCAGAAAGATTCTGACAAAATTTAGTTTCCCCACAAAAATTAATTGTAATGGTTTCATAATTCCATGAAGGCATGCTTGCTGGTGTCCTTTTTGATACAGAGGCATCTGAACCATAATGAATCAACAATGTTGTCAAGGAATAATGCATGTTGCCTCCAACACTCTTCAGGAGGAAGTTCTCTGCCATGCTTACAGATGCACTTACAGATGCGTTCCATAACTGTGACGCTGGGAACAACATCAGTCACCAGAATAATGGCAATCTGTCCAATATGAAGAGATGACAGGTGAAGACAAAGCTTCAGGAAGTAACTGTTCATGACATCCTATATGATGATGATGATGATTACTGTAACCTGAATGCTACATTCAAGCCTGCCATTCAACCGAGGATAGACAATTTCTCTTCAGCTTGTGAGAATATTGGTCTCATAATCAATGTCTAGAAGACAAGTGATGCACCAACATGCATCAAGAAAGCCTTACACAATGCTTAACATCAGTGCGATTGGAAAAACCCTCCAGGCCATTGACAATATCACCCACCTCAGCAGTACACTGTCCCATGCAGTCCATATCAACAATGAAATCATCAGTGGATTTGCCAAGGCTTGGAGACTATATACAAATGTGTGGAAGTGCAAAGGCATCTGTCTGCAAACAGAACTTAAAGTCTACAAAGTTGACCCTACTGAATGCATGCAAGACCTGGACAGTGTATAAACACGCCAAGAATCTGTTACACTTTCTCATCGGCTGCCATCAGACACTAATGAGGCTAACATGGCAGGACAAGGTTCCAGACACTGAGGTTCTCATATGCTGATGAAATAACAGCTGAGGTGGGCAAGCCATGTCACCAAAATGTCAAAAAAGCAACTATCAAAGAAGACCTTCCATGTTGAGCTGAAGGAGGGAAAGTAAACACTTAAACACTGGCCCTGAGTCTCAGGAAGGTCTCACACAAGACTGTTCCACCTGGTGCAGTCTCTTCCATACTGGAGCTAGAAACAATGTACTGAGAAAAATTGCAGAGGCAGTGAAGAAGTGAGAGCAGGATAAATCTTAAAAGTGCAGCATGTCATCTGTTGCTCAAGCAACCTCTAGTGGCACATCCTGTATAGCACACTTCAGACAACAAATTATCCCATTAGAGCAGTTGATGATGTCATCTTTGAACTCACAATATAAACAACACTGAGTGCTATAGCATTGTTTCTGCTTCTAGTCAAAAGAAGAAACAAAATCAGTTCTGAGAGATGGCAGATATGCCTGGTGAACTTTACTACTTATTTCATTAAAAGGGCACTATAAAGTAGACAATATTTCCCAATGTTTAACAGCAACTGCCAAAATAAATACATGCAGAACATATATTTACAGTGGTTCCTTGCCATAATCAATAATTAGGGTCCATACAATGCAAATGTAGTAATGAAGCATTAGTTATCACATTAGTTTTATGGTGCCAAAGTACATAAGAGTTTGATTTAATGGTTTGTCAATAAGTGTTTTATTCTTGACAGAAAATAACTCTTATCACTGTTTCTTGATTAATGTTATATGATGTTTAACTCAGACCTTTCAAAGTCTGATAATTGTTAATCTATGTCTTTCTTTGTTTTCAGTGCAACCTGTGTACTGAACACATTACTCAATCCAACATAAACAATCACCAACAGATGTTTGCACAATCATCTACCATATACAGTCAAGCATCAAACAATGTGGTGGTCTTAAAAGACTACCCACTCACACAAATAAATACATTATTTGACCTACCTATTTAAGGAAAAACATTAGACCATCGATGCCTGCTTGAACAACTAACTGTACATGTACACGAAACAAAGCCATTGCTTAAATCCTCCCACTCCCCATAACATCAGCTTCATTTCAAATAACTCTGACAAACACAAGCCACATGCCATTTTAATGCTAAAGTTACATATAGTGTTGTTAAACTCTGACTAGAACAGAACCATCTAAGTTATTGGGGTGGAGAGATTTTATATTATAATCAAACATACTACTGTTTTTAATCTGCAGGGTGCAAAGTCAGTTATCAACATAAGAGCCAAACTGACTATGAAGTTAGTCTTATTTATTTGTTCCTCTATCTCTTAAAGAATAACTCAGTTGGGGGTGGGGGTTGAGCCGACTCTTTACAAATAAAACTAAATGAGTTACTCTCAAAAATGGTTAAAGCAGTTTTGCACCTTTGAAATTGATTATCTCAAGTACACACACATTATCCTTTTGATATGACCCACATATGTGATACAGTGTTTCAGCAATTAGCAAATTTAGCAGAGAAATTCTAAAAATTATGTTTCTTTATACATATTTTTGATAGAATTACAATTAAGGGATACAATGTGATCAGTGAGTTAGTACAAAAAGATTAAACATGTAATCGATATTTTAAGTGTTTCTCATTTTATATGCATCAATTTAAGCTGGTAATTGCATCTCTGTAGCCCATAATTTTACCTGCCACCCATCGTCCTATACAGCCAAGCCATGTCACATGCTATATTTTCTTCAGTCAGCTGGCTTATCTCAAACATTGCAGGCTACAGCACTAATACACTATGTGACCACAACCATTATGTCACAATTCAAACTGTTTTTGCAATGTGATTGGACATAAACAGTCAAGTGATGCTGATATGGAATTTGTTTTATACGTCTGTAAATTCTGTTGACTTATGTTCATCCTCTTAATCAGTTTCTTGGTCACATCAAGTGAAGCTTTGTCAATACCAGCTCCTTACATCGACATAATAATAATGAAAATAAGCTCCACAACCCCCAATTCCTGATAAAATAAGCTGCCCCAGATTAAAATTGCAGATCAGAAATTCCAAGATCTGATCACACAGTCCTTCCTGCACTCCAGCAAAGCATATAGAAGGCTTTACAAGTCACTCTATATTAATAAATTACTTTTTGCTTTGTGAATATGTTCCACCAACTGTTATTGAAAGTCATGGTCATATGACAAGAAGGGCATCTCTTTATTAATGGGCATGATTTTGGCTTAAAAAGATTAAAATCTGTTGAAAGCAAGAACAAAAAATGCAAAAACAACACATGCTACATGTAAGCTAGCTAACTGCTGAAAAGAAACCACAGCCTTTTTTAAGAAAAAAAGCTACTGAGTAACAGAAGTTACTCCAATTGCTGCTATGCCCAGCTCTAACACTCAACCGTATAATACTGTATAAGAGTCAATGACCCTTTGTTAGCAAAGATGGGGCATAGTATACTGAGACAGTTTGAAGAAGGCTAATGCAAAAAAAACAATGAGCTACCTAAAATCCAACACTTTCTTCATGAAATCCATTGAATTGATGACAGAAGGGAGGAGACGGGAAATAAGGATTAAATGATCATCACTGGGTATTTATCAAAGTATAAATTGCTACCACAACGCTATGAATGAATAATGAATAAGTAAAATTTACAAATCAACAAATGCGCAGCAATGATCACTGAATCCTATAACTGTGAGGTTTCACAGTAAATAGCAGAGGAAACATGTTGCTTGATCCAGCTAAATGATAACAGCTTAGACAGCGAAACTAATGGCTTATTTAATCAAGTTCAAGGTTCCATTTCAGATACAACTGCTTATGCCTCACATTTAACATTTGGCAAAGATAATGAGAGTTCAGAATCTTTCAGAAAAAGTAAAAAAATAAATATTACTTGTCTAGTCACTGCTGCCTGTGGATCCCGTACAATAATGATTCTGTGCTGTGCTGCTCGCAGGCGCCTCGATCTTGTGTAGCACACACAGGACCATATTATAACTTTGATTAGCACCAAGACAATAACAAGTCTGAAAATAGAACAATGATCTGAAATTGGATTCTGGCAAAACTATGAAAAAATTTATGTGTTTTTACTATATTATGACACTCATCCTGAGAAATAAGCTTTCTGAAAGCACATTCATAATGTGTTTAGAGTGTAAAACTTGTGAAGGTGGAGTTTTGTGGAATATAAGTTATTGAGGTGTGCATCTGCAGTTCCTGCTGGCACTGTGTTAACATCATGTGAATTTCAATGACTATTATGAGTTGAACTTGTTATGACATAATAATTGTCTCTACTCAACAAAAGTAATGCACACAGTATGGTAATACAGTGTATATGAACTACAACAATAACTCGAGTTTTGTTCTATCTGGGGTAAGTGATAAAATAAAATTATATAGAGTTGATTGTTTTTAGTAGTACAAATGATATAGAGTTGACTGTTTTTGTTAGCACAATTATATACAATTGACTGTTTTTATTAGTGTGAATGATAAAAGCTGACCATTTTTATAAATACAAATGATATAGAATTGACTGTTTTTATTAGTACAAATGATACAGAGTTGACTGTTTTCAGTAGTACAAATGATATAGTGCTGACTATTTTTAGTAGTACAAATGATATAGAGTTGACTGTTTTTAGTAGTACAAATGATATAGAGTTGACTGGGATTTTTTTAGAACAAATGATATTGAGTTGACTGTGATTTTTTTAGTACAAATGATATAGTGTTGACTGGGTTTTTTAAAGTACAAATAATATAGAGCTGACTGTTTTTATTAGTACAATGATATACAATTGACTGTTTTTATTAGTGTAAATGATAAAAGCTGACCATTTTTATTAATACAAATGATATAGAATTGACTGTTTTTAGTAGTACAAATGATATAGAGTTGACTGTTTTTATTAGTTGTTGTTCTAGGGTTTAATGGCATTTTTCAGCACAAGATAGGCTATACATGGCGGCCAATATAACTGGTGGAGGAAGAACCCTGGAAAACCCAGGTAACAACCACCGACCCATGAGAAGCTACTGACAGGCTTTCCCACATACCCATGCTAGCCGATCCATGGAATCGAACCCACGCAGACAGAGGTGAGATGGCAGTGATCCGAAACGTTGAGCACTTTAGACCACTCGGCCACTCGAGGCCCCGTTTTTATTAGTACAGATGCTATAGAGTTTATTTTTTTTAGTAGTACAAATGATATAGAGTTGATTGTTTTTAGAAGGACAAATGATATAGAGCTGACTGTTTTTATTAGTACAAATGCTATAGAGTTGATTGTTTTTATTAGTATAAATGATATAGAGTTGAGTGGTTTTTTATATAGAGTTAACTTTTTGTCATGAAATAGGAATTCTGATTTTGCAAAATGTCATGCAACAACTGGCTGCAAATGAAAGTTCTGAGTACTAATGTACTTCCTGAAAATAACATTTCTGTCCATTTTGACCAAAGCAGCCACTTGCTGCACATACAATGCAGCCCCAAACAAAGTACCTGCTATGTAACCTTGGCACTTGCATCTGTAAACTTCATCGCTGGTTCCCTATATGTACTGATATTTTGAACCAGTGATGATAAAAGGGTTTCATTGGAAATTATAACCTTTATAAAATATTTCAACTGTGGGATGTTACTTATACAGTATGAACTACTGCTTATCTTAGATAAACAATGTGAACTCTACTGCTTGTAATACATATACAATGCAAACTCTATTGCTTGTCTTACATGCGCAACGTGAACTCTACTGCTTGGCTTACACAATGTGAACTCTACTGCCTGTCATACTTACACAATGTGAACTCTACTGCTTGTCTTACATACACAATGTGAATTCTACTGCTTGTCTTACATACACAATGTTAACTATACTGCTTGTCTTACACCAAAAAGGGGAGCTCTACTGCTTGTCCTATACACACAATTTGAACTCTACTGCTTGTCTTACATACAGTGTGAACTCTACTGCTTTTATGTACAACCGTATACTTACATACAGTGTAAACTCTACTGCTTGTATATACAAGTGTATACTTACATACATAGTGTCAGCTCTACTGCTTGTATGTAAAAAGTGTATACTTACATATAGTTTGAACTCTACTGCTTGTATGCATAAGTGTATACTTACACAGTATGAACTCTACTGCTTGTTTTACATACACAATGTGAACTCTACTGCTTGTCTTACACACACAATGTCAAATCTACTGCTTGTCTTACATACACAATGTGAACTCTACTGCTTGTCTTACACACACAATGTCAAATCTACTGCTTGTCTTACACACACAATGTCAAATCTACTGCTTGTCTTACACACACAATGTGAACTCTACTGTTTGTTTTACATACACAATGTGAACTCTACTGCTTGTCTTACATACACAATGTGAACACTACTGTTTGTATGTACAAGTGTATACATACATACACAGTGTGAACTCTACTCCTTATATATACAAGTGTGTACTTACATACACAGTGAACTCTACTGCTTGTATGTACAATTTTATACTTACATATAATGTGAACTCTACTGCTTGTATGCATATGTGTATACTTACACAGTATGGACTCTACTGCTTGTCATACATATACAATGTGAACTCTTCTGCTTGTCTTACACAATGTGAACTCTACTGCTTGTCTTACACACACAATGTGAACTCTACTACTTATCTAACATACACAATGTGATCTCTACTGCTTGTCTTACATACACAATGTGAACTTTACTGCTTGTCTTACATACACAATGTGAACTCTACTGCTTATATGTATAATGTATACTTACATGCACAATGTGAAATTCACTGCCTATATGTACAAGTGTATACATTCAAATGCAATGTTTGTATGTTTAAGTGTATACATATATGTACATTCACAATGTGAAATCTATAGCTTGTATGTATCATTTTATACTTACATATATAATGTGAATTCCATTGCTTGTATTTACTTCAGCTAAATATTTGGTTACAATCTAGTGTTTGCTGTTTCTTGCACTACCTGAAAAAAAGTAGGATTTAAATGATCCTATAAAATTTCAAAAGTTTGATAACAATTCTTTCCAAAATTGAAACTTACCTATTGATAAAGAAACACACTGCACATAAATTTACAACTACAGTCTGCTAGAAATAAAAGCTAAAAACCAGACAAAAAATACATTCATGTATTCATGTACAGCAACCGTTTACTCAAAGAGAGACACAAAATTAATAGAATTCATCACAGGCTCCGACATTGGATAAAAAAATTCTGCATGAGGATCAGAATTTATGGCTAAGAATGAGGTTTGCCAAGTTCCTACCCAACAATTTTGATGGTTTGACTTCCTTATCCCAAGCCAATGTATAAAATTCATTATGTTTTTTTTTCATTTTCACTTGGATGCAGTGTCTCAACAAGACCACAAGTCATACACATTAATACAGCTTTAGAAACAAAGAGTAATTTCCTATAAAATTTCTTGCAGCATATAAACAAACATAAAATTGTAGTTTATAACAAAATGTTTTTGTAAACAAGGATTACTTTGTAATGGCTGTCAGCTTTTGTTCTTTAAGTACTAAAACCATGAGATACATTGTAAACATACATAGTGTTTGTATAATTCAGTTAATTTGAATAACATTTATTTTAGTCATTTATGAATCCTAATTATCTGAACATCTTCTTATAAAATCGCAATACTGCAAAAATCGTGCAAATTGAAATTGCATAAGCCAGCGGATACCTGTTTAACTAATTCAAATATAGCATTTGTCTTGCTCCAACAGCAATTTTAAGAGAAACACAGCCCATCAAATTTTCTTGGTGGTCCCTTACTTAAATGTTTGTATTTGCCTAACATGTTGCTAAGTCAAAGGTTTAAAGAGGCACCTACTCTAAGCAACCAGACATCAGTCAAGAGTTCTCAATTATCATTATATCAACTTGTCTTTGATTTATAATGCTAATTAAATACCCAACCAAATTATAATTCAATGGTAACTAGTTCTAGGTTATAGATGGTTTCATGGTTTTTAAAAAAGGTGACCGCTAAACTTAATTCAAAGATGACTACACTGTTTTGCTGTCTGTCTGATAATGTATCATTATGTTCTCCCAACTGTTTAAAGACCCTAAAGCCTCAAAACACAACAAAAAGGCATGAAAGCTTATCTCCTTGACTATAATTTAACACCTGCTTCATGGTCTGAACTAAGAACATAACATTGGTCACTCACATTACATGGTCTGTACTAAGAACATAACATCGGTCACTCACACCACATGGTCTGTACTAAGAACATAACATTGGTCACTCACACCACATGGTCTGTACTAAGAACATAACATCTGTCACTCACACCACATCGTCTGTACTAAGAATATAACATCGGTCACTCACATCACATGGTCTGTATTAAGAACATAACATCTGTCACTCAAACCACATGGTCTGTACTAAGAACATAACATCGGTCACTCACACCACAACTGGTTTGTACTAAAAACATAACATCGGTCACTCACACCACATGGTCTGTACTAAGAACATAACATCGGTCACTCACATCACATGGTCTGTACTAAAAACATAACATCAGTCACTCACACCACATGGTCTGTACTAAGAACATAACATCTGTCACTCACACCACATCGTCTGTACTAAGAGCATAACATTGGTCACTCACATTACATGGTCTGTACAAAGAACATAACATCGGTCACTCACACCACATGGTCTATACTAAGAACATAACATTGGTCACTCACACCACATGGTTTGTCAGCATATGATAAGTCACAACCACATATGTTAAAACTAAGCCCCAAAACAAGAAAAAATGATACTTATGAATTGTGTGTGTGTGTGTGATTCAAATTTTTAATGTAGCTTTAACAGTTTTTCAGTCATATCACTACAATGTCTGCAGTGTGGCAGTTGATAGTGATGTCCAGCACTGGGCATCTTAAGAACTGTACTATCATTCTCCAAGACTGATTTGTGAATCTCACAAAAAAACATATCTGACTTCAATGGAAATGGCTAATAACTATGTGTTACTTATTATCAAGCACATCAACTTATTACAAATAATAGCTAAATAGGAATAAAATATTGTTATTAGATGAAATTCCATTGTATATTTTTCCTGAAAGAATGAAAGGAGGTTTTATAAATAAATACTTGTAAAGAAAACCAGCTAATCATGGATAACACTAATTCTAAAAAGCGGCGTATTCAAAAAAGAAAATGATACATTTCCCACATTTAAATAATTAAATTTTCTTATGCTTTACATTTTCTTTTATCACATCACCTTTTAATGTTTTTATATTAAATTTCACAAACATGTGTGTGTCTGAGTGTATATATATATATATATATATATATATAGTCACAGTTACAACCTTGAGGTGTGGTTGGATGTATGTATGTAAATTGTCTTTTTATGCAAAGTAAATGTACATGTGGTCATTGATTACAGAGTGGATAATCTCAATATTTTATACAGTATAATTGAGGTCTAACTTCAGGGTGGTGAGTGATCCAGTGGTATGACCAATGGGTTTGCATGTGATTAATTCTGATTACTTGAGTCATAGATAACAATACCAATTTCAGTGATAGCAAACAAGAAGCTTATAGTTATTTAAAATTCCTGTAAAGTTACCATTACCTGATAGCCCCACCCAAAGAAGTGAGGTCAAAATCACAAACATGTTAACAAAATTCCATAGGACAATCCTTAACCAACATTTCAAAGCAGGAGATATTAAATGGTATTATAACCTATGGCAGTACATGTGTATGGATCAACCAATGGACTTAGCCCCCTTCCTGCATTCACTGCCTGGTTTTCAAAAAGAAGCATAGAAATATGTGTTGCCAGTTGATCGAATATGTTATACTGTATATCCCGGTATGCTGTACATATTGCAAATTATAAAAAAATTACAAATGTTTCTAAAAGAAATGAAGACAACACGCTCAAATGATCAAATGCTTAATAATAAATATGTGTGTTGATATCAAGCTATATTTTATGTCCGTCATGTGCATTTATCTCTTATAGTGAGGTCACACTCCAAAATCAAAATGTCTGACATATCACTCATGCTGATATATCAGTAAGGTTCAGCCAGTCTCTCTCTTTATGTTTGTTTCATGATGTCCCCTCAGTACTAGTCAACTTATAGAACACAGTGATAATTTGTTAGAAGCCATCTTTTCATTTGTTATTTAGTTGAAAGTGGAGCATGTGCCCCACTTCATTACTAGCACAAGATCACCATAAACTCAAGCGTGATCATGATCAAATGAGCATGACAAGAGAGAAACTGAAAATGTATGGTTCTCTTTCATGCTGAATGAAACATGTAATGCCTAAATTTTTCAATGATGCAGAATTAAAAAAATCAAGTCTTCTAGGCTGAGACTAATCTGTATTGACATGATCTATGCACACCTTGCATTGAAACACAATGATGAGAACTATAGGTCTAATGGAAGCAGCCCATATGACCACCAGATCCAAATACTCCAGTGTTTCATAGCTCAAAAATAATGTCAACACAAACACCTCATGAAAGTTGGTTTAGCACTTTTGTTGTTGGATTTGCCAAAATCTGTCTTGGCACATGTAAGAAACATCATTTATTTCTCATTACCTATGTGTTGATGTCACATGACCATTGTTTGTGCTTTGATCCTTCATGTTAGAGAATTTGTTTCTCCCACATATAGGCCCTCAGCCAATCTGATTAAAATCAGATCTCCAGTATCAGACAGCAACCACTTAGGGTTCATGTTCTAGTGACCTTTGAATTAACCAATGGAAATGCAACTTTCAGAAATCTGAAAGTTAATCAAATTGTTTGGCACACATTGATGCTCATTAGCTATAATGTTCTGTCTCCCAAACACACATAAAAAAGGAATGCATCAGATTGGCTGACAAAGTAATTCATTATGGTAAAAAGATAGGTCACTAGAACATGATCCTTATGCAGTCACTGTCAGATCTTCACACAGGACAATGGAGATCTGATTTTAATCAGATTGGGCCTTCAGCAATATTTCACTTATAGGATACCCATGGCAGAAGTGGGATGCTCAGTACTTAATCCTCCTATACCTAATCTCATAACATTAATCATCAACGTGATAATGAATTTAGTGAAGAAAGCCAATTTCTAAATAAATGATGTTCTGCTGATATAATAATACTTACCTAACCACATTTGTGGTGGAGCAGGTGTTGTTTGTAAGAGTTTCTACACTGAGATTATATGTTATATAGAATGGAAAAAATGCTATTCTTTGTCTTGCCAGGAGTGCTGGATTTTTGAAGAAACATAATTTACCAATAAATTCACTCTCTCCAAGAATACTGATGAAATTATTATAAAACACTCCCATGCCTCTCCACAACAAATGAGCATCCTTACATCAATGAATTGTTCAACTTTAACTAACAAGTGAATGGGTAGCCACTTAGCAGTGATATGGGGAAGCAACTGGTGAGTTTATATCATTTGTCTATATGGTATATACAATGTAGATGGGAAATACAACATTTTCATTTAACAAGAGGGCTAAATAATAGAGGAAGCTTTATCTCATCAGGAAAGTATTCTCAGAGAAACAACCTGCTAAAAAAAATTACCTTTTTTATTAACCTGCCTTACTGGTAATTTATTACTGCCAATTTGTGATAATTCTTTTTTATTTAGTTAATGTGTTTTAATGTACATACTGTGAATTATGATTTTACATCATACCTCAACAATATGAGAGCTTTGGCTCAACAGTCCCTTGCAAATATTCTATTATTGTTATTATTATTATTATTATTATTATTATTTATAGCATCATTTAAGCACATTATTTCAAGCTTTGCAAAAAAAAGTGAATTTCCTCCAATCAACACTGAATCCAAAACATTGAAGAAATAGAGACTTGGATGGAGAGGGAGATAGATGGAAAAAGGAAAGGGTGTGGTCAGATTATAGGCTGATAAGAAGGAAGATGACAAGATATTCGGAAAAGCAAGTGCATTTCAGTCTCCATTAACAATTTATGGCATAAAACTGTATTTGGATGTTTTCCTTCTACACAGTTCCAACAAATCAATTAAAACTTGAATATTTATGTTTGTATTTTTCTTCACAATTTTAGAAGTACATGTCATAAGAGAAATACTCATGCAATTTTGTAGTCTCATAATCACCTTATGCATCCACTGTATAGATCTATGTGTTATAATGTCCTTACACACACACACACACACACCTAATGGTTAGAGTGTCCACCTCTGATGCGGGAGGTCGCGGATTTAAAAAAAAAAACATCTGAGTCATATCAAAGACTTATAAAAATGGTACTAACAGCTGCCTCGCTAGATGCTCAGCATTAAGAGGTTAGCGTTAGGACTGGTCGACCTGGTGTCAGGATGAAGTGACTGGATAGGACATCATGCTACATGTCTGCGACAATTGATGCCACAGTGCTGGATATCACTATAAACTGCCACACTGCAGGCATCATAATGATATGACTGATAAATTGTTAAAGCTACATTCTAAAATTCCTAACACACACATACACAAAGATGAAGAGATAAGTATGTGTACTTGTAATCAAGAAAAATGAAAATGAGGGAGTCTTTAGGGATTAGTATCATTTTATGGGTTTGTCAATATTAAGATATATCCTTTTATTTCTACACATTGATATTAAATAACTTTTTTTAAAAATTTCAATCCCTTTTTTTAAAATATTTTATTCAAACAAAGTGCATATTTTCTGGAAAAATTCATATAATGGCACAAGTTGGTGAAATATTCTCTCTTGGTATCAAACCATTTCTTTGCAAATTCTTGGGCACAAAGTGGCAACTAACATACCATCTACAATTATTATGTACAATTTCTGATTCACAATAACAGGTTAATTAAACTGGAATACTGGGATATTAACTTCAAAATTACCATTTTTAACATGTTAAATACTAGTTCTTTAATTATTCAGATTAACTAGGATGTGAGAATTCCTTTTAAATATCATATTTGTGACATATGTAGACTGTCAGTAAATCAATGTGTCCTAACTGTTTCATTAGAAATTTGTGTAAAATATTACATTGTCATCTGTGTGCTAATGAGGTGTTATTACATGTGTTACATATATAAAAGTTATGACATGGCTATACAATATTAGTGTAAACAACACAGCAGTCATAATCTTTCTCCACAAAATGAAAGCACTTACCCTTGTATTGCTTAACTTTTCACATAAATGACAACTTCAAGTTTCAGAATCCCTTTATACTAAGCAAATGTTTTAAGGTTACAGACTGGAGTCAAGAACTTCATATGATTTCAGTAAAAGATGCTGAAAAGGTGCAAATGTCTACAAACAAGGACTAATGGTATTAATTTGTGCTAAACCCTATGAAAAAACTGTATTATTGATTACTAACCCCTCATTTTGGTCGATTGATGGCTGTTGTTATTATCATTACCATTACAGTTACCACTTATCCATCAACTTAATGTTACTTGTTGTAATTTTGTGTTTAAAATAAAAAAAAGGCATTAGGAAAAGACAATCCTCTTGTTTTTGTTATGCATTCATTCAGGTGTCAAGTGTAGGAATTATCAACACTGCTAGAGGGTGTTTACTTTCTATTCATCAAAAATTGCACATTGACAGAAAACACATTTTCTGGTAAACCTAACTATAGTTAAACTTATCAAACTGATCCTGTCTTTTAGGTTATTTGGTACTAAAATCGGTATTAACTAAATCATTATAAGATTCGTGTCTAAGCCTCTTTATATTTAACATCATGCAAATATGATGCAAAATAAGTTAATATTTTTTCTATTTTTAACTTTACAAACATTTATAAAAATTCTCAAAGAAATAGTTTTTATTAGTCTATTACCAGCATACAGCCAAATCATTTTTATAATACATCCTACTGAGAGGAAGACTACACTATTTTAAAATGGAGTTTCTGCCAAATATATTCATCAAATATTCAACTGATGGAAATGTTTTCCCAGAAGTCATATTTTGTAAACAACTATCCATCTGGTCCCTCAGAATTATGAATGTGATAATAGTCAAAATTGGTTGGTACACCCAATTCCTCACATCTCTAACCTGGGCAACAAACACAAGATTGTCCATTATACCAACATATGTTTATAATCTTAACAACACTGACAGTGACTGAGGTCATCTAGGAAGAAAGCACATACTGTAAAAACATTTCACAGGATAAAAATGCACCTTGCCAGGTACATTCATTGTGAAGTGCACTTGCCTGATATATTTTCCACTTGTCAACCCAGCCATCTAAAACGTGAATTTTTATAGCATTGAGCAGGTCTTATTCTCCTGAGATGATCTCATGCATGTGAATTACAAACCCAGAAAATGGCATACTGATGTTAAACTATTAATCACCTGTAAGTCACTCAACTTTCAAAATATGAATACTTAATATAATTTTCCTGATTTATGCTTCGCTATCTGCATATGCATTTATCATCAGAAAGTAAGTATATAAGACACATCGCATGGTACATATGATTATGATGTCAACAGAGAATTTGCTCATCTCCATACCATATCATGTTCTTCAGGATGTGAATTCAACTTTTTACCCATAATGTTTAATATACTTATGATAAGCATTTCAGTGACTTAGTTTGATGGCTACACAGCTATATAACACAGATCTAAAAATAAACAGAACAATAATAAAAGTAACCAGCTACACTACACGCAACAAATGTCTTCATATTTACACATGATTGATGTAATAGGTATACCATACACTATATCAACAATTATTAATTACAATAAAAGCTACATGAATTTCAAAGAAAGATAAATACTGTATGTGCAAAGAGAATTTTTAGAATTTATTTTTCTTTGTCATGCTGTGATGCCTATTCTAAAATTATTTTCAGGTTCTATTTTTCTTTCTGATCTGGAAATGTAACTTTACATTTTTTTAAATGCAGATAATGTCAGGAGCTGAGACATAAATAAAGATGTAAATATTGTTCTGCTAAAGTTTTTTTTTCTGGTCTTCAAACTGTTTATTTTTTAATGTGATTTTCTTTAATTTGTGACTGTATGAATTACAAATAAGTAATGTTTTAAATATTCACATGATCACTGATCAATTGGAGCTTTATAAAAAAAAATTTTACATTCTAATGGATTTGTGTGTATTCTTTCTACAGCTTCACTTTGTCAATATAAAGACTTTTTAGCAATTTTTTTATAAACAGTACTGATTTACTGCAAACATTTAAATATGATTTTATAAGCAAGCAAATGGTTGATTATTCAAGTCCCATTTTCTTTGTCAGCATTTTCAATACTTTCCATCAACTGATGTTAGTATCTTTCATAACCTATTCTTACAATTTCCCACTACTAAATTGCTTTTTAAAAAAATTATTTGAAACAACAAAGTGGAATGACATATATCATAACACTAGCTCATAATGCGGCCGTGGACATAAATCATTACACTAGCTTATAATGCAGCTGTGGAAAGCAGAACATTTGAAAATTGTGAGACTAAATGCAAATTCACACATGTTGAGAATGCAGTACCAGCAGATCTTAGTGAAACAAATGTTTGAATACCAGTAAGTATTTCAGCCTTTGTTTTTCAAGAGATACTTCTTAAATTCATTTAACAGCTTATATTATATTTGAAATAGAAAAGGAAATATTACTGGTCTGATTTTTTTCACTTTCTTTAAATTTTTGCTACCACTGAAAATTGTATACTTTCATAGAAGTTAAAAGCCATTAGTCATGATTCTGTCAGATGAATGGTCTAAATCTTATCTTACCAAAAGATAGCTGCTAGTAGATCTTCATGGTACTTATATTCCTCCTGTGTGAATATATCATGTGGGGTTCCCCAAGAAGCCATACTTGGTCCCTTGCTCTTTCTGGTAATTATTACTCATAGTGACTTTGGGTTTAACTTCATTTCCCAGCACAAGATAGGCTTTACATGGCAGCCAATATAACTTATTAAGGAAGACCCTGGGAAAAACACAGTAGGAATCCCTGACCCACAGAAAGCTACTGACAAGCTTTTTCACATACCCACATAGGTTCAGCCCAAGAATTAAACCTGTGAGGAGAGAGGTGAGATGGTAGTGATCAGTAAAGACAAAAGTGCTTTAGACCACTCTGTCAGCCAGTGCCCTCAATGGCTCATGGATAATTATCCCTTCACTTAGGCAAAACACAATGTGTCCTTTTTGGAATCCCCCACAAATTAAGAAATTAAAATAGTTTAAATAACACACAAAATGGTTCAGATATCTCTTTAAAACAACACAAAATCACTCTCTTGGTGATAAATATTTAACTGAACAACTGATGGAAATGTCTACAGTCCAGTACAAGCCTTAAGCTGTTTCTCAGAAAATGTAAATATTTAATTAGCAATATAAACTTAGAGTCTCTTAAAGACTGCTGCTCTAAGGTCTGAATAGAGTTTCCAGGAATTCATGATACATGTAAGACTATTTCATTTTTTAACTGCTGTATGCTGAAACAATCTCTTTCATTTTTGAGCAAAATGACAAAATGTTTTTCAGATTAGCTGCTTTGGAGGCTATGTTGGATATCGGATTTGCACCTTTTCATTTAGTGCAAAGCAGACATCATTTCACAACCTGTAGTGAAAACCCCATGCCAATATGACCATCCATTCAGGAGCAATTGGGATAAGATTTTCAAAATGCCAATATGACCATCCATTCAGGAGCAATTGGGATAAGATTTTCAAAATGGACATTGTGGCAGCCATATTTGAAATCAGATTGACACCTTTTACATTTAGGATCAACAAGACATCATACTACGCCTTTTAGTGCAAACATTATTTTGCTATGACCATTAATTTTTGGAAGAAGTGGTGCAGAAGGCCTCTGAAATTGTCACACTGTAGTAAGAAATGGCAAAATTTCTAAGTAGTTGGTGGGGGTGGTCCTTAAATTTCACACACAAACACATTTGCATTGTGTAATTGACCTTGTCCATAATGGATAGTCGGACTTGTTTTTTTTTTAAATAAACAATATATTACAAAGCTGTTTTTTATAAACAATATATTACATAGCTAATTTTTATTTATGACTTTAGATTACATTTTAAGATTATTATTATTTAGAGCTAAACATGTTTACAGATGTTGCATTCAAGGTCAAGTTTTTACAGAAATTAAGAATGTTCTAGAAAGAAGTTTATGAATTTAATAGAAAAATTATACTCATCCTACTTCTCTTATTATATCACAGCAGAATTATTCATTCCACATCCTAACATCAGTCTTAGTGGACTCAATTTAAGTTGTGTTTTAGTTATTTGTTGTTGTTGTTGTTGTAGGGTTTAACACCATTTTTCAGCACATGATAGGCTATACATGGCAGCCAGTATTAATGGTGAAGGAAGAACCCAGGAAAACCCCGGAAAGTACCACTGACCCATGAGAAGCTACTGGGAAGTTAATATTTGAAAGGATTTATTCTTTACATTATTCTTTGGAATTACCAAGTGCTCTTTAATAATTTTATGCCAAATCACTATTCTGGGATTATTGCAAATTCTATCATGACTCTATGGTCATAAAAAAAGTAACAGAAAAGAGTGAGAAGCAACAAGCTTTGTAAAATTCAACAAATGATTTATTTCCCTAGAATACAAAGTGAAACTGTAAAAAGAACTTTTGGTAATGCAGATTAAATCCCAAACAATCCTGGAATCACTTACCCATGTCCATGTTGAATGAATAAAGTTCTTAACAAACTTTAGTTGTATTCCAAAAAAATTCCAACACTGAAGGTATTGAAGTGCATGTAGTCTCTAATGTACGAATGTACCAATGAACTCAACTGTAATGATGTGCCAACACTCTTTGTTGAATCACAGTAATATAATCCATGGTTTCCGAGTCTGAATTCGTATAATTCTCGGTCAATGTCTTTTACCAAGATCATTATGGAGCAGTTTGTATTTTCAGAGAAGAAGAATTTTAATTAAATAATTTTAGCCTAAATCAAACAATGAACACTACTCATGATTCTGCCTGAAAATCTTATTTGATTTTGGGCAAGGTGAGCCACAAAATACAATTTTGCACAGCCCATAACATATAATGAGTTTTGCACAGCCCATAGCATATAATGAATTTTTTTATAAAAATAACAAACAACACAAATTTAATATATATTACAATTTATTCACATACATTTTGGATTATATCATTGTAATCCATCAAGACTATATCACTGTGATCCATCAA
This sequence comes from Sinohyriopsis cumingii, assembly GCA_028554795.2. Classification (NCBI taxonomy): domain Eukaryota; kingdom Metazoa; phylum Mollusca; class Bivalvia; order Unionida; family Unionidae; genus Sinohyriopsis; species Sinohyriopsis cumingii. Next base: position 131,051,964 of record CM068838.1, read on the forward strand.
GACTATATCATTGTAATCCATCAAGACTATCTGCACATCACCAATGATATCATTGTAATCCATAAAGACTATTAGCATGTCACCACATTCCAAGGTATTGACACAATGGCACTTCCAAGATTGAAATTCATTCTAAACATCACTGGAATTTATTTTGAGCCCTATACTTTTACTCTTGTGATAGAACTTTTAGGACTATTTGTGATTTAATTCACAATATTGTTCTTCTTACATTTTCACTTTGTATTCTAGGAAAATAAATTATTACAAAACTTGTTGCTTTTCACTCTTTCCTGTTACTTAGTTGAAGACCATAGAGTTATAACAATATTAAGTAAGGTGATGGCATGATTTTTATGATGGTCATTACAGCAGTTATATTTGATATTCAAGCAGCACTGATTTCACTTTGGATCAATTAGTTATCATACGAAGTATTCTGGCATAAACTATATGTTGATATGACTTTCTGTTGAGGAGGAGAAACAATAACAAAGATGGCTGCCATGGTGACCATACTGAAAGTGAGAAAGCTGATCAGAATCACTTTCATGCAAGACCAACTCAACATCAAAAGAAGTCTTTTAGTGAAACCCTAATGCTGATACAACCATTTGTTCTGACAAATTAGCAATCATAAAATTTTCAAGATGGTCACTCTGGTGGCAACACTGATGTCACAGCACCATTTTCATTTAGGACAATCTAGATTTGGGGATGAATGTTTGTTTAAAGTTCATGGCAATCCTACAAGTAGGTTAGGAGAATTAAGATTACAAACTTGTGCTAATAACAAATGCTGGACAACAATCCCTCCCAAATGCTCTTCTGATCTAGGGCAAGTAGAGCTAAAAATGTATTGACAAGCTCCCTTATTCAGTGCTAATTTGACCGTGCATTAAGGCTGCCACATTTATAAAAACTTGTAAATCTTAACATGACCACTGGAATATGAAATTATTCCACTGAAACATGATTAAACTGGCCATTTATAACTAATGTGAGTTGTTTTCAATACAGATATAATTAAGACTAAAAAGAAGTATTTTCCGTAACAATTCTGATTACTTGTCATTTTGACAAAAAATACACAAACTATTTACCTGTTTAACAAAGTTTCCTTTCAAATTTTTATCAGACAATAACATTAAGCCTGCCACAATCTTACCTCAGAATGTGGAAATTCAGTCACCTAGAACTTACAAGCAAACAATTACAGAAATTTTCTTGATTTTCTCCAGTATTCATGAAAACAAAACATGCTGGAAAACCAACTGCTTTATTTACTGTTTCAACAAAAGGCAGATTTGGTAAATGTTTACAGGGCTGACATGAAATGATCATATCTAATTTACATTATGTAAATGTGATAGCCTTATTATGCATGTTATTTCTTGTGTTCCATACAAAAACCTAAATACTGACTGCAAACTACTCTGACAAACTAAAATTATCAGATTTATTCTGGGTTTGTGAGCTAGATCATATTTATGCACTAACCATTTCATTTAATTTCAGGTGAGTACTGAGTGTCTCAAATAAAACTTGACCACATTTATTAAATTGCCAATCATTGTGGAGCTCCTTTATATCAATTTAGTAGTATGAAACTGTTTATCTTTTTTTGTCCCCTTTTGGGGCCATTCCATCCATCCTCATCTCTACCTCCTGTGACAATTTAGCCCACATGTGTGCATCGCCTGTTGCTCGCTTTAAATTTGTTAGCAGGGGTGTAAGCAGCCTACACATGCGAGTCAGTTATGTGGGGTAGAGTTCATCCAGATGAATGTGCCCCAAAGGGTTTTCAAAAAAGGCAAAACTACTCCTGTGATTGCAGAAACAGAATCCCACCGAGGATGCACTTATTTAGGCAAGCTTGTTGTAGCAATCAATACACACACTGCCAGCTAGCGTGGTTATCAACAAGCAGTTCTCTACATAAGGATCATTTTACTGATCATATAGAGACAGCGATGAACGAATGTGCTGTGCCTTTGGTCAATAGTGTCTACAGACAGACTTGTATTAACTATATTTTCCCATCTATCAAGCAAGACTATGATTGTTCTGGCAAAGAGAGAATATATTAACTGAGATGTGAATATTGTACTGAAGAAATTCTGTGGCGATTTATATACAAATTGTTGAGTGGTGACCAAATTATTAATTGCCAAAGTATATTGAAAGAATTTGTGGAGGTTACAAACATTGCCATAACCTATCAAATGAATGAAATGTCAAAAATGCGAGTGATAAATTGAGATCACTGTATTATTTGAATGCAATAATACATTTTTATTAAAGAAGCATTGATGATGATGTACATATTCTCTGAAACAAACCCAGAGCCAATTGATAAGTTGGTAAATTTGGCAGTGACTTTGGAAATGGAATGAAACAAACTTGGGCAGATTTCTGAGGCAAATAAAACTTAAATGAAGCTGCAGAATATTGTGCATGAAAGTGTATACCCTCAAAAGAAACATGACAACTGGTCAACTGCATCTAAAGAAGTGACATTTCTGATAAGGCCAGTGTCAAGGATGTGCAAATTAAACAAATGCTTTGGAGCCATAAATAAAAGAATGGCATCTGAACTCAATTTGATTTACAGAGCAATACATGGTGCAAGAAAGTCAGTGTGAGTATATAACAACAAAATTCTGGATAAAATTCATGAGGGGAGGATTAACATTATTGGGCATATGTGACAGTCGCCTGACAAAATTTATGTTGTTGTTGTACTCAATGAAGCTTTTTTACTCAACACCACTGAAAGATTTTGCTGTGGATACTCTGAGATAGGCATAGTTAATTATTTGGCAAGGGTTGATTTACAGCTTCGTGTTTGCCATGGAGAGTACAGCAAGAGTGCTACTATTAACAGAGCAAAAAATGTAGCAGTGTGTTTCTGCCAATTCGAAAAACACTTGCACATATGTATATAAGAAGCTCCAATGCACTGGGATCCAACAAATGCAAAGCTGCCTGCCTTGGGAAATATGAACACTGTGGCAGAACATGCCATTATGAATAGCGTAGAACACACATGCAAGCATTACGTGAAGGCCTAGGGGCATGACCCTGCCTGAAATGTGGCAATGGAGTCCAATCACATAATCCAGTTCTGCTAGTTTTGTGGATCTGTTTGAGAATACTGTAAAGCGCATAGAAACAAATGAAAACTGCAAACACATGTGGCTTCCCAAGATCAAGTAGATACCACAACGAAAAACAATAAAACAGAAATAGATGAAATAATAACCAGGACTGAAATAATCACAGTATCCAATTCTGACAATACCAAAAATAAAACAAGCCATCAACAACATTTCTAAATTAGAGAGACCCCATGCCCTCCCATTAGTATAAATATGCCTACAGTGTCACAGCTAAAACAGCATCTCATATACATACCAAGTGGTATGAGAAATGCAGACATACTTGAATTATTGAGACCAATTTTTGTATTGAATCCACAACTATCAACAGCACCACCGGTTGTCACTCCCACTACAGCAGCAGCAAAAACAATAAAACAATGGTAAAACAACTAAAACAATTTGCTCATAAACATAATATCTGAATACCCAAAGGTCCAAGAAAAGCTGACATCCTTGTAGTAGTAGACAAGTATGAACAAAAACGTCATCTTGCCTCTGCTATCACTACTGAAGCGAATGAGTATATTCATGCAAATACACAACAATCACCTGTACCCAAAATCAAATTTAAAAAATGTACAAGCAAGTTGGAAAATCATGCTGCCATTATCCCACCCACATACACACCAGGCAAAAGCACTTGACAACTATTGACAAATATGATTCCTGGAATTGATTTAGTGTTTCAAAACTTTGGCCATTCTGGGGTTAAAGCAGACATTGTCCTTAGTGTGCATCTGCTTATGCTGCTTAGTCATTACAAGGATGGATTAAATACTACCGCCCCACAGATACACCGCTGTGCCCATGTAATCCGGTACTACAAAGATAGCAGTGCTATCAGTGATGAAATTGGCAGAGGCATTGAAAAGATTCTCAAAATGGTGGAGAAATACACCTATGCAGGATCAGGAATAGCAAAAGTCGGGGTCCATCTCTCACTGTATCACAGTTTTGTAGTTCCAGCTACATATCAATACCTGACTGGGTACCACCAAGGTCAGTTATAACACGAAATTTTTTAACAACAGATGTTATGAATGGGCAATTTTGTTGGCACTATATCCTGTCAATGACAATCAAGACATGCCCCAAAAATACTGGCGACTGTGACCTGGATAAATTTGGTGATACTGAGTTTCCTTTGCAGGTTACTAAAGCCACACTTAAGAAATTTGAAATACTTGACTCAGTTATAACTGTTAATGTATTCACATATGACAAAGGCTTTTATCTGCTTGCCTCACAGCCAGCACAAAAGAGTTCAGATTGATCTGCTGAAGCAGAGTGAAATGAAAGAAACAGAACTAATATAACACTACAAATGGATAAAGAGCCACAATCAGCTTGTTAGCCGACACAGCAAGCACACTCAAGAACTGCTCACTAGTCATGACATTTACTGTGATGGTATCAGTGAAAACCCAGTGTACAATCATGCCTGAGCCAGGTGAAAATAATGTCAAATTTACTGCAATACAATGTGAGATGAATGTCCCATATATCATCTATGCGGATTTTGAAAGTCGGAATGTTTCAGTGGCAGATGCACATGTATCCAGCTCTGCTAACAAAGACACAAATGCTTCTGATATGGATCACACTGCAAATTACAGAACCAATCCCATGCAGGTTTTGTTATGTAGTGGTACAATGTGATGCCAAAACAGAGCAGCCAGTCCTTTATCGAGCCAAGAGTGCTGGTGCTCAGAGTGATAACAGTCCAGACAAAGCAGAGGTGTTTGTCAGATCGACCGAAGTTACGGTAAAATGGATTTGACAGCAGGTCTACACACCAGCACACAATATTATGACAGGTGATAACATTCATGAGTTTTTCACAGCTACTCACTGCTGGATTTATGAGCAAGATTTCAATGAAGAGTGGAGTCCATCTACTGAAAAAGAGCAAAGCCTGTGCAATGATGAAAGTAAAAGTCCTGAATCCAAAGTTCAAGACCAGTGGTGCCTACAAAGATGCTACACACATCACATACAATCTGCAGTTGAGAATTTATCCCAACAAAACCAAAATCTCTGGTACTTCATAACATGCTTGGGTACAATGGCAACTAATAATGTGAGCAATAGCCACTGTATTAAACTCACCAATAAACGTGATCCCCAACATGGAAAAATACATGATGTTTTGGCTGGGTCAAAAGCAGTTCATTGATTCCTTCAATTCTGCTTTTGACCTTTCACAAGTTAATGAAAAATCTAACAGCAGAACGTTTTAAAATCACTTGTGGCCATTGTCCAACCAATCTGAACTTCATGATGAAAAATGGTGTCTATCCCTACAAGTACATAAACAACTGGGCAAATTTGCTGAAACTTTATTCATCATTGATACATGAATATATTTCAGAAGAAAATTACAAACAAGCAAAGAAAGCTTGGCCTGCATTCGAGTGCAAAAACCTCAGTAATTATCTGGGATCACTTGCTGACAGAGATCAGCATCTGTTTATCGAACAATCAATTCATGGTGGAATATCTATGACAAGTCACAGATATGCTAATGCCAACAACCCAAACATGGATGGATATGACCCTGTTGACAAAACAGCTACATAATGTATCTAGGTTACAATAACTTGTATGAATGGGTTATGATGCAGTCGCTTCCAGTTGGTGGATTTCAATGGATCAATCCTGCGCACATTGGTCAACATAAAGACGTACAAGCATAACATTCCAATGACCACAGCATTTACAACAGATACAATGATTATCCAATGGCACCAGAAGCTTTGTCAGTGCCCAGTATGTGGTTCTCCCTGTATCAGTGCTCATTAATTGATGAGTCTGGCCGCAAATTCACCAAATGCAAAACACTGGTACCAAGTCTTCTGATGAAACACAACAATGTACTGTACATGTACAATCTGCAGTTGTATCTGTGATTAGAATGTGCGTAACCAAAATCCATCGAGTGCTCGAATTTTGTCAGTAAGCTTAGAAAGCCCCATACATTTTAGATGAATATGGACCTATGCATAAAGGCCGCCAATGATTCTGAAAAGGACTTTTTGTGAATAATACTGTGTTTGGGAAAACCATGGAGAATCTACGCAAACAAATTCAAGTCAATCTTTTCCATGCTAGTGAGCAAGACAAACTTCAAAGGCTCAATGCTGACCTGGCCTTTGAATTCTGAAAAATCTTTGACAGTGGACTTTTTGCCATTCACAGTAAAAAGTCAAAACTCAAACTGACAAAACCAATCTATGTGGGTTCTTCTGCACTGGACTTGTCCAAGCTGCTCATGCATGAGTTTTACTATGACAAGATCAAACCGTTTTGTCAGGATTGGTTCCAGAAGCTGTACACTGATACTGACTCACTAATGATGCATATCACCATCACAGCTTGGTCAATTAATTAGATGCCAGCGAGTATCCAAAATGATATCCATTGTTTAGTAATGCCAACAAAAAGGTGGCTGGCAAGTCCAAAGACAAATGTTCAGGTAAACTAATCAAAGAGTATGTGGGACTGTGATCCAAAATGCATTCTATTGTGGTTGGGGCCAAAATTATTTAAAAGGCCAAAGCCATTCCATGGGCAATTGTGCAAAAAGATGAGACCGTCAAGAATTTGCACACACTGTAAATATGATCCGATCCAAGAAACATCGCATGTGTGATTACTTATGCACCAGTGAGTTTGATTCCACCTGATACTAAGCGAAGGTGTTCCCTGATGGAATCACCAACTGAATGTTTCGTCATCATGCTACTGGTATCCATCTTAAAACTGATACTGGTTAACATGCCACTCAAATCCTGGTGAAAGTTCCATATCTGCTGGAATGACTTGCAATTCCCCTCGCACAAATACATGTACATAACTGCTAGGTTTTGGTCCACCAGGTGATGATGGCCCCAATCGGAAATGAGTTTGTTGTCTCAGATTATCAATCTGAAGCTGTAAACACATCCACAGACCATACTTTGTCAGCGGTATGATGTTGTTGCCCACTTTCCAACTCTCCAAGTGCATACAAATACTGAACAAATTTGTCCCTGAGTGGCTGTTATTTTGGATTTTTCATACACATGATGTACTGTACTTAATGCATTATGGATTTTACTACACAATTGTAAGTTGTCAATACGCAACTGTATTTCAGACTAGTTATGTTTTCAATTAATCAAAATTTCCATCATTTATTTTCTTTCAGTGTAAATCCTATTCAATGACCACAGGTCACCTCTTATGAATTTCAATTGTATGCAAAATTGGAATCTTTTAGACCTACCATCCACTTATCTTAACATCTATTTAAGTGGACAAAATTATCTTGGTTCCGAGAATATCAAGATAAATGGGTAGAATTATGAAAATGGTGACACTTTTCTTTAAATTGGCAACAAAATATTGAGGTCTGTGATTTCTTGGCAACTGCTTTTTGAACACCAGCACCATCCCTGCCATTTACAAGTTTGTAGCATTTATCCCATAAATCTTAGTCATAAGCATTTTACAGATCCATCATAAAATGAATATATGTTACTGTGTTAGTTTTTAGTTGGCATCTAGCTAATTTGTACGTTCTAGTGGCAGTTTATTTAATATTTTGTATGAACTTTAATTCCAAATGGGATCAGAAACATGCCAATATTTGGCCCATATCAAACAGAATTTGCTAGGGTTCACAAAGAGGTATTTTTCTTCTTTTATAGCTGTTAATAGGACAAATTTCTGGCTTAAGTGCCTGGAACACAAAGCACAACACATAAAAACAGCAAGCACTAAACTTGTGTTAATTTGGATTGTTCTGACTATATTTATGTGAATGCTGGCTGATTTGGATCATGTGAAATATTATAAGAAAAAGAACTGAACATGCATACCTGACTTATTTTAGTATTTATTACTTTATCTGCAAATGATACAAGGTTGATTTTCAGCTTTCAAATATACATAAGACAGTTCTTCATAAATTTCCAGCCATATTCAGAACAAACTATTTCATTTGAGTTCATATTAAATCCAATTAAACTTCTGAGTCATTTTTATGACATCAACATATAAAATATAAGACTTCTATGTAACCAATGATCACAGAGTCTGTGTATGTGATCTGGATTTTTAATGTAGCTTTAACAATTTTCAGTCATATCACTATGATGTCTGCAGTGTGACAGTTTATAGTGATGTCTAGCACTGGGACGTCATGCCGCAGACATTTACTTAGCATGATGTCCCACCCAGTCACATTATCCTGACACCAGGCCGACCAGTCCTAATACTAACCTCTTAATGGATCACAGAGTTATTTATAGTTAGTATTATAGTTTCTGCCCCAAAATGGTATCCAATTAAAATTTAAAACAAAACTGCTCTAACTGGTCATTCTTGGCAAATTGATGGTCAGATGACCTCACTGTTATTGTCTGCAATCAAATTTATTAAGGGTCAATCAATCAAAGTATTAGACTATTAATATGATGCTGAATGACAGCAACATCAGTCAATTCAGTGTTAGATATTTGCATAAAAATAAATCATACATTATGAATTCTGGAAAAAACATAAACAATTCCTTAAGCAAAGATTATTTAAATATACTTCATTTTTGGACTGATATAACACTGCCATTTTCATTATGAAATTAAAAAAATTACTATAATTAAAACAGGATTCCAGGGATCGTCCTGGGCTTCGCCAATGTCGCAAATTGCAATTTTTTTTTCCTTATTGGCGACAAAAATATCCCATCTGGCGATTTTTTTGGCGACAGACTTTTTGGTTATTTAATTTGTACATACAATCATGGATTTGGACTGGATAAATTAAAAGGCAGAACGAAAGGAAGCCACAAACTTGACAAAGCAATGCATTGGAATCAATCTGTTACACAAACGATCCTTTGTTCTTATTGACAACCCCATCTTTACAGTGCATTGTTACATCATAATCTGCTTATGCTGACATCTGGGCTGAGGACTGTATGCTGCGATACAGTCAATCATGCTACCGCACTATACCTACAACTGACCGACTTCTGAAGACGCGAATAGAACAGATACAATTAATTGTATGGCTAATCCTTCTGTTTTTTTTTTATACATATACCAATACAATAGTTTTGCTGAACCTTCATAGAAAACTGATAACCTTTGAAGTACCGACTACTGTGTATAAATACAAAACAAATGGAAAAAATCTCAATCACAATTACATCTGTCGCCAGTGCAGCATTTTACTCATTGATCTTTTCCTTTTGCAATCAGTCTCGTGTTACGGCTGCAGAGACTTAAACTCCACAACAAGAAATAGCAAAAAAAAAAAAAAAGTTTTGCATAATTAATAATAATTATTTATTTCTCAAAATACAGGAGTGAAAGAATCCCTAAATTGGGTGTGAATTTATGCTTATATATACGGTCCAGTATTGCCAGGTGTTGACTCATGTAAGTTTCATTCGTGGGAACGGAGATCCTATTTTTCTTGTCGAGAAAATTTATACAGCATTCAGTGATCATTCTTGGGAGTTAGGAAGCAATTCGCTACAAGCTTTGGGAAGCTAGCCATGGGGGGGGTAGGGGCTGCTGAGAGACTACTGGTGTCACCTGTCAGCACTGTAGACTGTGAACGTGGATGAACCTCATAAAAACTGACATCAGAAATAAGCTCTGCATCTCATCTCTCGAGAATTTAATGAGAATCAGCATGTACAGATGTGAAAAATTAGACTTTGAAACTGCATTCAACAAGTGGGCAGCCCTAAAATCGCGATGGATCCTCATGTAACACTTTGTAACATTTTGTTAATGCTTGTTGTAATTAAAGTATTAACTAACCCATCTTTTGTAATTTTCATTGCCTGTTACATTAATAGACTAAATTAACACTTGGAAAAATGTACACTACTTGTTTTGGCGACACTTTTTGAAAATTGGCGACAAAATATTGAGGTTGGCGATTTTTTTTGCAACAGCTTTTTAAAAGCCAGGACCATCCCTGGGATTCAATAGATTAGCAGAATACAGGTATGTGATATTGTATTGAACTAAATCATAAATCTGACTGGATCCCAAATTAGTATGTAGTACAATATACAGAATAAAGATAAATTCTAACCAAAGAATTTACATACTCAGCCCAAAGGTTCCCAATTCCTAGGTCACAACCCAAATCAGGGTCACATTGAGGAGATTCTGGAAGGTCACCAGGATTTTGTTTTAGAGTGGCAAAACTTATCAAAATGTTGAACAGGGTTGAAAAGCCCTGGAAACCTTTTTTTCCGGTTGTGGCCAAGAAGGGTTTGGAACCACAGATACAGACAAAACAATGTTACTGCATGGACTACATTTTCAAAACAAAAATTAGTATTAGAAATTGTATTATTTCTCAATACAATTAATTATTTCAATTTGCATGAAGGCAAATGAGCTGATTTAACAATATTTCAGGATTTAACTGGCAAAGCAAGATAAATATAGAAATGGGGTTTAATTTCCTTTGAGATGATTTCCTTAATTTGCTTAAATGACTTTCTGAGCTGCTCAATGTACCTGGGAAATAATGAGGCACATCAAAAACTGCAAATATCATATTTCAGTCTAAAGCTAAATTTAATATTTTACATGGTCCGAAAGAGCCTGCTACAGTTAGTACAAGTCTATAATGAATCAGCTTGTATCCATTGTATATTGTATGCTGATATTTTGTTTATTTATCAAATGATTCCACTCGCTTTAGTGCACAGGTACTTGATGCGAGCTTGATGTTGACAAAAAAATACAATAATCTGAAAGGAAAACAAATTATGCAGCGTGACAAAAATACATTAGATTACCCCCATGACCTGTTCTGACATAGGACCTTCTATATCATGATATATGTCAGAGCAGTCAAAATTCGCGAAAATCACACGTTTCTGAGCGTGTAACTTTAGTTTGATACAAAGCAGAAAAGTCAATGATGGCTTGATGAATAGAAAATTATCTCAGGAGTAAAACAAACCATAGAGTATGGTCGTGTGCCTTTAAAAAAGGGAATCAAGGGTCAAGGGTGAAACCAAGTATTTGGAAGTTACATACCTTCTCTCATATATATTATGATAGAGAGGTTCCTAGGCTATGTCAAAACAGGTGATGGGGTAATCTAAGGTATTTTCGTCACTCTGTATGATTTTTTCCTTCATATTATTACTGTATTTATTTTCTCAACATAAGCTCGCGTCGAGCACCTGTGCTTTAGCGTCGTATCCAATTCTCGAAAATAGGCGATCTTCGGAAATATGTTACTATGGCGACAATTCAGGTGCCATGTTTTCGTCGCAAACCATATTAGGCTACTCTTTTATAACAAATATAAAGTGTACATTCCAAAGATATTTCCATTCTGGGCAAATAAGTACATATACTCAAATACTAATGAGGCAGGCAAGGCGTTCGTAAGAAAAGAGTTTTATACACCAAGCAGTACAAAAAGAAACGAATTTCCCTTTCCGTTAGCATTACCTTAGTTGTTCCTTCAATACGGAACAAAATCGCCGAATCTTCGAAAGTTCTAACTTCTAACGATATTTCATCACTAAAGTCATCAAGGATCTGATTACCATGCGTCACGTTCTTATTTACTTCCGGATATTTCTTTGATAATAAACTTGCGATGGGACCAACCTCGGCATTTTTCGTGAAAAACAAAGCGATTATGAAATCTCTCACGCAATCGGAACGTCCTTGGTTTTTCTCAGTGCATGCTGAAATGTAGGACTCACGGTACTAAATCAATTCCCAAAGTAAACCAATGCAAACACCATGATATTAAAAGTTCAATAACTTTACATTTCTGAGTGCTCTTAATCAAACCTATATTTATCAGTACCACCATGTCGGCTAATTCTGCGCGTTGGGTAATTATGCGCAACGATACGACATTCCAGTAAACATTGGATTACGTGTTGTTTTTGGCCAAATATCCAATTTGTATCAAGAAAGAACGATCGTCCTTTTATTAAGGAAGTGATATTCATGAAGTTTACAAAAAATATCCCACATTTCTGCTTTAATTGCATATGAAAATGTAATTTCTAAATGTTAACATGAACATATAGATCCACTCCATAACCTTCTTGAACTTGTAACCCAGAAAATCCTATCCACTACACTGCTGTCGGGCATTTCTGCGCACCTAAGGTTTTCGTTTCCAATAGTGAAGCAAAACGCATACCGAATTCGATCAATTGACAAAAATAAAATACAGCAATGCTTACCATTTGAAAAGATGCAATTGTCACCAGAATATTCTGTTCAAAATAATATTAATTTTGGACACAGGGGATACCACCCTCCCCCCCCCCCCCAATGTTTTCCTGACTCGCGATATGTCGGCCTATTCTGCGCAGCGCTTTGAAAAGATGTAATGTTTATCCATCTTGCTATAGAAATGAAATATTTTCCTTTGGACTGTTTCTGTCAGCAGTTCAGTCGAGTAATTAGGTCAGGTTTATAGCTAGTTTTATAAAATTCAACCTACAAATGCCAATAAATGGCAAGAGATATTAAGCAAACTAAACCAATCTTGCAAAAAAGTTAGTAAAGTTAAACATTTTATGAAAAATAAGCTATTATATGGAAGAGAAACAACAATGAATAGGATGTAATGTGTTTACAACGTCTAGTTGATGGGGAAAAATAACAACAGAATTTAGAAACAGACTATATGCTGGGGAATCGGTTGAGAATTTATGTTCTAGCGGCAAGTAGACACTTTGGGTAACAGACGATTTTGTACGTGTGGGACAACTTCTTGCAAAATTGGAAACTTGGATTAAAATACAATTTTGTTTTAAGGTACACATTTCTATCTTTTATATAATGTATTTATTTGTATGATTCTAAAAGATGCATAATAAATCGAATTTTCTGGGTTACAGGTTCAAGAAGGTCATGGAGTGGGTTTTCACGTTGCCCATTAGAAATCAAATTTTTTTGTGCATTTCGAGTCTAAATGTGAGATATTTTTTCACACTTTCTGAATATCACTTTTCTTAATTAATGTACGATTCTTCTTTCTGGATACAAAATGGATTTTTGACCCAAAGTAGCGCGTGACAAAATGTTTACAGAAATGACGTATCGTTGCGCAGAATTACCCGACGTGCAGAATAGGCCTACATGGCGGTATGTACCTTTTAGAATCATAAAATAAATACATTGCATAATAGATGAAAATGTATACCTAAAAACAATACTGCATTTTAATCCAAGTTTCCAATTTTTGCAAGAAGCTGTCCCACACGTACAAAATCGTCTGCTATCCTAAATATGAACTTCCCACCCGAACGGGATTTTCCAGACATTCCCGTCGTATAGTCTGTTTCAAAATTCTCTAGATATTTTTCTTCTTCTTCAATAAACGAAAATTTTTAAACACATTACATCAGATTCATTGTTGGTTCTATTCAACTTAATAGCTTATTTTTTATATAAAGTTTTGAATTTTACTAATTTTTTACACGATCAGTTTAGTTTGCTTGATATCTCTTGCCATTTACATGTATTGGCATTGTTACGCTGAATATTGTAAAACCAGCTATACAAATTAACCTAATTACTCGACCGAAATGTTGACAGAAACAGTCCAAAGTCATGTATATCATTTCCAGAGCCCGATTAATAAACATTACATCTTTTCTAAGCTATGTGCAGAATAAGCCGACATGTCGTGAGTCACGAAAACAAAGAGGTGGTATCCGGTGTGTCCAAAATTAATATTATTTTGAACAGAATAGTCTGGTGACAACTGCCTTTAAAATGGCAAGCATTACAGTACTATATTTTCGTCAATCGGTCGAATTCGGCATGCGTTTTCTTTCAGTCTTGGTGACGGAAACCTTAGGTGCGCAGAAATCCCCGACAGCAGTGTATAGATGCATCCTGGATTACAGATTTTATACAAACAAAACCATAGGAACCGCGGCATTTTCCGAATCTAGGTGTGTTGGAAACATATGCTTTCAATTCCGCACCAAAGAGACCCCCCCCCCCTTAATATTTTTTTTTTAATTTTATGTTAAATACCGACAGATCTCGAAAGATTGTCCGTACTAGTACTAATATTAGTACCCTTACTACTACCTCGTGAACGGGGGCCCCGAGTGGCCGAGTGGTCTAAAGCGCTCTCCGTTACGGATCACTGCCATCTCACCTCTGTCTGCGGCGGTTCGAGTCTAGGATTCAGCCAATGTGAGAAAGTTTGCCAGTAGCTTCTCGTGGGTCGGTGGTTCTTTCCGGGGTTTTCCCGGGTTCTTCCTCCACCATTAATACTGGCCGCCATGTATAGCCTATCGTGTGCTGAAAAATGGCGTTAAGCCCCAAAACAACAACAACAACAACAACAACTACCTCGTGAACAGGCACAACAAATCAAGTTGGTTGAAGCTACGACATCGTAGCTATGTCCGCACACGCTAACCACTCGGCCACTCTATCTGTTAAGAATATACAGCTAAAATAATACAAATGAACTACATCAGCAGTGCTGTTCACCGCGAATAAAAGAGAATGTAATAAGCACATTCGCACAGACAAATCAAAACGTAGTGTAAACGCATTTATTAAGTATTCAAACAGTTCAGTTCTATTATCACAAAGGGTATTAATTTTTGCATGAGGCTGGGAAACCCAGCGTGCTATTATTAGCGATCACTTTATCACAGGTATTATTAGCCGAATTGACACGTCGCCGGGGGCAGTGTCTAAAATGCGTATCGATTAGGAATTCCGGCAATTCACTGTAGCCGAAAAAATAGTTTACGTTGCTGGATATATTGAAATTATTATTATTTTTAAACAACTTTGATAAAGCTGATTTTCAAATACCATTTGCGACAAACTGAACTGTATTTGCATTGTTGTGAAAATATTTTCCTGCAGCTGACATTGAAGAAAATTCCTTTTTTTCTCCGGTTTCCAGATTAATTGATTTAACATGTCTAAGAGTCTTTTTACATCTACCACCTTTTCCTCGCCTGCTATTTTCGCTTGGTGTAATAGCCTGTAAATTTCCTGGGCGGTTATCTTTCCTATCTGAGTTCGCGTGATCAGTAACTAACCCAACACTGATAACACCATTCATACATTCGTAAGTCCATCTGTATGAATACTAGTTTTTCATTCTTTCGCTGCCGGAAATTCTCACACCGATCGCAAATCATCCTCTATTATTGATATTTCTAAGAATTTATTTTGTTCTTGCAGTGTCGTATAACACCGGCTCTGTTCGCTTCATAACGAACGAATATCGGGTGTTTCTTAAATTAATCAAGATCAATAAAAAAAAAAATTCTGCTTCCTCCATTTATATAAATTTCAGCAGAGGACTATCTCCCAAGATAATCTTTGGTGGTTTTTTCCGATATCGTCAGAAGTGTTTTGCATCTCGTAATATCTCTTTCGAGCTCGATATTTTCGTCCGCCGCAAGATACACATAATTATGTTTTCCCCTTGACCCTAATTCTGCATTTCAAACATGGTTGTGATCCAGTATACCCATGACCTATATTGGCCATGTGATAACCACAGTAATCGCCATGACAATTTTTTATCACAATGTGAGACTGATCTGATCATGAGCCACTGACAACTGTTTTTTCTTCTTCTCCTGTGATATTATATTATTTGGAGAAAGTTAACTGAAGAAACTACGTTCCCTAATTATATAGCAAGACTAATTATAATGTTGCAAAGCAACTGATGGCACAGTATTTTAGTCTAAGCGGGATAAAACCAGATTTCCCAAGGTCGAAAATTGCATAAAACAATTTACGAAAAGAAATAAATGAACCATTAACCGCGTGTGAAATTTAGAGATAATCAAAGATCGAACCAGAGAAGCGCTGAGACAAGTTTTCTCAGCGAGAACAGAAAAGATTATCGCGATTGAACCAGAGCACACAGATAGATTTGACTTTGACAGATTAACCAAAAACAAAAAGCGTCCACCATTGGAGCTGCAATTATACAAATTTATCAGAATGGCCAAAAATGAGTGTGCGCAAGATGGCGTTGCCATAATAAATGAACACTCCAAACTATGCAAGTTTACCGGAAAAGACAAACCATACTACAATAACGCGTATGCAGAGTCGGTAGTGGTATTTGCACTATGCCGTTTAAACGATCCTGGTATTAGTGTTCTTACCCCAATGCTAGGTGCAAGCACAAAAGTCGCTACAGGCACGTTAAATTGTGTGGCTCAGCGTGTCAGAAATGATTTTATTAACTCGAGACGTGGAAGAGGAATTTACAGAGTCGAGAATTTAAAAAATAACACAATGGGAAAACTCTCTCATCGACGTACTAAAGTAAATGACGTAGAGGCGTTTGAAAAAAACATTGAAGTTTTCAATCGTGGTAAAACAAATTCCAAACGAAATTTTGTACTATTCCTGTAACAACTGTAGCAAGGGCGCCCCAATAACTATAGTTGATTATAACAGACACGCCAGGACTGAATCAGTGACAAAGTTTCCGCTGAAAGAACAATACGATTTTATGACGGCTATATTTTTGAGATTTATAATATTAGTACATGTGACCCTATATCAGTCTGGCTATTTCACGGTGACGACACAGATTAGTCTGCAGCAGATTTGTCTGCCACAGATACATCTGCAGTGCATTTATCTGTGGCAGATATATCTGCTACAGATGAATCAACATTAGATCAATTTGTGTTACCGTCTGGTATTCTTTATCGGAAGGAAACTCTCGAACGTTTGATGAAAGAGACTGCGGTAAAATATGACGGAGATTGTGAACAATTACTCAATAACTGTTTTACCACGTCTTCTGTTGTGGCTCATATAGCACAACAAAAATGTTTATGGCGTCCAACACCAAAAGAATTTCTCGACAATATATCACGATCTTGTGTCGAGTTTGTGCATGGTGGTCTGGAACACAAAACATCCCCCAATATGATCTCAGTTGACAGCGTGGCTTTTTACGCTGCTAGTTTTCATGTGTTACGTGTTTAGGCTCGAATAAAGAGTAACACAGAAAGAGTGAAAACAACAAGCTTTTTAAATTTGACAAATAATTTATTTTCCTGGAAAATTCTGTAAAAATAAAAAGAAGAACTTACGGTTTCAAGAATCAAATCCAAAAATAATCCAAGAATAATCCGCGAATTAAATTGCAAAAGTCCTAGTAATAAATATTCTAGTAATTTCAAGTTCGAATCCTGATGGAAAATCCAAGATGGATGACGATGACGTATGCTGTAGTCAGTACTGTGCTTATCTACAGTTCCTTGTAGAAATGCAAATAATGGCACTCCGGTGTTGGAAATCCAAATTAAATATGTAATCAATGTCTTTCCAACATTTCTGTGTAAACACTCCTCAAAATATTTCCAAAGAATAAAGAATAAATCCTTTTGAAATCCAAATGATCTGAAGAAAATTATAGCTCAAGATCTGGCTATATCAAATTAACTTAACATCAGTGTGAAAAGCCAAAACACTGAGAGATCTCTCTGTCTCTAAAACAAAGGTTATATTGTATCATAAGACGCAATTTCGAAATTCCCCCAAGTTGCGAAATCAGAGGGGGGTCACGTGATCATCTTTATATCACGTACACAGAATATGGCCTTGATTAGACCAATGATTTTATTCCCAGAATAAAAATAAAAAAAAGTGTTTACTTCTTAACCCACGTAGTCCCATCATGATCTTGACAACAACCAATCATTTTAAAATAAGATAGAACTTTCTTTACTAATTTTGAATCTAGGCCATCTTCAGATGTTTATGAAAAGAATGATTCAGGTCAACCAATATTCTAATAAAAAATCATCTCCAGTGAAAAAAATTACATTACAACAGCATATAAGTAAATTAATATATATATATATATATATATATATATATATATATATATATATATATATATATATATATATATATATATATATATATATATATAATCAGATATAAGTAACACATGGATACGGCGAATGTCAACCATATTTTGAACGATTCAGTCATCCAGTATATGAAATGACCAGAACAGCAATAAACGGCCCACTAGCTCTCGACTTAATTTGCCGAGATGGAATGATTCGAGTTCTCAACGAGTATTCCTCTGGTTTTCCTCTCTGGTTTGGTTGTCATTTAAATAAACCCGACAAAAAAAATTAATCTCAACGACTGTTTCGCGTATAAAAAAAATAAACATGACTGGGCTCCAGTACATCTATTACGATATAAGCTTGACGCCATTGTCCTTACATCGCTGACTAACTTTTACAGTAATTTCGTACAGGCGGGCGAGGACAGTTTGGCTACCGCAGATCCGGCAGAACTAGATTTTGTGATCGCATATACGGCATGGCGAGGTACTTTAGTTTCGCGTCAGCGTGTGTTTTTACGCAACGGCACAAATATTTTCACAGTTGTTAGCTACTACCATGGTGATTCTCAGCAGTTCACTCATCTGAGATCTTCGATGGTCGCATATTCGTCAATAAATATGTTATCGACGATTAACTGGTTCAGCGGATGCTGTTAGAGTCGCTACGGATTCTTTCTATATAAGTCGAAAAACGGATCTTTTGAAACTGTTTATCGATACAACTAAACAGAAATTTCTGCTGACTTAGACATCACACGTTGGGGGTCATTGGAGAATAAACACGAACAAATACGTAATTATTCTGAATCGGCCGCTATTTAACCTCCTGCGATATATTACCGAAATGATAATTATCAGAACCATCATCGTCTCCGGCAGTGAATGATACAATCACGAGACAGGGTATGGTCTATCTTAAAGGTCCTGGTCGTTCTGATAAAACAACAGGCGCGATAGAATTATTTAAAAACTCGGATATGATTGTGTTGACTCTAACTCACCGTCTTGCCAGAGAGATGAAAGCGCGTGGAGTTAAGTCATGCACGTATCACTGTTTTCTTCGATATTGCGTGGTGATGCGTGGAACCCCGAACAAATAGGACAAAACTATATACCGAGAATAATTATTTGGGACGAAATATGCACGGTCTCAAAAGACACAATGCAAAAGTTTCTTGAATGACTGGCTGCGCAATTACGTTAGCCACCACGGAGAAATAATGTATGACTATCGATCGCGTGATGAACAATTACGACAGTTGAAATCGCAAATCAGATTACAGCCGGACAAGATTCAGTATGAAATAATGCATACCGTACTTCCAGAGACACCAATGTCTGGTTTCTGGAACTCATGGCGACCTAATGATCTGATAGTTGTATCACGAAAAAATGTCCGTGATTCACTGTAGCATACATTATTTGAGCTTCACCGAGGAAAGTTTGCAGAGCTGTCAGTTCCATTGTGTTATCTCCCTGCAGATACCCGTCGACAAAATATCCTGGTAAATATTTCAGTAACGGACACACAACAGCGATTTTTCCTCAATGATATCGTCGTGGTTCCAGTAGACGCTGTATGGCAGACGCTGTCGGTGTCGAAGACGGGACCATCCAGTGATTGCAGCGGTGTCAGAGACGCTTGCCACATATGTGGCTCACCATGGACTCTAGGTTATGCTTTAACAATTTGTTTGTCACACGGGCTAACAATCTCAGACCAGACACGGCGTCGGAGAGACTTTTCGAGGCAACGATAATCCCTGGTACGATAAAGAAAAATTTAGCTGGTTATGCGAGGGAAGAATAAAACACACACGCGAAAATGTTTCTCTGACATATATTGAATGTAAAAGACGTTGCTCCTCCCCCTCCAGCGTCTGCGACACTGAATCCAAACCGGTTGTAACTGCCTGTTTTTAGGAATTACCTGTAATTGTTCACGGACAAATCCACTCTGAGGAGCTGTTGAATCTAGTCCGTAGTATGGTGGCTACACAGAAATCTTACCTTCTGGAAATTGTATGTGTGGTCACACTCCAGACTGGATCAGTTGCTCTTGCTGAACCACCTTCAAGTTCACCGGGTTCATATAAATACCTGACTGTCACGTTGCTGCCCAACACTGGTTGTTGTAGTTGATTTCCTGGTGATTTTCCTCCTGGCATATTTCTTTCCCAATTGCATCGACGGGATTCATGTTAATTCAGCTCGTGACTGCGTTGTTTAACGCGGCTCCCACGTGAGGTAGTCTCGCAACACATTCAAGAGACCTGTCCTTGCTCATTCAAACCTGCGCGCATTGATGTCCAAACAGTCACTGTGCAAGTGTTTGATTAAATCGTTCAACGATTTCCTGATCACGATGTAACGCGTTGTGTCTACATCTGATTTTAACGTTATGCTGCTGCATCAACGTAGTTACTGCACCGATAAATTCTTTGCCGGGATCAGCTTGTAGCAGCTGTGGCCAGCGTAGGCCGTCACGTTGATAAATTCGTTCAAACGCGTCTGCCACTTCAGTCGCTGTCTTAGTCAATAGCAACTGCGCTTCTTTGTACCTGCTTGCAACGTAGACGATCGTCAGCGCGTATTTGTATGTGCGTCGTATGCGTGATTTGCCAACGACATCATGCGTTAAAAACAATATATCTGCCTGATGAACGACGTTGGTCTTGCTGACATCAATCCATCCATGCTGAAATGGTTTGGGACGTAGCAGATAAATATGCCATGTGGCCTGTCGTGACAACCAATCTGCGAAAGCAGCACTCGTGACACCTGCTCCATAAGTGAGTTTTCTAATCTCTGCTGCGCCTCTCCAATATCCTCTCGGACTATAATAAATCGACTCCATTATGTAACTGTCGGCGTTTACGTATCAGACGTATGGACCTTTATGTCTCAAGCGCTAGTTTACCGCTCATCACCGATGATATCAACCACTTCGCGAGTGATTCTCGTAATCTTTTAGTTTTTATCGACTAGCGTGTGAATCATCTTGACGTCCTATATATGTCGCTGTTGCAGATCTTTGTTTTGTACACGACACTTCATGAGTATGGCACGCTTGAACAATCGCATTTACCTAAAATTCGTCTGGTTTTCGTTGATCTTTTTCGTCGAATCTAATGTCAGGTCGATTTCCAGGACCACAATAATTGTATCAGGAGGACGTTTTTCCCCTGGGTACGTAGCCCATGGCATTCCTGGTTATGTCCAGAGTGTCTCAGCAATATCACCGCCAGTGACTTTGCGCCGACAATGCTTGCACTGCTGTTCACAAACTTATCTTCTTGATGCCGCATCCCACACACTTGCTTGGGAGGGATCTCCTCTTATTTTTCGTCGTTGTTGCCCATGACCCAGTTGTATCCGTGACCGTCTTGCATCGAACACAATATAAACTCATGATTATAGATCATAGTATATATGAACAATATGAACGTAACTAACTTTTCGACGACACGTGAGCAAGCACCGGTCAAGCATTATCCAGTGTTGCCAAATTCCATTCGAGCAATATTAAATGATCAGTCCGGTTCTGATAAAACTCAGTTGATGCCACCTGATAATGAGGTGGCTCAAATGGGACAAATTAGTGGTGCTATCTAGCCGCAGATGACCAACGATGATACAATGTTTTTTGTAAGGAATTCAGTGAAGCGGCTGCGAGACTGGAAAACAAAGACGTTATTGAATTTATAGCTGACATCGATTATACGCCGTCCGTCGAGGATATTGACGAGAAAATCAGCAATCTGGGGGTTTACGATAATGTAAAGCTTGAAAAACAAACAAATCCAGCCAGAATATTTTCACAAGGCAGGCATAGAAACATATGTGTTATTTACGTTACACAACGGTACACTCTAATTCCCGAATTGATCAGAGATAACTGCTCTGTTTCGGTTACTGTTAACGGTGTTGACACACATACGCTGCGAAATATTCATCAGACTTGGTGTCCCTGCGACATGGATATAAACAAGTTCAAAAACATCTTTGCACATGCTCAGGAAACCTCGCATGGATTCATCACAATCAATTTGCACGATCCAGTAGCATGCTATCGAATTGCTCTCGATAAATTCTTTTATTAAACAAATGCATTTGTTGTATAATGAGCCAGGAAAATATTAACGAGATTATCTCTGAGACTGAACAGTTACAACAAGATGGTCTCGCGGTTCAAGTTGATGTTAAAAGAAAAAAACGCTGATTTTGAAATGATACAGCAACGACGGGAAGAGGGAAGATATACACGAGCGGTAAAATATAGATTCATCATATTTCTTCAACGACAAATGGAATTGTCATTGGCGGAGTTACACGAACAACATGAGATGGCTAGATTTATTCTACTGGCAAGCGCCATAGAGAAACTACTATCAGAGCTATATCGACAATACAAAACTCGTGCGGCTGTAAGTGTGCGTGCAAGACAGCTAAAGAAACTTGTGTTGGAATCTGCTAAGATTTCTGAATCCACCAAAGAATCCGAACAGCAACGTAATCAGCACCATAAAAAAATGAGATGGTAAAAAAATTAAAGACCGAAAAATGTGGTTGTTTTTTGTTTTCATGGTGGGGCTGTTCAGGGTCTGTCACGCACATACAAACTAAAAGTTAATTCTTCACCACGCGACTCCAATAAATTACGGCCTTGGTCGGTTAACCGCAAATGTATTCGTGACAGCGACGGGTTATGACATCGAAAATAAACAGGATTAGTGGGCACTGACACAATCATATGGCCTGGCGGTACCTCCGGAGAAAAGCTGTAAAGAACATATCCTTTCTGGGCCTGCCCTTGGGATGCTTGCTCAGACACGGTATAGCTACCGTCGACTGCGTCATAGACTAGATTTACTGAAATCGTCGATGTGATATTGACAATACCTGGCGATACATGACAACCACCTCCCGTAGGATCATTAACATGTTGGAGAATAGTTTCCAGCTTTTTAAATCTTTCCCATTTCGCATATATCTTCGAAAAATATTCTTCAACTATGTCACTGAGAACATCATCCATTTTAGCGTAATCCAACAAGGGTAGTTTGAACGTGGGAGGTGGCTTTCGGTGATCTTAAAATGATTAAGAAATGCGGTTTTGTAATTCACGCCGGTTACACCAATCGTATCGCCTTTGTGAATTAATGTGTCTATTATGGATGTTTGAATGAGTTTTGTGTCAGATTTCACCTGATTGAGATGCTGAACTAACACAACGATTATATGTTAAAGATCATTTGGATACTCAGGTATATATTTCTTTATAAGATCCCATAGATTTATTGGTTCAGATCTATATTCCTCCGCTAATGAATCGATTAATGATCGAGTAAGGTTATTTTATATATGTCTCACTTCAGGAAGTCTTAAATGCCCCAGAAAAAAATCATCATAGAACCATACCACGTATTCTTCACCATCTGTGATTTCCTCTATTTTCCGGTAGGGAGGGTCTACGTTAATATACCATTGCAAACTATTTCTATAAACTAAAATTTCGACTTTTCATTAATACTTGTTTGTCTGATGAATAATCCGATCATCGTGGTCATGCTGATCCAACTGCAGCTTTCAGCGGCCATCCCATTACGGTTCTGATCGACGACTTATTAGTCGATAGCGTAATTAGGCGTTGATTTTTCAGCGGAGTCACTTATTGTTCGCATGTGTACTTTGGCAGCAATCTTTGATTCTTTCCATGTTATAGATTTAATTCTACGCTGAAGTTCATCGTTTATTTTTTCGATTTGATATGATCCTGTTGGTACGATGACGACTTCCCAGACGGGAGCCGTTCCAGCGCTGTGGTTCTGCGAGAATATCAGCTAATTGTTGGCGTCTAATCCACCAATGATTTTTCTCTGATATTTGGCCAACCATGATAAATTCGCAATTGAACCGGTACGATCTCAAATGACCGACCATTGGCGGCTATTATCTGAGCTGGAAAACCAATATTAAATTCGGACCGCGTTGACGTCGCTGATATCATTGTGGTCGTCGGCGATGTTGTGTTAGCGATAATCTATTCCAGTCGTGTGGTTATGTCTGTGGTCATTTTCATCTACTCGGCGGATTATAAATGTGACGCATGCAACGTCAACGCGATTATGTTTGCGTTCATGTGATACCGGTAATAAATTTCTAAGATCTCTGCAAATTGATTATCTGAGATTGCACCGTCATTTAACCTCGCCGACATTATCGGTGATATATTTCTACAAGCATACGTCGTAAAGTAAGTTATTTCTGTGTGTTCATGTAATCTATTGCTGGCACATGCAAACATTTTTTTGCGATAATATCGATAATATCAGCAACACTGACAACAACAGCGACACCAATTCCAACCACGGGCGATATCACAAGTGTCGCTGATAACGTGCCGCTAAACATCGTTGTTTTAGCAACCAGTGAGGAAACTGCGTATACAAATTGTCCATGACAATGATTCGTCTGCTATGTGTTTTTCTTTTGTCATGTGCTCATCCATAATTATTCAAGCAATACCTTCCATGCACACTGATAAAGGCAACAGGATAAAGATTAAAGGCCTAGAAAAAGAAACACGTGTTAAGACTACCAGTAACGTTGTAATGTCAAGGTCTGAGACTGCCGGTGACGCTTATTTAAAGCTTGGTTGTACCGGAAGGACTGTATTGGATTCATTATGGCATATACTAAGTTACCAATATCGCTGACTACGACGGGCCGTGTATCATCCAAGCAACATCGACATCATTGTGACATATTTCGATTTGTCTATCAATCATATACACGGCACTTTTAAATAATGCCAGAATATCGTTATTGACGAATCTACGTTTGTCACCTGCAGTGTATGGATTATTATATTCGTTCAATATCGCTGTATAAGACGGTCCAGACCACTACCCTCTATTAGGTTTACCGTTTATATTTTTTTCGACCTCGTCTGCGGATTGTTTTATCAGAGATGGCCCTCCAGCTAATTCTTTAAGCCGCTCATCTTCAGCTTGATTTATTATTTTGCTACCACTTGCTACCATCACTTCAGTGCTGGCCAGTTTTACCGGCTGTGGTTTGCGTCGTACTAATCGTGAGAGTCTATCCCTGATCGCCGAGAATGCTTTGCCAGCAAAATCACCAATGTGCCAAAACCCTTATCACGAACAACTTCGTTGGCTTTCATGCCTTATTGTTTGCAATCAGAAGAATAGCTTTAGGTGATATCCTTCTAAATAAACCTTAAATAACATCGCCGAGGTCATCCTCGTATATGGCGTTAAAAACAGGTAATTGTAAATTTATCACCCTGACGTTTTTAGGTCCACGCAGGGCATGGTCTATAGTCGTGTTATTTTGTTATCGCCGATCTAATTGGTCACTCACTGTAGTAATCGTCGTTTATTTCATCAATCTGTGCCCGATATAGGTTAATGTGCATGACGTCACCGGTAAATAAACGCTGACAAATATCAGCTGCCTCATTAAATGATTTCTGGGGAAATATTGCCAGTTCATCTTCTACCACTCAGAATTTCCAGTCGATCAACATCAGCTAGGCTGATAATTGGACAAAGTTTATCTTAAATCACGGGCGAAGTTTTTTTTTTACGACCTCGATCGCGAGTGACAAGGCCACTTCCGGTTCCTGCTTCAGGTGGATCTGGAGAGCGCTGCCGAGGTGACTTTGACTCAGACTTTCTTTTCCTTTGTTGTTATAGACTTTGCATTTGATTTTGTTTCTTTCTTCTCTCGCTTTTCAATTTGATGCTTTATTTCTTCTTGTTTTATTTCCCTTTCCTGTTTTACTTTGTTACGTTTTAGGCTCTTTAAAACAGTAACAAAAAGAGTGAAGACAACAAGCTTTGTAAAATTTAACAAATAATTTCCATAGAAAGACAAGTTAAAAATAAAAAAAAAAACTTACGGTTTTACGAATCAAATCCAAAATTAATCCAAGAATAAAAAAGTCTTAGTAATAAAAGTCCTAAATGAATTTCTGGTTGGAGTCCTGATAAAAAATCCAAGATGGAGGACGATGACGTATGCTGTGGTCAGTGTTGTCCTGACGAGTCAACAGTTCCTTGTTGAACCACAGAAAATAATATTCCAGTTTTGAATTCCGAATAAAATTTCAAAAGAAATCTTTGTTCCAGAATTGTGTACGAGGACTTAAATACTCTCAGGTAACAGAATTAATAATTCCATAAAATAGAATTTCAACTCAAACTGGTCACAACAAAACACCTTAAAGTGTCAATGATTTGGAACCCAACTGACTAAATTCTCTATAGAAAAAGGCTATACACTAATTTAAGACGCAAAACAGAATCTCATATGAGGGTCACATGATCAGTTTCTGGAAGGTATAAACTTTTTACATGCTTAACATCATGTATTCCCATTATGGTTCTAACCAAAACCAATGATTTTACTCTGAGAAAGAATAAAACATTGTTTACTTCATCTCTTACTGATTCTGAATAAAGATCACGAACTAGGTCACCATTAGATATACAGTTTCTATTATTAGCGTTTACAAATAAAGTTACATTACAACTGCATGTAATGGAATTAAAAAATTGAACTAACAAACAAACAATTAAATTAAATCAAATATAAATTAAATCAAATATACATAACTTGTTCAGTATACTTATCTACTGCCTGGCTAAAAAGATTAAAATTTTCATTATCACTTTTGCCTGCTGAGCATTGGAATAAATGCGACATAAATAATTACGCAAATCAGCATGAGTTACATTTTTAATATGTTCCGGTTTTATATATTTCTCTTTTTTCTTGCCACCCAAACTCGACAATATCAATTATTTGTAATCTATCTCCGACAGTGGCAATACCTTCCTCAGTAAATTTATATATTACGTTGGTTTTAACTTTTGGTAGTGGTCATTGAATTTTGGGTGGTGTATGCGGTTGAACTTGGGGTGCATGGTGTTGAGGAAGGCCAGCATTATCAGCAGATAATGTCTTAAAGAGTTTTCTGTGTTGCCTCATTTGCTGTAACAGTTGGTTCGATAAGTGGTTTAAATAACTGCTCTGTAAATTTAACATGAGCTTCCTGGTGTTGTTGTAGCTGCTGTTTTACAGAATCACATACTGGGGCATAGTTCTTGATCGCATCTATTCGCTGTCGAGTTAATTTAGCTGTACGAGATTCCATTGGAAGCGCAGAATCACTCATTATTACAACAACGATTTAATTACAGATCACAAGTCAGTGGACATAAACGATTTCAGTATATTAGTAACGTATTTTTCAGCAGCAGCTAACTACCGGCATTTTAATTCGACACACATTCAGACATTGACCACCACCCACCCCGGCGACGTGCCAACAATAACTGTGACAAATTGATAGCTACTAATAGCATGCTGGGTTTACCAGCATCAGGAACAAATCAATACCTGTTATGATAATAGAACTGAAATACTCACATAGATAATAAATGCGTGTACATAATTTTTTCATCTGTCTGTGGGAATGAACTGATTACATTCTCTGTGATTCGCCGTGAACACACCGCTGGAATAATTCGTGTAAATTATTTTAGCCGTATTTTCTTAACGGAGAGAATGGCCGAGTGGTTACGTGTACGGACAATCTTTCGATTCACGAGTGAAAACTTAACCTAACGTGTTTGATAATCAATAGTGCGACTGACACACTGTCGGCGTTTTAAAAAAATATTTAAGGGTGGAGGCCCGCGCCCAAAAATCAATAGAAAATCCTGATCAATGATAATTTGCGTACACCTTCCACCACGTCAGCAACGTGGTGGTACGATTTTGCACCCGGCGGGTCTTGACTGGAGGTGGGTGTGCGCGAATTATCAGTGATCTGTTGACCGTAAGCAGCAGAGAGGGTGAACAGACCATAGAATTCCGACAAAACAAATAAAACAAACAAATAAATCATCTCGTAGAAAGGTCCAGATTTTACAAATTAACGTTTCCTTGAGATGTTTATTTTTGCAATGACCGATTGTGCTAATAAAACCTCAGTTTGAAATAGTAGCTGAAAAAATAAAGTACTCTACGTGTTTATTTATTTCTTGTTTATTTTTTTGACGACCAACGTTGGTAGGTACCCTCTCTGCTGCTCCTCTTCTGCTGATATTAATTAAATTATCATGTTATAATAAAATGATACATCCAGAATCTCATACTGCAAGAACAGCTCGAGAACGATTAGAAGCAATTAAAAAATTTCTTCCTGTCAAAGACTCATTTAGAAAAAATCTACAAGCGCAGCAAGAAGCAAAAGTTGAGTATGAAGAAGACACTAAAAAACTATTTAAACCCGTCACTGCAGCTACTGAACAAGTTACAACTGTCATCAAAGAAGATCTTCTTCCGGTATCAAAAAAAATAGCAAGAAGAACTAAACAGACAAGGGAGATTTTACGAGACCTTCCAACTGGCATAGCTGCAGCTCAGCCTCCACCTGTTGGTGAGGAAATACTTGAAGGTATTGGAGAACTTCGTGCTGAAGTCGCCGATGTGAGAAAAAAACTTGCATCTGAACCCAAAACAGCAGAAGAGAGTTTAAGATTAATTGCAAGATTTAACGAAGGAGTTGTTGAGGAAATTAGAAAAACTGAAAGAGAGAAATTACCTGAGATGATATCAAAAAATATATCTAATAAATCTAATTTTTTAAAACCCTTTTATGAAAAAACAAATGATGATGATTTCATTAAATGGATATATCGCGTATATTACAATAAAAAACAAGCTAGAGGTCAAGAATTTAAAAGACTTAAAGAAGAAGTAGAAAGATTTAGAGGGGGACGGGAACAACCAAAACAAGGAGAGTCCTTCCAGTATCAGCTTCCTCCACCTCTGCAACAAATAGAACAACAACAACAATCTTCTTCGCCACAGCAAGGGTTGATGTCGAAAATTAAAAAGGCTAAAAAGTCACTTAAATCACTCTTCTCGAAGAAAATTTCTGCACCGAAAATGACATTTACACCGACAGGTTCACCACATGGATTTCGAGAAGGTGACTCACCCCCGGACACCATTGAAGTACCTACTCCGGTAATGCAACCACCACCCCAAGATGAACCTAAAACAGGATCTGGTTTATGTCCTGATAATATCATCAATGACGTGTCACGGTTAGAAGTTCTCATAGGAGGAAAACGTGCTGCAAATAATTCACCAGAAATAACCAATGAAGCAGCTGATATTTGTCGGCGACTATTTCAAGGTGGTATCATGGATATTGGCGTTTACCGAGAACTTATTGATGAACTCGTTGATGACTAGTTGTTAGATAAATGGTAAATAAAATAAGATGATTGTGCATGATAATCATCGTAAACCCACACAGGTTAGAGCGGTAAACTCACGATTACCAATCTATGAAGCAATTTACGGAAATGGACTTGGTGATGTCATTCGGGGATTATTCACGAGGATAGCTCCCAAAGTAGCACCTGTTGCAAAACAATTATCGATGAAGGCTATTGATATTGTTCGTGATAAAGCTCCTGGTGCAATTGTCAATGTTGCTGGTAAGGCGTTCTCGGCGATCAAAGAAAGACTAGCACGATTACTGCGACGAAAACAACAACCACCAGTAAAATTACCAAGTACTGAGGTGATGCCTGCAGATGTCAGTAAAATAATAAATCAAGCTGCAAATCAAAAACTAGCGGCGATATCTGAAGAAGCAGAAAAAAATATAACAGCAAATTTAATAGCAGGAAGCGGTCTTCGTCGACGATGATCATCATTTGGAAAAATGGTAACTATAATAAAAATGTTCAGGCGCGAATCAGACCCAGCATTTGATATGGAGGCACCTGTCCTTAAGTACGAGTCAGTACGTGATTATCAGTTTTATTCTTATGACGCAAGACAACCAAATCATCCGGGGAGAATCGAATTACAGGTTCATGATACAAGTAGATATTTCTTGCCCGCTGAAGCGTTTATTGAAGTAGAAGGTATACTTGTAAAGGATGATGATACTGCATATGGTGCCAATCTGCGTGTTGGTTTTGTCAACAACGGGATTATGGCGTTGTTTGATAGCGCCACATACATGATTGATGGAAAAAATATTGAATCAGTTCAGAAGGATGTTGATGTTGCTACAACAATAATTGGTCTGGCGAGATATTCTGACGACTTTACAAGATCAGCTGGTCCAACAATGATGTTCGCTAAAGATATCACCGACAACGCTGATCATGTTCAGTATACTAAAATACGAACACCAGCAGGTACTGCATCTGATCCACAACCGGTTGCTGATGGTCCTGAATACGCAGCCAGACCAGCTGCTGCTTTTGATATTGTAGGAAGCGTTAATGCGACTTACAACCTGGGATTTGCAACACGCCGAGCAGCGTTGTCAGGAAATGATAGAAATTTTTCGTGTGCAATTCCATTATCACACATCTTTGGATTTTGCAGAAATGTTAGAAAAGTCATCTTTGGAGCTAAACACACAATTGTGCTCGTAAGAAAAGGTAATGATAATGATGCAATCTGGCGAGGTGCTGGTGTTGCTGATGCTGGTAAAGTAAATATATCAAAACTTTCATTGTGGATGCCAGTAATGACTCCATCTATTACTGAGGAACAAAAATTACTATCTTTTATGGATCAAGGTGGTAAATCATTGCTATCATGGTTAACAGTAACCACAGATGCTGCTCAAAGCAATATTAATGGTTTATTTACATGGCATACAGCATCACAACAGGGTGTTTCTGCACCACGACATATTTTTATTGCACTACAAGATAATGCTCGGACGAATAATCAACAACGTTCACATATGATATTTGACAACCTTGGAGTTAATGAAGTTTCCTTACGGATAAATGGACATCAAGAACCAACAGAAAATATACAACTAAATTTTGTTCAAAATCATGTAGCGCGCGCATATCATCGTTTAATGTCATTCATGGGACGTGATCAAAATATAGATACCGGCTTGCAAATATCACAACTAGATTTTACAGGTCTATATCCGATTTATTATTTTTCACTAGAACATCTTGATTTATCCAAACAATCTGTTGTTGATATACACTTTCGAGCTCATGTTACTAACCCTCCTCCTGATATAGCTGGTCCACCAATTGTTCGCGGCGCCTACAAGGCGATCGCGGTCATACTTAGCGATAAAGCCATGTTACTTGAAGGTGGCAGTGGTCGAATGAGGGTCGTTGATGCACCGGTGGAAAATCTTTAATCGTGTTATTTAGAAAAATATATTTTATATAAAAATGTCGTATAGTCATGTTAATGTTACTCTGACCCCGGGTCAGGTAAAAAAGCTTCAATCAAAAACCGCCAACAAATGCGGAACTAAAATATCACTAAAACGAGATCATATTAGTGGTGGTCCAAACAAATTATCGTTGACAAATAATCAGATTAAACATTTCAATAAAGCCCTAGAATCAAAAACTGGAGTTCAATTCCATCTCTCCCCGAGCGCCATCAAAGACATGGTTAAAACGGGTGGTATATTTCCACTACTTGCGGCCATTCCGGCATTAATAGCTGCAGCTGCTCCAGCCGTAGCAAAAGCGGCCGCGTTAGGTGCTGTTGGAACAGCCGCTGAAATGGCACTAAAGAAAGCAACAGGGCAGGGATACAAAAAAAAGGGACGCGGTCTAAGATTACCGGGATCTCGTTGGGGGAGAGGCCTAAGGCTTCCAGGATCATTTCGTTAGATGCTCCAGCATCAAATTTTGATTTACTTGATGCTGCTAAACGATTAAAAATATCTGCCTTTAGAGGTGTTTTTATGCGAGATCAATTACCGAAACAACCAAACAAACTTGAAACAGGTATTATTAATCTTGACAAACGTTCCGGACCCGGTACTCATTGGGTATCATACGCGGTTGATCCGCGTGGAATTGTTTATTTTGATTCGTACGGGTTAGCTCCACCTGTTGAATTTATCAAGTATGTCGCACCACTCCACGCAACAAATAGAGGTTCCAAAGTTTGGTATTCAATGCTACCCACACAAACAATGACAGATCCGCCAATATGCGGCCGTGAAGTAATTAATGTACTCGACGCTATATCAAAATCATCCAGGCCGCCACATAAAGTCGTGCACGATTATACAAGCAACCGATTTGTTGCGCGTAAAGCATTTTAAACAACGGATCTTATTATAATGGTTGATATTTACGGAAGATCTTCTACTAGTAAGAAAATAAAATCCGACATTGATCTGTCAAAGTATGCGACTAAAGATGACCTCGCTGATATTATGAACTTTGCTGGAGTTGACCCAGATGAGGTTGTTATTTTTCAAGATCGATATGGTAAACT
This sequence comes from Sinohyriopsis cumingii, assembly GCA_028554795.2. Classification (NCBI taxonomy): domain Eukaryota; kingdom Metazoa; phylum Mollusca; class Bivalvia; order Unionida; family Unionidae; genus Sinohyriopsis; species Sinohyriopsis cumingii. The sequence continues at coordinate 131,084,363 of CM068838.1, forward strand.
AAAAACCAGCAATATCAAATGGAATGATATAGTCCGGCGAGTACTTGGTGCAGTTACAGATAATATTCCCGTGTTTACTGATAGCGGCAAAATCAGAGATTCAAGTGTATCATTAGCAACCATCAGAGATGAAATTGCAAAAAGTGTTGCTAATCGCGTGAGAAACACCGGTGACACAATGACGGGTGAACTCAGCATGAACGGAAATAAAATAGTAGTTTTAAGAGATCCAACATCTGACGAAGACGCAGCAACAAAAAAATACGTCGACACCGTAGACGGTAAATTATCCACGTTACGGGCTGAGTATGACGTTCACGCAGGAACTTTTGGAAGATTTCGAAGAAATTTTCAAAAAACCGATGATACCATAGATAAATTCTTCGGTACTCCACGCGCCATTGACATGAAACTCGTTGATATCAAAACTGACCTAGACACGATCAAACAAACACAGCAAGACGTCGTAGCGGGAATTCCTGAGATTGTCAGTAAAACCAATTTGATTAAAATTCCAGCTGCAATAACTCCCGGGCATATCACAAACATCGTATGCACGGTATCATCGGGATTTGCAACATGGTCGCAGCAAAATAATACTATCAAATATACCGCAACAGTCACTGGCGTGTACAGGCTGTCTGTGTTTTCCGCCGCTAAGTTTGAAATATTTACAACGTTTCCATGGCGTCATTCCACAGACAGGTTTTCCGGGGTTGTATCTGTTGTATTAAATAGCGGAACCGAAGAAATATTTATTCTGGAAGCAGCTGATAAGAAATTAACCGCAACATCCTTCTGGTGGTGTTTGGAATTTGTAGCTGAAACACCTCAATTGGTTACGGCATAAAAATATATATGGACGGTGCACAATACAGATACAATCAAGCGCGTGAATGGCAGGCTGCGCTAAAAGATCAAGTTGATCAATATACAGTAAAAGTAAAAAAATATCGACGACGATTGGTTATCGTTGATGTGATTGTTTATTCAGTATCCGCTGTTGTTGCTGGAACCGGTGTAATATTATCAGCGTTGACAACGATGGCACCAGTAGCTGTAACTATCTGTATTTCAGCAGCAACAACTATTGCAGGTGTGCTTGGTATCATCACAAAAAAAATATGTACTTGTACGAACGAAAAATTATCCGATTACAAAATAAAATTACATACAGCGACGGTAGCATACTCGAAATTATCCTCGTTGTTATCAGCGAGTCTCAGTGATGGAATTATATCTGATTTCGAATTTTCAATGATGACCAAAATATACGATGAAGGTATTAAAGATACAAGTATCAATAATGACAGAATTACTCCAGCAGATCGTGACCAACACAACTCCGCCAAAGATAACGATGATCTCGGTAAGTTCAACTAATCCTGAATTTAGTGTTAATTTTCCTATTGCAATTCCAGTAAAAGAAATAGCACTAGCACAATTACGAGTATATTACAGCTGGCCAAATATCAGATCAAAATCATTTAATGGTACACCAGCAAATAATTCGCTCGTATTTACTAACAACAACAAACCCGATGGAACACCTGACTGGGTTGTTGTTGGAATACCAACCGGCAGTTACCAGATTGAAGAGATCGGTGAGGAATTTGCGCGTAGAATAAAATCAATAACGGGAAAGGAATCAAAAATATCAATAAACGTTCATGAGCCGACGTTGTCCTCGACGGTTGAAATAAACTCGCCTGATTATGCCGTTGATATTTATCAATCTTCAATCAGATCCGTACTAGGTTGGCCTGAAATATCACCACCGATAACACCGATACCACCAGAACCGAAAAAGTCTGATTATGTCACGGATAGACAATCATATCATGAAATTAATCCATCATACAGGGAACATCTACGTATTATAAAAAATAAATCAATGTTTCACGAGTTTACCTTCTTCGGTGAAATTGAGGCATGGTTTTTTAAAAATCCGGGAGAAACAGGACATTTTAGGGGTTTTTATCGAGAAACGATTATTGAATTTTTTCAGGAAATCAATCAAGAGTGTAAAAAACAACTAGATCAACTAAATCAATATTTTAACGAACATATTTTTGACATATCAGCGTCATCGCGTGAAAAAATCATCACGCGTGTGGAAATATTAAATCAGCTTATATCAGATATGGAATATATTAATAACCGAATAGTTCAGGAGATGGTTAGTCTTTTAAAATCACCTGAAAATCCTGATGCATATAAATGGTTAGAAAAATATAAATTAACAGAAGCCGATGTACCAAATTATAAATTTCCCGGGTATAGTGTAACCGAGTTAAGAAAATCTATCAATGATGTCATTGATGAGTTTTTTTCTAAACTACTCGATGCATGGAGAAAATTAATTCCACCTCCAACTGTTCTTAGACATGATAATGATCCACATGGCGGCGGAAGACACATATCCCCGCGGATCGTTAATATAACACCGACGGTCGCGGTCAATCTGGTTTGTGACGTAATCGATGGCAGCTATCAAATAGATCTCGGAAGATCAAATCAGGCTCAACAAGGATACATCCTGTACACGTTCACACCACAAGTTCCCCCTGGAAATTTAATCGTGCAAGAACCAACTAATCCCCTGTATTTGCGGTGTCACAATAATATGTTAACACGAATCAATTTTAAACTCACAGACCACCTTAATCGCTTGATTGACATACGTGAAGAAGAGCTTGTAATAAATCTGTATGTAAAGTCCTAGGACTTTTGTCTTAAGGATTTCTGTCTAAGGACATTTGTCGTAGATCTTCATGTAATGGAGGGTTTTTACACGCGAGGATTTCTTAACAGTTAGAAGAACATTTGTAACAGAGATCAGAATCAAATTCGATCAACTTAAAAAAATATTTTATTATTACTGGCACAAATTTGTGTTTGGTACAAATTAATCGGCCCAGGCAACTAAAAAAGCTAGTCGATGAAAGTAAAATTAAAATTTCTATCACAAAAAAAATAATATTTATTAATTTTCCTGATTTTTACTGAAATTGTACAAATTACTTGATTTTGACTACCAACTACCCCGTCAGAAACATAAAAATGCACGAACTACTTGATTTTGACTACCAACTACCCCGTCAGAAACATAAAAATGCACGAACTACTTGATTTTGACTACCAACTACCCCGTCAAAATCAAGAAAGTTCTAACCTTGTCAAATTGTTCCTAACAAATTTTATTTATTATAAATTAATTTTATTTATTAATAATATTATTTTTACTGAGATTTTTATTTTTTTTTACTAAAATACAACGAAATTGCTCAATTTTCCTGATTTTGACTACCAACTACCCCGTCAGAAATCAAGTAGTTCGTGCATTTTTCTTTGATTTTGACTACCAACTACCCCGTCAGAATCAAGTAATTTGTGCATTTTTCTTGATTTTAGTAAAAAAATAATAAATTAATTCAGTAAATAAATAAATTAATTCAGAAATAAATAATTTGTAAAATTAAGAAATTTGTACAAATTTGTTAAATTTCAGTAAAAAAAAACAAATTACTAACCCATCAAATTCAGAAATAATATTTCTGATCAAAGATCTCAGTCATCTTCAAAATTACTACTTTGGATCGTTTCACCAGTAACGAAGTTACCTTGGATCGTTTCACGATCTAACATTATTTTTCTTAATAGTCTTATGCGAGTACTAATCGTTTTCTTTGCCTCATACTCGTGGGATAATAACGACTTAATTCTTTCTACGGCGGTAGAAAGAGGAACGAACTCCTTCACATGATCATCTTCTACGGTAGCTAGCGACTGAAACATTGCCGATTGAATCCGTTTCATGAGACTGTATTCAGATGATAGTGTGTGTGTCCCCATGGTTTTACGTTCTTGTAAAATCTCAAAGTCAGAAACTATTTTTTCAGGATTAAGTTCATCAGATATATTAATTCCATCTTTTTTTAATTTTTTAATAGCGACAATTACATCATTGATATTTTCATGGTTCATTATATAATATATAAATCTTTAAAATAAAAAAAATATCCCTAGAACACCTATCGAGTGTATTAGCGAGTTCGTCGGGATGTTTCAGGGACAGCACAACATATACAATGAATGAAGAGCTCCTATCGAGTGTATTAGCGAGCTCAGATTATGAATGAAGAGCCCCTATCGAGTGTATTAGCGAGCTCAGATTATGCATGGACGGCACAAACATATAACTTAACTAAGGAAATGGATACATACAATGAAATGGTTATATACAATGAATGAAGAGCCCCTATCGAGTGTATTAGCGAGCTCAGATTATGCTTGGACGGCACAAACATATAACTTAACTAAGGAAATGGATATATACAATGAAATGAATGATATACAATGAAATGGTTATATACAATGAATGAAGAGCCCCTATCGAGTGTATTAGCGAGCTCAGATTATGCTTGGACGGCACAAACATATAACTTAACTAAGGAAATGGATATATACAATGAAATGAATGATATACAATGAAATGGTTATATACAATGAATGAAGAGCCCCTATCGAGTGTATTAGCGAGCTCAGATTATGAATGAAGTACAAACATATAACTTAACTAAGGACAGTACAAACATATACGCTCAGCAAAATCACACCCACAATAATTAATCCAGTGGGTGATACGAAAATATGTATCAACCACAAGTCAATATTGTGGGTGAATTTTGCTGAGCGGGGTGGGTTCTTGCGGTTCCCCCCACTATTATAAAAATCGCAATTATGCGCACCACCGACAAATTGTCAGCCATGGGGGTTTGATCCTGGACCGCGAGCGCCACAGTCCAATACCATACTGATCGAGCTATCAAACATTGTTACGAACATATGTTTCGGAAGTTAATATATAGCTAGCTATATAGCTAAGGAACCAATATTTACAGTAAACAGCGGTTTCTGAATAATAACGGTTTCTGTATTTAACAGTTTCTGTATTTGTAGCGGTTTCTGGATAATAACAGTTTCTGTATTTATAACAGTTTCTGAATAATAGTTTCTGTATTTGTAGCGGGTTCCTAAGTAGACTGAGAATCAATAATAACAGTTTCTGAATAATAGTTTCTGTATTTGTAGCGGGTTTCCTAAGTAGACCGAAAATCAATAATAACAGTGGCATTAATGCACAACTGCAGGTCGATTACAATGAGCAACGGTTTCTTTTTCACACACAGCTTCCTACGGATCAATAATATTATCATGTGTTGTATGATGGGAAAATATTTAAAAAACATAAATAATACTTCTACGAGTAATTAGTTACGATGTAATTAGTTACGATGTAATTAGTTAAACTGACTAATTACGATCATAAAAAACCAACCATCTATGAAGAAAACTATATATTACAAAGTAATCTCCCTTATGTAATCAAAAATTCAGTAGTGTATGGAGGACCTACTGTGACATAAATTAAAAAATTAATTCAATGTGGTGATGATAGTTAATAATGTGGTGATGATAGTTAATAATGTGGTGATGATAGTTATTGATACTGAAATGTAATTTTCTGCTTATATTTTTTCGAGAGAGCAGATCTGGTTATATTATCTGCTACTTTTTGTACTGAACGCGAGTTAATATCAAAATATGTCGCAGCCGCGTTCATAGACTGAAACATAATTTCTTTACCGGTTTCTATGTTTGTAGAAATTACCGCCCTCTTTCCGATTGTCTTATATCTTCCTGTATTTCCACGTGTATTATTCTCGCTGTATGTGACAACACGAAGGTTGGATAAATTATTGTTTTGAGTGTCCCCGTCAATATGATCAATAACAAGACCGTCTTTGATCAAACCCTTGTGACACTCGTACGTAAATCTATGACATAGATAATGTTTCTTCCCAACTGTAAATCTAAGATAACCAACATTATTAATACAACCAACTGGTCTCTTCAACTTGCAGTGTCTGATGATACCATTAATATTTGATTCATAGTTTGTTATGACAGGATGTGGGACAAATATATTTTGCTCCATTATAATAATATTATATGTTTAAATCATTGTTTGTCTGAAATCTTGATATATAATCCTTCACGGATTTTATAGCGTTTTCACCGCTATTATTTTTTTTTGTCATAATATCTTTTAAGCTCTCTGAACCGTTTCCCGCCACACTTTCCACATAATTCTGTCTTTCCTCGCACTCCAATACCACACCGTAGACATGGTATTGGTCCTAGACTTCCTCGTCGTATGTTTTGTGAGTGCATCCAACAAAATTCCTTTCTACAGGATTTGTTGCATCGATTTACTGAGCCGATCATCAACCATCTACATTGGGACATTGTATATATATATATAATTTTCTTTATTTAAATATTTGTTTTAATTATATGAACGAGTTTGAGAGATTATCCCAAACTAGGCCTGTTAAGTATAAATTCAACCTTGACAGATTATCTTCTGACTTGCCAGTACGAGATCTGGTTGATCCGAAAAATAAAAGTTTGATCTCGAAAATTCACGACGCCAAGAAGGAATTTTACACGGATGGTGCATCTCATACATGGTCAACGTTCAAGATTATACGCAACACTGTCACGGACGCCACAATGAACGACAAGCGAGCAGCAACTATCATTAACTACATCGCTGAATACGAGGGCAATCAAAAATATTTCTTCAGAGTAAAATTTATTGTATTAACAGAAACAGATAGTTGGATTATCCGTGACAAATATGATCCTGTCCTTGGTAATAATAAAACTATCATATTAAGTAAAAATTCCAGACCGGGTCTATTGACTGGTATTGATAAACCGTATTATGAACGAGCGTATCCTGTAACAGCAGTTATTTATGGAATTTATGAGATAAATAAAAAACCTAACGTTGATAAACTAGCGCCGATGAAATTTTCAAGGTTAAATTGTGTAGCTGAACGAGTAATAGAACACTTTACAAACGCGATGCGTGGAAATGGATTAACCGATTTAAGGCGTGAAAAAATAAACTCGTGGGCTGATTCAGTTAAGGACACCGGTGCTACAATAAAAGATGTTGCTGAGTTAGGAAAAATATTAAAATTTCCAATAACTGTGGCGACAATAACGGGAGAAGTACTGTACCAGTCGAAATATAAATCGAAAGGAGCTCCAATAAATATTATCGATCATAACGCACACGCATGGACTAACGCGGTAACAATATTTCCACGTGATCGAACTGTTAGATTTTACCCCACAGATATGTTTGATTTTATCAACGAAATAAGTAAAACCGATCCTGTATCGGTATGGTTATTTAAAAGTAATGAGGAGGGTGAATTTGATCAGTTTGTCAAACCGAACGGTGAAATATATCGCACAGAATCCCTCCATGACGAGATGAAAAATCTTGCGACGTTTTTACAGTGCAAGCACGCGGAAAATACTGACAAATTACTAACTAATTGTTTTACCGTTCCATCTGTTGCGGCTCATTTCGCCAGAGAACGAAATTCATGGAAACCAACACGATTTGATTTACTCGAGGACGTACGCGCAAGTTGCGTCGAATATGGACATGGCGGATTATGGAATACCAAATACAATTACAATGATGTTATTTCGGTTGATATGGTTGCATGTTATCCAGGAAGTTTTCTGGGATACGGAGATTGTTCTACGTACTTTGAAAGATTTGGTCACCCTACAAACGAGATGACGCGAGTGGCAATTAATGGACCATTACCTGATTTTGATCTGACTGGATTCGCCTGTATTGAGTCGTTCGAGTTTAACGAAAATCTTCACAAGATTTGTTATGTTTGGTTTGGCAGACATTTTTGTGAAAAACGTTGGGCACCTATAGTTCTGTTGCGATATATGCTAGATTGTGCGATACTGACATCGTTGGTGGTCAGTGAGGCAATTATATCATATCATGCACAGACCAAAGTTTGGTTGCCCATGTCAGATTCTGAAGTTATTAGCGAGTTTAAGGACGATATTCCTAATAAACTCAAAACCGCAAAAGATCTCGGTAGAAAAATTATAGGTAAATTTACTCAAGGTGGTGCATATGATTATAAAAGACATCACGCACGATTAATTTTAGATGATGCCGAGTACGATTTTATAATCGCTGATACAACGGCGAAAAATACGTTTGTAAATCGAGAGAGTGTTTATTTATCCGACGGAACAAAATTAGGTACGATCGTTAGTTACATAAATGACGTATCCCCGCAATATACTCATCTAAGATCTTCCATGTTGGCTTATGTTTCTATAAATTTATTATCGATGATTAATAGATTTCCTGAGACCGCAGTCAGAGTCGCAACGGACTCGTTTTATATTTCAAGTAAATATTTAGAACCTGTTATGAAATTTACAAGTAATGATGAACGATGGGGTTCGTGGAGAATAAAAAAGGAACTATTACACAATTACACAGAATCAGCAGATGTTCCAGTGAGAGATTTTTATCGTGAGGGTAATAAAATATCAGAAATGTCGAAGGCACCATCGTTGAGTGATCCAATAACCAGATATAAGACAGTATATCTCAATGGACCTGGTGGATGCGGCAAAACAACTCGAACGATTAATGTTTTTAGAAATTCAGATATAATCGTGCTGACACCCACACATAGACTTGCACGTGAGATGAAACAGCGGCAAGTACAATCGTGTACGTATCATAGTTTCTTTCGGTGGCGCGGAGATACATGGACTCCTGAACGGATGGGAGAAAAATATATACCTAAAATAATTATTTGGGATGAGATATGCACGGTGTCATTAGATACATTAAAAATGTTTCTTGATTGGTTGTTGACGAAAAATACCGCCATAATAATGTGTGGCGATCATGGTCAACCGCAGCCCTTTGTTGGACCATCTCCACATGATTGGTTAAAAAATTTCGTTGATTATTACGAAGAAATAGATGATGATCATAGAGCTCTTGATGCAAATTTGAGGGAGTTTAAAAAATTAATCAGATTACAATCAAACAAAATTCAGTGTGAAATAATACGTGGAGTGATCTCAGAGACATCAATGAGTGATTTTTTGAACTCATGGAGACCCACCGATTTGATCGTAGCAAGTAGAAAAATAATCAGAGACGCTTTACAACAACAGTTATTTCAACTACATAAAGAACAATATTCAGAACTACCCGTACCGTTGTGTTATAGACCATCAGATACACGAAAACAGAATATTAATGTTGATATTCCAGGACAGACAGAGTCAAGGAAACAGAATCTCGTATTAAATGATATTGTCGCCGTTGATATCAGTGTGGTCGAAGATGCATTACGCGCTGACAAATCTCCATGGGTGTTGGGATACGCTATGACGATCCACTCGTCACAGGGATTAACTATTTCTGATACACGAGTCTGGATTGTAGACGATCGCATCGAGTGGTCAAATTTAGTTTATTTAGCGGTATCGAGGGTCAGAAATATATCTCAATTACGTAGAATCATAATTCCTGAAATCGTTGATAAATTTAACATCATCGATGATGATATAATAAGAAAAAAATTAATCGGATACAAACAATCTGACAAAAAAAATAAACGCGACTTTGATCTTGATGTTGAATTTATTATTGAGTTAAAACAGCAGCAGAACAATCATTGCGCATGTTGTAATTGTATAATGTTATGGCGGTATTCGAGTAATGATTCAAGACAATTTACCGTAGATAGAAAAGATAATAGTCGCGGTCATACACGAGAAAATACCATGTTAACCTGTCTTGAGTGTAATCGACGTAGAGGCGCTAGCGCCTTGGGTGCTGGCACTAGTGCTAGTTAAGTGATCGAAATCACCGAAGTGATCGCGGCGGTAGTTGTGTATCCGCGGGAATTATTTGTAGTTGTTCACGCGTAAATCCACGTTGAGGAGCAGCAGAATCTAATCTGTAGATTGCAGGTCTGGAAACGCCTACATTTCTTCCAGTGGATCTTGTCACGGTAGATATTTTGTGTGTGGTAACACTCCAAATAGGATCAGTTGCTCTCGCGCTACCACCTTCAAGTTCACCAGGCTCATATAAATATCTGACTGTGACATCACCTAATATTTTTTGTTTTCCAGCATCTTTCCGTTGTGTTGGTATATTTTTTTTTGTGACCGCGCTAATGGGTTTCATGTTGGTTGTTCGTGTGATCTCATTATTTAATGCAGCTATCACGATTGGTAATCTTGCAACCCATTCGCGAGATCTTTTATCCTGAATAAATTCCCTCGCGTATTGATATCCAAATAACCGTTCAGCAAGTGTTCGATTAAATCGCTCAACAATTGCCTGATCACGGTGAATTGCAGTATGACCTCGTCGTATTTTGGTATTATGTTGTTTCATCAACGATGATACTGGACCAAGAAATTCCTTACCAGGATCAACCTGTAGTAGCTGTGGCCATCGCAGACCACCTTGTGGTCCAAGTCCTCGTTGATAAATTCGTTCAAACGCATCGGCTACTTCAGATGATGTTTTCGCCGATAGCGGCTCTGCTTCTTTATATCTACTTGCAACATCAACTACGGTTAGCGCGTACTTGTACGTTTTTCCACGCACAGTATCATGCGGTAAAAACAGAATATCAGCTTGATGAACTTCATTAGGAACACTGACATCGAAATACGAGTACTGAATTTGTTTAGGACGTGGTAGATAAATTTGCCATATTGCTTGTTTAGATAACCACGTTTTAGCAGTAGAATGTTTAACCGATGCTGCATCAGCGAGTTTACCAATTGCTGCTTTGCCTCTCCAGTATCCTCTCGGTGAATAATAAATTGATTCCATTATTAATTACCAGCCCCAATCGCTAATTTACCTTTCATCGAGGATCTTACTAACCAATTAGCTAATGATTCTCTAATATTTTTATTTTTTATAGAATTTAATGAATGAATTAATTTTACATCTGCAATATGCCTATCTTGTAGATTTTTACTTTTATAAGCTACATCATGAGCATGACAAGCTCGATCAATAGCATTTATTGGTTCCTCGCCTGGTTTTGGTTGATCTTGATCATCGAGCCTGATATCAAGTCTGGTACCAGGACCGCAATAATTATATCCTGGTAGATGTTTTTCTCCGCTGTATTTAGCCCATGGAGCACCTGGAAACTTTGACATCAAATTAGCAATATCACCACCGCGCTTATTAGGTAAAAATGAAAATTTCTTTCTACCGCATATAGAACATTTTCCACCGTACGCTATTTTTTTGTTTTTTGTTGTAACCGTAGCTAAATCAACAGTTGGAGTTTTAACTCTACAGCGTAAACAATATAAATTCATGTTATAACATATATGGATATAATTGATTTCTCAGCAACTCGGCAGCGAGAGCCAGTTAAGCATCATCCTGCGCTACCGAACTCCATCAGAATGATTATCATAGGACCATCTGGATCGGGTAAGACGCAATTATTACTTAATCTGATAATGAGATGGTTGAAATGGGATAAGTTGTATTTAGTAGCACCATCCGTTGATGATCAACGATGTTATGATGTACTTAAAGATTTCAATGAAAACGCACGATTACTGGATGAAGATAATGATGTTATAGAGTTTATAACCGATATTGATGAAGCACCATCCGTAGATTCCATAGACGGATTTATTAATAATTTAGTTGTATACGACGATGTGATGCTAGATAAACAATCAAATCCAGCCAGAATATTTTCCCGAGGGAGACATAAAAATACAGACGTGATCTATGTTACTCAACGATATACACAAATACCAAAAGTGATCAGAGACAACTGCAACATTTTAGTTGTGTTTAATGGCGTAGACACACACACGTTGCGAAATATTCATCAAACCTGGTGTGGTGGTGACATGGATATAATTAAATTCAAAAATTTCTTCTCACGAGCGCAAGCTACTCCGCATGGATTTATAACAATAAATTTACATGATCCAAGAACAAGATATCGTGTGGGTATTGATAAAATATTTGGGTAACAGGGGTGATGATAAAATTAAATTGAATTAAACAGATATCATTAATATAATGAACAACTGTGCGTGGCTGCGTCAAGGAACAACAGATAAATGCAACAAAAGGTGCCGTGGAGAATATTGCAAGAAACATAATTATCTTATAAAGAAAAACCCTCATGCTGGTCCACGAAGATGTGTTGGATGTAACAACGGCGTTAGAGGATTATATCAGATTTGCAAAAATTGCGGTGGAGATCGATATCGAAGTTTGATGATATATTATAAACACAGAAAGAACATAAATCCAAAAATAGAAAAACCACCATCAGAACTTGAATATTACTTGAAACATAGAACAAATTCCCATGATTCAGATGAAGATGAAACAGATGAGGAGAAAGTACAGCGAGAACGCGTTGAAAAATATTCATCAAACTTGGTATGGTGGTAAATTAATAGCAGCAGAGAGGGTACCTACCAACGTTGGTCGTCAAAAAAATAAACAAGAAATAAATAAACACGTAGAGTACTTTATTTTTTCAGCTACTATTTCAAACTGAGGTTTTATTAGCACAATCGGTCATTGCAAAAATAAACATCTCAAGGAAACGTTAATTTGTAAAATCTGGACCTTTCTACGAGATGATTTATTTGTTTGTTTTATTTGTTTTGTCGGAATTCTATGGTCTGTTCACCCTCTCTGCTGCTCCGTAGAAGCATTATTTGTTTTGGCCAGGATTGGGTCATTATTGTCATCAAAGGGAACATAATAAAATATCATAGAGGCCTCAGAATGATGTAACTGGTTTGATACCAAGCTTTTAAACAGAGAGCTGGTTACGAAAACTGGGTCTTTTATGACCAGACTTGCATACAATCATCGGATTTTCCTTTGGATAATTAATGTGTCAACATTGCCTGGCTAAAATAGCATGTATCTTTATTTGCAATTTGTAAAATGGGGCCTAGATGGGGTCCCCCCATAATATCAACGCATATTATTTTGGGTCGACACCCTTCATGGACAGTAACCAACGCTTATATACAAGCCTCGGATTGGCCTTTGGATAATTAAACGATTCAACGTTACTTTTCTCAAATGACAGTTTTTAACCCTCATTTTGTAAACTGGGGTCTTCGTGATTGGTCCCCTACCCCAAAGTCGTAACCACTTTTTTTACCACCACCCCCTTCTACTCTTGCAGCAACAGAAACAAACGAGTTTCAGTCTATTTAAACCGAATTTCATTTTTCTATTGTCTTTAATTACGAAGTTGCGTGAATAATAACATAATATAGATATTAAAAGTGCAGGTATTTAACTGATTGTTGAAATATTATATCCGTTGTTTTCACGTGAAGTCACAAACGTGTGTACTTCCCTATCCGCCATTTTGATTCTCAAGCCACGCAAAGCCGGCACATAACAGCATTGGTTTCCCCATATAATTATGAAGACACGTCTCATTTTGTGTGCAATGATCTAATAATGCATAACATTCTGTTTTGCATGTCAACTGCACGAGACCAAATGCATGACTTTTCCCCTTTTTTCTATAAGTAAAACATTGAAATTTTGACCATCTTGATTATTCTTCCATAAACAGATCCATGAATAAACAGACGCGTATACAAATGGATGCACAAATAGTACATGGGCTGAAATCAATTATTTCTCTATAGCTCAGTTAAAAAGCCAATCGTTGATGTATAATTTCATATTTCTATAAGTATTTCAAGAATAATTGGTTTTGACATTCGGTACAAAGCCATGCTCACTTAAGCAAATGTTTCATTTTCATACTCTGAAGATGCAACTTATTTTACCAATTATCGCTTACATTCAATATCATCCTACCAGAGGTGCCGTTAGGAGTACGCGGGGCCTAGGGCCGACCATGACCGCGCGGGGCCAGAGTATCGGTATCTCGATTGGTATGCTACTGCAAACACTGATTATGTCTAGACTAGATCAACTTTCGCGATTTGGTGCACGAATTTAGTATTTTGCGTGCATTACGTGCGGCCTGTATCAGAGTTTCCAATTTTCCGGAGAATATAGCTTGACAAACTCATAAGGACGACCTTAAGCCTGAAGCGCGGGGCCCCTTCAAGAGCGGGGCTTGGGGCAGTCCCCCCCCCCACTTGCTACCCCTAAACGCCGTTCATGCATCGTACGCCCATCATCTCCACCACAAATACAATATCTGACAATACTTATTAAAAATGGTTTGTCAGCTGTCTTTGGTACAAGCACGTTTTCGCGAAAAGTATTTGTGCATAAAAGTTTTGTTATCGTATCCCAAAGCTCATTGTCTATAAATACTCTTTCAGCGTGACAAACTTAGGGATATCATACAAAATATTTTTTTAAAAAGACAATATTGTCTGTTTGTATAAAATATATAACTGCATTTCTATTTGATAGCAATATGCACGATGATGGTTCAACTTCACTTTTCTGTCTTTCGATATAAGCCAGGGAACTTAGTTTTATTTTATTTTCATGCTCATAGGGCACATAATTTCAAGAAAAATCTATTTATCATTTATCGACTATTAAATCAAAATATTATCTTGAAAATACGTGATGACTGGTATTGGTAAAGGCTTGTTAGGGACTCAAAATGGTGGAACAAAGTACTCATGCATTTGCATTGTAGGTATTTGCGTGCACATTTGTGACGTCTGTGAAAGCAACCCATAGTGTTGTTTTCAAAACCCATCATTTTGATTGAATCTGAACTTGCAAATTTAGTCTAATGCCGACAACTGCCATTCTCGGCAATTTGCGGAGAAAGGATTGATCGAGAACGATAGGAACACCGCTCTACCATTTTCGTCTAGTCATAAAACAAACCTCAGATGTAATTCGTACAAAGTCGGTCTTTCCTGCTGTAATATGTGGTGAACTACGCCAGAGAGAAATCACCATGCACATCAAATTGACATGCATTCCTACAACATCCGAGATATTTCACGACACAATGGAAATGACCGAATGATGGTCTGATCGGATTGATGAATTACGAATGCATCAAGCTAATTTTTAAGTTCGTAACTTCTTCGTAATTATTTACAGTCATTTATTACTACCTAGGCTATTTTTGCAAAACTAAAATATGCCTCGGATATATTTTCGCGTAATCATTTACTGAGAAGCCTTTCTTTTCGTTCGCAGGAAGTACGTCCGCAAAAAAGAAACCTTACTTGGATTCGCACTACCTTGACCGAAATTTACGAATGAAAAAAATAGTGAAATCGTCAGTTACTTTCGGTTATTCCTTCGTTCGTAAGTAAAAACAGTCGTCCAAATGAGAACAATCAATATGAATTTGAGTTATGATGGATAGTTGTAGTTCTACAATGTAAGTCCTCGACCCTGATATTTATGTTTTGGGCGTCAACATAAATATCAGGGTCGAGGATTTACATTGTAGGACTAGGATAGTCGTATCGATGTTGGGTTTTCAACAAAAGACTTATTATAACGTACTGTTAGTTATAAACGAAACTGGACCGGCCGAGTCATACCAATACATAAAAATGGTAGTATCAGCTGCCTCGCTAGTCGCTCAGCATTAAGAGGCTAGTGTTAGGACTGATCAGCCTGGTGTAAGGGTGTCAGAATATCCCCAAAATGATTCCTCGGTGGTTAGTCCTCTGATCTTTGTTCTTAATGTTGTTATCAAAGATATAATATTTTTGTAAATATGATTCTTTATATCATTGCTGATGAAAACACTGCTCTTTTCCTCGCCAATCTTCAACACTGATTGACACACTCGAGAAAGAGTTCTTCGCCGATCTTCAGCATTCTAATTGACCGATGCAATGTGAACAAAATGAAATCCAACCCCGAAATGTGTCAAGCACTAGTTGTGGGTAAAAGACATTCATTATGAAGCCTGTTACAAGTCTATGCTCTAAAAATAAGTAACAGGGAAGTGTGAAAGACAACAAGGTTTGTAAAATTAAACAAATATAACTTATTTCCCTAGAATTCAAAATGAAAATGAGAAACAAGACTTGCAGTATTGTAAATTAAATCTCGAAATAATCTAAGAATTACAGGCATAAGTCCTAGTAATTTAATGTCCTGAATAAAATTCGGTACAAATCCCAACGAAATCCAAAAATGAAGTCAATGAGGTGTTTGGTATAGCTTATAGAGTATTGATGTGTCAACATTTTTTTGTTGAATCACATTAGTATAATTCCAGGTTTGAAATCAGAATAAATTCCAGTGAATGTCTCTATCCAAGAATTTTACCAGAGCACTTTTGAATTTCCAGAGCAAATAATCACTTGAATTCAATAGATGAAGAAATGAATAGTTTGCCCAACTGGTCACAGCATAATACAACCTGAAAGTGATAGATCTTAAAGCATGAATGAACATGTCCTCACAATCAAAAGATTATATAGTTCTCTACTTGACCTCAGGTTACATTTAGCATTTTCTATCCACAAAAAAAAAACAACACATTACCGAATGGAAAATAACCTTCTGGAATGATCTTGATGTTTGCAAAACAACAACACGGATTACGTATAGTTCAAGCAGGAAGCTCCAACATTTTGACCCAAATAAACATATTTACCTCTTCGATTAATAGTGATTCTGATATTAAGCCCACACACAGAGAAAATAATTAACTATGTATTTGTTGGTTACAATAAATAAAATCAAGAAAAAGTCAATCATGTCAAGCAGAAATTAACTCAATTTTGGACAATGTTATATTAGAATAGCATGTGGTGAAAAAAAAAATATTTTTAATACTAACAAACAATTAAAATAAATATGCATAACAATAGACAGTGATGTCATGAACTGTTAGGAATCGACATTGACCATCAACTACAATATGATTCAAGTGTAGAAAAGTGTTTTTTTGGAAAGCTTCAAGGCATATCTGTCTTGAATCGAATTGTTCAGAAGTCAACTGGATTCAAGAAACCGTCAATCTTACATAAATTTATCCTATCCAATTTAAACTTGTATCTCCTAGCCTAGCATTTCTGCAGTCACATGAACAATACTAATCTTGAAAAAAAACAATACAAGAAAGTATGCTGAGATTACTGCAGGATGACACGCCATGATTTAGCAGATATGAAAAAGCATTGGAAATTCAAGCAATTATGTTCTCTGATTCACGCAGTTGTTTAAATATTAGCTGAACAATTGGTAAACTGCAAGTGTTATATTTTCAAAAAGTTATAATTCTTGTTAGTTTTTGTATCTGAGATTTCTTTTGGATGGGGAGCAGTTAATTCATACCATATGCAGTTCGTGCACTTTATAGACAATTAAGGTAATATAATAGACACATAGTTGAGCTCATTCTTGTGCATGAAAAATTTAAATAACTCAAATCATCATCAGTACAGATACACACTATTTTATTTTTTGCAACCTTGAAAAGCTTTTAACAACCGAAAGCTTGTGTCTAAAATGTCTGCCTCAGTACTTTTTGTTTTCAGCTCCAGAGGAGAGTTTATAAAATTGCATGTTAACCATCGTCTGTCATTCATTTGTTGTCTTTCCATTAGCTCTAAGTTACTCATCCTAAACTACCGACATGAATGTCATCAGCACTTGTACATACATTTATCCCAAGGTCTGGGTGGTCCTAAATGAAAATGGTGCCGATCTGATCGTCTTGATGATCTTGCTACAACTATTTTTCCAGAATCTTTGGTTATATTAACATGGGGGTTTCACTAAAAGGCATATTTAATTGGTCCTATATGAAAATGATGCTGATCTGATGTTAACATTTCTGCCAAAGGAGTCAATGATCTTGATAAGTTTGTCAATGTTATTTTTCTGCAACGGGTGATTATCCTAACACAAGGTTTTCGCTACAAAAGACTTATGTCATGAAGCTGGTTCTAAATGAAAATGGTGCTCCTGATCTGACACCCTACATATCAGCCACAGTGGCCATAACGTCAAAATCGATTTCGCTAATTGTCCTAAATAGGTGGTTGCATTGACATGGGATTTTCACTGAAATACTTTATTTTCATATCTAGCTTTGTCTTAAAGACATCAGTATCTATAGAGCCTCAGTAAAGTGACTATCTGGAAAATTTTGTTATTGCTCCCATGATTGTCATATTGGCACAGGGTTTTCCCCATGCAAACGTCTTAATGTATAATTTTATTGCTACAATGATTGTCATATTGGCACATGGTTTTCCCCACGCAAACTTCGTAATGTATAATTTTTTATTGCTACAATGATTGTCATATTGGCACAGGGTTTTCCCCACGCAAACTTCTTAATGTATAATTTTCTTATTGCTCCCATGATTGTCATATTGTCACAGGGTTTCCCCACACAAACTTCTTAATGTATAATGTTATTATTGCTCCCATGATTGTCATTTTGGCACAGGGTTTTCCCACGCAAACTTCTTAATGTATATAGTTTGTCCAAAATGAACTTGTGCTAGTCAAACTGGAAACATGATACCGAAGATGGCCACATTGTAGTTGTTGTTGTTGTAGGGTTTAACGCCATTTTTCAGCACACGATAGGCTATACATGGCGGCCAGTATTAATGGCGGAGGAAGAACCCGGGAAAACCCCAGAAAGAACCACCGACCCACGAGAAGCTACTGGCAAGCTTTCTCACATACCCACATTGGCTGAATCCTAGACTCGAACCCACGCAGATAGAGGTGAGATGGCAGTGATCCGTAACGGAGAGCGCTTTAGACCACTCGGCCACTCGGGGCCCCGGCCACATTGTAAATCTTGCTATTGTTGCATCTCTTGAATAGATGGTAATATTCACTTGAGGTGTTCAATAAAACCTCCTGACTTGAATAGATGGTAATGTTGACACGATGTGTTGAATAAAACCCTCCTGACTTGAATAGATGTTAATATTGAAACGAGGTGTTGAATAAAACCCTCCTGACTTGAATAGATGGTAATGTTGACACGATGTGTTGAATAAAATCATCCTGACTTGAATATATGGTAATATTGAAACGAGGTGTTGAATAAAACCACCCTGACTTGAATAGATGATAATATTGACACGATGTGTTGAATAAAACCATCCTGACTTGAATAGATCGTAATGTTGACACGATGTGTTGAATAAAACCATCCTGACTTGAATAGATGGTAATGTTGACACGATGCGTTGAATAAAACCCTCCTGACTATGTATAGTTGATCCTAATATTTATACCACATACATTATTAAAAAAAACAGCTTTTAAAGTGTTGGTAGAAAGCAATTTGATATACCAATATTATTGCTATATTGAAACGAGGTGTTGAATTATTGGTATATCAAATTGTGATCTGTCCACAGCGCAATAATACGCATATATAAACATTCTCGCAACTGTGTGCTGTTGATTCTTGACCAATGATGAATTTCCACACATTAATTATTAGTGATGTATGAAAATAATGATAAAAAGTAATAATAAATTTAATATGGTACACAATTTCATTGCAATCCTTTCTGCTTTCTGTTTCCCCTACCCTCTCATGCATAGTGGACAAACTAAGCAGAAATATGTTGTAAGACAGGAAAAGAATTTATGCTGGAGGAAAACCTTGAAACTGAACTTGCACCAAGTAACCTGCAAGAATATGGTTCGTTGTAAAAGTATGTGTACACTTTCCTTGGGATTTCTCTAGTGTTTATATAATCAACAATACAAAATTGCAGTAGCCTGTAAATAATATATGGTAAATTGTTTGGTTACAAGGCACAGATAGAGTAACATATTTAATGCTTTATTGTTGTTGTTGTTCATAGTCGATTGATGTTTGTTAAATCTATAAAAATATATTATTATTAATATGAAAATAACCAAAGGCTGCATCTCTCTCTCTCTCTCTCTCGCTCTCTCTGGACCATTGTAGCAAGATACGGGAGAAAATCCATGAAAAGTCAAGCGTAGGATTTTCCCTTGGATTTTCATTTGTCATACGATGATCTCTCTGGACGTATGAATGATGTAAAAGTTAAGTCAAACTGACCAAAGGAGAAAAGAGAGAGATTTGGATTTTTAATGTAGCATTAACAATTTTTCACTCATATCACTACAATGTCTTCTGTGTTGCAGTTTATAGTGATGTATAGCACTGGGGCATCATGCCACAGACATATAGCATGATGCCTCACCCAGTCACATTACCCTGACACCAGGCTG
The DNA here is from genome assembly GCA_028554795.2 of Sinohyriopsis cumingii. Lineage (NCBI taxonomy): Eukaryota > Metazoa > Mollusca > Bivalvia > Unionida > Unionidae > Sinohyriopsis > Sinohyriopsis cumingii. The sequence continues at coordinate 131,104,503 of CM068838.1, forward strand.
ACCAGTTCTGACATTAACCTCTTCACGCTGAGCGCCTAATGAGGCAGCTGCTGGTACCATTTTTATGAGTCTTTGGTATGTGAGAGAGAGAGAGAGAGAGAGAGAGAGAGAGAAGCTTTAACAATTTTTCAGTCATATCACTACGTTGTCTGCTGTGTGGCAGTTTATAGTGACGTCTAGCACTTGGGCATCATGCCACAGACACAGAACATGATGTCTCACCCAGTCACATTATAGGCCGACCAGTTCTAACACTAGCTAGCAATGCTGAGCGCCTAATGAGGCAGCTGAAGGTACCATTTTTAGAAGTCTTTGGTATGAGAGAGAGAGAGAGAGAGAGAGAGAGAGAGAAGAAAAAAGCAAGTTCATGGTCAATAGTAATGCTAATTAAAGCTGAATATCGACTTAGATAAACTTTAAATAATTATTAAATATTTGAATTACCTCTTTTCGCTTAGTTTCCACTTATTTCCATGCTCCTTTACGTGAATGGCTGAGCGTTCAGTGTTTGTAGTGCTCTACTTTCTTCATTAAAACCATCTTCAATGTTTAAAGCATAAGTGTTTATTATACTGATTTAATCGATGTGAAAAAATATAGAAACTCAAAAAAGAAAGCAATCAACTTATCAATATGCAAAGGTGATTGTGAATAGCCACTCATTGTGTAACAGCCACTCGTATAAATTTTTCATGAAAAGGAAACAAGGCTTACTTCATTTCTTTTAAATGAAAAATGTATACTTCTCGTTGTATATCACTGTTTCAGCGTATATATATATATATATATATATATATATATATATATATATATATATATATATATACAGATGCATACAGAGAGAGAAAGTGAGACAGACAGAAAGAAGGAAGAGAGACAAAAATAAAAATGAAGAGACCAATAATTGATTGCATGCCAAAATGAGAAATCAGTATATTAAATATAAAAGGGATGTGGTTTATATAGTAAATGATGAGACAAAGAAGAAAGGAAATACCAAGAAACAAGTAATAACAATGATCTGCATGAATATCGCAAGACCGCATCAAAAAAAGTGATCATGATGATGTTGACGCTATTGTTGTTGCTGTTTGTGATGACGACATTAAGGTAACATCTACAATGTTTATATATCACGCTAAAGGATAGATATAATGCAACGGACCATTAATTATCTTAAAGTGAGTTTAAGCTGGTGCGATAAGTTCTTATTTTTCTGTTATTTAGAAAAAAAATATTTGTTATGGTGAAGGAAATTGAAAGTGGATTCATTTCATATAAAGGTACATGGACAAATTAGATCTAACAAGCTAAAGATGTTTCTGATGAGAGTTAATTACATTTATGACATAATTTGTGACACAAAGGGCAAGATATATCGTGACACAGGAACTAAGGTTAGAGTTCATCTTATCTCAAGGGCAAGATATATCGTGACACAGGAACTAAGGTTAGAGTTCATCTTATCTCAAGGGCAAACTATACCATGGCATGTGAGATAAGGTTAGATTTCATATTATCTCAAGGGAAAGAGATATCATGACACATGAACTAAGGTTAGAGTTTGTAAGCGTACCCACGGTCCACTTTGTAGAAATTTACACAAAGTCCCCTCTTCTTGCAAGAGGTTTGTGGGTTGGCGGATTGTACCTTCTTTCAAGGTGTCCGCTTAACTTGGTTCTCGTTATCTAGAGGTTGACCACCCTCGATGTTATTGCCCGGTTTGAGTAAATATAAATATAAGTGGTGAAACTTATAGGTGGAATAGATATAGATCTGAGCAGAGATATAGAACAGACCAACACGAGCCCCCCGTACATGTAAACAACAATTGAATCAATTACATAAAACAACTGTGAGAATTCATTACATCAGGATAACACTCTGCTTCTAGTAATAAAACTTTCACCGAATTACAGCAACAAAAACCCACAAATATATTTAAATAAAGTAGCCGATATGTTTTACTGATAGATTTAGTTCATCACAGAAACGAGTGAACAATCGATGTCAATGCCATGTACAATTGCATAACCTGTTTCTTCATTCACTCCACTTCCGCTGTAGCTGTTCCTTCGTCTTGCCTCTTTCGGTCCTCGCTCTGGGCGTAGCATGTAGATTCACAGATACCTGGATCTCAGGATAAGTACGTGTCACTATACATATCAGAGATAGTCTCAGAATACGTCTCAGAATTAATATGTTGTAGAGCTGATACATCGAAGAATTCGTTTCAGGATACGTCTCAGAGATATTACGTCACATGAGCTATTTTCTCCCTTTGCTTTCAACGTTCCTCGCTCTATCGCCAAATTTGTTCGTCGGTTTTCTCTCGACAACAGTTCTTTTGGACAACAGTTTTACGAAAGAATTTATCCCGAATTACTCTTGGGATCCTCTTTACACATGTTTTTCTCTTGCAGAAAAGCTTAGACTGATTAAAATTTTCGATGTGGCGATATTAAAACTAGGAGATTTAGTGTGGAAAACATGCCCCTTATTTAGGGTAACCAATCAGGATTAAGTATATTTGCCGCCTTTTTCCAGAGGCGCCAAATCTGGGATCAATTTGACATTTTACGTTGCGACTTCGGGTTAATGGAAATTCTCAATTTGTGACAGTTTTACCATGAAATCAGAGTTTACCGTGTCCCTAATAGTCTGTCTGGCTGCTATATAAACAAATGCTTAATCAAGAATGAAATTCTCCCCTCGAAAAGACATTACCTATCATGGCAGTATGGCGATTTGATATGCGCCTGTCCCCATAAATCTAATTGTTCTCTCGTCTCAAACTAATGTGTTCTTCATAGATCGCCATAAATTTGCCCCTTCGCAGAGTTCATCTTATCTCAAGGGCAAGATGTATCATGACACATGAACTAAGGTTAGAGTTCATCTTATCTCAAGGGTAAGATGTATCATGACACATGAACTAAGGTTAGAGTTCATCTTATCTCAAGGGCAGGATATATCATCCCACTTGAACTGAGGTTAGATGTCATCTCGAGGGTAAGATTATCAACACACACGTGAATTGAGGTTGAGTCAGATTATCTAAGTGGCAAGATATATCATGATACGTCAGCTAAGGGTTAAAGTTAACCAAACCACAAAGGTTCGATTGAAAACTTGAAAATTAAATAACTCATTCACTTTTTATGACAGACTTTGTACCTGATTTTGGTCAGGTAAACAGTGAACTTCATTTTGGACAAGGTCAGGTATAAGAATTTTTTCATAACATACATCATATAATGAAAAAAAACTAACAAACAATGCAATATATATAACTTATATAACTATAAATGCTCACATCACATTCAAACCCTCCACTGAACTACAGAGATCAGTAACCAAATCAGCAGCTATAAAGCTAATACTGAATTCCTCAGTCTGATGGTTTTAAAGACAGAAAATTGTGCATAATTCTTTTAATGTCTTTGTAGTCATGTTTTAATATATATACTTGCACACACATGTGCACATCTATGTATGCATGTGTGTGTGTGTGTGAATTGATACAAAATTCTAAGTCTATCAGCTCTTTATTGCCTGTATACATATTAAATGCTTTAAAGAAAATTTATATTTCATATTCTTTATTCATATTTGAATTTCCAGTAATTTTTCCTTGTCTTATGTGAGTAGATAATTTATTCTCAAATGTACATTTGTTTTTTTGTTGTTGTGTGAAATGCACACTGACAACCACTCTGAGTCTCAGCGCCATCATCCCAAGTACTGGAAGGTTGGCATGTATGTTATTTTGTTGCATAACAAAACATGGTATATACAAAGAAACTTTAAAGGTAAATAGTTTTGAACATTTCAAATATAACTTTTCATTAATTACAACTTTAATTCTTTAATAATTGGCACAAGAATAGCTCAACTTTGCATGCATAATATTCTATAAAATCATTCTGAACTAGAGAATGACAGATTGCAAAGTACAGCTCAATGGATCCATTTGATTACAATTTACATACCAAGGCTGATATATTTGTGAATACAGTGAAACCGGTTGTCTAGAATTTTTATTTATTCATCATGTTATACATATAAATATTTTCAGGAATAGATTTCCAGTATTATTCTTAAATGCTATTTCCATCTGTTAGGACAATATGGATTAATGCACATCAGTCACGATTAAAGACAAATGACACCATTGTTTACGTGCATCATAAAATGTTATATTTCTCTGACATGACATAAGGTTCCCGTTTTGTGTTTGCTTTTTTTTTAATGGCATATTTAAAAAAAGATTTGAGTAACAAAGGAGTATTGCAGACAAAATACAACTTATCATTTCTTCTATGATCTGCGCACATGGATTGACAAGTCTTGATGAATTACTCAGCCAATTTGAATTTTGATGGATCAGCTGCCAGAAGGAAAATGGATGTACATGACTGAGTGATGTAAAAGATCTACCATTTTCAATGATCAGATAAAACATCCCACCCCCTTTTCAATTTTATCATGTAATTTTTGGCTTCCATCATTTCATTTTCTTATTTTATAAACTTACCGGTAAAATGTAGAAACCATAGAATAAACCAAGATTAATTTACTTTTAATCAGAAATCGTATCCTTTGAAATACATAATCCTGTAAGGCTTTCCTCACAAAACCATATCACCACCTTGATACCAAATTTGAAGTTTTAAGTATAACTGATCATTTGTTCTGGTTGTAATTATAGTTGATCACTTGTCACTTAGTAATTATAATTGATAATTTGTCACTTAGTAATTAAAATTGATCATTTGCCACTTTGCATTATAAGTGATCACTAGTCAGTTTGTAATTATAATTGGTCACTTTGTAATTATAAGTATTGGTCCCTTGGCAATAACTGATCAATCATCCTTTTGTTATAACTGACTGGTCACTTTCTAACTATAAATGATAATTGGTCCTTTTATAATGATAACTGATTATTGGCCACTTTGTAAATATAACTGAATATTGGTCATTTTTTAATTGTACATGACTATTGGTCATTTTCTGATTATAGTTGATCATTGGTCACTTTGTATTTATAGTTGCTAGTTGTTCACTTTATAATTATAATTGGTTATTGTTCACTTTGTAACTGTAATTGACCATTGGCCACTTTACACTATTTAGATCCTGACTCAGCAGAATTATACAGCAATAGAAAATGAGTTCCCTATAGTATGCACCACGTATGCATGTAATAATATGGCTATAGCAAGGTGAGGGAACACAATCACAACCCATGCACATATGTACCAATGGTGCCTAAGTGTGTGCGCAGACATCAAAGTGATCACATACTGAGAAAAAAAAAGTTAGAAAACGTTGTCGTCAGTGATAGGAAGAAAAGAAAAGTTGGAAATTTAAAGATGAAGATTACTTCCCTTTGAAGATGAAACTCCTTCTATTTGTTTTGAGGTAGAAAAATTCCAAACTGCTTGTATGGATTTTGCCAGGTCTCTCTGTAGAGAGTGTGCCACTTGGCGGAACTGACATTTGACAAATTCACTGTATTTGGCACCAATCCTGATATCATGGGCAGATAACCCTATCTAACTGCTGTGTAGGTGGACAGATAACTTTTAGCAATTTAGCTGAAAGTTTTAACAAGGGAGGGCTGGTTTTGCTAGGTAGCAGTAGTAGTTCTCTAAGGTATTATGACTGAGTAACATATCTGACAAAGAAACTAATGCAAAATGTTTTCCATTTAAAATAGGCCTTTATCACATGAGTCACATTTACTATCAAACCGAGAGTACAATGGATGACTTGCAAACCTGCATTATACAGTTTGGGTTAAGCTGTGTTTCTTCTGCATTGATGGTGCTGGTGCAATAGGACCACTTAGCTGATTTGCATATTTGGACACACCAAGAGCTGATACAGGGGTTATAGTTATATTCACTGTTGTATTACTTGTTAATTGTGCTATCCTAAAAAATGAAATGTGGTCACTATTCTGTATGCATTAAGCGTTCAATTACCAACAAATTAGAGTATACACATACTATGCGAAAGAAAAATAAATATAATAATTACAAAGTACATCTTGAATTATCTTCCCATTGTTACCATCAACTGTACAGTAATATCCAACTTCATGAATGTTGTTCTGACATATATACAGTTACTTCAGTAAACAATTTGAAAATCACATCAATTTTATTAATCTTGTTGTGTTTTGATTTTTTACATGAATTCCACTGGCACAAAAATTTAACTTAAATTTACATACTCATTTCTTTTTTGAGAATTTAAGTATATCCTGAAAAGTGGCATTAAACCCTACAACAATAGCAACAAGTATATCCTATTTCTCATAGAACATTTTGATAGCAAAAAGTTTGCTGAAAATGTCTCCATAAAAAGTAAGTTTGCTACCAGAAGACACTTTTCACAGATTTTTCATGTTATAAAACAATGAGTCTCATAATTTTTGCCTCACAACTAGAACTGTATTTCTGAAACAAACTGAACTCACTTGAGACATAGGTCAAATGAAAAATAGGGCATTTCAACTTTATAATTTTTGTCATTCACTATTCACACATTTAGCTAAGTTACAAATCAATTTTTTAACATAATCTGATAGCTGGCTAACTCTTTCTCTGTGGAGTTGAACTCTCTGAGGATAAAAAAAAAATCATGATGCAGACAAAATTAGTTAGAACCTGCTAAATAGGGAAATACTTGTGGTAGTTAAATTTAGCAAATTTTAACCTACATATAGGTTAATCACTTCAACCATGATCAATGAAACTAAGCTCTTCAAAACTGGTTCACACCAGCAAAATAAAAAATTATCACATACCATATGATCAAAGATAACTTGTATAACATACTATGTAGGCAAAGATAACTTGTATAACATACCATATGGGCAAAGATAACTTGTGTAACATACCATGTGGGTGAAGATAATTTGTGTAACATACCATGTGGGTGAAGATAATTTGTATCACATACTATGTGGGCAAAGAGAACTTGTATAACATACCATATGGGCAAAGGTAACTTGTATAACATACTATGTGGTGCATACTTCATGGTTTAAATCAACTGGATAAATTGTATCATAGATATTTCATATTCTAATATTTGGAAGGGAACAAACTCATGTCAACTGAAAATCCATATTAAAAAGTTATTTTGTCCCATGAATTTTGAACACCTGCAATTTTACCAAATAACAATAAGGAACTGACACAATACTTGGGGGAAAAGAATAGACAGGATAAGACCTTTTCTTCCTTTAACTTTTGAGTGTTGAAATAATCTGTGATATTCTTCAGAAGTAACAAGATTTTCAAATTAGTTGCTTTGGTACATGTACTCGAAGTTAAATTGGCACCATTTTCGTCATGGACAAAGTAGATATCGTTAGAAGTCTTTCAGTGAAAACACCATATCATAATGATCATCCATTCAGGGGAAAGGGTGCTGACACGAGTTTTAATTTAGAACTTGTTGAAAACCCTGTCATAATGATCATCCATTCCGGGGAGTAGTGACAACATGATTTTCAAGACAGTCAATGTAGAAGCCATACTGGATATATGCCTAGTACCAATGAGGTTAAATAAGAAATCTATTGGTAAAAAACCCATGTCGATATAGCCATCCACTTGGAGATGAGTACAGATAACAATATTTTCAAAATATGACTTCTATTTAGGTGGAGTAGTAGTAATAAGATAGCAATAATAAGATTTTCAAAATGGCTGCTCTGGTGGCGGATATTGGATATCACATCAGTACCATTTTCATTTCAGACCGATGGATGTCATAAAATGTTTCCTGGTGCAAACCCCGCATCAATATGACTTTCTGTTCAAGTAGAGGTGTAATAACAATATTTTAAATGCGGCTCCATGGTGGCCATATTGGATGTCAGATTTGTAATATTTTTACTTAGGACAACCTGACTGCTCTGGTGGCCTAGTGGTTAGAGCATCCGCCTCACAATCAGGAGGCCATGGGTTCGAATCCCGGCCGAGTCATATCAAAGACATACAAAGATGGTACTAACAGCTGTCTCACTTGATGCTCAGCGTTGAGAGGTTAGTGTTAGGATTACTCTGCCTCGTGTCAGGATAATGTGACTGGGTGGGACATCATGCTACATGACTGCAGCATGATGCCCAAGTGCTAGACATCACAATAATCTGCCACACTGCAGATGTCTTTGCAATGAGACTGAAAAATTGTTAAAGCTACATTAAAAATCCAAATCACAAACACACACTTAGGACAATCTAAGCATAATAAGAAGAATTTAGGGAAAACACCTAAGTAATATTATCATCCATTCAGGAGTAGCAATAACTAGATTTTCAAGATAGCTGTGGTGGTGGCCATTAGATTGGCACCATTTTAATTAGGACCAACTAGACATTATAATTAGTCTTAGTGAAAACCCTACGTTGATATGACCATTCATTCAGGATGAGTATATATAAGATTTTCAAGATGGCCGCATTGGCCACCATGTTGGGTGTTCTAGTAGCATCATTTGTATTTAGGATCAACTAGAGCCATTAGATGAATGTGTATGTGAGGCTTCCTCTAAATAATTTGGAAGAAGTAGTGATAACAAACTTGTGCTAACAGACAACAGATGGATAACAGACAATGGAGAACTGATGGATAACAGATAACACACCATCCCATATGCACTTCTGGTTAATGACCAGAAGAGCTAAAAATGAAGTATCAAAAGGCCAAGGTAAAATAATAATGTTTTTACTGATAATCACAAAATATTAGCAAGTACAAAATTAAAGCCAATTGAGCAAAAATACTGATGTACTAATTGTTGTTTAACTTCAATAGCATTCTCTGAAAAAAATCATAATGTATAATACAAATGCTCAAGACTACATGTATCTAGATATACATTTTTGGAACTGTGTAACCAGGGCTGCATTTAAGTGATAACTTTTTTTTGAATGTCATGGTGCATCAAATACAATGTTAGAAAACTTAGCAGCATGTCACTGTGCGTATTGTTTCAAATGAAATATTGCAATTTAATTTTGCTTAGAACTTTATTCAAACATCTCTCACTTCCAGCAGTTCCTGTTATACACCATTAGATAATCCACTTATAGACACTTCACTGTCTCTGTAAATTTCAAAAGCCATTTTTCTTAAACTCATTCCTCACAAAAAGTGGCATTAATATTTCTGAAATGTATTTCTCCTCATAAGTTTATAATGTTAAATGTTTCTTGTTACTCTATCAAAACAATTGCTTAAAAACTTTAAATGAACATTTTTTATGGAGTTTGCCTTCTTACTTTTGTTCATATTGCAACATTTTCTTAAATTTCCAGATATGATCTGTTTGGGTTATGTAATTAAATAATATAACCTGGTCCTTTTTCAATGAAAAGTCTCAAGTTCAGTCAAAACTCCACTGAAATTTGCAATCTGATTATTACAAGCTAACTTCGGAAAATGTTCAAGGGACAAAATTATAAGTTGAGAACATAATTAGGATGAAAAGTTTTATAAAACTGAGATCGTATTTGCACAGGTCATTTGTTTATGGCATCCTTTTTTTCATAAAAACCATCAAATCAGTCTACTGAAACTGTTTTAATTATTAAAATGATTTGCTTTTTGCTCTGCTGAAAACCAATTTGTCCAAGTAAAATATGTTTCTTTGAAAAAACTTACCCAATCATAATACCATAGGAGAACAACTACTAGCTTGCAAATCCAGCCCTCCCAGATCCTACTTTTAGCTAAAGTCCAGTCGGGTTAACTAGTAACTATCTCAATACCTTAGGGGGCTGGAGATGATATCTCCGGGATGAGAGGAAATAATCCCCCTCCACCTCTTTTCCAAAGGTATTATGATTTTTTTTAAAAGAAACCAATTTTTTCTAGTAAAATATGTTTCTTCAGGAATACTTACCCAATCATAATACACATACACCCTCTCTCCATAGAGAGCATTCCTTCTGCTCCAGTAGTAACTGACTGATTCATAGACTTTCCGCCAAGTCTTATACATAAGGGGAGATCACTCTGCCTGACTGCCACATAGGCCGACATACAATATTTAGCTCTTTTTAGCTAAAAGTAGTACATGGAACAGCTGGATTTGTGAGGGAGTAGAAGTTAAGATATTATGATTGAGTAACGTATATGAAGAAGATATAAATTCATAACATTTTCCATTATTGTTTTCCCATAAAAGTCGTAAAAAGTATCTTTGAACTATTTATGAAGAAACTTTAACATTAGTATTAATTTACTAACTGTCTTGATTCAGATTTTGATTTTGTTGAACTTTCACAGACCTTTCAGTGACTTTACAGTGACAGCTAACCAGACCATTCAGTGACTTAAACAGTGACAGCTAACCAGACCTTTCAGTGACTTTACAGTGACAGCTAACCAGACCTTTCAGTGACTTTACAGTAACAGCTAATCAGACCTTTCAGTGACTTTACAGTGACAGCTAACCAGACCATTCAATGACTTTACAGTGACAGCTAATAGACCTTTCAGTGACTTTACAGTGACAGCTAATCAGACCTTTCAGTGACTTTACAGTAACAGCTGATCAGACCTTTCAGTGACAGCTAATCAGACCATTAGAATAAAGATGAAGATGAATTCTAAACTGTGCCATAATGTTCTTTAAAATTATATTAAAATTTGTACAAACTATGTAGAAAACACAATCCATCCTGTTGGAATGCATGTAGACATTCAACAAGCAATTCAACTTCTATAAAATCATTTTAAAAAATCTACACAAATCATATAAATTCTGTAGAAATCTCACAAATTCTAATGAAATCTTGCAAATTCTACAGAAATCTTACAAATTCTACAGAAAAATCCAAGTGAGTTCAGGGATGACTTTATAAGTCCTCTAGCATGTCAAATGGAGTCAACCTTTCTGCCCTGGGATACATCATACTGGAGATTTTAAAAGAATTAGGTATATATAAAATTTTGACTGTACTGTCATGATTTTTTTGCCTGCCTTTATGGTGTTCCCAAACCTAATTTAACACTGTTCATTCAGATTTGTGTTGTTGTGCTGCTAAACACCATACATACATACATACTCGCATATAAACCTGTTTACATGCATATAAGCTGACCCCTCAAACTGAACAGGTATAAACACTAAAAAGTGCATGACCCATGTATAAGCTGACCCAAATGTCGGAGACAATATCAAAAGATGCAAGTAAGTTTTAAATGCATTTATTTAGGCAAACTTACATTAGCAAAAATTACCTGTACAACTCTCTCGGGTTGGCATGTATGATTATTACCTACAAATGGATCAATTTGTTTGAAAAGTCAAGAAATTTATTTAACTTTCTGTTTTCGTATTGTTTATGTATAATTCAGATTTGTGTATAACTTGATCAGTTGATGACAAGAATTGAGCATACATGGGCTGCTGTAACACTATGGCTACCTTTTGTCTCAATTATTGATCGTTTATGCATTATTGCATTAGACTTTTTATATCAGTGCCCAAGTTAATTACCTTTTTACTTTGCCCTGAAATTGTAAATACCTAACTCATTATAATGTGATCCCAGTATGACAACAATGAACAACAACAGGGTTTGATTCAATACTCACAATTAGGCTTGTGAGCGTATTTACATTATGGCACCAACACATGTACATTGTAGATTTGAACACACGCTGAATGAAGTGTACATCACTTGATTTTGAATCATGGGCACCACTGCAATAAACTTGAATGATAAATCCAAAATACAATAATGAGGTTTCAGAAATAATGCTTAGAAAATTATGCTAATACTGTAAAATTGAGCTGTAGTTTGCTTTAATGAAAGCGATCGTACACCCCGTTTTATAAAATTACAGTAATCGTGCTAATATTATGGAGTGAAAAGCAATTACACATCAAAGTACTGGTATAGTTACCAGTCAAAATTCCATCTTAACCCAAGCTAGTTTCAGAGTTTTAATGATTAACTGGCCTGTATTGCTGTCAGAAAACAAAAGACAAATCCGCCAATTAAAAACACAGGTGATGCCAAAACATCCTGTTTTCCATTGTGTGGAAAATTATGACTTTGTTCAGCCAAAACACAAAACTAAAATAAATTGATGATGATCTTAGCTGATCGATATTCAAAATTTAAGCCTTTATTATTACCATTCTTTCATCAACATGTAAGTTACGCTGGTTGTGCCTTGCACAACTGAATGTGTGTACCTTTTCATAAATATTATCTCAGTTTGTAGTATCACTTATATCATTGAAAAAGAGTAACTCGTGAGCGCACAGAACAACGTAAATGAAACAGCTATTACCAATTAGCTTAAGTGTTATCTGGAAAAATGTGATTTGGTAGAAAAAATGTATAAAGCAAAATTGGCATCTAATATGTTTGGGAATAAACAAGATTAAAGTGAAATTAGGCACAATCTGCACTGTATACGTATTGTACATTAGATATAGTACAGCCTGGTGTCCCGGGTAAACTCTAATCGGCTCGTGAATTATGAAGTCTGTCTTTACCTTTATTTACTTTCGTGTTGGAGAATTCAGAAAATATGCACATGCAAAATAATAACAAAAGCAATCATGGTAGTTTAACAGTTTAGTAAGTGTTGGGATACAGAGAATGCATTTTTTTCTTCATATGCATAGAGGTCTTAGGACACAGAAAAAATTTCTTTTTCATGTCCCAAGATTTACAGCCAGTATGGTAGTCAACAAAATAATCTTAAAACTTCCAAGTGTAGACCTTGGCCCGCAAATAAGCCAACCTACCTTCTTCCAGGCCTTTAATTTTTCCTAAATTATTTGGCTTACATCCATACATACATGAATCCATCCATCCATCCATCCATACATTACAGAAAAAAATATGATAGCCCATAATGTAATTTTTGTATTTGTAATTGTTGCATATTTTTCTGCATTAAACAAGCAGTATAGTAACAAATAAACATGTGAACATTTATGGATGCATGGATATTTTGTACTAGGTAATTATGAACAACACTGATGTTCTGAGGCAAGCTGAATGAAACAAACTACTAACATCAATGTGCTGAACTGAAATAAAAAAATGAAGTAAAAGTACAACTTGAATGTAACGAATGAGAGATCCCTGCATGTGCATATATAATTTAAAACCAATAACTCTATAACAAAATTCTTTCATCAATGTCTTCTCATTTTCCTTTCCATTTTCTTCTGTTTTTTTTCATCTACTTCAGGAGCTTCAGCAAATATCCAGGGGGCCAAAATATTGACCCACAGCAAGTAAAATGCTCTTCCTGGGACCTATACAGGAAAATATGAAGAAATGATTGGTAGTTACTTGCATGTTAATCCCAACTATTTAAACCATCACATCACAAACATGTTCTTTATCAGACTAATCCTTAAAACACATCAAGGAGCCAAGTGATATGAAAACCAACAAGAAGTGGCCATAAATACATGCCAGTCCCAACTTCAAAAATATCAGCTCTCACTGACTTCAACACATATTTTTGTTAAATGGTAAATGGCTCTTGGATGATTACTGAAAATGACCTCTAAGTTTAAATGATCTCTGTCAATTCAATACAATCAGGAGATGAGTGTTTAAAGGTTAAAGAAAGAACTGGCAATCTCATATCCTTATTTTCAAATTTCTCTCTAACTGTAGGAGTGAACATCTTGGGAAGGAGAAACTATCTCATTGAAGAAACTGACTATTAAACATTATAAATGACTATTAACTCATTCGGCCCCAATCCCACCTGTAGGTGTGATGAGGCTGTACCCTATTTCCAAACTCTGCAGCATCAAGGTTATTTAAGATACACCAACGTGGGTGGTATTACAAAAAAGCAGACAGATAAAGCTCTAAAATGATACCAAATAATCTGGAAGTTCTAGCTGCACTACAAAATACAGAGGGAAAAACCTCATTATTTGGACCCATTTTTTTTCCGCCCAAAATTCGCTCGTGGTCGGAATGCGATTTTGTGTTAGGATTTTAGACCTTTTGGCCTCAGATCTTAGGCAGACTGGCCTGAACTGCACACAGACAGGTCAACCTTTGCTATAACTAGGATAAGGTGGGCATGTGGAATAAAGAGCGGTCTCCATATGAAAATGATGGGTCCATTAAGAAAAAAAAAAGAAGAACTCCAACTTTTACCCTTCTGCTCATGCGCAATCAAAATAACCAATGGAAAATGATGTTTCTAAAACAACTAGACATTAGTCTCAAGGAAAATCTGTTGAAAGCCGATGTATTGCGATGTATTTAGAAATAGCCCCCAAATGTCTTTCCTACGTGCATTTCAGGCAAAAATGACAAAAACCTCTGGGGCCGAATGAGGAATGAGTTAATGGGAGAATTTTGGTGACCACCAAAATCTGAATATTATTTATTTATTTCATTATTTGTGCATCAGTACTGCACAGAAGTTACAAAAATAGCCATTCTTTGACAATTTCTAAGAAATTTCCATAAACTTGATTAATCATAATGATAGAATGTGCCCTTAATATGAACTGGAGCCAACATTTTCTCCTTGAACAGGTAAATAAAAAGTCTGCTACTTGTGCAACAGGCACTCAAAGGGACAATGGTTGTGATTTTGCACCAGTCCCTTTTGTAAGCCTTTAAAGTGAACGGCCTCCTAACTAGAACAGTTCTTTCGACATTTGTTGTTGTTGTTGTTGTTCTGGGGTTTAACGCCATTTTCAGCACAAGATAGGCCATATATGGCGGCCACTATAACTGGTGGAGGAAGAACCCTGGAAAACCCAGGAAAGAACCACCGACCCACGAGAAGCTACTGGCAGGCTCTCCCACGTACCCATGCTAGCAGAGCCTTGGACTCGAACATACGCAGACAGAGGTGAGATGGCAGTGATCCGGAATGGTGAGCGCTTTAGACCACTCGGCCACTCAGGACCCCTCTTTCGACATTTTAAAGTTTCTGCTGCAAGGCTCTCCGGCAAGGAGCTAAGTGTGAAGGAGAACATGGTCCAAGCAAGGATTGAACACATGGGTCTGAGGCTGGCTGAGAAGCTGTAGGCCTGGCCAGGATTTCCAGTGTAGATCTATTGCTAGATCATCAAAACTGTTTATCCAGGATTTGTCCAAATGGATAGGTGCAATCATAATCATTTTATACTCCTGGCCAATAAAATTAGTAATTCTTGGAACAAACATCATTGTGGGTAAGCAAAGGGCCATAGACCATCCCAACTGAAAGAAAGCACATCCATGGACAAAGCCTCAGGATCTGGTACTGGGGGTTGTAAACAAATTCAATCATTAGAGGCTCCATTAGCCGGCAATTCTAATGAAAGACCAAGAGATGAGGGACCACTCTGTATGAAGAATCTATTCCCTCGATGAAAGAGAACTGATGAAGACAGTGAGTCAGCCAGGAATATGTCTAACCAGTCCTAGATATTGCATTATGTGCACCAATGACATAATGCCCAGACCAGAATGAAGAGTTGGAGTGATTAAGTACCTGTTTGAGGAGTGTGTCATTCACTGCCTAGTTCCACGACATGGTGAGCTCCATCGCATTCTGAAGATGGTTGCTCCAAAACTTAATGGCACTGATGATAGCTTTCATCTCCAAGAGATTGATGTGGTCACCGTTATCTCCCGAACCCCACTGGTTTTTGGTCTTTGACAGTGTCAAAGTCTGATAACAGATGGGTTGCTCAGTCACAGATGTTTGCATTTGTACACACAGTAACATCTGAGTGTGACTGTTCAAGAGGTATGCTATTGTGAGACAGCCTTGGTTGCGCCACTAGTCCAGAGATAATACTTTATCACCCATGTGAGTGAGAAATCTATCTGTTTTGCTAACCTTACTTTCCTATCTCAGTGTGGTTATCCCCAAAATGGTGTCCAAACACCAGGAACTACTTTTAAAAATAAAAACTTATTGTTCTCTTCTCTGCCTTACAGAGTTGTTATAAAATCCAACAACAAGAGATACAACAAACATAAATTCATTCATAGTGTACCATACAAAACATTCTGAGACACACACATGTTGAACCTCCAGACATGCAGACAATACACATCAATGGCTACACAAATCCAGACTCTCAAGAGTTACTGAAAAAGTCAGCAAAATCCAGAAATCTGTATTATAAAACTGTTTTCTTCTAACTTTCTCAAACATCCACAATCTGCCCCAGTTGAATCAAACATACTAGTGTGATTGCAAATGAAAACTCAGGCACTCACCAACCAGTGGTTCATTCAACAGTCCACATGTTATTCCACAAGATTTCCATGTAGCATATCACTGCACTAATGATAACAACACTTGCCATATATCCAGGACAGAAAATATAAATTTCCATGAAAGTCATGAATTTGAAATTTCATTCCTCACTCGCTACAAACTTCATAAGAACTATACTTAGTAGACCTAACCCAGTATCCTAACCAAAAAAAGCTTGGAGGAAAAATCGGAAGTTTGTGGATTCCAAGCAATCTCCACTGCCCACTTCTCAATGAGCCTCTAGATCTCTAGATCTCTTGCTAAAAAAGTGTCCTTTACTAAGTCCAAAGGTACTACCATCAGGAATGGAGAGGACAACAGGGAAGGAGGTTTGTAAAACAAGAACAGAAGCCCATCTGAGACAATTTAGATTGCCCACTTGCGATCCAATGCTGTAGAGTTGGGTGCCTACTGGATAGTTGTCAATGGCCAGTCTGGGACACGAGTCAACAGTGAGAGAGCGGAGGTGTGGGGTAAAGAAGCTTGTTTTCTATCACCTTGACATGATTGGCTCTGAAACTGATTAGCAGATTGTCTTCATGGATAGGATTGGGACTGCAGCTGGCTTTTGGGCTGAGCAGCAAATAATCCCATATCTCCTTCTCTCTGGTCATCACATCATTGAGGTTGAATCAGAGACGATGTATAAGGCATAGGTTGCTGCGCAGAGAGATGAAGGGGCAGTTCACTAACTGACTGCCTCTGCATGTGTATCTTGCCAAGGAACAGCAGGGGTGATCTAAACAGAGATTCACAGGATCAGGGCAGGATGTACATTGCTGGCCTTGTCTGCAAGCTTGAAAAATTTCCAGCGATGCCAAATCCAACAACAAAGACGTGGATACGATACTGCTAACAAGCTTCATAGTGGTGTGCATAATATCTTTATCCACTATATAGAAGCAGGTGGTCAGAATGACCTCAGAGCAGTTCTTCTCTAAAACAAGAAGATCTGTGAATGCGGCACTGGAACAGGTTTTATACCATTGAGATTGCAAAGAATGCTCTCATATAAAAAGAAGAAGGACTTTAGAATTACCCTGGTCTATTGTCTTGGCAGATAGACTCTCGTCAAAATTCCTGGATTTTTCTCAACTTCAGAGAAGACAAAGGGAAGGGATAACTTCCTCTTCATCAAAAATAAGAACTGAGGCCTTGACTCTTGTATGCCAGTGTATAAGAGGGGTTGGCAGACATTCTGATGATTAACTTTAGTGCATCAGATGATTCCATGATGGGCCAGTGTTTCCCAATGATTTTACCTACTTTGGGGCTGTCTGGATGGTAGATCAGGATAAATAGTATCCTATCAGCCTTTTCCTTCTCTCCATATTTGAACAGGTCATCGCGTTTATTTTTGTTTAGCCCTTTGGCTTGCATCCACAATCAGGTCTTTTGTCATTAATCCTCTCAAACAAACCTGTAGTAGCCTACCAGAGACCAAAAAGCCTCAAGGATATCCTAGTCAGGGCAAAGCTAATGCCAATCACTATTCATGACCACGCTAGTCAATCTGGCCCCTGTGGTGATAAAAGGTGCAAAACCTATCAACATATGATAGAGACCAGAACATTTTCTAGCACAGTGACTAGAGAAAAACTAAACATACATGGTCCAAACAAAACGTGCAAAACAGAGAATGTAATTTATCTCGTCACATGTAAGATCTGTAGCCTTCAGTATGTCAAAGAAATTGAAAAGCTACACAAAAGGATCAACCTTCATAGATCTGATTGGATGACAAAGAAGTTGCACAGAAGCCCAGTCACAGAACACTTCTTCTTAGTGATATAACACTTTCTGCAAATGCTCACAACCCCAAATGAAGTTACAAAACCGGGAAAGAAAAGGAATCTTACTGGATATGCTACCTTAGAATTCTGATTCTGAGGGTATGATTTCCCTATCCCACATTCATACATATGATGGATTATTTATAGAAATAGTGCTGGGAAAAACAATGGTATAGCTAGAGTGATACAGTCTTTTCACAAACACTTTATATCATTAGAAAAAGCATAAATTATTTCAAATTACTGTTTATAAGCTGCAAAATTTATTTTTTGAGGATGAAAACCACACAAGCATCCATGACACATGCCTAATAATGTCATATATAGCATCAATCTGACTTTCTTACATAAGCAAACCATTTTATAAGAATACAAAGAATGTGGACATTTTATCTTAAAAGAATCTTAAGTAAATGAAACAATAAAACTATAAGCATCGTAACTGGGTATATTCTAGGATGTGGGATTCACATCAGGCCTGTAACTGGGTACACCTCTCCCCTGATATCTCGTGCATAACAGGGTCTACAAACATAGACTGCACTATAAGCGAGAGCGCAATTTACCGAGGGACCTAAAAAAATTGACAATATTTGACTTCAAGAAAACCGTGGGGGGGAGGGGAGATAGGGATAGGGAACTGGGCTGTTTAATGACCAATTTGCTCATTTTACAATCACGTCAATAATAATTGTTAATAACACGCTTTTTCTAATGAAGTTGTTCATTGTTCTGTATAATTAGCATTTATTTTCAAAATGACCAACATGTCAAAGATCGTTCAAACTGGTTTCAACAACCTTCTTGTGTACGCTAAAACATCTGTGTAGTACATCGCTGCTTTTTGTTTTGTCGATTAGTTTGGTTACCGGAATGGTACTTAATAGTACAGTGCCAGTTGGGAGTCAAAGTAGCAAGTAGATTAACAGTTGATACAACACCAAACAAGATTCTTTTTTATTAAAAAACTAGCTACATGTATTTCGAGAGACAATCATCTGTCAAAAAATCAATTTTTCTATTGTTCATTTAGTACAATAGTGATGTCACCATTTCATTGGAAGTAACAGTTAAACTTTGTATCATCCATGCGGATATCTCTAAGTGCCAGTTAGGAATTCTCTGAAACTCACTTGCCCACAATGGTCCATATCTGTGAAACCAAGCTTTTCTTTTACGAAGTATTCGTTTTCCTTTGTTGCATTGCTATCTTTGAGCACAGTTATGAATTAGTCAGTTATTTTAAGGTAGTTTAATTATGTTACATACACAATAACATTTATAACAGGGTTCAATTGAAAACTGAAGAAAATTTACCCAACATACGACTGGGGTCGCTAGATTTTATTATGAGGGATTTGCATGCCTTTTAATTTTTCTTTTATTCCACTTCATTTTTTTTTATTCAAAAGACATAATTAACATAATAATGCAAAGGAGGCCAGCTTTTAAACAAACACTTCCACAAGTCAGTTATCAAAACATGGTCAGCACTTAATTAGGTTCTCAGAGAAACACTTGCAGATAGAGCTGTTACGGTAGAATGACACATTTTAGGTTTAAATATACATTGCATTTATGATGGTTACACTTAAGAGGAAATAAAAGATAGAATTAAAACACAAATTTCACCTAATGAAAATTATTTGATTGGTATTTAAATATTAATGTACTGCATATGTCAGGTGTAAGTGTCATTTTCATTGATTGAAATTTCCTTGAATACCTTGAATTACGGTGTACTAAGAATGTCGTTTGGAAAGAAAATGTAACCAATCATATGATTTCTTATTAAAAGTTGATAATTTAAAAAACTTTTATTAAAATTGCCAGGTCTTATCTACCATTATCAACCATAAAACGAATGATATATCAACGTTTGAGTTACCAATTTTGATGTCAATTTTCTTCAAGTTCAGGAAATAGGGATAAAGGCTTTTGGTATTTTATGGTTTTAAAAAATGAGATCCACATTTGTCCCAGTGTTATAAGTGGGTTCGCAAGTAATCAGGGCATGAGTTATCGAGAGAGTGGTGTATATTCTAGGATGCAGGATTCATGTTATGCCTGTAACTGTGTATATTCTAGGATTCAAGATTCATGTAAAGCCTGTTACTGGGTATATTCTAGGATGTGGAATTCACTTTAGGCCTGTAAATGGGCATATTCTAGGATGAGGAATTCACATTAGGCCTGTAAACGGGCATATTCTAGGATGCAGGATTCACTTTAGGCCTGTAACTGAGTATATTCTAGGATGTGGGATTCACATTAGGCCTGTAACTGGGTATATTCTATGATGTGGTATTCACATTAGGCCTGTAAATGGGTATATTCTAGGATGTGGTGTTCACATTAGGCCTGTAAATAGGTATATTCTAGGATGCAGGATTCACATTAGGCCTGTAACTGTGTATATTCTAGGATGTGTGATTCATGTCAGGCCTGTAACTGGGTGTATTCTAGGATGTGGAATTCATGTCAGGCCTGTAACTGGGTGTATTCTAGGATGTGGGATTCATGTCAGGCAGGTAACCGGGTATTTTCTAGGAATGGAGATTCACATTAATCAAAACTGCACCCAAAAATCAATCAAATGCATGTAAATCACACCTAATATTAGCAATTCCTACCTTTGTTTACTTTGTTTATCCCCATGCAATACCCCTATTTGTAAACATATCACGACCTCCTCATTTCAAGAGTTGAGGGGATATCTCTCCTAAATGTTCACTTCTAAAATAGATGTCACCTGAATAACATTTTGTGCCCTAACTTCTGATTATATTTTCTCTTTTTTTTCTGTCCACTTGCAACAATGGGTTGTCCAAGTACCAAGTAATGTGCCAATATATTTGAAAAACCTCTAATAAGAAGATATTAAAATCAAAACAAACACAAAAAACTATAACAATAAAAACTGAGCTAAAATAGACGAGAAATACAAACTCGTCTTCATACTGAAAGTTGTGAAAACAAACTGAGGATTATGATGAGAACATAGAAAGTCCACTTCTTTTCTTAAACACTAATTTGTTATGTATGAA
The DNA here is from genome assembly GCA_028554795.2 of Sinohyriopsis cumingii. Taxonomy (NCBI): domain Eukaryota; kingdom Metazoa; phylum Mollusca; class Bivalvia; order Unionida; family Unionidae; genus Sinohyriopsis; species Sinohyriopsis cumingii. The sequence continues at coordinate 131,125,642 of CM068838.1, forward strand.
TAAATTGAAGAAAAAAACCATGTCACTGATTTTATATCTAGTTAAGAATCCTTTAAGTACAGACCTAAAACTAAAATTAAAATTTCTTTACACATCCAACGTAATTGAATTGCTGTTATGGACCAGTTCATTAGGAGTTGAATTACCGTCATCTTGTCAGATTTTAGTCAGGAAATTTACTTTTCCAAACGAAATGCAAGTAATGGCAAAATGACACATATGATAGATGTGTGTAGTACTTGCATGCTTTGGTGATATATTTAACTGATATATACTTACTAGTAACCATAACAACCAGAAGTAGTTTGATATCAAACTAACTGACTGCACAATACATGTGACAAGTATAACATCTTTGGCATGCCTGTAATAGAAAATCAGAAGATAGTTGATACTTGCTCTAATCTAACAATAATTATATGATTCTTTATTGTTTTGACATAATTTATTTTTAAAACACTTGAAATTATTTCTAACTACAGCACATAGACATAAATTAAAAAAATAAGCCATATTTGCACTGATCCCAGTGTATCAGCCAGATCACATATCACACAAAAATATGATTTCTGAATACAAAACTCGACTGAAAATTCAAGCTTATAAAACAAAATTCCAATATATTTTATTTAAGAAAATATCTTTCTTGCCACAATGATATATGCCCATAGCCAACAGCCTCTATAATCATTAAGGAGTTATACTTCTAAAGATTCACCCTTAATATGCTCATGGAACAAAATCACCCCTGCGCAGTTTATAAGACTAACTATGACACAGGCCATTAAAATATTAAGTCAGCTGGCAATAAACAACCACCACTACAAAAATGAATTAAAGAACTGGCATTAGCAAAGGTAATTTGTGTTTACTATTCCTCTCAGCCCTACTGTAGGATAGCCTATTAATTAGGACAATCTGCATATTAAGAATGAGTGGAACATCCCAATTCATTTTGAAGCGGAACATCCCAATTCATTTTAAAGTGGAACATCCCAATTCATTTTGAAGTTTGACAAATCAGAGATGTGTGTTAAAGTTTTGCTGCCTTCATTGAAAATGTTCAAAGGTCAATGGCCATACTCAAACATTTTTTTTTTACATCAGATTTGCATTACATGATTAAAAGTAGCTATATTCAGACAAAAAGAATTTTTAAAAATTATCAAGTGTAAAGAAGAAATAATAATGTAATTACTCAAAATAGAAGTATACAATGCTGTTACTTTCCTTTATCTACGATTTCCCACCTACAGAGGATGCCAACTGGAACTGAAGGACATTTATCCCCACAAGATGAAGTACATGCTTCTTGTTGTAAAAAAATAAAACAATATAGATTATGGATAGGGAACATTTAGATGAAACTATTGAAAACTAATTTACTGTTCAGCCTTATATTGGTGCGTGCATGATGCACTAGATTGTGTCACTTTAAAAACTATTCCATTGTTTCAATTTGTTTTCAAAATTCCCATTAATACAAGTAAAAAGGAATCAATGCCGGCTTCCCTATTTTGGTTGACTTTGCAGAAAAAAAAGAAATCAGCACACTTAAAAGAATCAGAAGGAACCAAAGTTGGCTTCCTTATGTTGTCCAACTTAATCAAAAAAAATTGACACACTTAAAAGAATCCTAAGTCAGTTTCAGGGGTTGGCTTGCTTTGTAATAAAATAATCTTTGTATTTGACATTCTGTCAGTAAGTTTAAGCAATGAGTTTATCGCTCACTGCCAGCTGTGTTTATTCATCACCCGGGCTTCTATTTATTTGCCATATGTAGTCATAACTGATACAAACTGGCATTGATGACTGCAGGGAAAATAGTACATACAACAATAACTTGTTTTAATAATACTTTTGTAACCCATGCTAGTGAAAAGATTATCATTTACACTCACAGTGATTGTATTTTCAAATAATGATTTTTATTTGTGAGATACCATCATATAGTTTACCTGGATACAATGCAATCTTGGTCATTTTGCACCTTATAATGTACCGTATTTCATGTTATTTTTCATACCCTTTAATTTTTCGTACACCATCAAACCATAAAAATAATAATTAATTAATTCAATCATATTTTTTTGTACACAAAATTTAATATTTCTTCGATCATCCTATTATTTTTTGTACATAAAACAATCTTCTGTGAAGATTTACTTTTGCCAATATGATAAAAAAAAGTACAGCCCTTTAAATTTTACAGCCTAGAATAAGAGATAAAATCATTGTTTTAGTTGCATTTTTTATTTTTTATTTATCCATTATTTTTATTTCATTTTGTTAAAACTGAAGACAGGTTCCCATTTCAAACGGATTCAAAAATATACCAAAGTTTGATTTAGGTACATCAAATGACCAGGGTATTGTTTTGCTAAGCAAGTTATGAGTAATGACTAACTTTGGGCATGTTCAACTGGTTGAGATATTTTGAAGAAGGAGTGTGTCACCAAACATGAATCCAGGCGGGGTAAGTAATACATGTATGTTAATTTTGCTCATTGATCTTTTACTTTTGCCATCAATACCATGTTACGACTCCAGTGTCTTAATCTACGCAACAAGAAACAGCAAAACAAACAAGTTTTGCATAACTGAAAATAATTTATTTCTCAAAATACAGAAGTGAAAGAATTAAATTAACTTACAGCATGGTGAATGAATTCTTGTTTCCTAAAAGTCCTTTCAATTCCAATAATTCCAAGAAATCCAAAAAATGCCCCTTCTGTGCTGAAGTTTTAAATGTGCAGAAAGATTTCCAAAGTATTCACCAATTATAAGTGTGTAGAAAGCCCATTGCTCAGCTTACTCAGAAAGGGCAACTGTTTTGTTAACTGAGAATCTATTCACATTCATTTTATTGACCTTCTTCGTCTTTTATATCGGCAAGAAAATATAATGATTGATGTATTTGTTCTGTTGTTGTCATTACAATATATACTGCTTTCATCAACAGCTGGACAGCGTCATTAATGAGCATTCTTGATTACGTCAGTCGGTGTAACAAAGCAAAGTGCGCATTTGAAAACGACTTCAGAAGCCATTTTAGTTTATTTATCCAGTAAAAATAATAATATCTCAATACAGGAAGACGCAAAGACCACAGACCATTTGGCAATTAATCTTATTGGCTCAATATAGTAATGCAGTAAAAAACTATAAAAACCCAGTTACTTTTAATCATAAATGCAAAAGTCACTAACTCCGTGAGTTCGAGTTATATATACCGGTAGTTAATATCTTCAAAGATCTTGGTCTGTTCATGCTTGGGCATGTCTTCATTATTAAGTTTCTTCAAACCCCTGCCAAAAGGAGAGACTTTTATCCCACCACCACCTAAATGCACTCAACCACCAAACAAAAGACAGAAAATTGGACCTGGATGGCCCAGAAAAGACAAAGGTGAAACCCATCACTTGTCTGTTACTTCAGTTACCAAGATCGCCAATGTAAAAGATGATGTTGAACTGCAGAAATCAAATACTAATGCAGCAGATAATGCCATCATACCCAAAGATACTGTTGAAAAGGCGCCCATTGTTGCTGACAAATTTCCTGAGCCTGCAGTAGACAAGCTGGACTACAGCAAAGATATGAAGGATATAAGCCAGTTTCCTGGTACTGCAAAGTCACCAGTAAGAATTCAATTATGAATGTTTCATTGCATCATGTTTTTGTATTTGTTTTGTGCATTCGTCCAACGTTGGATCACAAATTATCTCCTTGAAAATAACATGCTATGTTTATAATACAAAAATATTTTTATATACACACTGCTTTGTTGTTCTCTCTCTCTCTCTCTCTCTCTCCCTTAAAATCATTTGCCCTTTTTTCAACTGGTTTCAGAAGAAGTATCAGTAAATTAATATTTTTCTTGAGCTAATAGACTTGTCGTACATATTTTCAATACCCCATGGGTAGCCTCATTTCCCTATGTAGAGCCTCCTTAATTTGATCTGTAGAGGTGAATCTGGTCTTTAATCCAGTATTTACTGGAAAAGACCAAGCTAAAGGTCAAGCGTATTTAATTAGCATGTATATTACCTCTGCATGGCCATGTGGCACAGTGATAATGGTACTCATAATTACAACCAAAACGATTTATTTATTCAGGTTTTAATTGCCAATGGAATATAATAGTGCCCTTGTAGTGTTTACATAAAGAATAACACAACTGACAGGTAACTGAACAATAAAGATTATTTTCCTATTTCTCTCTCTCTCTCTCTCTCTCTCTCTCTCTCTCTCTCTCTCTCTCATAATAACAAGATTTTTTCTTGAGTTGAGCAGAATGAGACCGATTTTGTACATTAGTTTTGTACCTTAAGTTGTCGAGTGTTGTGTGTTCCACAGGCCTTGTCAGGTATGATCCCTTTATTTTTTGTACATGGTAATTACCACAAAATGATAATTATTTATTTTACATATAATTTTTCGTACATTGAAATTAATAATTACTTTTTTGTGTACGAAAAATAACATGAAATACGGTATATTGAGTGAATGGCAGGTGCTTTTTCAATCAATCAGAAGATATTCTTGTCTCTTTTGAAATTTTGTTATCTGACATAAGCGATACACACTAAGCCAGCCAGCATCCACTACATATACCAAGTTCGTGGATACATTTTTTCTTTAATAAATTTTGCATGATGAAAAAAGAAGGAAGAAATGATAACAATGCAAGATTAGTTTCTTTCATTTAAAGTGTTTTCTTTATCTATTTTATTGTACCATGCAGTGGGGGGGGGGCACAAATTATACATGAAATTATTTCATTTGGAATAATGGAGCATTAATGATTGATGATTTTGACTAGTAATGATAAGCTTTCAGTTTATGTGTGCAGGCACTAAGACATCAACTTACAAAATAAAAATAAAAACAAACAATAAAATTAACTGGTAAGAGCTTCATATTGCAGCACCTAAACACTGACAAAATACTAAGCTTTATTCTCTCTCTCTCTCTCTTTCTCTCATGTGCAATCAAGTGTATATTATATACAGCAGAGTTACAACCTGAAGCGTAAAATTAAATACATGTTATAATATCCCATGTACAGTGTTGCTACTCTTTGAAAAATGCATACATATTCTGTAGAATATTACATCTTAAGTATGATTGTTTTATAAATCAATACTGATAACTTGACCAGAAGACTTAAATTGAGAATGTTGTTGTACAGATGCATATATTTCGTTATGCATTAAACAGTAAATGTATATAAATATTTTAATTAGAATGAGCAAGATATGTCAAATTGTGCATGTAATTTGGATTTTTAAGCAGCTTTGAAAATATTCAGTCGTATCGCTACGATGTATGCAGTGTGGCAGTTTATAGTGATGTCTAGCACTGGGGCATCATGCCGCAGACATGTAGCATGCTGTCCCACCCAGTCACGTTATCCTGACACCAGGCTGACCAGTCCTAACACTAACCTTTTAATGCTGAGCACCAATTGAGGCAGCTGTTAATACCATTTTTATAAGTTATTGGTATGACTCGACCAGGGATCGAACCCACGACCTCTCACATCGGAGGCGGGCGCTCTAACCACTAGGCCACCAGAGTGGTCGTCAAATTGTTTTCTCTTATTTATATGTACCTTACGAAGCATGTTTACTTTCTTTTAAAGAACATCAAGATAGTTTAGTTTGTTTAAATTTGTTCAATTTTTCCTAAAACCTATTATATTTTACAACTTATAAAAACTGTACAAAACATTTTGCCCTACTAAAATATATATATATATTAATAAGTATCTACTGCTTGTTTGAAGAAAAAGAACTTGTAAAAATTATTAAGTTGGGCCAAATCGTCTTTCGAATTGGGCCAAATTGTATTTGGGCCGAATTGACTATAATCTGGAACAAATGGTACAACTTTCCCATCCCTCACCCTATTCAATTCCACAGCTTCAATCCCTTCTCTTCAGGTAAACAGGGTCTTTTGGAAAAAGAAGAACCCTTTTGTCCCATCATCACTCCTTTGGTTACATTGATATGCATCACAGTGCACCATATTTGCTATACAAAAGCACGATCGTAAGATATATCACATAGACATTTACGTGGGGAAATTAAACACTTGAATGGCTAGGTTGAATAGAAGGGATAAATGTACGTCATATCCATTCTTGGAATGTGGAAACTACTGATTGTTTATGGAGATTGTTGAATAATTAAACATTTTTATGGTGTGCATATATAATAACAACTGATTTTTTTGTAATGACTATAATAATATCACATGTTTGTACAATATTTGTGGCCAGTGACCTTTAAGCCCTCTTTGTAAATATTACTGGCTAGTTTGTGATCTGTAGCAATGTTTCTCAGATTTAACTTTTTAAAATGCAAAACACAATTATTTTGCTAGCAAAAGTCAAGCAGTGTATAAGGGTGATTCATTTTTTAAGATGAATTTTGAAATGCAGCTCTGATTCAAGGTGAGCTGAATCTTCTATGAAGTAAGCAAAGCCCAGCAAATGCAAATGTCTTAACTCCAGGTTTACAGAGCCTAACAGGAAGGGAAGCATTATATACTTTTCACATACTTCAAATACAATACCAACATTAGTCATTCCAGAGTAATGTACACAATTTCCATTAACACGAAATATGTGCAACAGGATGCTGGTATGTGTGTATCATCACAAAATGGTTTTTTATTTTTTTTCAGTGACAAATCCATCATTTTAGTGCCCATGCATATGTATTTTTTAACCAAACCAAGAAATATGATATCCATGAAAATAAATTCATTCACAGTAGAACTTATCCAAAAATACCCTTCACTTTCTTAAATAATTAGTTTTATTAGTGCAAAAAATGATTTTTTTTCATTGCACTGAATATGCAGGCCGAAATTGTATTGATCTATATCGGATTTATGTTGTATATCATTAAACTCCTTTAGTTAAAACTTCATACTAAAAGAACGAAATGGTTCAAAAAGGAATCCTGAAGCCCTGTTAGTGAATCCTGTAGTTTGTCTGCCATGACCACTGTAGTATATATTGTATATATCATGACTTTTCAAACGTTTAAAAATTGAAACATGTAATTGTTACTGTTAACCCTATTGTAGCAAAGAAGAAAGTAAAATTATATTGCATTCCTGCAAATAAAGGCAAGACAAAAGCTAACAATGACTCACTCTGCCATCCCAGCCTCCATGTTGAGATCAATACCTCCAGATGCCATGCTGGACATGAATTTATAGCTGCCAAAATTAACTCCAACTGCCCACAGGAACAGGGTCTGCAAGACAAAAGATTAAATCTTCACATGTTCTGGAAAATTCAACCAAAAGTCTGAGGTTTGCTTCAGACTTTGTACTTGTCTACACAGTTATGAGGCTGATATCTTCCAATCCAAGAATGATGTTCAAAGAAGGATTATTTTTCTCACATTCTTAGTTAATAGTGTAGGTTATGAATAAAACAGTTTCAGTTACTACAGATCACAGATAAAATGGACAAAAGTATCAATTAAAATACTTCAACAATAAGATCATATAAAATTTGGCTTACATCAAGTAATTTAATATAAAAGTGAAAATTCATAACACAATTTAAATTTTATGTAAGTAATGTTGTCATACAAACAAGAATGGCAAAGTACCAATCAAAGCGCTACTTCTGATGTCCTGTAATTTAAACAGTCATGCAATGAAAGACTGCATTGTTCTTATATTCTGCACTGGCAGGTCCTTTTTCTGAACTGCATCCTAAATGCAAATCCAAAAAGATGATGGCTTTCGCTTCAACATCTTACAGGTTTGTGATATTTCTCATGTTGAATATACGAATCCAGAAGAGTGATCCCTAGCCAACTAGAACCAGATACCAAACAGTACCACACACCAAACAATACCAGATACCAAACAGTGCCACATACCAATCAGTGCCAGATATAAAAAAGTTAGTCTTATAACTGATGTTACAATAAGAATTCTATCAGTCATGCCTTAACACCTGAGAACAGATGTCAACTTGTTTTATGTTGTATCCAGTTTGGGGCTGAAATTTTATTCTCTTACAATTATTGAATTCAAGTGATTGTTTATCCTGGAAATATGAAAGTGCTCTAAATTAATTCTTGGACAAGGACATTTACCAGAATTTATATGAAATTCAAAAACTGGAATATTTTCTGTGATTCAACAAGAGACTGTTGACACATCAGTACAACGATGACTACTGCATATGTCATCACATTCCATCTTGGATTTTCATCTGGATTTGAACTATGATTCACTTAGAACTTTTCATTGATAGAATTGTGTTTTAATTCTTGGATTCCAATTTGGATTTAATTTGTAATACCTAAAGTTATTTCTTCTTTTTTTTAATAACTTTGTATAGTCTAAAGAAATAAATTAGTTGTTAAATTTTACAAAGCTTGTTGTCTTCATTCTTTTCTGTTACTTATTTTAAGAATAGACTCATAACAATATATTACTAATACTAATTTTAATAGCCCAACTTCATTGAGGCTACAACATCATAGCTAATATATTTCATACCATAACTACTGTACACTGTATGAAAAATGGACATTTGTACTACTAACCTGGATCTATATGTCAAAATACTTAATATTTGGCACCATTTTCTTTAAACTACAGACTGGTCCACAAACTAACTTGATTATCAATATGATGAATCTGCTAGGCAGTGTTTCATTTTAAAGAAACCCATCTGTTTTCTCAGCAATGGGTCATATACAGTTACTGTTAACAGAAAATTGGGAAAATACATGATGGACAAATTGGCTCTTATTCTATTTTCACATCGCTCCGGTGACCTAGTGGTTAGAGCACCCACCTTGGATGCGGGAGGTCATGGGTTCGATCCCCAGCCAAGGCATATCAAAGACTTACAAAAATGGTACAAACAGCTGCCTCACTTGGCACTCAGCATTACGAGGTTAGTGTTAGGACTGGTCGGCCTGGTGTCAGGATAATGTGACTGGGTGGGACAGCATGCTACATGTCTGCGACATGATACCCCAGTGCTAGACCACTCTGCCACTCTGGGCCCATTTTAATTTGTAATGTACTGTGAAAGTGTAATCCATATACGGTGAGCATAAGATGTCATTTGGTGAAAAATGACTAACGATTCTGCCAAAAGCATAATAGTTGGTTTGTCTGTATTTCTAATACTATGTGAATTTATATTTATTGGATATCAGAGATGCATGTTAGTTTGTGGGGCACTTTAACAGCATTTCAGCTCATATTATTTTGTTGCAAATAAATATATCCAAAAAAAGAACAGCATTTCCTTCCTTACTCAAAAATGCCATTTTTGTGGTAAGATAAATTCCTGCTATGCAATATAGTGCTTCAAAATGATAGTTTCCAAGATCTTTCATCACTCAGTTTACATAATAATTAAATTTTGTTTATTACAAAATAAAAACAAATTCCTTGGGAAAATCATTCCCTCCATAATTGTATCCCCACCTCATACATGCATTTTCTCAATCATCTTGGTCATATAACCAAATGTCAGATGAAGAAAACTGAATTAGCAATTTCTTTAGTTACTTGCAAATTTCAAATAAAGCACCTGAAAAAACTACAATTCGTATCAATCTTATATTGCATAGATTCCTTAAAAAATAAAAATAATTCACTGAATAGTCTTTTAATGAGTTGAAAGCACTCAGGCTAGTTAGATACTAGTTTCGCACTGTTTGTTGTCAGTTTACTGCATTTATATTAATCAAATCCCTGACACACATGATCCCTTGCTGGATCCAATGCACTTGAAAGGATTGTTATTTTCCATATGATTTGTATTCTTTACATGTATATATATATATATATACATATATATACATACAGTGTGACCCCGCTGTAACACAGTAGTTGGGAGCCATAAAACCCAACCGCGTTATATACCAAACCGTGTTATATGCAACCATGTCAGTTAGCTGAAGAAAATGTACCCCCAACAACAACAACAACAACAAGAAATTGCATCGGGTGGGGGTAATAAATGCGGACAGTAAAATACGTGCTTCATCAGCACAGTTATCATCTTAAATTGATGCATTTTTTTTCTTCTTCTCACTTTTAAAAAGAAAATACTTTTTTGTGTACGAAAAAAATGCATGTAAAATTTCAGGAGCCAAGCCACCATCATCTCATTATTCATACGTGATCTCTTCCCCAAAATGATAAGCAAACAATTTACGTTTTTCTCATACTTTTTAAGACTTTTTTTGTGCACAAGAAAAATACATGTATATGATATTTCGGGAGCCACGCCACAACCGCGTTATATCCGAATTCGCGTTATAACGGAGCGCGCTATAGCGGGGTCACACTATATATATATATATATATATATATATATATATATATATATATATATATATATATATATATATATATATAGTCTGCTATGCCTACAAATAATAACCTGCTATGCATACATATAATAACCTATTGTGCATAAATATATTGGTGTCAGAACTAAATAATTTCATTTGGTAACTCATACTGTGAGCCTGTCTTATCACTGATCTGAGGGCAACAAAAGATATCTGAATATGAACCTACTTGCTTGGTAAAGTTCAGGATATTTGTGACTCTGCCCATCAATGAATATGAGGGTGCTTCAAACTGAATACACAGAAACAGCCAGGTAATTAAATGACATTATAGATATGCTACAGACAGGGCTTTAACTTAAACATTTGACTGATACAAAGACAAATGCTTCCATTAATACCAAGACCTTTCTCCAATTTTTTTTCAAAAAGGTATACAATTCTGAAGTAGGTAATTGTATCAAATAATATGATGGCACTGTGACATTATATAAATAATTAATAATAATGTCAAAACTTAATGTTTTTTGTCTTATCCTTTTCCAATCAAACTAGTCCATGTCTGGTTGAATAAGCATTTGAAATTTACAAAGGAAGGAAAACAAATGAAAACACTAGTGACATTGAATATGCATGTAATATACTTACTATACACAATGCTGTAATATTCTTATTATGCATAATGTCGTAATATACTTACTCAGGGTTCATACTGAACTATGAATGATAAATTCAAAGACTTTTCCCAAACTTTCAAAGACCACAAACAGAGATTTCCAAGACCTATTTTTGCTAACATTGTGTATACAGGTTATATGAGAAAACAACGAATGCTAAATACTACAATACTGTTTACTGATTAAAGTCAAACTATAATTAATTTCCTAAAATAGCATTATAATGATCTGGAAAATAGGTTAACATTTGTTATTTTTTCAGAAATATGTAACATACGTGTCAGATTTAATACAAAATAAATTGTTCTCTTAACAGACATCAGCACTGCTTTAAATGCATTATTATATTTGCTTTTTTTTCTGGTGCGACTTGTTCTGCAGATTTTTTATTTTGTTGGTGCTTATATCCAAGAAACAAAACAAAATTAATTATCATTGCAAGAATTTTAATGAATCTAAATGAAAACTAATAACTTTATGATGTATGAAAGTAATTTTTAATTCGGTTTTACATACTAGTAAGAAACGCTATTTAGACACAAATTACCATTTAAAAAATGGCTTCTGAAAAAGTGAAATAAAATATTGGGGTACAAACAAACGGGGATGTATAGTCAGACTATAGATACACAAATCAATTTCGGCAATGTGATTTTTTTTAAAAAATTTTTTTATACCACTAGGGAAAAAGGTCGACGGTTGGCAATGAGAAACGGGGACATTCCGTCAACTGGAAACACATTTTTTCATTCTTTTTTTTTATTTGCCTAATCAAATGACTTGACATCCTACAGTTAAAGCTTCACAGCACACGTTAACGCCATTTTTTTCACTCGCAATTCAAGAACAACAACTCTTGCTTAACTCTACTATAGTGTATGCATGCGCACTTTGAAACTGTTTATCCGTGAATTGAATTTATTACAATGGATGTTTCTATATTAAACCAAGGAACATTATTATGTAGAAAAAAATTTTTGAAAATGATTTTTGTCCCTCAAACATGTTAAATAAACCGACGGTATAAGTAAATTTAAATGGGCCCTCTTTTGCCGTATCTCCCAAATCATCAAACTAAACAATATCTTATTTTATACCCAAAAAGTAATGAGTTACCATTATTTTTCCCAAAACTACCAATAGCTTATACTTCTGCATCTTTGTTCCACTAAATGAACAGTATGTAGTTACTAATTTGCAATTACCTTTGGCATGACTTGTAAGGGCTCCTTCTCCCATTGAAAACAAGTTGATCGTCTTTTTACACAATGTACAAAATGCCTTTCGTTTACATAATTTATCCTTTTGCAGCCATTCCTTGTATTTCTCTTGTTCAAGCCAGATATCGTTGAAAGAGCAAAGACCTGGCATTTTTAAACACTGAAGATGTAAATCGACTGAACAAATTTTGAATGCTCGAGCGTAATACTTTTGCGCACTTTCTACATAGAGTGAATTAGTGTAATGAACATTTTGACTGGCCAAAGCTGATGGACTCGTCCAATCAAATTGAATGATTCGTCAAAAGAAAGAAGCCAGGAAAACCAGCTACATCCGAAGCTAACGACCTTAGGCAATTTTATTTCTGACTTCCTTTGATGAAGTGTGTAGCCGTCTTGCTTTGATGAAGAGTGCATGTGTTATTGAAGTCGCCGCCGAGGCCAACTTTGGATGGCCAAACAAAGCCTCTTTTGTTATTGCAGCGGCAATGAAACTGAACGGGTCATCAAAAGAACATAACCACGATAACTAGATTACATCCGAATCTAACAACCTCGGATAATTTTATTTGTGATTCTGGAAAGAAATTACAAATTTTTAGGTTTATTTCAATTTTCAAAGACTTTTAAAGACCTCAGGGTAATATGCTCGATTTTCCCAAACTTTCAAGACCTTGAAAATGCTACCTCATTTTTCCCAAACTCTCAAAGACCTTCAAAGACCGTACGAACCCTGTTACTATACACAATGCTATAATATACTTATAATGTACAAAGCTGTAATATACTTATTAAATACAGTGTTGTAATATACTTACTCTATACAATGCTGTAATATACTTGCTATATACAATGTTGTAATATACTTGCTATATACAATGCTGTAATATACATACTATACACAATGCTGTAATATACTTATAATGTACAATGCTGCAATATACTTATTATATACAATGCTGTAATATACTTGCTATATACAAAGCTGTAATATACTTACTATACACATTGCTGTAATATAATGTATAATGTACAATGCTGCAATATACTTATTATATACAATGCTGTAATATACTTACTATATACAATGCTGTAAAGCTGTCATAGAAGAAGATATACCGCAGTAAAAGATATGCAGCCTGTAATTAGAAATAAAATTATAAGAAAAGAAATAGTCATGGTACACCATCAAAATTGTATTCATTACTTTCCACTCAAATTGTAAATGAAACTAACTTTTCAAGTGAAATATGTTTCTAGTGAAATGTTTCTTTGTTGCCTGATCACAATAACTTAGAAGTACTACCACTACTTCAAAAATCTATCCCTCCCAGCTAAAATATTTAGCTACATGGGCTAAATGTTGCCTGACCAAATAAATGGCAGACAGGGTGATCTCCCCTTGAAATTGGGACTGGTGCCAGCTCTTGGGTATACCTCTTTTACTACTTGAGCAGAATGCACACTCTCATAACTAGGATGTCAGAACTGGGACTGGGAAGGCCTAGCTATATTATGAGTGGGGGAGTAACACCAACAAACAAAAAAATTCCCTAGAAAAATTGGTTTCTTCAAATACATTACCCAATCTTAATACCTTAGGAAAATAGGTATGAGCAGAGGAAGTTACAACTACTTGCCCTGGACAGACCATCTCTAGTTCTTTAAGGTATGTAAGACAGGTTTTAGATTGAGAACCTAGCAAGAGTATATACTCTGTATGCCCAGACTGATTTTTTTGAAAAGGAAAAATTTTGCCTCCCACAATTCTAGTGAAATTAGCCAAGCTGTGTCCTTAAGAAGCTGCCTAATGACCTTGGAACATAGCCTGCTGTGCTGTAATGATCAGTCCAACTGAGCCTTCTAGGATAAAATATCAATTAGGTAAAAGCTTGAGAAAATTGACCCCAACAGCCATCCTATGGCATGCAAGTTTAGATAGAATACAATACTTGCTGTAACTGCCCTGACTCCATCAGCTGTAAAGAATAAATAGTTTGTAAGATTTGGAGTTAATTCTCTGTATACAGAATGGATAACACATCTTATCCAAGACTAAAGAGCAAACACTGAGATAACATCTTTTCAAGCTCTCAAAGGTAAGAACAGACAGGATCTCCCTCACTGTCTCACTCTGAACTACTTTAGGCCCTTGCCAGGTCCTGTAAACCTCAAGTTGAAGGGTTGAAGCTAGAAAGAGGTTTCACCAAAAAAGACAAATTGCCAATGAGCAGGACCCTGTTCATGGAAATGAAAGCAGTGACCATCATGATTAACACTGAACAATTCCATAAAACTATAAATGTAGCATGTCAACCAACAAGGCATGTCTTTAACTGATTCTGTTTGGTGTAGCTAATACAACCAGGAATCAATGAAGCTCTTGATAGCAGTTCAAATGCTATTTTATTCAGCAAGGTGAGCAATCAAGATAGATTTTACTCTGGTTTCAGGGCCAGTACCTTCGGGCAAGTGAAATCAAAATTTAACAGAAGACTGGAACGATCTTTGCTTTGTCTCTTTAATCTCTCTTCTATGATGATGCAGTATGTTTGAGTATGTGGAATGGTAACCTTTTATCAAGACTGGAGCTAACTGGTTCTCATCAACGAGCTTTGAGAACTGCTTGTGCTTGGAGACTTGTTTAACATGATCCATATGTGCATGATCAATAGCTCTGAATTCATGTTAAACACCTGTTGTCATGGGTACATGAGGAAATATCTCTATTTTCCTTGTGATTTTCACTGATAGTTATCAAGTTCTTTATCCATGATTTTCCCATGATTATGGGACACTCCAGTTCTCTTGTTTTTTGCAGCACCTTTTGAATCAGAGGTATTGAGTGTAAAAGTCTAAATCCAGGACATCAAAAGAGCATCCACTGCCCGGGCTTTTGGATCCAGGAATGGTAAGACAAAGGTTGGCAGTTTTATATTCAGCCTCTGTTGCAAACAGATCCACCAGTGGTCAATCCCTGCATGTACATATGCACCTGAAAACTGAATTATGAAGAGACCATTCATTTTGTATTAGTTGGCCTTTTGTATTAGTTGTCTATATCGGGACAGAGTTTGATATATACATTTACTCTGCCTGAAATATGGCAAATTAGTAAGTGGATCTGTCACAAATGACACCAACTTAGAAAATCCCAAATACAAATGCATAGGGCTGGGGATTTGGTTCCCTCTTGCCTTTTGATATAATTCACTACAGTGGAGTTGTCAGATACATTGCATGTCATTTCCAGGTAGCTTTTGCCACCGATGGGATGCTTTTCTAATGGCTTTCATCTCTTGGATATAAATATGCAACTGACTCTGTTCAAGCCACTGTCAAATGGCCACCTGGAGTGATGAAAGGAGATGTACACTCTCACCCTGTTGTGCTCATGTCCATATAAACATAATACAAATTAACTAAGGAAAATGAGGTCCACTGCTAGATTGAGTAACCTCCAGCAGGTGAAGGAATTCTCTGACTGAGAGACTATTTCGTGCCAGAAATGAAACCATATTTTAAAAAGATTTTCAATGGACATACCTAAGGGATATATACTCTTTTCAGATGTCTTTTGAATGCCATACCCAAGTGTGTAAAATGTCGAGTTGGGATATCTCATTTTTCCTTCTTCAAAAGGAATCCAAGACTAAGAAGGAGTGTAACATGGGATTTCAGGTCTTGATTTAAAATGCAACTCAACTGTATTTTTAAAGAATGTAACTGAATGTGACGAACATTAAGATGGTCCTGAAGTAAGTCATTACTCTGTCAATAATACGCCTAAAGATCCATGGAATGAAAATGATTGCCTGTCTCACAAATAAATAACAGGAACTTCATGGAAGATTTGAGAACTGGGACAAAGATTGCTGATCTACACTGACAGCAGAGGCTCTTTTCTGAGTGTTATTTGCCCCCCTTGTGGCTAACATTTTGAACCATGGTGCATGGATGAAATGAAACACTTACATCTATGACTGGTCAAAGAGCGTCATTGGTCTTTGGGACCAGGAAGATCATTAAGTCTTGAGTTAAACCTCAGCAATTTTATGTTGCAAACAATCTCAACTACCCTTACGGGGAAGAAGATTCCTTGCTGCAAGAACTATGCACTAAATAAATCTTGGGGGACAACATTATCTAAAAGGACCCTGGATGGTGGGGGGGGACACCGAACATGATACTAAGGCACTTTGAAACCACTTGCCAGGACCATTGATCATTGTGGATCCTATCTGACAATGTAAAATAAAAGTTTTCACCTGGCTACACAACTAATAAGGGCGGCATAATAATGTCAATATTTGTTGTTGTAAGGTGGCTATTGTGGAGAGAAACTGAGGCACCTTCTCTCCATTTTGTCCACAATAGTCTGTGAGAACTGTGGCCCTCTGCATGTATTGTATGAATAGGACTGCTTTCCTGTCTGCTGTGTCCTATTACTGTCTGCTGTGTCCTTTTACTGTCTGCTGTGTCCTATTGCTGTCTGCTGTGTCCTATTACTGTCTGCTGTGAACTATTACTGTCTGCTGGGTCCTATTACTGTCTGCTGTGTCCTGTTACATAGTTCTGTTTGGTATCAGCACTCTTTGAGAGACAAACTTCCTATGTATGAATGGTGGGAGTCATGGTGCAAGTTATAAACTGTTTTCTACTTGCTGTGCATCATTAAATGACTTCCAGTCCATCTGTAATGAGAAGGGTTTCAACATTATCAGGGCCTGTAATGTTTCTGTCCACTGCTGGAGTATGTAGCTGAGGTGTCTATTTTTCTAGAATCTCCTACAAAAATCTGATGGATGTCGCTGCAGAAAGAAAAGTCTACTGACATTAGGGCCCTGCAAATGTTTATATAAGTAACCAAATAATAGATCAGTTACTCAACCAGTCATATAAGTTTGAATGCTGGTTTGTCTTTCTCAATTAGCTTACTTACCTGTATCAGACTTTAGTGGAAATTATATAGCAAAACACATGCAGCAGCATCAACTTAAATAGCTGCTACAATAGTAGCTTTTTTATAGCACAGACATCACCAGCACGACACTATAAGGTTATTAATTATATGACTTCCCAGAGTCGAGAAACCACACTAGCAACCCATGCATTAAAGTACATCTTTGAGGGCTGGATTTGTTAGGTAGTGGTAGAAATCCTAAGGTATTATTAAAGTGTTATGACTCAGTGGTCTTAACCTACGTAACAGAAAAGGGCAAAATCCATAAAAACTGAAAAAGAATTTATTTCACTAAAAGAAAGTGAACAAATGTGAAAAAACTTACACTATGGTGAATGAAATCCCAAAAGTCCTAAAAAGTTATATCACATGTCTTAAAGTATCGACTATCCTTAATTAGTTCCAGGTGTTCCAAATGAAGTCTAATCTATTGTGCTGATGTGCTAATACCCTTGATGTATCATAAAGATATATTCCAAAATGTCTTTAAATGAATTCACAGTAATTCCAAAACAGCTACTAAATTCTAAGGTCTGAGCATTTTGTAATTCCAATGAATAATTAAAATAAATATATTAAATCCTCTCAACTTAAATGAACATGACTATTTGTCTCTTCTATATCTGATGTTTATGCAAAGAATAAGTAATTCTCAGGTTAGCATCCATTATATGAAAAACTAAGACAGCTTCAGACCCAGAATGAGATTTAGATAATCATTTATATAATATTCTACTTGCAAACAAGGTCAGGTCCTTTATCCGAGAGGGTATCCCATTGAATTTGTCATTGAGATTACAACTTCCAAGGTCAAAAAGCCACAATAACATGCTTACCAAACGAAATGACTTTATCCTAAAGTACAAACCCATTATCTTGAAGCTATGTAATGTGTTCACTAAAATGACCTCATCTTATAGTACAAACCCACAACTATAAAGAAAATTAGTATTTAATGTTATTTACTAAATTACCCATAGAATCTATAAATATGAAAATGAACATGTATAATATAGATAAATATAATGATCAGGTAACACGTTTGAAGAAGAAATTCACCACAAGTTTTAAAAAAATTTACATTTGTTATGAGCTGCTGTTCAATACCATATCCTGCCCAGGTTTATAAATAATGTTTTATTTTAGCAAGATGTTCGTTATGGGTTTCTATATTAATATTAAGGTAGCATATGAGATCCATGGTGGATATTCCTCACAATGACACATTCATAAAGGTGAAGTTCATTATACAGAGGAGCTACCTTATTTCCTTCACACACACCATGTATAATTATTCTGAACTAGCTATGTAGATTAATAGGCAGATGATTCTGGTGAATATCACTGGCCTGGGTCTGTATAATTCAAGCTTTATGCTTGGATTATGTATAACTCATGCTCATCTTGTTTGGTGCTTTACAGCACAGCAACACTAGTAGGTTATTTAGTGCAGAGGCAAGTGGAGTTAAGTGCCTTACCAAAAGGACACACCATAGCAGCTGGCCCAGGATGGTCCGACTGTACAAGTCAAACCCACACTCTATCAGTCACGAGTCCAGCATGCAAACCATTGATCCATCACGGCTATCTATAACCCATGCTGGTGATATGCACCCATATCACAAGCCTGTAAATCTTTATCAGCAACATATCATACTGCAACAGACACTGTTCAGTACAACCTTTCTTAATATTAAGCAAACATCAAATGAATTGTTCCATTTTGATTGCGTAAAAGAGTAGTGAGGTGGGTCGATGAAGAGAATTTAAATATGCAGATAAATCAAAGAAACATAATATTCAGATTCTAACTAGTTGTTGTTCAATAATACACTCATGTAATTTTGTGAGATTTCCATCATTAACAAATGGGTCTGGTAAAATACTTTATTTAATTTCATTACCAACTGAATGTACTTCAGTAAAACTTTATACAAACAAACTTACAAAGACATTTCTCACAATCTCAAAACTCATCTAGATATAACTTCTGTGATCATTCAAACTAAACTCAAGTGTAAACTTAAATTGATACCATTATACATCATTTTTTAAATAGATCAGGGCATGTCTCAAACAGAAATGGATTAGAGGCATGTCTCAAACAGAAATGGATCATCGATGTGACTCAAACAGCCAAAGAAATTATTGATGTTTATGCAAAACGCAATGCCATCTCATCATCACAATAACATATTACATCACCTCAACTCATCCACCAATCAAATCAATTTTCTAAATTTGGTAACGCCTAATTTTGTCGTCATAAGGAAAACTCATTTTTAACTAGAGCCATGTGAAAATTCTCGTTGAATAAGATTGATTAGCATAGCTGCCAACCTTCCAGGCTCACAATTAGTGAAAATAGGGATAAAAAGTCGTGAATTTGGACATGAATTAGTGAAAAATACCATGACAATAACTCTATCCACTCTGACCATCAATACTACACTATATCAAGATCGCAATATAAAATTAAAACACTACATATATGCAGAAATATTTATTTATCAAGACATGGTACCGTGGCAGACTTGAACTTCCTCAACTGCTTGATCGCAAATTTGTTTTCTAAACAGTTCAGACTTCTTGCCTGCTGGTTCATCTTGGTGACCAAAATTGCTGACAAATTTTCTGCAGCTAAGGAGGCCCTAAAGTCTTTCTTATTTTTCCTCACTACAGAAAATACTCTTTCGCTGTCACTGCTGCTGTGACGAATGAACAGGAGATGTAGCACTTTTAGTTCTTTCACAGGAAAATCTGGAAGCGATTTGAGTCCGAGAACATTTGTTGGAACAAATGTTTAGCATGGTCTCCAGCTGATAAAGGTAGATTGTGTTCGACAAGAAAACTCACAAATAATGCTTCAGCACTGGTAGCTTGCAGGTCTTCCGCTGATGGCTTAAAATATTCCAGACCTGAAATCTGAATTCTTAATTTTCCCAACTTCTACATGTATTTTGCAACCAATGTGCTTCCTCACATTGTCTCTGCGATGGCACACTGAGTGCGAAAAGCATGATGAATATCAATGTTTAATGGCAGAATGCACTGCCAATTTTTGATATATTCCAAATTAAACTTCACTTTTTGAGCAATACATTTCCTTTTCCTTGATGGTGAAGGCATTTTCAAAATCTTACATGCGATGCTGAACGGTAACTCCAATCAGTGCTGGTGACATATGGGCAGAGCAAAATTCTGGTTAGGCCCGAGTTTCTCTCAAAAAAATTTGCAAAACTATTCTAAAACATATAGATTAAAATAGGCTAAAGTGCTTGCTACCGGGCCAACTGTCCTAATCAGCTGTATATCTACTAATATCACGACCAGCAGTACCAGACTGTTTCAGCAACTGTGAATATCATGACTAGCACTTAATGGGAAATCGCTTTTTTATTAAAGATTTAAAATAATTGAGAATTGGAGAATTCGTGAACTTTTGGCTTGCGACGTGAATCTGTGAATTGCTGGAAAAGTTGTGAAATTCACGCCAAATTCTTGAGGGTTGGAAGCTATGGATTAGGCTTGAAGATCCTTATTAAAGGCTACATGATAATATGGTATTGTATTCATGGTCTTGCTATAGCTGTATGAAGTCATACAGATGGGTTATTGACCAATTAAAATTTGCTGGATTTTATTATGCAGCACAAACAGTGAATTGAAGTTATAAAAAAAAAATGAACATAATTTGAAACACAATCAATCAATTTATCTATTATATATATCTTGGTTTTTTTAGAAACTGATCTGTGTAAAAAAAAACAATTGCTTCAATGCAACCAGAGTCCCAGAGTAAAATTTACAAAACTGGAAGAAATCATTTAAGTGATACAAAAATACAAACAGGTAATCTACATATATGTAGCAACTCTTTGTGTAATCATCCTTTTCACAAAATACATCAGGTCAAAGAATGTAAAAACCCAGATAAAAGACCAAATAAGAGTCTATCTAAAAGTACAACTCTAATGTCAGAAAAGAATTTCCACAAATTCAAGATAAGACCATTTATTCCTTTCAAATGAGGTTATGTTGAAACAATCTCTGATATTCTTGACCAATAAGATTTTCAAATTAGCCATCCGGCAGCAATAACAGAGCCTGGCACCATTTTCAGTTAGGACAAACTAGACACCATTAGAAGCCTTTTGTTAAAAAAGCACATGTCCATGTGACCATCCATTCAGAAGAATTAGCAACAAAATTTTCATAATGTTGATTGTGTCAGTCTTAGTGGATGACTGTGGGGCACCATTTTTATTTAGGATCAGTCACATATCATATGAAATCTTTTTGGTGAAAACATAACAATATGACCAACAATTCTGGAGGAATAGCGATAACAAGATTTTTAAGATGGCGACCACATCTGCATCATTTTCATCCTGGACCAACAAGATACCATAAGAAGTCTTCTGGTGAAAATTTGATGTTGATATGACTTTTCAATGAGAAGGTATAGCTACAAGAATTTCAAGATGGCTCCATGGCAGCCACATGTGATGTCAGATAAACACCATTTTTTTTATTCAGGACTGACCAGATATCATAACTTTCCCTCTGGTGAAAACCCAGTGACAATATGACCTTGCATTTAGGAGGAGGAGCAAAAACAAGATTTTAAAGATTGCTGCCATATTAACTATGCTGGATGACAGATTTTCATCATTTTCATTTCGTACCATCCATACATCATAAGAAGTCGTCTGGTGAAAATCCAACGTTGCTGTGAGTAATGGTAAGATCTTTAAGATGGCAACTATGACAGCAATACTGGATATCTGGACAGCACATTACATATTTTAAGTCAAACAATACACTATAAGAAGTCTTCTGATGAAACCCCCATGATGATACAAACATCCATTCAGGTGGAACAGCAATAACAAGGTTGTGAAGATGGCCCCTGTGGTGGTGATATTAGAATTCTGGGTGGCATTTTCATTACAGACCAACCAGACATCATAAGAAATCTTCTGGTGACAAGCCCTTATCTAAATGACTTTCCAGTTAGGAAAAGTAACGATAAGATTTCCAAAATGGCTGCTGTGGTGACCAGCACCATTTTTATTTAGGACCAATTACACATCATAAAAAGTCTTCTGGTGCAAACACCATGTCAATATGACTTTCTGGAGTAGTAGCAACAACCAGATTTTCAAGATGGCTTCCACGATTACCATATTGGACTTTAGATCAGCACTATTTTCATTTAGGACCAAACAGACCTTGGGATTAATTTGTGTGAAAATCCCTGAAGTAGTTGAGGATGAGTAGTGATAACAAACTTGTGCTAAAAGATGGATGGATGTCGGAAGACAATCAACAGGTCTATATTCAGTAGAGCTAAAAACTGCATCATATGCATGAAAGTCCAATCAGGCTATCTACTTTTGAAATGGAATATGCCCAATAAATTTCATTTTTCTGAGTGTAGTGGCTTTTGTGTAACCACAGTAACAAATGACACCACAATGGTAAACAGACTGCATGGGTAAATCAAGATACCATTGCTGTAAAGAGAAGCATAAAAAGACACCATCTTATACTGGTAAACAATTCTACCTGGCAGGGTAATTTCTTAAATCACTTCTTTCTTTTAGTTACTGAAACATCTCCAGGCTGCGGAAGGGCTGTTCCATTACAACATACATGGCACTCAGGGAGGGCACTTTTAAAATGGGGTACTCACCCACAGATGCAATTTAGAATTTTCTTATCACTTTAATATGAATACTGTGAAATCAAAGTACCCTTGCATATATTTTTTAAAAACTGCCTTCTCTGGGTGCCATGTATGTTTAAATTGAACATCCCAAACAAAATTTTCACACAAATTTGAAGAATAATTGGATTTCTCCTATGATTTGAGTGCATGTCCTCATATGTATTGGGGAATCTACTTTAAAAAAATTAATCAATCATGCGAGGTAAAGAATCAAATATCAAAAAGTTTTTCTTCTCATTGAAAATAATACAGAAATTGAATGGTGGTGACTGTAGTGTAAGAACAATTAAATATCATATCATTTTGATGAAGAAATATAAAAAGAAATTAGGTCATTTATTCAGGAATAATGCAAAGTATCTCTATAGAGTATCCATTTTGTGCTGTGAACTGATAAGAAGTTATGCCCCATGTAACATACATTGATACCAAAAATGATGTACATGTAGAATTTCAATGTAGACTGGTTTTCCTCCTGTATCTGCTTCTGACCTTTGGTGGCCTGCTTCCCTTTGGGCTGCAAAATAACTAAAAGTCATAAGCAGTCTTGCTTAAAATGTTCTTCAATATTTAGACATAATTGATATACATTAATAACATAATATACTTAGTCAATACCATAGACTAGTGCTTCTTAACAAATGGGTCTCCATTTTATTTTTATTGTTGTTGCCAAGATCAACCTTAATAATCTGAAATCTACATAGGTGATTTTTTTAGCATTTGACAGATCATGAGGCTAACACCACAAACCTAATCTGGTCACCACCTAAAACAGTTAAGAACCACTGTTATATACGGATCATAACAACTTTGAAATACATAAAGTTAAAACACCATACATTACAGTGTATTTGTCATTTTGATGCTGTTAAACTGTGTCAATGGCAAACTTTGAAATTAATTTAAATATTCAATATCTGTTTCTGCTAAAGGAGAGATATCTCTAAAACAAAAACATGTGATGGATAACTTAATAAGATATTATAATGCTATATTGCTGTGTTCACTGATCTATATGCACTATACTTATTACATTTACCTGCAATTTCTTTCCTTAATAACCATAATTACATATATTTTCTAGAAATCTGGCTCCATATTGTGACATAAATAAAACACAGTGACAACTGTATGTATGCTTGAGGGCCAGTTGTTTACTGCAAAGAAAAGGAAAGTCAGTCAGTCAGTCATACACACATACATGCATGCATACAAAGAATATCTGTGTGCATGGGAAATTATTTCCCAACCAAAACCATGCCTTCCTGCAAGTTCAAACTTCTCCCTTGGAGGAAGAATCAACTCACTAAACTTCTGACCTAGCTTGTGCCCTGCGAGTCGTTGTTGTTGTTGTTGTTGTTCTAATGGGGTTTAACGCCATTTTCAGCACAAGATAAGCTATACATGGCAGCCAGTATTAATGATGGAGGAAGAACCTGGGAAAACACCGGAAAGAACCACTGACCCACGAGAAGTTACCGGTAAGCTTTCTTATATACCCACATTAGCCGAGCCCGAGACTCGAACCCAAGCAGACAGAGGTGAGATGGCAATGATCCGTAATGGTGAGCACTTTAGACCACTCAGCCACTTGGGGCACCACCCAGTGAGTCTGTGGAATGAACTTATTCCCCATATTCAATCATCCACGACTTCATTATCCATGATGAACAAGTTAACATACATAACAAAAATATACTAAAGAAAAAAGATCAATAAAATCTGCCTTAACAAAAGTTAACAGTGATTTTCTGCATCCCAGATCAAAAATTGGTGTCCAAATACATGTAATTAAGCGTTTCCGAGATCTCTGTATATAGAGAGAGACAGAGACAGAGAGAGACATGTATATATTTGAATAAATGTAATTGTAGAATACCTCATGGGAGATTGGTCAGTTGACCAAATGAGCTTTGTCTTTAAATAAGGTCATTGTTATTATTATTATTATTATTATTATTATTATTATTTTTATTATTATGCTCCTAAACCTGTTTATAGATAGCAAATGTGTAGAAACAGTAGGAGTAAAATGGTTATGTTGACTTTAAATGTTCCAGACATGCCTACACACACAGTCTTTTAGGTAACTCAAATTCTATTTGTTGCACTTTGCTCAGTTCTGTAGTTAAAGAAAGGATTTATCGTAGAGTAGCAAACATGGTACATTTGGCTCTTTTCACCGGTTTCACATAAGCTCGCACTTGTCCCAAGAGGTAAAATCACGAAAATGCAAGTTTCGGAGCTCGTAACTTCAGTTTGGTACAACGCAGAAAAGTCAATATGGCTTGATGAATAGAAAAATATATCAGGAGTAAATCAAGCCATAGAGTATGGTCGTGTGTCTTTAAAGACGGAAATAGCAGAAGGAAATCGAGGGTTATGGGTGGAACCAAGTATTTGGAAGTTACGACTTACGTACCTTTTCTCTTAAATGGTATGATAGAGAGGGTCCTATATCAGAACGGGTTATGAGGGTAATCTAAGGTATTTTTGTAAGTGTATGGCTTTTTATTCCCCCTCAGATTATTTTTTTGTTTCTCAACATCAAGCTCGCGTCAAGCACCTGTGCTATCAACTATCCTCCCCGTTCTAGTCCAAATTCCCATGCTAACACCTGCCCTGCATAAGTTAATATGATGAAATGAACGCGTATTTTCAATGCAAATGCTCTTACTAGATCGATGATATACTTTGATCCAAGATACTATACAAAAAATATATTACCGGCATAATTCGTTCTTGAAAATAAGTACGCCAGATGGAGAGAGGAAAGAAGTCGTGGCTATCCCAAGAGAAGTAACTCTTAACATATTAAGTACCATATCTAATACTCCAGGAGGAGCAAGTTGGCGAATGGAAACGAATAGCGGCGCAACGATGCGAAAACGACGGCGAAACTACGCATAAGATTAGACGAGGCCAAAACAGGTCAGAAACAGATGAAAAGATGCATACACTGGACGAAAGGAAGCACACAAAAAATGAACAAACGCGAAAATAGGCTTAAAAGACTAAGAGAACAAAAAGATTTCAAACAAGACGAGAAAATAGAGTCCACTCAAAGTGAAAAGAGACTAAACTTTAGAAAATGTGAAAAATGGGAAATAGAGCGAAAAAGGCAAAGCAAGTAATAAATGACAACTTATTAAAACAAACCAAAGATTTTCGGCGGGGTAACCTCAAGTCGTGTCTTTTCCCTTACTTGGTTCATCATATTATGTATTGGCTTCTATGCCTCGTTTACGCTTTTGGTATATACCTCTTCGTGTTTTATTTATTTTTTTATTTCTTGTTTTATTTGTATACCTCGTGGTACCTCTTCACATATATTTTCGCCTATTTTTTATTTTTTTATTTTTTGTGTGCTTAATTTTTATATTTAGGCTCGTCTGACATTTCTTGAGCCCAGAAACTGACCCTACATACTTTACCTTCTATAACACAGATGGGGAAACAAGGAAAAAACTGTATGTTTAAATCTCCGGCTACATGTGGTGTATGAGAAACAAGAAAAGAATTTATATGTGGTGACAAATTGTGTCTTGGATAACTTGAATATGAAACACTTTTAGGGAAATGTGTATAGGCAGTACATGGGAATAAGAATTAAAATAATGTTAGCCATTCATACTGATCTTCGTAATTTTGTTTACCAGTTCTCGAATATATCAAATGGAGTGAGTGTAAGTGATTATGACGTGACACATAGGTGACAAATTCATACTAAAGAACAATTGGATATTATATAACCTTTAACATATTATGATGATGTTTCTTTAATGAGGTAAACTACATTTTTAAACATCAAATTTATAGCAAGTGCCCTATCGAACAACATCCATTACAACTCTGAACCAAGATGCTTAAACACATACACGATTAAACCTATTTGAAAGTGGTTGTTTATAATAGAAAACAGACCCAACTGACTGATACAAGATCCACTCAAAATAGCTGGACTGTATACAACAAATATGTGATGTTTCTACCGCTAATAGTGTGATAGTAGTTAGGCCAATTTATTTTGTGTAATTTTTACAAATTTTCATGGTTTTGCCAGTGTGAAGAAAAAAAATGACAAGTTGATATCAGTTATTTAAATTTCCAAATCCAGTCTGTTTTTCCTCAAGTACATTGCGAGAACCAAGAAAATAATCGATTCTGAGATTTAAAATTTATCGAGATAAGCTTCCAATTGTTACTGGACGAAAACTTTAAGGGAGAATATGATTCCAAGTACGCATGTTAATAGGTCTAATGATCGCCGTAAGCATAAACTGGGATTATTCATGTCTTGAATATAATGCTGACAACGAAATTTAAGTAGGCGTCATTATGTCTGAGTTATACACGATATATTAATTGATAATGCTATCCTTTAATTGTGTCTTATTATTTTGAAAGGATTTAAGGCATGGTTTGCAATATAATTGGTGAGCGGTAAACAATGTCACCGATAAATGACAATTAATTTAGATTAGTTGATATGTAAAGAAGCACATAATGCCAGGTTCGTGATAAATTAATAAATAACGATAGGTTTTTCACGTTTCAATGCATCGATCGCCAATTTCTGGTTGTGCACAATAGGTTGAAATAGATAAAAACACTTATTTCCTTTGAAAAAAGATACAAGTAAGAGAGCCAGGTTAAAAAAAAAAAGAGTATTCATATTTTAAATTCTAGGGTCGATCATTCATTCATTCATTCATTCAAAGATTCTCAGATATATATCTGACGAATAAAAATAAAGATGAAAAAGACAACAGAAAACGAACATATAAATAATGTACAAAGTTTAGCTTTAAAGAGTATACAGTGAAACACTATCCAAGGCGAATAAGATTAACTTGTTCAATAAATTTGAAGATGTATGCAAACACTCAGATGAACACGATATATATTAGTCCATGAACATCATTGTATTTATGTTTATCTGTAATTCTGCTATTTCCTTGTCATCACAGGTATAAAAAAAATGAATCCTTCAAAAGGAATCCATAACACCAGGTGCTTAGTGTTTTGGTTCTCTCGACAACAGCACAGCATTGCCTATATTGAAAATTTCTTCAGCTATGCAAAATTAAGAAACAGTATAAATACATTTGAACACATTCCAAAGATATACAAGGAATGTCATTGTTTGGTGAAAGTTGGTCGGAAAGGTGAGGCAAGGCAAATTCCCTTTAAGTCCTACACTAGATAGTAGGGACTCTAACTCATATCATATGTACCCAGTACAAGACTAAAATGCTAATAGTGTATATGATCCCCGACTTAAAGAAAACATTAAATGTTAGAATTAAAATCTACATCATTATTTGTTTCATTCGTAAGTTAGGTAGCTCGTTAGTTATTGGATTTTATATTCTTTATTTCTTTCAAACTCCTTTACGGTAGGGGAAATTGTGAATCTTTGGTGATTCACGTTTCCTACTGTGCCAACAAATTAAACTTATTCCTTAGTAGTTGGAAGAAAAAAATAAAGGAATTTAAATTTGGCCACAGAATGCTTCTTTAAGAATTTTATTTATGAATCAGCTTCAATAGGTTAGCTAACGCTAATTAATTGATTTAATAGGACAGCTTAGTCTAATTAATTGCGTTTTCATAATATGTATCAGCTTAAATCTCATGCATCAAATGTATTATAGCTCGTGGAACTGAATCACTTAACTAATTTCATTTCAAAATAATCGCTAGCATATATTTTCTACAATAAAAGACGCCAAAAACAAAGGCAATCCGTATGACACAAGTGAGAGTTTGCAAATCCATCAACTTACAAAGAATGCCTAGCTCAGCTACGACAACCTCGTTTTCGTAAGAGCGTCCTCGTGCAATCGCAAGCTCATTCAGAGCAATCCGTATATATGGACTAACGGCATATCAGCACAAGCATGGCTATACATTGCCTAGTAAAATCTAGATGGAGGAAATTCTAAAGAAAAAGATACCTATAAAATCTTGACGAAGATAAACCTTTCCGACTAAAATTAAATATGTACTTTGTGATAAAATGTTCTTAAATTAAAATATGCAAGTTATGGCTTAAAGAAAATATACTCTCTCTCTCTCTCTCTCTCTCTCTCTCTCTCTCTCTCTCTTCGCACATTACTCTGTTCACTCCAATAATGATTATCTGGTATAATGGTTAGATATTTGAATGCATGATTAATAATCCATAATTTTCAAATATTTCTGAAGGTATTAAAAATGTAGTCAGTATATTATTTTTTAATTATATTACTAAGTGTACCGATTGTTGATAGAAACATCAAGTAACTGACCAGTACCTAGTGAAAAGGTACCGTGAATGGTGCAATTGCAGAACAAAATCATGTTATTACAGATAGAAAATTGAACACTTTGCATCAGAACACAAAAGGTTAATATGAAAATACATTTGCATTTGTTTAGTATAAACTACATCCCCGTGAAAAGTGTTAATAATGCTGCAACTACTTCAACAGATGGTACTAAATACTCTGGCTTTATGCCTTTTGAAAACAAAAAATGCGTTGTCTTTTTATTTGAATAAGCGCTCGGGGGTGTTCAAACAATCATATGGAATCGCGCACCGTGCATCGATCGCTGTCCGCTCACAACAATACTTAAAACTCGCGACGTTGATTACTGAAGTTATCTGTCGCCGAGGAGAGTGTGTGGTTAAGGACTATTACTACGAACATTAAAGACTCCCGACCTGCCAAGGACATAGTTTAAAGTCTGGATTAAATTGGTATCTTGGAGACTTTAGGATCTTAAAGTCTGGATTAAATTGGTATCTTGGAGACTTTAGGATCTCTTTACTCTGTGTCTTGCCTGTTTTATCTGAGCATTGACATATTAGCTATTTTTGCCATATAATGACGTGGTTTCTACCGAACAGAAAGGCTGTACAAGTTTCATACGGAAATATGACAATTCAAATTATATTTTTTAAGCAGCATGGATGCACGTGTACCGGGTGTAATTAAGACAATATGGGGGTTATACGTGCATGCTTGATTCTCTGCAATTTTTGAAAAGTGTGAGATAAGTGAAAGTACATTGGAAACCCACATTCTGAAATCCATGTGATTTGAGCATTTCACAAAAGCCCTTGTTGTTATTTCTCTGCGTTTCATCGTAACAAGAGTATTGTGCATTATTTTTATATTCAAGGAAGAAATTAAAACTTGTCATATACTGATAATCACCATAGATACTTTACTAATTACATTGCTCAAAGCCAAGGAAGGATATTTTAAGCATCCTAATTTCTTCGCAGATGGAATAATTTTGAAAATTATTTACTCTTGTTCCTAAGTAAATTATGAAAGAAATCAATATTTAACGTGCAATAACAGGAACTGTTTGCAACGACGCTGCTCATTTCAACGCTTTAACAAAGATGTAACTGTCTTCAGTTCCTGACTGTTCTTGCTTTAAATGTATTTCATTTTCGGGCCATTGATAACTGCCCTAATTTAGCGTAAGAGGAAACTGATTTTCAAAGTCATTATCTTACTGGGTTTGATATAATTCTTTCTTTTTGCTTTAGAACTGACAGTTGTGTTTTTTTAGCGGTATTTCTCTGTTTCATGTCTATATATTGATAAAAGATATTTGTTTTCTAAAATTAAAATAACAACAAGGACTTCAGCAAGAAAAAAACTAAAATGAAAGAAAAACAAGGGCACAGTATTGAAATATTACAAGCGGTTTAACTTGTTTCGATAAAATGAAGTACTGGAATTCGAGGTTTCTCTTTTTTGCCAGTGCTGTGTATTGCTTTTATGGGGGAACATTTTCGTGTCCAGATGGTGTATCGGACTATGGATACAACTTTGCAGACCTTAATCTTGGTGCCATTCTTTCCATACATGCTTCTGATGGCTTACGGAAGTGTAAGCCTGACATAGATTATGTTCACTACAATAAAACCGTCAAAGCTTTGCAGTTTGCTGTCGATGATGTGAACAAAAGGGACGATATTCTACCAAATGTCACTCTTGGCTTAGTCATCCTCGACGATTGTTTCTCAGCATCACTTGCTCTTGCCCGGGCAATCCAGTTCATGCCTATTTCCAACCCAAACAAGAAGGAATACTTTACGAAGTTTGAAAATTCCGTAGATCTCAAAGGTTGCTTTTATGATGTCGTGGGAGTCATAGGTCCTGATACCAGCAAACGCAGCATTATCACAGCCGACGTTTTGACCTTGTTTGGTATACCTCAGATTAGCCATACCGCGACAAGCGATTTGCTTAGTGACAAATTAAGATTCCCATACTTCTTTAGAATGGTTCCACCAGACCAGTACCAAGTGAAGGTCATTTCAAGTATATTGCAGTACTTCAATTGGACACACGTATCCATAGTGCATTCTGAAGGAAGTTATGGAAGAGAAGGTGTAAAAAGTCTGAACAGTGAACTAAATGCTCTCAACAGAAATTTTTGCATTGAGAATACTATTGAAATAAACTATAATTTTAAACCTGAAGATTTTATGAACGTTCTAACAAGTCTCGATCAAGGAGGTAAAGTGCGTGTCATTATAGTTTATGTGGAGGTAGAGCACACAGCTCCTTTAGTGTCGGCTATAAGAAATTCTCGACATAATGATAAATTTATATGGGTTGGCACTGATGCTTTAAGCATCTATTTATCAGAGAATAAAAAGAACTGTGAAGTATTACCGGGTTCCTTTGCTATACAACCTTATACAGTTGAGGTCAAGGAATTTACAAAATACCAAAGAAAACACAGTTCTCCTGAAAATATGGAGATACAAGTGAGTCCTCGGTTAGAAATATACAATCGAACAAATGACAAGCAAGACATGAACGACGATATGAAAGTTAATGACGTGGATGAGGATTTATTGCGTACCACTTTCAGCGAGTCTCTATTGATAGATAGTGTGTTTGCCTTTGCTTATGCTTTAGATGCCGTAATTCGAAAGAACTGCCATGGTTATAATAAAGAAAACTTATCATCATGCGTAAGCACCCTTTCTGTATTCGAAGAGCTGAAAAGGGTAAAGTTCAAAGGCTCTTTTGGCCAAATAAAATTTAATGATAACGGAGATGTCATGGGAAAATATCAAATTAGCCAGTGCGTGGAGGGAAAGCCACGCAAAATAGGAATGTGGGATATGGCTAAAGAAAGGCTGGAGTTTGAAGAAAGTGAGCTCTTTAGATCAGGCAGGAAAATGCCAAAATCTGCATGTGATGCACCTTGTTCACCCGAACTTGGATTAGTATACCACTTCACAAAGCAGACCTGTTGTTGGGAATGTGTAGAATGCAAGATTAACGAAATAGTAGTTGCCAACAATACAAGGTGTGAACCTTGTCCCGAGTTTCACTGGCCTAATATAAAGTTAAGGACTTTCTGTGATCCTATACTTCCTCTCTACCTTGACTTAACTGATCCTATCTCCATTGGATTAGGGACTACATCTGTTCTTGGTTCTCTGCTCTGTTTATGGGTGGCCTTGACACTTTTCAGAAACAAGGATGAACATATTATCAAGTGTACAAGCCTTGAGTTAAGTGCAGTCATTTTGGTCGGAACATTTGTAGCTTATGTTTTGACAATGAGCTTTCTGTCAGAGCCCAATACTTACAAGTGCTTTGTCAACCATGTTGGATTCAATCTAATATTTACTATGATATATGCCCCTTTACTGGTTAAGACGAACCGCATCTACAGGATATTCAGAGCTGGAAAGAGGACGACTAAAAAGCCCCGTCTAACCAGCCAGACATCACAGCTGTTCATAACGTTAGTTCTTATTGCATTCCAGGTAAGAGTTATGTGTTGTTTGGTTGTATTTGTATTCCAATGAAATCAAGCTGATTACTCATTCCTCATTCCCGATTCAAAAAGGAATAAATAAGTAATACGATCCAGTGGGGAAAAAATAATTGGTTTTGATATGGAACTGGTTATTGTATTCCTTAATTCCGATTCAGTAAAGAATAGGTTACCGTTTACTTATTACCGATTCCAAGATGATACAGATTTTGAACAATCTCCAGGGCATCCATTGCTACTGGTCTATGTTGATCCCTATTATATACTGAGGTGTAACAATTTGTCTAGCTTAATCAGAGAATATGGATGGTCTGATTGGTCTCAGCTATATAAAGCTGAATCTAGAGAGAAGACCGATTATATTAAAATTGTAAGAAAGAGTATAAAATCTTATGTCCATGATTGGAGCCAAACAGACTATCCTCAGATAATTTCGACACAGATCTTCATTTGAGAGATTTTTTTAAATATTTTATATAAGTGTATGTTTGCGCACCCCCTCCCCCTCCCCCCCCCCCAAAAAAAAGAAGAAGTACTGACGAAGTTCGCCAAGAGAAATTTGAGAAATAGGATGGTCCTTACGGATACTAACAATATTAACCTGATCATTGCCGAATTATCCATTAAGCACACTTAGGGCACTAACCCACCAGAGGCACCAGAAAAAATTCAAAATTGTCGATGATAAAATTGAATGAATAATATATGACCATTTAGATCTGCAGGTACAACTATTTTGATTTGGAATGGTGGCAGCACTGGTATTTTCCCACCTTGTTAGCTTTTAATATTTTTTTGCTGAGTTTCACATTTGTGGGAGAGGGGCACCATAATATTTTCAGTGCTTAGGCCTTGGAAGGCCTTAATCCGACACTGAACCTGATACAGCAAGGACAACCAATATCCAAAATTTGTGATACGTGAATTCCTGCTTAATGACGATTGATTTAAACCCCTTATTTCAAAATTTATAGCTAGGCATCCGTTCCATCAACAGTATAAGTTTTTTTTTTAAGGGAAATTTCGTCAAGCCTGTTTTGAGATTTAGGGAGATAAACTGGGGTGGAGTATGTCATATACATCAAGGGGATTACATCTTATTTATACATATGAGCTCCAACATCTCCACCTTGAAAAACCTTCACCATGGGCCTTTTCCAGATTTTATCTCTAGTGATTTTGTTGACCCACAATAGAAGTCATCACGAATTTGTTTGAGAAAAACGGACGAAATAAGGGGCAACGTATGGCTATCATGTATGAAATTCACTACTAGTATGGACCATGCCATCAGTTTATACTATCCCATATTCAGAGCATGTCCATTTTAACGCATAGGCAGGGACTTGCTCCAGCAGTAGGAAAAGTTCAAAGAACATTCATTAAGCCGATTTCGAGAAATAGGAAGCTAAATGTTATGTGGGTGGGGAGGTAAAACACAGGCCGTAAGGAAATTGCCACCTTCCGTATTTATATGAGCCAAAAACTCCCCTCCTTAAAAGAACTTTTACATTGTCATTTGCTTAGATTATACCTCGACAGACATGTTCGGCCCACAAACAGTGTTGACTGATTTCGTCCAGAGGAATCAGCGAAAGAAAGGGCAATTAATGAGTAGAGAGTATGAAAAACTGGTAAAATGTGGACCAATTCTATCAAGATTCTCTACTATCTGTACCCCTACAGAGAGGATATTGATTTCAACGCCTATTTTTAAAGTTGCTCTGTAGATATCTTCTTCAACCGGAGGAAATGTTCAAGAAAAATTCGTTCATCCCATTTCGAGAAATAGGGAGCTAAATATATGGTAGTTATTACAAAGTCAACAATGCGATTACGCCAGAAGTCCATATAAAAACTCTACCGCGCCCCCCATAAAAGATTTTTACATGGATCATTCTTTGATAGTTTGTACCTAGGGATATGTTTGGCCCCGAAACGAAATAATAATAATAATAATAATAATAATGAGGACTTTGTATAGCGCATACTCTTTAGAAGCTCTAAGAGCTTTACAATATTAGACAACACCTATA
Source organism: Sinohyriopsis cumingii (assembly GCA_028554795.2). Taxonomy (NCBI): domain Eukaryota; kingdom Metazoa; phylum Mollusca; class Bivalvia; order Unionida; family Unionidae; genus Sinohyriopsis; species Sinohyriopsis cumingii. The sequence goes on from CM068838.1 coordinate 131,160,446, forward strand.
ACATAAAAATCATATATAATGATATGATTACAAAAACAAACGCCATGAAATTAGAAAACATTAAAACAAGAAAAACAAAATCAAAAAAAAAAAAGAAAAAAAAAAGGCTAAAATATTGAGGAAGTTCATCGAGAGCAATCAGAAAAATATTATGGGTTTTATGGACATTGGCAATATTACATGATATAGTGTGGGCAAATTATATCGAAATTTTGCAATGCGTAAAGCCTAAGTTAGAGAATTTTGATCTTGAATCCTGTTTGACAGTTCTAATTTAGACATCTGTTCCAAGAGTAGCAAACGTTAGAGGAAAATTCGGCGAGTCGATTTGACACTAATAGGGGGCTGCATGTATGGATGTTGGAAGGTATAAATCAGGCCCAAAGGGTATTACATCTGACGTATACATATGAGCCCAATCACCCTTTTTAACATTGACCTTTCTTTGAGATTTTACCTAAAGGGATTTTTTGACCCACAAAAGTAGTCTTGACGTATTCCGAAATAAGGAGCAACTTATGAGTACTAGATATGAAAAAAGGTGCAATGTGGGTCGATTCTGTCAATATTTTCCCCCATTTAGAGGATTTTAATTTCAACGCTTCTTTGCAGTTACTATTTAGGGATCTACTTCAACAGTCAAGAATATTCAAAGAAAACACGTCAAGCTGATGTCGCGAAATAAGGAGCTTAATGTATGTTTACACCTAACAAAACCCTCAAGAAAGTTACCCCTAAGGCTTATATATGGCCCATATAGCTTACCTCTTAATTGCTTTTCACATTAATAGTTCTCTGCCATTTTGCGCATGAGGATTTAGTTGACCCCCAAAATAAGCACCGAGAAAGTTCGTATAGAGGAATCAGAGATTTAGGAGGGACATTATGAATACCGGCAATCTTTAATTTGTATTGTGTCGACCGGTTATATCTAAACTCTGCCGTGAATGAACACAAGGAGATGTCGAGAAATAGGAGCTAAATGTATCGATGGTATAATACAATCTTTAGGGAATAACATGTTTTCTATGCATATGAGCCCTAACATCTCCTCCTTAGAGAATTTTGACTTCTTTTGTGGTCAAAATTGTCTCTAGAGATACAGTCTGAAGGATAGGTCCATGTCTAACTCCTTTAAGGAGGGCCTGTTCCATACATGAACTTAAAAGGGGATTTCCATGTAAGCTTTCTAACAGCTCTCCTATATTTGTATACCTATTTCCCGAAATGCTGTTGGAGGAGACCCTTAATTGTAAACTGTCAAAGTGAGGTTGAGGTTCCGCTGAAAATACTTCAAGGAAGGGTTCACCTCATTTTTATACATTCATGTAATCGACAACCTCTTTCTATACAGTTTAATATAGCAGGTACCACAATGAACACTGGCATATTTAAGATTGGATTAGAATAATAGCGAGGAAAGCCCCGAAGTGTGATCAAATTTGATGTAACATTATTTAATTCGGCAATTAGTAAGTGGCACCCTACTCTACAACGAATCAAGAATAAGGAATAATTAGTCTACACGATGTGAATAAGGAATAAGTAGCCAAGTCTCTGTGAAAAGTTTTGAATTGGGAATTAGTAGCTGATTACTGATTCATTATTGAATATCGAATATGGAACTAGGAAAGAGTAACCAACTAGATGTCAGTTTGTGTTTCCCAGATTGAGCAAATCTTACACCATTACTCTTTTCAGATGAAATATATGAAAGACAGGAATATTTTCTTTTTCAAGCGTTGGCGAGCAATGATTTGAACTTGTTTGTCGAGTTTCATTTCGCTTATTTTGGTCAGACGCTGCAACTTTTAATTCTTGCGTTTAAAAATAGACCCAGACGCTAGCCGAATTATTAATGAACAGTTCCATAACCAATAACATTTAACAGTAGATTGTTTTACAAATTATAATTCAAAGAGAAACTTTCATTCTAAATTAATACAACACTTAACACAGACATCATATTTCACATAGACATTCTTTATTCAATACTGGGTCTTGGATGGAAATTCCTCTATGATATCATAAAGTTCACTTGGGTTAGGTTATGATGAGATGAGAATATTTATAATGTTTCCACTACTCCTCAAACAGTATTGAATGATAAAGAAAAAGTAGCATTTCAGTTGTTGGGATGATTACGGGATGCAGAAATTGTACTCAATATATTATCTAGAATAAAAATGTTACTAACTTTAGAAATACCAGATTTAATACGTTTGTGACCGGATACTTGAATTATTTAATCTGGAAGAATGTTGTGCTTGGATAATGTTCTGTCAATTCATAAATCGGTAAGATATGAGTTTATTTACTCCAATAGGTTAATATTTAAACCACTCTAGCTACAGGGGTGGAGTACCAGTTACTGGTTTGGACCCGTCTCCCCCTACCTCTGTTAACTGACCGATACCCATACTTATATTTGCAGAAAATGAGATTGATAACAAATATCACCATGGTCTAATGTCACCACAGAGACCTCAAAACGAAATTGTGACATATTTGAAATGTATTAATGTTATGCATGTGTTATTCAGACTGCTTCACATTTTTTTTTAATTACATGTAAGTTTAATGAAATACTTCGATAAACGGACTGACTCTTGGAAATGTATTTTGTATATCATGGTAGATGTCACAACTACAACAAAGTTCTACTTCCTGAAGTGTTGTTTTGGTTTGCAATATTTCAGTGAATTTCGTTGATATACTAAAATGCATATTACATTCGTGTCCACCAACAGTGTACCTGTAGGAACCAGGAAGCGTTCTCAGTAATGTCATTATAATTTGGCATTGTTAAGTTAAATTTGGGTTTTCCTGACCACTTATCTCATTCGAAGTCTCATTATATCAGTCTGCAGGGAGCTGAACCTAAAGACATTTTCTCACGTAGTGTGCTTTTTGTGTAATAGTGAGAATAACTACTTGTTAAGACTATGACCGAGTTATTACAGGAAATGGACACAAACGTCCATATGTAGCGATCTCCATATATATATTTCAAATGGGCCCCGCTTTTGATAACGTTAATCATTATACGAATACTATCTATATGTGGATAATTTCATATGGACTATTTATTTTTAAGAACGGAAGAAACACTGTATGTGGTCTTTCGGACGATTGAACCTATTTAATGCCTCATTACCTTGACCAGCATGGACAGGATTTTCCCCCTCAACATATCAACGGCCTTTTTTTTTCGTTATCGGTTTGTATGATTACTGAACAAAATGAGTATTTGGTTTCAATAGCAAACGAGCAAAAACGGTTCATGGAGGAACAGTTCCTTAAATATAATGCACTACAAACGACGAGAAAATGAATTTTTTTCCAGAAATACGATTAAATTGGGTAAGGATTACAAAGACTTTTGCAACAAAAAAAAAAGAGATTAAATATAATGCAACTCGAACATAATAAGGGAAAAAAAGAAGCGATGTAATTGATGATAATTGTCGAAAGATTATTCAACAAGAAAATATTATTAAAACACTGAGAATGTCAAATCACTAGACATTAACATAAATGATAATATACTTGTCTTAATGTTTTCCATTCGAGTCCATCTTTCTTTGGGAGCCAGTTTTGTCTTTCCTGTTTAAAGTTTTGACATTTGTTTATGTGCTTCAGACGTTATCTGTGTCACCTATGTATATATTTGTTAACGCATACCTAAATTTATGTATTATGTTGAATTTATGTAATGTGTTGCCCATGTCAACCGTATTAAATAGCTCTTTATTTTGCCTTAATTGTTGCTTGATTTGCAACTGCTAATTCATGTCCATCCGTCTCTTTATGGTCTCTAATCTTCGTTTGCTTTATATGTAATTTTCTTCTCTTATCGCCTTTGCATTCTGACCCCACAATTTCGGTAGGTGGTGGGTGGGTGGAGGGTATTGAAGGGAAATGCTATTAGTTGTACAAACTAAAAAAGCTCGGGTCAGCCATTAAAAGCAAATCGAGTTCATTAAATGTTATCGATACGACACAACGGAAACAAATACCGTCCTGTCCTGACACAATAGCCATTCATTGATTGCTGACAGTATTCATTGTTATGGCCACGGGATTTCGATATGCTTAAGTGTTAAAATGTTAACTTAGCACTTATCTTTATGGCAGCGATGCAAATTATTTAGTCTATTTTAAGGTTAAAAGCCACGTCAGTATTATTAATGACCGTTTGTTGCTGATTATAGAAGTTTTGCAAATGTAAACATAAAGACATACAAACAAACTGTAAAGGAGGATAAACACTTGCAAACCAACGTAATCATAATAAAACGTAAACTATAGGAGGTTCAAATGTTACAATTCTTTTTATAAAAAAGGTAGGGGAAAAAATCTAAAGGTAAATGATATAAAATCCTACAAAAGTATAGGCAAACAGTTTGCTATATAAATCACATTCCATCAAAAATCAGATTTTCTCAGGTAGTAATGCAGATTTTCCGCGAATCATTTAGGAGATGTAACTTTTCGAATGTGTTCATTCTTTCTTCGATTTCTGTTGTATGAACAAGTACTATCTTATTAAGGGAACTATTTAGTTTTTTAAAGGATAATACGTAGCGAACAAAGAGAAAAAATGTCGACCTAATGTCCCAGCAATCGTTTGAGATCGAGTCATACAATAAAATCTTAGTTTTTGTTCTAAAGCAAACGGTCGAAAATATATGAGTCTCAGCGGTATTCAGAGTGTACATTAATAATAGCTGACAGACGTGAACTTTCATGCCCTCTATCCGCTCAGAATATATATATATATATATATATATATATATATATATATATATATATATATATATATATATATATATATATATGATAAAGTTATGAAATTTTAATTCGTACTCAACGGAGATTCGGACCGCGGGTAGACGGCTTCCATCGCCTCGCTTGACAGCACTAGCTCCTACACCATCTCAGTCATGCACGCAACACCATAAAGTGATGTGACATAGTCAGTGGTATAGGTATTCGGGAGTAGTAGAGACACTCACATGCCGACTGATTAATTATTTCTCATCTGGACACAGCCATTCCGGATTGCTAAGACAGAAATCAAGGTCCATATGAATAGTTATAGAGGATTACAAATATATACCAAACAGAACGGAAAGTGCTATCCCTGGAATCTACAGGAGAATATTTTAGACTACTATCAGAATTCGAATAAATACAAATAAATATCATTATCGTACTGGTTAGAGAATTTTAATATTTTAATTCGTTCTTTATGAATATTAGAACCTATCTGATAATTATATTTGTTCTTATTTATACAAACTTTGTATATAAATATATAAGACAGAAGCTGAATGACTTATACTCTAAAAGAATACATATTTCAGTGTTGTTATTTATTCGTCTTAAGTATTACAAGATGATATTCGCTCGTAAAAAGCTAGTTTGTTTGATATTTCGAAGCTGAGAAGCTTCAGGCAAGGTTCCTAGTGAAAGAATATCTGATATGCTCGCTTGCAGCTGATGCACACGTTAGAATGAGTGACAAGAACATTAACAAACAAGAACATTAACAAACAAGAACAGTAACAAACAAGAACATTAGCAACCAAGAACATTAACAACAAGAACTTTAACTAACAAGAACATTAACAAACATTGAACATCAACAAACAAGAACATTTACTAATAAGAGCATTAACAAACAAGAACATTAACCAACAAAAACATTAACTGACAAGAACATTAACTAATAAGAACATTAACCAACATTGAACATTAACAAACAAGGACATTAACTAATAATAGCATTAACAAACCAGAACATTAACTAACATTGAACATTAACAAACAATGAACATTAACAAATAAGAACATTAACAGACATCGAACATTAACAAACAAGAAAATTAACTAAAAAGAACATTAACAAACAAGAACATTACCAAACATTGAACATTAACAAACAAGGACATTACCAAACATTGAACATTAACTAATAAGAACATTTAAAAAACAAGAACATTAATAAACCCATATGTCTCCTTTATAGGGGGAGCAATTCAACTATAAAGAAAATGTTGTGAGGAAAAGATCGGTAAATTTTATTTTAAAAAGAGTGTTGAAGTCTTTGGGTTATGAAGCTTTGATAAATCAGGGCTAGATTCTTTAGAAATACCTCTACCTTTATTACAAAACAACAAATCGAAAAACAAACTATAACACTCAAAGTAATAATAAACTCAAAATTCTGAGCTTTCATTGGCTTGTCAAACACCTGACAAATCGTACGCCAGAACAACGAGTTTAAACTGACACGAAACTAGCTACAATAACAAGCATCTCATTAAATACGAATTTTGTGTTTAGTGGAAGATATAACCACAAAACACGTTTAAAGTTTAAATATATAATACTTATTCACTGTAGGAGAAAACTCTCAACGCAGTATTGTAATATTATTCACGTCCGTCAGCGATAAAGTAACTGACATTCTTTATTTTGAATCACATGGTATGAAATTATAATCTAAATACAGCAATATGCGTATCTTGAAAAATAAAAAAACACTTAAAGGTCACCGGCCATACTCCAACATTTTCCTTTTAATATCAGATTTGCATTACATGGTTAAAAGTAGTTATACTCGCACAAAAAGAACAAAAAATTATCAAGTGTAAAGAAGAAATAATAATTTAATTACTCGAAATAGAAGTATACAATGCTGTTACATCCCCTTAGTTACGATTTCCCTCCTATAGAGGACGCAACCGGAAATTACGTACATTTATCCCTACAAGACGAAGTACATGCTTCGTGTTGTCGAAAAATAAAACACTATAAACTATGGATAGGGAATATTTTAGATGAAACTAATGAAAACTAATTAACTGTTCAGCCTTATATCGGTATGCGTGCACGACTCACTAGATTGTCTTGCTTTTAAAACTGTTCCATTGTTTCAATTCATTTTGAAAATTCCCGTTAATGCAGGTAAAATGAATCAATGCTGGCTTCCCTGTGTCGAATTTATATAAAAAAAGATGAAAGAAATCGGCACACTTAAAGAATCCAAAGGAACCAACCTTGACTTCTTTTGTCGGCCGACTTCAGTTGAAAAAATCGGCACACTAAAAAGATACCAAAGTCAAGTTTCCGGGGTTGGTTTGCATTGTAATAAAATAACCTATGTATTTGATATCCTGTCGGTAAGTTTAAATAATGAGTTTATTGCTCCCTGCCATATGTGTTTATCATCCGGGTCTCTATTTGTTTGCCATATGTAATCATAATTGATGTTTGCAGGGCAAATAGTATACACAATAATAACTTTCTTTATTAATACTTTTGTAACCCATGCTAGCAAAATGATTATCATTTGCACTCACATTGAATGTATTTTAAAATTTTAAAAAAATTATTTACGAGATACTGACTTATAGTTAACCTGGATACACTACATTCTGGGTCAGTTTGCAATAAGTAACTTATCGTGCGTAAATGGCAGGTGCCTTCAAGCAATCGGGTGATACTTTCGTCTCATTTGCGATTTTGTTATTTGACATAAGCGATACACACCTCACTAAGGATGCATATGCAAGCCGGCATCCGCTACATATACGGAGTTCGTGGATATATATATTTTTAAAATAAATGTCAGTTTGTGTTTTCTCTCATAAATATGTACGTTACGAAGTATGATTATTTTCTTTCAAAGAATATCGAAATAGTTTGTTTAAATTTAGTCTCTTTTCCTAAAACCTATCTTACATAACATCTACTTTTTTTGTTGAAGAAAAAGAACGTACAAACTGTTGTTAAGTTTGGCCGAATTGTATTTCGAGTTGGGCCGAATTGTCTTTGGGCCAAATTCACTATAATCCGGCATAAATTATACAACTTTCCTATCCCTCCCCTATTCGATCCCACAGACTAAATATACTTTTTTCTGGTAAACATGGTTTTTCGGGAAAAGAAAGAACGCTTTTTTCCCATCATCAGTCTTTTGGTTACATCCGTATGCAACACAGTGCACCATATTTGCTGTACAAAAGCACGATCGTACGCTATATCACACAGACATTTACGTGGGGAAATTAAGCACTTGAATGGCTAGGTTGAATAGAAGGGATAAATGTACGTCATATACTGTTTTGGCACGCGGAAACTACCGATTGTTTACGGAGATTGCCGAATAATTTTTTCATTTTATAAAGCGGTGTTTTAAGTCTAATTAAACATTTTTATGGTGTGCATACATAACCAATGCGTTTTGTTTATAACTATAATAATATCACACATTTGTACAATATAGGTGGCCAGTGACCTTTAACCTGAACGTGTATTCTGAGTCATAGAACTGATTCGAGTCATACACAATGCCAACCTGGCTGATCAGGCCTGCTCATAGTTTTCTATGTGCCTATGAATGATGTGGCACAGATTGCAGATGCAATGTCTGGTTTTATTGGCAGCATGATTAAATTATTGTTTTATTTTAGTTTACAAGCTTCAATGTTGATTTGACTTTACTAACACATAAGTAATCGAAAGCGCAGTACGAATCATTGCGCACTCGAAGAGACATCGATCATTTAGTGATAGTTATGCCTTTTGATACCAGTATAGATATTTCCTTTAAACAGCCTTTAAATGTATACAGTGTATAGAATGTAGTATATTATTGACATGTCAGCCATTTTGTCTTCTTTATGAATACTTCCGCTAGATTTTTAATTTTTTATATCGCCACCTACTTATTGAGTATTTTCATTCATAATGATATTTTGGGTCTTTTTTCAACCACTCCCATTCTCTTGGTAGTAATGAGAGGCAGCTTTCTAGGAAAGATACTAATATCGTGTTGATCGCGCAGAGATTACGCTCCTTCTGTAGACTAGCCATGTTCATAACGAAGTGGCTTTGATAATGATCATCGGTCTCACTGGACTTAACGGACATAGTAATCAATCACTGTACTTAGTGATGGATAAGATGACAGAGCTTGCAGATTTTGGTAATACATGCACACTGTTTGCCATACCATTTAATTTTTTTATATTGTGAACCAACATATGTACCCAACAATTAAATTCATTATCAGTTGACAGGGTATATAGTGACTAAATATTGTTCTTTTGACGTATAAATTGCGACACGCTGTATTTATAACAATACCAACCGACAGTGTAAGTAGAGATCAAAATTGCCACGCTAATCCATACAGAGGGCATATATGATTCGTTTCGTGATATCAAAGTTAGATATTTCTTTTCGAGAAAAAATCTTAACAAAATTGAATAATATCACAGCTACGTAAATATACTAGAAGCAATTATCTCCTTCAAGCCAACTCCAAAAATGTATAATGGTCTCAATTGAAAAAATGTTTGGCTCATCCTTTATTAAACACTTTAAGGTAGGAAAGGCAGTTGCTACAGAAAATTTAAATTTTTGTCTAACTTTGACAGCAATTAGATCGATAGTGCTATCAAAACTCTCTTGGCAATGGGAACTCGAAACATTGCGTTTGATATGGAACACAATATTAAGATCCGCTACCATCACCTACAAAAACGGAAGCTTCTGTACAGCTTCTTTAAACCACGTTTTCCTGGACACAACAACCAGACTGGTAGAAAAGAAACTCCATATAGACATATACTCTAAACCAACCGACAAACACCAGTATCTCCTCCCAACCAGCTGCCATCCAAAACACTGCATTGGGAACGTCCCATATAGCCAGGCACTGAGGATACGCAGAATTTGCTACGACGCCCAGTCGCAGAACACTTCTTCTCCCATGGCCACGCTTTCAGTGATATAACACTTATAGCAATTGCTCACAACCCCAATGGAGTTTCGAAACCAGGAAAGAAAAGAAATCTTACTGGATACGCCGCCTTAGAACATTGAAACCAAGCGGTTTAAACCAAGAAGACTAGAAAAAAGACAGCCATTCACAAATAAAATTATCTTTTTGCAGCTGGCATGTTCTCTTTTCGATGATTCTCTAAATTTGCTTATTAGTCACCCAGTAACCTATAATTACAACTATAACAATGAAATATCCAGGATATAATTTGCGCGTACATACATTTACCTAAAATAACAAATGACGCTATGGCTCATCCATTTCTAGGTCAATATAAAATATCTTTAAGCATCCGCAACAAGTCATAGTCATGTAAAGTTGTACAAAGACAACGGTTTGCCTGTTTTATTTGTTTTTCTTGTCTATGTTTTGCATTTGCCTATGAAAAAGACTCATTAAGAGTCGAAAGCACAGCTAGATACTAGTTTTGCACTGCTCGTAGTCAGTTTATTACACACACACACACACACACACACACACACACACACTTAATTATAATTATCCCAAAATAACAAATATCTAAATCAATCACTAGCAAAGAAAATAACCCTGGAAAAGAAGACGACGCAGATGTTCTTTTGACATTTTGATATTAAATAATATTACACTATGGTGATTTTGTTTCAGTTTGAAGCACTTACATACAAAATAAACACACACACACACACACACACACACACATATATATACATATATATATATATATATATATATATATATATATATATATATATATATATAGAGAGAGAGAGAGAGAGAGAGAGAGAGAGAGAGAGAGAGAGAGTAATTTTAAAGGGAAGAAATACGTACGCGATATTATTTCTCGTGAAAAAGTGTTTCTTTATTGATAATAGAAGTCCAGTTACATATAATGTAAAATAAGTTCCGTCAAATTAGCTATAATGTAATAAAATGTGATTCCAGTGAATATATGTTTGCAAGATTTTTATACTCGTGACTTGAGAAAGCTTGCCAGTAGCTTCTCGAGGGTCGGTGGTTCTTTCCAGGGTTTTCCCGGATTCTTCCTCCACCATTAATACTGGCCGCCATGTATAGCCTATCGAGTGCTGAAAAATGGCGTTAAGCCCAACAACAACAACAACAATACTCGTGACTTTTATATTCAAATTTAAAAATACTTCTGATTGGAAAATACAAGGTTTTAATTTCGTAACAATGTTGACAATGAAGATAACCAGAGGAAATAAATACAATATTTTTCTATTAGCAGCATTATCAGTCATTCAATCATTGTGAATACTGTAGACGATACTATATCGAATATCAATACTTTCTTGCAACCTAGAGTTTGTACAACAAAGGTTATCTGATGCTGCATTAATCCTTTGCCTTTCGGGGCTATTAAAAAGATATTGACAAAGCTTGCGAGATAATTTCTTGACTAAGAATTCGATAACCCTTAATCTGAAACAATTTAAGGCTGGAAATAGGATATGATAAAATATGCCAGCCGATACTTGTTTTCTGCAATGCGACCATCTTCTACGATGCCATTGCCTAATATGGATGTTCAAACTGTTCTCTACAATGGGATTGGATAATACGGTTTTCCAGTTATAGATGCTATTATTATCATTATCACGAAGGAAAACTGATCATGCGTCTTATATGATGTTATGAGTGTACAGTCTCTACATTTGAGAGTATTCGTCAGATTTGCTAATTGGTTTTCCGTGCGCCAGAAGATTAAAATTGATTGAAAACACGAAATAAATCGTAGGTGGAAAAAAGGTGTTGAGACACTAATCAGATGTCATGTTCGTTGTCATTTGACTCATTAGAGTGATGTTTGTGAATATTTATTTATATAGGTCCAAATTGTCTGAAATTACGGAACCGTGTTGAAAATGACATTAGTTCTGTTGCACTGAAGACTGCATACCAGCTCCAGCTAGATCTGGATTTTATTGTTTCAGCCTTGTATGGGTCCGAAAATCACCGGCTATTACTATAAAGAAGGCAGCATTGCTCTTGAAAATTGTTGGCTTTTTAATATGAAATGTATAGAAGAAAATTTAAAACCTCGATTGAAATGTAATAATCATCGCCTATGTAAGTGGACTATATCTGCATAAACAACGTGGTATATGGCTCATGAATATAAAATAATCCTTTTTAGAATAATACCAGGATGATTGATATCTTTAATTACTAAAGCTGTCTGCTTTATCATCAAAATTCCCGGGGGGGGGGGAGGGTAACATCTATAATCTCGACATTTTCACGAGGCTGTAGCTTTCACCATGAAATCTATTCTCACCATATTCGCACACGGCCATACCTTTCATCACAAAATCAATTCTCACCATATTCGCACACGACCATACCTTTCATCACAAAATCTATTCTCACCATATTCGCACATGGCCGCACCTTTCACCACAAAATCTATTTTCACCATATTTGCACACGGCTGTACCTTTCATCACAAAAGCTATTTTTTATCACATGACTATCTTTCACCATAAACAATAATGTATGTGAATAAGACAACAAAGAGCTACAAAAAATGAACAAAAGTATGTAGTTTTTGTGACAAATATTATGATTACCTTATAAACAAAATGCTATGAAGGTGATTGGTCAGTTAACAATGTGTCTCATTCTGTATAGCTGCAAAACAAACAAGCAAAAATAATATAAAGAAATTATATAAAAAAACACACTCAGAAATAAATAGAAATAATTAAAACAAATAATGTTTACAAACTAATTAAATAAAAAGAAAAGAAAAAGGAGAAAGAATTCCAGAAGGAGATAGTTGAAATATCCAGTAATTCACAAACAGGTTGTTGTTGTTGTAGGGTTTAACGCCATTTTTAAGCACACGATAGGCTGTACATGGCGGCCAGTATTAATGGTGGAGGAAGAACCCGGGAAAACCCCGGAAAGAACCACCGACCCACGAGAAGCTACTGGCAAGCTTTCTCACATACCCACATTAGCCGAATCCGAGACTCGAACCCACGCAGACAGAGGTGAGATGGCAGTGATCCGTAACGGAGAGCGCGTTAGACCACTCGGCGACTCGGGGCCTCTTCACAAGCAGGTAACGTGAGAGTCAATCGGCTTGTAGGTAAAGCAGTTATCACAAAATGTCCATTTTATGAAGCATCAAGAGGCCGATCCACCCCCTCAAAAAGTTTCAGGGTAAATTAACCATACAAATTACTTTGACTACATGTTGGAAGAAAATTTCGGGCATCTGTAAATATCAAGGACAAATCCCTCCCATTAAAAATAAGTAAATAAATTCATTACAAAAAGGTGGAAAACCGCTTTAAAACTGTATGCGGGTACCTTCATCTATCTTTATAGAAAGGAGTTCAGGTCGCTGACAATAATTGCTGAATGCATACGTATAACAACTATAACTCCGCATTGACCGCTCTCTTTCACTTTGAAGTTCGTGTAAACTTGTAAATATTGACGTCATAAACTTAGAAAGGTGAAGGAGGACGAAAGAAACTATCTTAAAAATATATATATTTTAATGGAGCAAAGAAATCCTCCAAAAAGCAACAGATGTATTGATTATTACCGAGTGTTTCTTGGATTCTGAACGTAGCTTTTAGCAATTTCAATCATATCGCTACGATGTCTGCAGTGTGACAGCTTATTTTGATGTCTAGCACTAGGGCATCATGCGGAAGACAACTAGCATGATTTCCCACCCAGTCACATGATCCTGACACCAGGCCGACCAGCCATAACACTAACATCTTAATGCTGATCGCCTAGCGAGGCAACCGTTAGTACCATTTGATAGGTCTTTGGTATGACTCAGCCGGGATTCGAACCCACAACCGCCCGCATCCATGGCGGACGCTCTTACAGCTTGGCCACCCGAGCAGGAATAAAAAAAATGAACGGATTGAAAGTTGAATTAGACAATACTGTTGCAATAATCCCACCCAGTCACATTATTCAGAAACCAGGCCAACCCGATCTAACACTAACTTCATAATGATGAACATCACCCGAGGGAGCTGTTAGTACCATGCTAGTAAGTATTTGGTCTGAGTTCGAAAGTTCAAACCTGAAATCTCCCGCAACCACATGCTGACTGAGCGGACTGTACAATATTATATATATATATATATATATATATATATATATATATATATATATATATATATATATATATATATATATATATATATATATATATATATATTCTAGAACATTTTGATTTGTCAACAAGATAAGGTTTATTTATTAAAATTATAAGAAAGAACATGTCAAACGTCATGTACACCAAGGTTTCCCGCAACATGAAATTCCACCTTGATGATCTTTTTTTCCCTCTTGACAATGAAAGTATGGGGTTGTGATCACATAATAAAGTAATCGCAGAAGGAGCTGAATTAAGACACTTCAGTGATTCGCTAAGTCAACATCAACGCCAAACATTCCTTCTTGATTTTGGAATAATTTCTCTGGTGCTTATGTAATGTTTTAGAAATATAGCAAGCTTGATTATCTACACCATTTTTGTCTTCCTGAATCAAGACTCGACCAACCCCAGCATCACTTCCATAAACAGACATTTTAAATGATTACCTGAAATTTAGAGCTGATAGAAATGGTGCACTCTTTAATATGGCCTTTAGCTTTTCAAAAGCCTACTGACATTTTTCATACCAATGAAGCTTAGTTTTTTGACAAATTAGTCAGGATTTCAGCAATTATTGGAAAATGTGGAACAAAATTTCCGACAATATTCAGCCATGCCCAAAATATCGCAACAGCTGCTTTTTACTGGTGGTAGACACAGGGAATTCAGATATAGCCTTAACCTTAACTTCTGTAGGTTTAACTTGTCAATGTCCCACAAAAGAAATGTTACACAAGCACGGCAAAACTCACTCTTACTTAAATTAATTGTTAAATTTGCATCACCGAGTCTATTAGAAGGGAGTAGGATGATGTGTGAGAACTCCCACTCATTGTGGTGCTTTGGTTATCGTTATCAAGGAGATGATAGACCACGGTGTTATTACCCGGATCGAGTAGACAATAAAATAAAATATGAAATTAATTGGATAGAACAACAGAGATCAGGGGAGAGATACAGAATATAACAACACGAGCCTCCGTATGTAAAATTTAACAATATAATCAATTACATAAACATAATGAAACTGAATAAGACATTTGAATGTTTCACTTTTTCTTAGAAATAGGGTTACAAAATTTATGCGAAATTAAATTAGATATTCTCTTATACTGATAGAACAAATTTCATCGTATAATCGAGTGACCGATCGAACTCAAATTGCCCGCATGTCAACATCACAAGGTGCTAACGGTCTTTTCCAAATCACGGATGGTGATAGGTTGGCACTGCCGTATTTCCTCTTCTTCTTCTTCTTCTTCTCTCTCTCTCTCTCTCCTCTTTGCGTTACCAAACCGTCTTCATTGCAGACTATGTTCTTTCCACATTGTGATGTAAAGTATGGAGCTATTTTTTCCTTTAAATAAAAAACATAATACCTAACGTAAATACGTGTTAGTTTTTTTCCCCTTCTTCTGGGATCAACACAATTTCTACTCTTTATAGCATATATTGTCTTTTCGCAATTCAACAGAACGAAACTAATATGTTTAGTTCACCACCCAATATACACTCACGAACCTATTACCATAAAGTAATGTTGTTTTTTTTTCTAGTTGCACCTCGCATTCCTAACTGTAAAACATGACTAACTAGACCTGTCCGGTAACTATTACTGCCCCGCCTTGTGCTGTAAATCACTAGCTGAAATATGAATATCGAAACACGCTCCTAATATTAACACCCTCGGTTGAAAAGAATTCACAACTTAATTAATGGACTTCACTCCTTGTTAGTTAGTGATTCATCGACATACATTTCTAGACATAGAAAAATCAATTCCCAGCATACATGATACAATTTATTTAAGACAGAAAATTTATTTCTTACAATTAGCATCAGAAGAAAAGCTTCAAATATTTATGATACAAGATTTCGTTTGCAAAACAACTAAATCCGAACTCATTCATATAAAATTGGAGTCATGTAACATTTGAGACAAAATGCATGCAAGCAATTATTTCTGAACTCGAGAAAAAACTTGACTTATGAATTTCAAACAAGTACGTTTAACAAATAATTACATATTTACATCATTGAACATAATGTATGTCACTGAGACAATACCTTTGTGACCCCCAGAGCTTATCATCAGAGAATTACCTCTATTGTTTCTCTGGTTACGAGTCTCCCGAATCTCCAAAATTTTGTTCCTTGGACGATTTATTTAACGAGAATAGTACTTTCTACTGATCTCGAAGCCAGTTCCCCTTTCGGCAGAAAAAAATGGGATGACTAATATCGCGAGGAAGATAACTTTAAAATCTTGAATTTCGTCTTGGAACACACAAGAGCTGTGAGCTGTGCCAATAAGGATTACTTTCTCTAACCGCCTAAATTGTATCACTCTGATCGAAATTAGAATAATTATCTCTTGCCAGCCTTTACTAGTAACTATTCTGGAAACTGTTATTTATGATAGCTGTTTTAAATTGCCCAATGTTTTCTAAAAAGTTTGTTCTTTTTATTTTGTCTCAATCCTGTCATTCCCTACGCTCAACCCTGCATAGACATATCTACTCGACAGTTATATATCAGACTCTAAATTCAAGTCATGCTCCAAATAAAACAAATCCCATCCCTCACAGTCAGGAATTTATTGCTAGTTTAGCTCATACGTCAAACTTAATGGTTACTTGTCACGCTGAACAAGACAGAATGTACTGTGAAATTATCTCTGAAAAATTGTGCACCATTTAAGCGTCTATCATAGAACTTCTGGATTGTCTCCAAGTGATCTATCCTGGTGTTGTCATAGATCATGACATCACCGATATAAACGTCGCAATTATCTAGAGGGGGGCCCCGAGTGGCCGAGTGGTCCAAAGCGTACTCCGTTACGGATCACTGTCATCTCACCTCTGTCTGCGCCGGTTCGAGTCACGGATTCAGCCAATGTGGGTATGTGAGAAAGCTTGCCAATAGCTCCTCGTGGGTCGGTGGTTCTTTCAGGTGTTTTCCCCGAGTTCTTCCTCCACATTAATACTGGCCGCCATGTATAGCCTATCGTGTGATGAAAATGGCGTTAAAGCCCACCACCACAACAACAACAATTATCTAGACCATATCTAATCATGTTCATTCAATGTTGGAAAGTACAAGGCGAACCACTTATCCCAAGTAGCATTACTTTATGTTGATGAAGTCCATGTGGAGTTACGAATGGTGAAGATTTCTTTGCCCTTTCTGTGTGGAATTTGCCAGAATTCTTTCATAAAGTCAAATTTAATGCACGTGCGGAATATATTACTTGGTTTCAGACAAGAATATATGGCGAGCTCCAGTCACTTTTAATTGGTTCTATGAAATCATTCTCCAGCAAATAATGAATTTCTTTTAGCAAACATTCTTGTGTTTAACAAGATTCACCAAGTATGGATGGTGTTTCACAGGTGTGGAATCTACAATTTCAGCGTCATGGTAGATTTTATTTGTTCGAGTTGGAACATCTGGAAACGAACGCTCGTATTTTTTAAATAATAGCTGTTTTAGTTTACTCTTTTCTGTGGATGCTGATGTGAAAGTTTCTGGTTCAGATTAGTCAATATTTCTAAATTCCGAAGATTAGTTACACCAAAGTCATCACAGTCTGATAGCATTTCATCTCAATAATTTCTCAATAATTTCAATGGTCCGCGGACAGCGTGTCCAAAATTAGTTCAAATGGGCTAAGTCCTAACGATTTTTGAACTGATTCACAAACAACAAACAACAGTAAACAATCACCTTAGCCCCAAACTTTTTCTGTCTCAAAACAATATGACCTAATCGTATTTTTCAAAGTTTGATTAAATCTTTTTAAGGGCCCTTGGCTATAAGGGTGATAGGCAGAAAACTTGAACAGCTGGACTTCTAACTCATGTATAACTTTGTGGAAAATTCCAATGATAAAATTTTATCTTTTATGAGATTCGATAGATTTGGTAAGGCCAAATTGTGTAAAACAAACTTTATCAAAGCTTTTCTATTGTTTATTTTTAATATTCCTCAAAGGAAGTTCCTCTGGGAATCTTGTTGACGCACACATGATGGTCAGCAAGTATTGCTTGCATGACTTGGTCATAGGTAAGGGACCAACACATCTTCCCATTATTCTGCTCAATGGTTCGTCAAATGCAGGAATAGGCTGTAGATTACCCTTGGGGATTTGCTACCATTAGTCAAGTGTGACAATATCTGCAAGTTTGGACTGTTATAATAAACCAAAAGTTCCTTATGTATCACAATATATAAGCCTCGTTTCATTTCAATTAAAACTTAATACAGCAAGTGGTATAACATTGATACATCATAGATACTATACATATTTTGCATTTATATCCCATACAAATACATATATTTGCCCTTTAAATGGAGTTCAGATTTACTACAGGCAGCTGTGTATTGACAGAGGGATTGATATCCTCACATTGCTGCCAAGTGTGTTCGCTACAAAATGTAGTTATGCCTTTTGTGGCTATTCACAATCAGCTTTGCATATTGACAAGTTGATTGTTTGCTTGTTTTTTTTTTTTGAGTTTCTAGTTTTCCTCACATTGATTAAGTCAATATAATACACACTTAGTGCTTAAACATGAAAGACGGTTTAAATGTAGAAAATAGAGTTCTATAAACACATGTTTAGCTATGCCATTTACAAGAATGCTCAGCCATTCACGTATCGTCGCATGGAAATTATTGTAGAATAGAAACTAAGCGCAACGACGAACCAACAAGATGCAATTAAATTATTTTAATATATGTACAGTTGATCTAAGTCATTATTCTGCTTTAATAACATTAATACCGCCCATAAAACTCTCTCTCTCTCTCTCTCTCTCACGTCGGTTTGACTTTAAAACTAACTAACTCTCTCTCTCTGATCATTTGGTCGGTTGGACCTAATTTCTGTATTTCAACTATATAATATTTTAATAAAGATTGTGCTTTACGAGAAATTGTGAAACCCAATGTACTATAAAATACATTTCTATTGTATCCAAAAGTCAGCAATTTTTAGACTCGGTTGTAAGTTATGCTGAACAGGCAAATTCCTTTTTGATGAGTATGCTAGAAGATTCACGTGTTTCTTAAAACAATAAGCTGATGTAGCAGATTGTCTATCCGATGACGTACATAGACACGGAAAATATCAGTAAGAAAGACGGGAGTCTCGTTCTAATTCAAAATGAATGAACACAAAAGTACCCAGACGAATGTCCATATTTGATCGTGAGGATAATCCAACTTGCGTATAAATTGAGAACAACAACCTTGCGCAAAATCAGTCCATTCATCGAGAATCAGAAGACTGTCTTTCCATACAGCGAACCGTTACCTTTCGTTCAGCCATTTCCCAAAGATGTAGACGTATCTATATAGTTAAGAGTGACACCTCTTGTTAAGAGAGCCTGAACTCTTTCTTTCTCTCTCTCCTTCTAACCATGAGCAAAGACATTTTTTAAGTTATGAGTATTTCCTTCTCATGGCAAGAAGTGAGAAAAAGGTCGTGAGAAAAATCTTTTTCATGCCAATTATATAAAAACTGTAGATAAATCTCAAGAAAATGCACACATACCGTTACGACGAACCATATTCGTGTAGGTTACTTAGTGTAAGTTCAATTTCAAGGTTTTCATCCACCACAAATTCTTTTTCTCTCTCACTCTAGATTTCTGCGTAGTTTTTTCGTTATGAACTGAGGTGGAACAGAAAGCAGAAATGATTGCGGCGAAATTGTGTACCATATTCAATTCATTTAAAAATCGGGGATTATTAACACTTTTTATCGTTATTTTCATGTCACTAATGATTAAAGTGTGGAAATTCATCATTGATCAAAATCAATAGCACATGGTTGCGAGAATGTGTATATAGTTTTCCTTATTATTTCGCCATGGGAGGATCACAATTTTATATACCAATAGGATTGGTATATCAATTTGCTTTATGCCTTGCTATTTTTAATGTATATATATATATATATATATATATATATATATATATATATATATATATATATATATATATATATATATATATATATATATATGGAGATGGGTGGGTGGGATAGAGGTGTGATTCTAGTCTAAGTCTGAACCACGATTCCCATTGGTCTCTTGAGTGTAATACAATATAATGATTATAAAGATATGTCTAGTGACTCTTTGGACAATCGATCGTCTGAAGCAAACTCAGAATTAAAAAAAACACCTCTGATAATTGTCGGAAAACGTTATTTGCTTGATATGTTTATCAAAGTACATTCATTCTTATGACATAAAGATTATATAAATTTTAAGGTATTTTACAGATAATTCGGGGTTCTCTTTTCCTAGCAAGACAGACATTTTCCCTTTCAGTTTCCGTTCCATTTAATATTGGCGTTGATTGAGACCAGGGGTATTGTGCGTAGATGGAAAGTAACGAAGCTTTCATCAAGCACGAATACCCTGCATCAGTAGAAACCGTAAATCAAATTTTACTGACATCTAATCCATTTGAACCTATTTATAAAAACAGGCTCTTCGTGAAATTATTATTATTATTATTAGTAGTAGTAGTAGTAGTACAATTTATTTATTCTTATGTGTACATTTTGTGTTTTCTAGCCCAGTCTTGATAACAAGAAATTCATAAGCTAGGAAATATTTGAACTGGTGATGAAGTTTACGAGATTTTTTATGGATATATTGCACTACTTTGGGAGTGAAATATATCCATCCGACAAAACCAGTTCATATTTTTCCATACAAATGCAGTAACCTTTTATTATATGCTCATTTTTTTAAATTCTACATAATGCTTAATTATATATACAAAAATACACTACAAGAAACAAAGTAACTGAATTTATGATGTATTCCAAACTAAATACACAAGCGCAGATTCACCAGTACACACAACAGCATTATTAATGCGCATATAACTCCGCCCAGATAAATTTGAACTTAGTCGCGCGCTAGACATAACTTTCGAAAGAAAACGGCGTTTTGGTCTACTTAAAATTAAAATTTAGATTAATATTGTGAATTAATGCGCATTGCAACAACTTTTCCATTTAGTCTGGAATGAATAGAGTTTTGTATTTTTGTCAATTCTTAATTTTGTGATACTGACTGGATTTATCTGTGTCAGTTCTACATGAAGTACATACAGGTTACTGTATTTGTATGGGAAAATATGAACGACTTTTTCGCATGGAAATACTGCAAGACCTTGGGAGTGCAGTATATCCATCCAAAATAACGAGTTCATATTTTCCCATACAAATGCAGTAACCTTTTTATTATATACTAATTTTGTTATTCTACCTAATGCTTAATTATATTCACAAAATACACTACACGAAACAAAATAACTAAATGTATGCCGCATTCCAAACTAAATACACAAGCGCAGATTCATCATTACACAACAACAACATTATTACTACGCACATAACTCCGCCCAGATAAAATTGAACTTAGTCGCGCGCTCGACATAACTTTCGAAAGAAAATGGCGTGTCTAGTTAAAATTGAAATTTTGGAGTCATATTGTGAATGAATGCGGATTGCAACAACTTTTCAATTAGATCTGGAATGAATAGATTTTTGTATTTTTTTTTTTTTCGATTCTGCGAAATTTCGTGATTATGGGCTGGATTTATATGACAATTCCAATTGAAATACATGGGATTGAAGAAGCGAAAGAGAAGCGTGTTGACGTCTGCAAATGTGTTTCTGTTTCTGTCATTGAATATTTTAAATCATAATGTGGGGAAAATATGAAGTCTTTCAATTGCAATTATCAAAAAGACGCTTTGGATTTTAATTCTTATTTCATTTTGAGTGCAGTAAGGAGGATCAACGAAATTACCGTACAATTTCGAAATGTGTAATCAAGATGGAGAACCTATGACTGGCTCATGTAATTTGGATTTGTAGAACTAAGAAAGTAAATTTTGAGGAGATTCAGGATGTAAAAATGTAAGTATATTTTGTTTAGCCATTCTTATCACCAGCTAAAGAATACAGTATATGACTTGTCTCTTGTATGTAATTTGTAAGGACCCTTTCTTGCGTCTGTTTTATAATGTAGCTAGTCTAAATCCGAAACACGGTATCAACAAAGTTAACGCGGAATGTGCCAAAGTAGCTGGTATGTGGCAGTCCACGAAACATCTGATTTAGTTCATTCAGAAACAAATTTAAGCACCCACAACGTAAAGCGCCTCTTACGCGAGTGTACATGATTTGTTTACAAATCAAAGGTGCTGTCGTCTGCGTCCATTTGTTTGTTTACAATAGAAAGTAGTTCCTTTATGTACGTGAAAGCAAAATGTGTATTTGCACGTGGATTCAGTATCGGGTAATACTGAACGATTCTGACAATGTAAAGTTAACGGAGAAAACAATGAGCATATAATAAATCGGATTTCATCAGCGATGGAGTAGCGTGTTGACATCTGCAAGCGTGTTTCTGTTCTGTCATTGAATGTTTTAAATCATAATATGGGGGAAATATGAAGTCTTTCAATTGCAATTATCCAAACGACACTTTGGAATATAAAATTTATTTCATTTTGAGTGCAGTAAGGAGGATGGAATATAGTCGAAATTACAGTACAATTTCGAAATGTGTAATCAAGGTTGAGAAACAAGTGAGCTTATCATAAAAGACTGTTTGCTGGTGATACATCGTTGTCAGTTATTTCTGGTAACCAAGCCTATTTAAAATTAATTTGAAGACTAATCAATTAAAAACTAATTAATTGAATTTAATCCAAACAAAACTGAATTGATGATCTTAGCCAGAAAATCGCAATGGGAGCTACATCTATAACTTTTATTCAGTGACGTGGTTTTTAATAATGTCACTTCTCATAAACACTTTGATCTAACTTTAAATAAATCCTTACCTTTTCATGTACAGAAAATAATTACAGAAGAACTGGGGGTTTTAGCCATACTGTTTTGAATATCTATATTTCTTTGTAACTCCTGGTAAATAATTTTATTTAATTATTATAATTTTTATTCATGGTACATGATCAGAGTCTGTTAAGAGCGTAAACTTATATAGGATATATAAAAGACGTTGATTATGTGTTGATAATTGTGTGCGTGCGTGTGTGTGTGTGTGTGTGTGAGAGAGAGAGAGAGAGAGAGAGAGAGACTTTTAACACAGCATTAACAATTGTCCAATCATATCACTACGATGTCTGCAGTGTCACACTTTATAGTGATAGTCTAGCACTGGGCATCTTGCCATGTACATGTAGAATGATGTCCCAACAAGCCACATTATCCTGACACTAGGCCGACCAGTTCTAATACTAACCTCTTAATGCCGAGTGCCAAGCGAGGCAGGTGCTATTATCATTTTTATGAGTATGACACGGCCAGTGTTCCAACCAGCGACCTTCCGCATCTGAGGCGGAAGCTCTATCCACTTAAGCCACCGAAAACAATTACTAATAATAATCTTAATAATAAAACCTAATGGCGCCTTTGGATTAATTTCTCATTGGCTGGTGGTTTTTCGACTGTTCTAGAAGAATTCAGTAACTTCCCATTGGTTGGGCAAAGTCACATAATAGGCACTTTCGAGGCAAATTGAGTGAAAGATCTGTTACGTTGGATATGTTTGTAAAATATAGTCGTAATTGGCAGTGTATGTAACGAGCATTCAGATTCATTTTGATTTTGTAGTCATCCTCATATCTTGTGTTCCTGTTGTAAGTTTGCAGACGTGTTGTATGTTGTACTTGTATTATTCGAGGAGAAAATATTTGTTTGGACTGATCAGTGGAAGTATAAAAAAAAACTCATTATTTGGTCTATAACATTATTCTGAAACTGTTGTGAATTATTCAAAGGAGTTCTAGAGGACGCCATCTTGACAATGTCACGATTCTTGGCGGACCAGTACATTTCCGGTTTGGAATTTATACGGAATTTTTCATTCTTTTGGACTTTCATAGAACACTATCAAGACCAGTTTGTATTCATTTCATAATACTGTAAGCTCCTCTCATATTTTCATTTACAACTTTGATAATTAAATAATATCTTAAGTTTTACCAAACTTGTTGGTTTTGCTTCTCTCTGTTGCTAAGTTTATGACCATAGAGTCTTAACACATACTACGCCGTTTGATATTTTGAAAGCATGGGAAAAGGTTATACAATCTACGACGTTTGAAATGTAAATCAATGGGAAAAGGCTATACACTATGCGACGTTTGAAATTCAAAAGCATGGAAAAGGTTAGAATGCTACGACGTTTGAAATTCAAACTTCATAGAAAATCAGTAGAACTTCTTTATTTCACCTTTATGAGACCTATTTTGTAGTATGGAGATAATATCTAGGATAAATGCCTCCGGCATGAAAACAACGAATATAACAAATACAAGCTGAAACAGGAAAAATCGTTGGCGGGGCAATACAATTTACATCATATGCTAGAATGTTCTGTATAATTTCGAAACCAACCCTTCCTTGTACACTTTTAAATCACACCTACCTATTAATCTAGAAAATGTCCCAGTCTATTACTATCAAGTCAAAATAGTAGCTCAAAATATGCACACAGCACTTAAACTTAGTTGTAGTTTATTACACGACGATCTTTTCAAAGACCATTTGCCATCTACCAAAGGATATTTATACGATGAACTAGAAACAGCCAATCCTTTTCTTTTAGGCTGTATACAGTAAGTTATTCTCAGGAGCAGACAATATGAATATTGAGTCATATTCCAGATATAACTTCGTTATTAATGTGTAACACTTTGCAATTGACTGAGGTCAACGAGATTTTCAAGGCGGTCCATGAGTATAAAATCACATCACAGAGATTCGTGAACACTACTTATTTCTTCACTTTATACTGTTATATATCCGGTAAGTTTTTTTTTGTTATTATAAATACATTCCACAAGAACTAAAGTTAAAAGTCTTTACCAACCCAACCACCATTCCATCAATGCCAACATCATTATTATTGTTTCTTTGCATTTTTTGATTTTCGTGTATACAGTAACATGTTTCTGCTGTAAACGCAATAATATTGGATGTATAATTTGTAATACTTCATTTGCATGTTTAAACGTTTGCAATAGTATGCCTTCATTACTCATATAAACCATATTTTGAAAGAAAATGATACTGCTAATGGGGAGAATTCTTGTTTGTGGTAGATTCTACAATATCTCTTGTTTAATTTTATTTATGTTCCACGATGACTTCTGTAAATAAATACTGTTTAAACCACCAAGACATTCAAGGGAGCTGCCAAATTATTTCGCTTTGTCTGGATTTTGTGATAAATTATGGTTGTTATTTTTAGAGACTGCTGTAAGAAAACAATTCAGTTGAACAATCTCAAATCATTCGATTTGGAGAAAATATGGAGTGAATGACCTCATAATATTTTGCTATAATTGTCACGTTGGACCAAAATCTGAATAGCTTTTTCAGTCGATTGCATAAATCTCTAAAACAAGTGCATTTATATTTATCTTCCGTATGTTGTCTCTTCACTCCCTCCCCAAAAAATAAAACAAAATATCCCTATACAATGTCAATAGCAAACGTAGATAAAGGTTGAAGTTATCTGCGATACCAATCTTACATTATCCACCACCTCCTTATATATTGTGTTTGGTTGGTTTCTCGATACTAAATGAGAGAGAGAGAGAGAGAGAGAGAGAGAGAGAGAGAGACTGAATTGAACAAAGCACATTTGATTTACAATGAAACAATTAGACGTTTGTCTTATTGATCGACAACAAGCCATAGGTCAAATACTTTCGCAATTGTTCACAAAAGTAACTCTCTCTTTTTTGTATTATCCGAAGGTTTTTCAGCTTAATTAGTTACCAGCAAACCTGAAATTCTGTTCAACTTAATTAGTGCCCCCAGGACCCGAAATTATGTTCAGCTTAATTAGTGCCCGCAGGACCCGACATACTCTTCAGCTTAATTAGTGCCCGCAGAACCCGACATTCTATTCAGCTGACAGTTTATGGTACTAAGCAATAATGCATATTTGTAACAGTTTGATGATATCTCACCACAAGAGTGGCTATAGAGTGCATCCTCCCTATAAAAAATGTCAGAAGAATGTAAAAAGTAATTGTATAAAAAATTAGAAAGATAAACTCTTACAAATAAATATAAACATTAACAACAAAAATGTAAAATATTAAACGTAAAAATGTTACAATTTTGTAAAATTTTTATAAAATAACAGATAAACGTGGAACATGTAAAATCCTTAAAACCTGATTAAAATTTGTTGTTTAAACCGCATTTTCTAAAATAATATAAACTTTACAGGTGGTATGTCCCTAATATTTTCTGAAGCCAAAATACTTATGTGGCACAGGGATTAAATAGAAACACTCGCACTGTTTGAAAAAACTGAAGTAAATATTTTCACAACAGCATTTGCGACAAAAAAGCGAAAAACGAATGTATTACCATTGTTTAAAATACAAAACAACACACATTAAAGACAAGTACCGATCATTACAAGGATATTGGTATTAATACAATGAAGCATGTCAATATTTCTGTATGCAAAACCCATTCGTTGTTTGCAATATCAACACATATTCGTGTACAATAAAAAAGACATCAATTGGTGTACCGAACATTCGCAGACAGTATAATTATGTAATTTTTTCAGTGTTTAGATGTAGAGAATCAACTTATTTTCAACATTACTCTGAACTCTGGCAACGTTTGAATAAGAAAAACTGTAAAGCAACATTGTAGTGGACATAACGCGACAATCGCTCTTTTTTAAAAAGACTCTGAGGAAGGATCAAAACAAATTTAGTCGATAAAATTTGACAAATTGCAAACTTCTGAATGATCATTAAATCTAGTTCTCTTTATGTATCAACACTCTGCTTTAAGAGTCTGATACTGTATTTAAGCATAACTCATTTTAGTAGGCTGTTGGAATATTTTACGTCTGTATTTTGAGAAAGGAATATCACTACTAAATTTTAATCAGCATTGGTGGAATATGAAGTGTACGCAAGTCAATGTGATTGATATCCGTGCTCCTTTTGCACATTTGGAGTAGAAGTTTCAAAAGTTTCTCATTTTTCACTATATAAAGAAGGAATTATTTTAATTTTAGGCGAAACTTCTCTTGTACTCTACGTATTTTACATTGCCATATCAAAACAGTGAGAAGGATTATTGTCTACTGAATTTTAGCAGCAGTAAGTTATATATATATATATATATATATATATATATATATATATATATATATATATATATATATATATACGCTGTATCAGTGATATACCACTAGATGTATACATTTTTATTAAAAGGAAACCAGGCTTGCCCGAGTTTCTTTTAATGAAAAATTTATACAACAAGTGGTAAATCATTGATACAGCGTACATACTTTACATATATTTTATTTATATCGCATACAAATATACATATTTGCACTTGAAATGAAGTTGCGATATGCTCCTGACAACCGTGTATTGACCGATTGAATGAACTCCTCGTATCATTGCGAGTGTCCGCTACAAAATGTTGTTCTACGATTTTACTTCTTGTTCACAATCACATATGCAAATTGATAAGTTGATTGTTTTCTTTTTCAGTTTCTATTTGTATTCACATTTTTTAAATCAATTTAAGACGCACTCATGATTTAAACATAAAATATGGTTTTTATGAAGAAAGTAGTGCACTGCAAACACGGTTAGCTGCTTGTACACTGAACCTGTACTGTCAGGTATTCACGTACTGACATAAGGAAATTAGCATGGAATAGAAATTTAGTGAAATGACGAACGAGCAAGAGGTAATTATAAAATTTAATATATTGACAATTCATCTAAGTCATTATTCTGCTTAAATTAAAAATTCTAAAGACTATAAAAGTCTCTCTCTCTCTCTCTCTCTCTCTCTCCCCCTCCCCCGGAAGGCTTGACTAACACATTACCATCATTCATAGGTCTAGAGACATCGTCGTATGACACAAGCGAAAATCCCCAACGCTCGTTATTTCCATGGATTTTCGCCCGTATCTAGCTACAATAATCCAGAGGGAGAGGGGGAGGGGGCGACCATTTGGACATTTTTGTATTTAATCATTAATAATCGATTTTTAAAATATTATAACAGGTTTAAGAAACAGCAACAAAGGATTAAAAAACCGACAAATGTAACATATAGGCCTATTGTCACTGGCTATTTCAACTATGTATCATTGATATTATGAACACTGTATATAGATCCCAAGGAAAGAGTACATATACCGTTACAACGAACCAGATTACCGTAGGTTACTTGGTACAAGTCCAGTGTTAATGTTTTCATCCAGCACAATATGTTTTTCTCTCTCACTCCAGATTTGTGCTTATTTTGTCATATACACACGAGAGGGGAATGGGAAAAAAGGATCCCGATGAAATTGTGTACCATTTTAATATCATTTAGAAAACAGGGACTATTAATACTTTTTATCGTTATTTTTATTTTATATGTCATTTATGATTAATGAATGAGTAGAAATGCATCATTGATCTATAGGCCTGCGGTTGAAAGAATGTTTATATATTCGTATTATTGCGCCATGGGCGGATCACAATTTGATATGCCAGTAGTTCTGGTATATCAATTTGCTTTATACCAACACTTTAAATACCATGCTATTTTTAATGTATGTGGTGTATATATATATATATATATATATATATATATATATATATATATATATATATATATATATATATATAACAAAATTCGTTCGTGTGAGACAAAGTTTATTTGCATGAACATACTCTTTCTGATTTTGACGTTCAAAATGCAAGCAATGTTTAGGTCCCTGACTGTGTTTCGGATCAAGCATCTACAGGTAAGATTTGCAAACTACTGATCCGTACACAGTCCAGTCAGGGTCAAGTTTCGATCTTACTGATGATTTGATAAGTTGGAGCAAGACCTTCCGATCTGCTTCTCGGTCTGTGTTTGACTCGACTCGCATTAAATCAAGGGATTTTTTTCATTTGACCCTGAGTTATCAAATATGGGGAAGGAAAGATAGTTTACGGTCGAAATTTAGCCCTAACAATTTGGTTTTCTCCAACACCAACACAATAAGACAATCTTCGAGATACAGTTTCTGATCATCATGAATATGACGTAAATTCAGAAGTGCATCGAAACATTTTGTTTTATTTCGACAATTTGAATCCGTTGTCTTCTGCCCATTTCTGAACTCAAAGCATAGCTGTAGTTGATGTTCAATGTGATGCATAATGTTTGATCAATGGGAAATCAAAACGTCGTCAATACATAACGAGCAGTCACTTCCAGGATAAGGTTATTTCACTATACATCTAATTATGATAGGGTAACTGACAACATAAGGTGCTCAGAGGTACACCCATCTCTTGAGAATATTCTAGGAACGGATGCTGCCAACCTTAAATCCGCACTTCTGGAATTCTGGGGGTATTCTTAGCGCTATGTCAAGGGGCTTGACAGTGTCCATACTGTGAACATTCCCAAACTTATTAAACCGCCTGATAGGATCGTCGAATCCGTTTGGAAGTTTGGTTTATGCCTTGGTTCTTGCTTTATTTGGTTTACAGCAATCATTTCCATTTGGGCCAGCGGTTTGCTGCTCTTCTGGTGGGTTGGATCTAACAGTTTTCTTGTAACCAATGCTGTTTCTTTGACCACTGTCACCAATGGTTTGCTGCTATTTTCGTGGGTTGAACTTGACTTGGATTCTGTTTGCAGCAAATGATGTCTTAATTGCTAACACTGTTGCACTGAACGGATGTATCTACTTCACTCTTATTTAGGTGGCTGCAATCACCGGTTACGGGGAGGTCAAGACTTTGAACTTAGTCTCACTTTCTGGATGTATAATGTCAGTGTGTATAGTTAGTATATTTGGAACGTGTTCTCTCCACATTAGCCTCACTTGAGTGGGACGTTCTTGAGTGTTAAGTGGAACTGTGACTTCCCTTGATGTATTGATGAAGGAGATGAGATTCAGGTGTTTCTCTTGTGTCACGCTTTGGATATCCGTCTCTTGTTTCCACTTAGGTCAGTCTCTAGAGTAGAAGAAATGGTAAACTTTCTCAGTACAGGATTATCCTTATTGACATTCCTGCCCGAATTTGGAGCATGCTGAATTTACCTTACATCCATCTTGTTGTGACCATATTTCTGGCTATTAAAGCACCACAAAATGATTGGGAATGAAAGTATCAACTGTGAAGTTCAAGTACCGAGCTTTTTTTGATGAATGTAAAGTGGCTGACTTAAATTTTAGAATGTAAGTTCTTGCGAGAATCGTTGTGTCATTATGGCTGCTGGTACTCTGCAACATTCCTCCTCCACATCTGCGTCTCCAGGAAGTAACCACAAAAGTGTTGGGTAAGGTCTATGCCAGTGAGAAATTTCCACTGTACAGGGACATCACCTCATATCCAGCAGTCAGCATGATTTCGAGAGGCTTGTGTGGGAATACCTTAATGGGTATCTCCACATATCGCTGAGAGCGAAGCAGAGTGTCAGCTACATTAAACAAGTAATTTGTTTTCCCCACATTCTTCAGCTCTCCAGTTAAACTCAGAAGTATTTATATCTATCGGGTAAGATCATAGTTTAGTTACCTTTTGATTCACGTTATTGTATTCAATGATATTGTGACCAACTTCCATGACTCAGAAGAGTTTAATTCTCCAAGACACTAGTTATGGATAGAACTTTTGAGACCTGATCTGACACTACTGGTTAAAGTTGTGCTTTTTCCATAGTGGCATGCGTAAATATTCATCACCTGTGTACCCCTCCCGCCTCTTATGCCAAAAAGGAGACAGAGATCTACGCTAATATATTGAGTTTCTCATGTCAGGGCTATACTGAGTGATATACTCGAGTAAAGAACACATTTTACTTAATCAAACTTTGTCATATCCGTCAGAGGCTATGTTGTTTGTAACGTTCCAAGAACAACACTACTTTTTCACCCCAATGGCGACCTTTTAAATCTGGATATTAGTGAAACTGAATTCTTCACCGTAGTTCCTGAAGTGAATCGTGACTAGCAGATTGATGAGACCCGATACCTTCTGACCAACTGTCTAGTTGGAGATGTGGCACCAATAATGTGTTGCAATGGAGTGGTAAATGTCTGCCTGTCATAAACTACTAGGATCCGCTTCCCCCAAAACACACACCCCACGGCAAATGGGTAGAATCCACTCAGTCGCCTTCTACGACATGCAACGAGGACGAGTAGTGCTGTTATACCACCCCATACCCACGGTTGGCACCTGAAAAGTTTAAGACTACATTTTACGTGAATTTTAGAACACCCTGCGTGTGTGTTAGATAAGCTGCATTTGTGAATATGTATTAAACCTGTTAAAACACATAGAGCGATAGAACACGAATGTTTCAGACAATATTGTGTCTTTTTTTCTTTATTATAACAAAAATATATACTTCGGTGTTCTCCTGCATTAAACTGCAATAACAGAATGTCCTCTATTTCTACGGAATGGATGATATGACTGTAACAAAATCTGACTTATTTATTTACAAAAATCTAAACTATATATTTGTTGCTGTTATGACCTTATAGATATATGCTACTTATTCAGTTTCCTAGATATAATTTTCTCCTTATCCAAAATTAACACAAAATAGACACCAACTATTAGGATTATTTATCATCGGAAATCCTATATTATCACAGGCTAAGAGTTAGTCAGGACAAGAAAACAGGAATATTTGTAGAGACTACCACGAAAAACACTTGTTTAATGACATTTGTACGAGTGTTAGTGGAAATTATAATTCACGTTTGTCACCAATTATTATCATCTGAAGGGAGCGGAATCAATACACCTCTTTTGTGCATGCACAATGTTTGCTTTTCGTTTTGTTGCTTTTATGGTGTTTAAACAAATCGAAGTAAGGTCGTAAACAGAGAAGCACTTCATGCAAACATCACCACGCATATCTTTGCAATATAAATATAACAAGGGGCAATGCTATGCATTATATGTTGGTTATTACGAAGAAATCAATTGTACAATACTACGATGGAAAAGAGAAAGAAAGAACTGAAACAAAATAATTGCAAAAAATGAACATTTAAACTAAGTTGCATATTGTTGTATCATTCTGACCCTGAAGATATTTCGGGACTATTTGTCCAAGTCCAAATATCAGAAAAGTAACACATAATACAACAATTAACACGACATCTAAACGAACAAATACGACATCTTTCAAGTTACTGCTTTTTTAATTATATGCTAAAATAACGGAAAGGACTAAAATTAACTTGCGAAATGATCGATATGTCTTGATAGTTTGATTGAACTGTAAGATCTTATGTATATTTAATTTAATTCTTTATCTGTTAGTTGTAAAAAAAATTGTTTCATTACATGTCATTGTAATGTAACATTGTTTGCTGCACTTGACCTTGTCCAAAATTGAGTTCATTTCTGCTTGACCTGATTGACGTTATTTTTTTATATTTCATTTATGCAAACAACTAAAATGGCTTCATTATACTTTATGTGTTTGAGCTTATTAACCAATTATTATTCAGGTAAACAAGAAGTGGTAAATATGTTGATCAGAGTCAGGGTTTTAGAGATTCCCACGTGAATTGTATAGGTTATTGTGTTGTAAGTAAACAAGGTTCATTAGACCATTCTAGGAGGTTATTTTCCATTAGGTAATGGTTGTTTTTAGAAACCGCTAATGTGATCTGAGGTCAAGCAGAGAATTATATTATCTTATGACTGTGAAGACTTTACCAGTTGTGCTTTAACATCTAGCACTTTAAGTTGTATTATGTTGTGTTCAGTTTGGGCTGAATTTTATTTTCTTCAAATTATTGAATTCAAGTGATTATTTTCTCCGGATATACAAAAGCGCTCTGACAAAATTCTTGGATAAAGACATTCTTTGGAATTTATACTAAATTCAAACATGTAATAATATTTCTGTGATTTAACAAGGGACATTTGACACATCAGCACTTTGCTGACAATAACAGACACGTCATCGCCTTTAATTTTGAACCTCTTCGGGACTTGAACTGAGTTTTATTCAGGACTTTTTATTACTATGACTCGTGCCTGTGATTCTTGGATGATAATTTGGATTTGATTTGAAAGACCGTAAGTTCTTTTTTCCTCACTTTTCACAAGGAAATAAATTATTTGTTTAATTTTACAAAGCTTGTTGTCTTTACTCTTTTCTGTAACTTATTTTAAGAGCATTGACTCGTAACAAAACTAAAGCCTCGAAGTAAGAAAACATCCTATGCATCGAATGGCACGTTTACGCCGATCCTAAACGAGTATGAAGCTTTCCGTTTGTAAATGTTATCCTAACATATTGTTGAGATAATAATAATAATATTAATAATAACAATAATAATGAATGTGCGTATACTTAATCGTTTGAACTCCTCTTAGTTGAAGATTTTGGGTTTGTGTGTCTTGGCGAATAAAATAATCATTATTTTCTTTCTTTGTTCCCGGTTTGCAAGTTGCTTACGGGCTATTAATTTTTTAAAAATCTAGTATTTTTAACTGCTTCTCAAAATAAATATAAAAACCCCAGATAGAAATGCCATAAATATTAACAGTTCTGAGTACACGTTAAGTCAATATGCTGATGATTCAACTCTCTGCTTGCTGATGGTGACGCCTCCCTCAACAATGCTCTAAATATTCTGGATAACTTCTCTTGCCTCTTTGGTTTGAGGGTGAACATTGACAAACCCCATGTCATATAGCTTGATGCCAAAAGAGGTCATGGTGAAGAAAAAACAGCAAATACTGTCACATGGAATCGTGGGCATTTGTAGCCTCTTCGAATTACATTGTATTGGAGCCAAAGTACCACTACTGTAGGAAATATTAATGAGAAAACTGAATAAATTACACAATTTCAAGTTAACTGTTCAAATGGTAGAACATGACAGTAACACCATCATTATCTCTTGCTATGGTTGTTCAGTATTTCATGGTACTACCTGACCCTCCAATGTAAAACATGCAAACTTTTTAAAGAATGCTTCTTAATTTCCCTTCTAGTCAGGGCCGGAGCCACACCCGGCCAGACTATCTGGCGCCCTAGGCAAGGTTAGATTCTGGCGCCCCCTCCCCCCCGGAAATAACCAATTTCAAAATTTATAAACAATAAAAAAAAATAAGAATGCGCCCCCTGAAATCAGCGCCCTAATCGGCTGCCTAGTTTGCCTATATGGTAGCGCCGGCCCTGCTTCTAGTGAAAAAAACCAAGTCACATTAATAGACAAATTCTAGACAGTAACTATAAAGATCTTTGTCAGGAGGTGCTGCGCATTTCATCATTTTTGTCATGAACTTAGATCACTTGGATGGAAGTTTAATTGATCCACTCAGTCACTGATCAAGGAAATTTTATTTTAAAGACATTCATGAAGAGTCTGGAAGAAACACATTTTTTATTTCTTATAGAAAGAAGGTCTATTGGACAGGTCTGGTTTTTCCATGGTCAGATTAAGACAATTACAACCCTTGAAGATATTGTAAAATAAATAAAATAAAATAAATAATATTACAAGCTCGTGAAGAAAACAATCTGTATTTCTTATCAAGATATAATTTGGAAATATGACATATTGCATGAATTCAACAAATAGAGTGCTTGATGCCATACCGGAAACTTGGAAAATACTATTAGAACTGCATGGAAGAATCTCCACTACATAAAAATATAGGTTGGGGATAACTGCAAAATCATTTTTATAAGATACATCTCATTAAGACAAAAGAATTCCTGTGTAATTACAAAATAAATGAGACTCTTCTTTAACTCAAAATTATTCACTCGAAGAGGGGAGATTATTAGGCAAAAGTGCCGTATTTAGTTAGATTTAGATGAAACAAGTTAGTCCTAGGATTATTAATCAATATATTTCTAAGTATGATATCAATCCCTGTGCATATAATTATATATATATATATATATATATATATATATATATATATATATATATATATATATATATATATATATATATATATATATATATATATATAATACATTTCAATCAACTACACAGAGGATATTATTATGGACTTCGTTCCTCTTATAATATTCAGGATACGGGAATTGTTGCATTTGGGGGGACACCGACAGTTGTGGGGGGAGGGGAGTATTTCCTGGGCTGGGCATGAAGCACTGTACATACATATTCTAAATTAACAAGGAATCATACATACATACATACATACATACATACATACATACATACATACATACACACATACATACATACATACATATCTGAATTTCTTGACAGGACAATACCCATTACTCGAATCCAAATAAGAACTGGTTGCCGATTGCGGGTATTAGAGCCATTTATAGTACATCTGCTTCTGTTATAACAGTAAATGCCACTTTCCTGTGATTCATTAAAATTAATAAGCTGTAATATTTCTTCTAAAGGAAGCACCATATTTAATCTCAAACATTAGTAACTGTAAACCAGATTTGGGTGAAATATTTCAATCATATGTCAATAGATTACTGTTGTCGAAATGACACATCACTGAAAAAGATCAAGACATTTAGTTATCACCACAAGAGATCATGATTGTATAAATGTTTTATGATGTACATAGCGAATGATGATCAGCATAATAATGATGAGAAGGAGGACGAAGATAATGATGAGGATAAAGAGGAGGAAGATGAAAAGGGGTGATGATGATGATGCTTTTAAAAAACGTTTGAGTTATACCAAGCAAAATGCAATACTCTGGACCTTTACTCAATCTCTATTTTCTCCTGAATTCAATACCGATAAATTGCCCGTCTTCCATGTAGTTTATAATTAGTAGTAACACAGTTTGATTCAACAGTTTATACAAATTTCCCTGTTTGGCCCATTTCTCATATTGCGAAATACTTGCGCACTTTATTAACAACGTTCTTTTAAAAAAGGAAGTCTAAGGGGCAGGAGTTTACAATTGTTGCTTTTTGAATATCATTGTACGCCCTAAGTGTTCGTTTGTGCAACATACTATTTAACCAGAATATACAAGTATGGCATAAAAATATGGTTTTAGGTTTCATATATGAACTGGCAATTCCCCAAACTCCGATGTACCACTACATCTTAGGTGTTGTTTGCATAAAATACCCAACTGACCACTGGTCATTGTCAAGTCAAGTTAATGTGTAACGTATTAGGTTGCATCGTCTCTGGTGCTCAGCTTGTCCAATAATGAAGCGTTGTGGGTCAGTGATCATGCCACACTTGGTCCAAATTATCGGTGTAAGTGCAATTTTAAAAGGTTCTAACTTCTTTGCATTTCACTCGGTGGCAGTTACATTTTCACTATTTATCATAATCTACTTTCTCCCTGGAGTTTCCCATTTTTGTCCAGGGTGAAAACTGTAAAGAAATGGCTTTCTCCTGATAATCACCACTGGTAATCACTGTTATAAAAATATTCATATATATGCATGGAGAGGTTTGTAATAACGATTTCTTATTCACAGAGCTGAATAATAATAATAATAATAATAATAATATTGAGGACTTTGTATAGCGCCTAATCTTTAGAGGCTCTAAGCGCTTTTCAACATTAGACTACACCTATAACATAAAAAACATATATAATGATATTATTACAGAAAACAAACACAATGAAATTAGAAAACATAAAAAACATGCGTTAAATTTTTAAGGTAGGATACATTATTAGGTCTTTATGTTTGTTCTTGCAGTCGAAATAAGTGAGTGAATTTAGTTGAATTAGCTTGGTCTTACTTCAGACGGGCATCTCGTGAATGATTTTTGCTTCTGCATGGCTCCTTTTTCTTCCTAAATTTAAAAGGTAAATTATAACGAACACGAGTGGATTACGTTTATCTATTTTATTTTGATATTTTAAAATGTTATAAGTGTTCTGTAGCATGATGATGCCTTATTATGACAAAGTGGTGCGCAGATTTAAATTTCACTCGCATACTATTAAGTTGATGAGTTAGTCTTAACCACCATTGTGCAGCTCCTAAGTTTAGACGGCATTCTAATTTTAAAGTTACTGATCTACGCATTGAGGATCAATAATAATTAGGCGAGTGTATTGAATGACTGAGTCGTTATTGTTATATCTCTCAAATGACCCGATTGATTTTATGCTGCTTTATGCTTCCCAGCAGGGAGTATAACCCACATCTGCCAAATTCCCTTGCGATACGATTATCGTGTCATCAGAGTGACTATTTCTTGACAGATTAAGGATCGGCTTAGAACAGAAAATGATGGGAAAACTTAATTCACAAAGTCAGTAAGGCGCTCATGTCAGGAAGTAATGTTGTGGCGATGGTATAAACTAAACCGAGTCAGTATTCTTTATAGGGTAACATTTGTCGAAAATACTTCGTTTCAAATTTATCAATATAAAATATTAAGTAAATAATATATTTTCATAAACTTGAAACAAATCTTCAACTTGCTATTAACAACATAAATCATTTTGAGGATAGGCTCAAACGAGTATGATATACAAGAGAAATATCGGTATTTCAATTCAAAATTTAGAAGTAAAGAATTCACAGTATCCAATGTAATGATAAGGACTATTTAAATACCAAACAAAAATGGGTGAATAGAATGGTGGGCGTAGCTGGGGTGGTAGGGTATGGTTAATAAAACCCAGATTTTTATTCAGTTTTAGACAAGTTATGTTCGCTCTGTATTTTTTATTCCATCTACTTGCGGCCTTAGTCGCATTTGACCTGACTTGTCCCGGCAGGTTAAGTTCTGAACTTGATGTAAAAATGTTAAGGTTCGTTTTAATATATGTATTTTACTAATCTTGTTAAAGTATGTAATTCCAGATGTTTGGTGTAGAAAAGCTGAACCGTTTTGCATGCCTACAAAATCATTTAGCACTTCAGTCGGTCAGCCAAATGCATAGTCTACAATAAACAGATTCCTATCTGAACATTAAAGGCAGGTATAAAAGCAATTCGTAAAATGTTATTTACTTTAGTTTTTCACTGTGTATTTCTATGGTCAAATTTAATGTTGGCTTGACACAGTACATTTATGAACCATAGAGTACACTCTTGTATGAACTAAATCCTATTATGCCGTGGAGATAAACAAGAGTAGTAAGGTTGAAACTAATATTACGTAAATTAGAGTACACTGTTGAATGAAATAAATATTGCTATGTCACGGAGACAAGCAGAGGTAATTAGTTTGAAACCGATTGGTGAATACAGTGTGCATAACCTATATGTCTTTTCTTTTCATTTTGATCTTCATATTCAGCTTACCGTTGTTGTTGCTTATCTCTTTTGCCACCATTATTATTTTATCATCGTCGTTTCCATCATTTCAGCAGCATGCTGTGATGTTATTATTATGTTTCTGATATTTTTGCTGTGATTGTTATTGTTCTTGTTGCTGTTGTTGTTATATCACCGTCTATTTTGGTAACCACAGCAAGATTTTATATAAACCCATATCCTTATTACTAAATAGGGATTACACCAGATCAAATGCGGAATAACTGTTACTGAGACTAGTCATCCTCTAAATAGCGTTTGATCGAATTCCGTTTTTAATGGCATCTCGTGCCACTCAGTTTAATCGATGTCGATTCAAATTTCTCTGTTGATGGCACACTTTATATCAACATATCTCTTTGTGGTGCATTTCATGTAATCAGTTTGAATGAAAAATCGACACCAGAAGGACAGGTTTGAAGAACAATCAAGAAACACTACAACAAACTGATACCAAGCAAACAGTAGATATATGACACAAGGGGACAATACTACGCATAATGTAAACTACTTGAATATTGGCTGTTAGATAGCATGGTAAAATTTCCAGTAAACTGATAACGGCATTAATGTATAAATGGAACTGATTAACATTACTGAAAGAAACCGCACATATTATTCATATCTGCTCACA
Organism: Sinohyriopsis cumingii; assembly: GCA_028554795.2. NCBI lineage: Eukaryota > Metazoa > Mollusca > Bivalvia > Unionida > Unionidae > Sinohyriopsis > Sinohyriopsis cumingii. The sequence continues at coordinate 131,199,437 of CM068838.1, forward strand.
TGACAGATACAGCTTATATTCCCAAAGAGGTGAGTTGAAATTGCAAGAACAAAATGTAAGAGTGTAATCCAACCGATCTTCCTAAAATGTACTCTAATGGTAATAACTAAAACAAAAGTATTAGAGATATTAGACATGATATCGACAGTTATGCAAAAGAAATTAATGCATCCAGACAGACAGACAAGCAGCATTACACATGTAGATACATGCCCATGTGTATGCACACATAGACGCATACGAAAAATATTTTTCACATCTTTGAAATAGTTCTCACGCAACCAATATAAACTGATTGGCACAAAATAATTTCATGTACACGTTATTATATTGCTCATGAAACAGACTACCTCCTGAATAATTGTAAAATATATTGACAAACTCACTTATTATAAGTGTTCTCGTCTCTTCACCTTTTATTTGTTCAATTGCTTTTTGTAGAGAGTAAAAGTGAAATCCGCATATTGCTCCTATGTTTTATGTAGTATGCTATCTGCATGTTTACAAGATAAAATCAAAACAAGTTTGCATCACAACAAAAAATGAAACGAAACCATTCTAACTTCCAGAACATAACGCACGTCATCGTTAAATGTTCTGTGTTATATTGAAAGTGGCTGTAATTGTTAAGCTTTGTTCAAGCGGATATGGTGTGCATGTAAATATATACCAACAAATAGTGTTTATTTCAGGTTTGGGGAAATCAATTTGAATACAATTTATTTCAACTTAGCCGTAGATGGTTTTATAAAGTGTATAAAATCAAAATGAGAAAATAACTTCCTTGTAGAATGATCTGAGATGTAAGAAATGCTGCAGTGTTTTGTGCAATGGTCTGACATGTAAGATAATCTTTAATGTAGAATTATCTGTGGTGTATGATAAACTAACATTTTCATGTGCAATGATCTTTGGCGTATGATATCGTACAACTTTCTTGTGGAGTAAATTAAGGTGTATGATATACTACAACGTTCTTGTGGAGTGAAATGAGACATACTAAATGTTACAATTTTCTTGCAAAATGATCTTAGGAGTAAGATATACTACATTCATGTGGAATGATCTATGGCTTAAGATATACTACAACTTTCTTGTGGAATTATCTAAGGTGGATGGTATATTAAAGAGGTTCTTGTGGAGTGATCTAAGGTGCAAGATATGCTACAACTTTTTTGTGGAGTGATCTAAGGTCTAAAATATACTGAAAATTTCTTGTGGAGTGATCTAAAATGTACAACTGACTTCAACTTTCTTGTGGAGGGATTTATGGTGCAAGATATATTACAACGTTATTGTGGAGTGATATTAGCTGTAAAATATACTACAACTTTTTCGTGGAGTGATATATAAGATGCAAGACGTATTACGACTTTCTTGTGGAGTGATCGAATGTGTAAGATATACAACAACTTTCTTATGGAGTGATGTAAGGTCTAAGATAAACTACAACTTTCTTGTGGCGTGATCCAATGTGTAACAGATACTACAACTTTCTTGTGGAGTGATGTAAGGTGTAAGTATACTACTACTTTCTTGTAGACTGATCTGAGACGTAAGATATACTACAGTTTTCTTGTGGAATGATTTGAGACGTAAGATAAATACAGTTTTCTTGTGGAATGATCTGAGACGTAAGATAAATACAGTTTTTTTGTGGAATGATCTGAGACGTAAGATATACTACAGTTTTCTTGTGGAATGATCTGAGACGTAAGATAAATACAGTTTTCTTGTGGAATGATCTGAGACGTAAGATAAATACAGTTTTCTTGTGGAATGATCTGAGACGTAAGATAAATACAGTTTTCTTGTGGAATGATCTGAGACGTAAGATAAATACAGTTTTCTTGTGGAATGATCTGAGACGTAAGATATACTACAGTTTTCTTGTGGAATGATCTGATACGTAAGATAAATACAGTTTTCTTGTGGAATGATCTGAGACGTAAGATAAATACAGTTTTCTTGTGGAATGATCTGAGACGTAAGATAAATACAGTTTTCTTGTGGAATGATCTGAGACGTAAGATATACTACAGTTTTCTTGTAGAATGATATGAGACGTAAGATAAATACAGTTTTCTTGTGGAATGATCTGAGACGTAAGATATACTACAGTTTTCTTGTAGAATGATCTGAGACGTAAGATAAATACAGTTTTCTTGTAGAATGATCTGAGACGCAATATATACTACAACTCTCTTGTGGAATGATCTACGGTGTAAGATCAGATACGACTTTCTTGTGGAATAATCTACTATGTAAGATCAGATACGACTTTCTTGTGGAATGATCTATGGTATAAGATAAATTACCATTTCATCAAAGGAAGCAGAATATATTTCCACAATTTGCTCAACTGTTATTCTGTTAGATATTTTTGTTTGGATGCTTACTATATAAATGCGAGTAATGTTACAAGATCATATGAGCAATAATGCAACAGTGAGAACAAATACCTTTTTTTATTTTAATTCAAAGTGACACGGAGTAATGAGCTAGCTCGTGTGAACCAGAAACAATTTCAGGTGGATATTTCCGCAAACGCTAACGTAATGTCACATATGTAAAGCACACAGTATTTAAAAGAAATGTAGTAAAATCAACGAGACCTTACAACAAAGGAAAGAAGAAATCACGATTTCTACGGTCTTGGTTACAGAAAGCAAGAACAGATACATTGATTATATTATCAATTACAAAAATGGACAGAATGAATATTATATAATACACCAACAGCGTATAGAATGGTTAGCTGTGAAAAGTCTGTATTCTTCCTTTGACTTTTATTTTTTCATTTGTTGAAACATTTGTTTATGTCGTTTATTGCCACTTTGCGCGAAACAATTTTTAAACATATTTAGTGGCTATACAATCTATTCAATAAGTGAAAAATGTTATATCAGATTAAAGTAAACGTATATCGTAAACAAAATTGGAAAAAGAATGAACAGTTCGTTGTAAAAAAACAAAAACAATTTTGACATTTTCCTACACAGTCAAACCAAAAGAATATGAAATCGGTTTACAGTTAACTATACATTAAATAAGTTTACCCAGCCATCCTCCTTTTTGATCGTTGTTTGTATCCTCGGTTAGTTCGAATATATGAATGTGATGACAGTTTGAAATGACAATATCTCCAAGTCCACTAGTCACTAATCTAAAAAGTTACAAGTTTATCGGTCAATACGAAAGAAAGAAGCTGGAATTTACTGTTAACATTTGTCCAAACGAAATGGACATTATGGCTAGCTGTTTCTAAAACTAACGTGCTTCCAACTGCTTCACAAGTAAACGATTTATGCATCATTACATCGGCAAAAATCTCTCTCATTCTCAGTTTAAATCAGTATTGACACATCAAATAGAAAAATAAAATATTTTGATCTATGTTGTTATTTTATTGTGGAAAATGTAAAACGACCATGACTGCGGTCTCGATCAAAGAACACTGGCGAAATAACTTATATTTATATAACCAGAAGTAGTATTTAAAACAAATGCACAGCAGATATAATTTTTACAGGTTAAAAGACTAAAATTATTTAATTAGTTAGGTGTATAAATAAACCCGACAGTTTCCTTGAAAATTTGACATGGTACAGAATTCTACTTAACGTAAACGCAGTAATATTCATTATTATATGCTCATTCTTTCCCCTGTTAACTTTACATTGTCAGAATCGTTCAATATTACCCGATACTGAACTCGCGCGACAATACACATATAGCATTTACGTGCATAAAGGAACTACTTTCTATTGTAAACAAACAATGGACGCAGACGCCACCACTTTTGATTTGTACACAAATCATGTACATTTGCGTAAGAGGCTCTTTACGTTGTGGTTGTTTAAATTTGTTTCTGAATGAACTAAAACATGTTTCGTGGATTTCAAAACACCCCAGCTGTTTTGGCACATTCCGCGTTGATACAATGTTTCGGATTTAGGCAAGCTACATTATATAACAGACGGAAGATAAAGTCTTTACAAACAACATACAAGTGACAAGTCATATACCCTCTTCTTTAGCTGGTGATAAGAATGGCAAAATAACATATACTTACAGTTTTACATCCTGAATTTCCTCAAAATGTATTTTCGTAATTCTGCAAATTCGAATTACATGAGCCATGTCATAGGTTTTAAATCTGGATTACACATTTCGAAACTCTGCTCTCATTTCGATGATAAGTGCAATTGCATCCTCCTTACTGCACTCAAAATTAAATACATATTAAATTCCATAGCGTCTTTTCGATAATTGCAATTGAAAGACTTCATATTTGTCACACATTATGATTTCAAACATTCAATGACAGAAACAGAAACACATTTGCAGATGTAAACACGCTTCTCCCGGGCCACTTCAATCCGATGTATTTCATGTATAATTTGCACAGATGAATCCAGTCCAAAATCACAAACTTTCGTCGAATCGAAACAAAATACCCAAATATGTTCATTCCAGATTAAATGGAAAAGTTGTTGCACTGCACATTCATTCACAATATGACTGCAAATTTCAATTATAACTAGACACGCCATTTTCTTTCGAAAGTTATGTCAAGCGCGCACCAAGTACAAATTTATCTGGGCGGAGTTATGTGCGCATTAATAATGATGTCATTGTGTAATGACAAATCTGCGCTTGTGTATTTAGTGTGGAATACGGCATTCATTCATTTACGTTGTTTCTTGTAGTGTATTTTGTTTATATAATTAAACCTTAGGTAGAATAAAAAAATGAGCATATAATAAAAAGGTTACTGCATTTGTATGGGAAAATATGAACTCGTTTTGTCGGAAGGATATACTGCACTCCCAAGGTCGTGCAGTATTCTATCCCAAAACTCGTTCACATTTTCCCATGCAAATGCAATTATCTATAATTACATTCACGTGATCTTAATGTGTTGTTTACTGCTTTCTTAAGAAAATAACAATACCCGTTTTCCATAAAGCACAGACAACACGAAATATCTTTCCTGCTTCCACGAATCATACATAATTCGGATTGAAATCCGTGTCATATATTTTTTTTAAATAACACATTTAATTTAATTGAAGTATACGCAAAGAATCCAGCTGTGGTTTATCAGGATCAGAAAAGCAGTCCCGTGCATGTTTAAAGTACCATTTGTAATGTATACATTTCTTTTCATGATCCCTTTCTCCTCGATTTTAAGCTTTTTTGGTTGCTGTTAATCTATTTTATCATCATCGTCATCATCATTGCCACCATCGTCCTCTTCTTCCCCTTCTTGTTCTTCTTTTTCCAAATAGATAGCCATGAATGTAGTTTAAAATGTTTTCAGTCTTTACATCTACGTACATCAATTATTTGTAGTCAGTGTACATGCAGAAAATATTATCTCGTTTCTGTACATGTTTACATGGTAAACTCCAGTCTCTTTTACTCTGCTTTATGAAATCATTCTCCAGCAAGTACTGAATTTTCTTTTCCCAAATATTCCTATTTGAAAGGTTTTATCCTGTACGGATGCTGTTTCGCAGACGTGAAAGTTCAACGTCATGTTAGATTTTATTCTTGTAGGAACATCTGAAATCAAGTGCTCGTATTCAAGCAACAGATATTTGAGTTCATTATTTTCTTGTTGCTTCATATGTGAATGTTTCTGGTCCTAATTATTCATAATTTCTGAATTCCGAAAATTGGTTACTCCAAATTCACTAGATTCCAATTCCAATCCATCGCTTAAATCCTCATTGTATGGGACAGGTACAACTAAACTGATTGCATGATTAACCTGGCTGTCTCTATCAACACACTACTTACCATAATTATATGGCATATTTGTATATAAAAAAATCGCCTTACGAGAGTATTGATGATTTAATTTAAATCACTTACCTTCATTTCAGCTGTGTAAGGACAATAGTACTGAGCCTGAAGATGAATTTTTGGAATTAGCAAGAGAGCCAGAACTCTATCAGCAGGCTGAAAACTTCTTTCATTTGTATGTTTAATATACCCTAAATTCATTTTTGACTGAGTTGAAAACAGATTAGTTCTTGCAACCTCACAAACTTTTGACAACTTGTACTTAAGATTGGGAGCATAATCGAGAAGATTAATTTCTCTATCTTCATTCGAAAGAAGTATTCTCTTTTAACAAATTAAATGGTCCGAGGACAGTGTGTCCAGAAACTAGTTAAAAGTGAGTAAGTCCTAAACATTCTTTAACTGATTTCCTGACAGCAGACAACAGTAAACTCCTTCATCCAATCTTTTCCAGTACCACATCAGTATAATCGAATCATATTTTTCAAAATGTTTGATAAAATCGTTCTAAAATACGTTGGCTATCAAAGTCATAAACAGAAGACTTGAATCGCTGAATGCCTACTTGATGCATAACTTGCTGAAAAATTCCAGACATACAATTTGACCCTTGATCCGATTGGATAGATTTGGGATGGCACAAATTGAGTAAAACTGTATCAAAGCTTTTAGTACTGTTTTAGTTTAAATATTCCTCAAATGAAATTCTTCATAGAATCTTGCAGATGCACACAATATGGTCAACAAATAAAGGTTGCCTGACTTTGTATTAGGTAAGGGACCGACATTACCTACCATTATTCTGCTAAATGGTTCATCAAATGCACGAATAGGTTGCAGATGAGCCTTAGGTATCTTCTGATTTAGTTCTCCTACCATCTGACAAGTATGACAGGATCTACAGTATTTACACATCACTTTAATTGTTTGGCCAAAAAAAGTTATTTGACATTCTTTTATAGACCTGACCAGCAAAAGGAGTTGCATCGGCTAGACTAAGGATTTAATGTCTATACGACCTTCTCACTACTATTTGGTAGCTCACCGACCACTCTTACCAGCCGATACCTCAATTGATCTCCATTTTCTGATACGTATTCCATTTTTAACATAACAACAGACGTGTACTTCTGTGGCTTTAGTTTCGCTAACAGCCCTCTGAAACAAAAAAGAGATCTCATGATCTTTTCTCTGTTTGACGAGAAGGGATTGTTGTTTGTTAACCTGATTAGAATAAAGAGAATGATCTGTTAAAAGATCAAAACGAGGAGTAAATGTGTCTTCAACAAAAGACCGACCAATACATGTGACAGTTAGATGAATAATTGACTGATCGACATCATTCTCAAAAGCGTTCTTTAACATAGCTATATTAACTTCACACGATTGCTATAAATCAGGGACTTTTGTTTCAATAGGATCGACTTTCTGATCCAAACAAGGCTTCTCAGGTAGAAGGGAATTAACCACAACCTTATCTCCAACTAGGTATTTGACAAATAATAAATGAATATCCTCGATGGGTAAAGACGACACTCTCCCGATTGTCACAGGTCCTGAGGCTGTCTGATAACAAATTTACACAATGGAGAGGAACATTAACAAAGCAGCACTCTACTTCCTGAATCAGAACACTCTCAGACGGCTTCTCAGAAAAAGGCAAAAATACTGATAATAAAAGACGCCGAGAAACTCCTGTGTCTCTTAAAATTTTAATTGGTATAACATGACAGGGAGAAGCTTCAATGAGTGATCTAGAACGGTTAGACATGATGGTTCATAATTCTCCATAATAATATCAGACTAGGGTCTGTCTGACCAAACTAATATATTCCTTTCAATACATGACCTAGTGACCTCTTAGAAATAAAAGCATGTGGAATAGGTCTGTCTTGGTTCTGTTGCTTATTTTTCAATTTGCAGAAATCACAAACAACGTACCCTTTCTTCTTGCGATAGTTAAACGTAGGAAAAGATAGGGACTTCTGATCTGTCTTATCAGAAACACGATTTTTAAAGGTTGTACCACTTTGAAATTTGGCAGTGGTTGAAAGTTTTATTTTACCAGAAGACTGCTGAGTGGAGATTTAATGACAAAAGAATCTTTATGAGCTAAGGAATATTCGTCAGCAGTATCAAGGTAAGTGATAAAGCCACTATCGATAGATTTCTTGGGCTCTTCAACTAATATAAGTCGTCTCAGATTCTAACAATGTTGAAAAACTTTCTTGGCTAAGCAGCACCAATCCTTGTCTCATGCAAATTTCGACAAGAGTTTGTCCAGTTTCGTTTCTATAATTCCTAAACTTTTGTTGACACCAACTCGTTACCCTTCAATATACATTAAGTAACCAGGTCATAATCAGCACTTTGCTGTACTGACATGAAAGTGTAGATGTCACGAGCTTTTCCAATAAGTCCAATGCTCCCTTGACCATTTCAAACTTTCAACAAATTTGTTTTTCAAAATGAAGAAAATATTTATCTACTTCTATTTATTTAAAGGAGGGTACTAACCTGATATTGTTATTAACATCAAAACCTGAATTTGTTTTTAAAATATATATGTGCTTTTCACTTGCCATCTCTAATTCTTGTAATATAAATTTAAATGCCTTTTCTCTCTTTGTCTCTTTCTCTCTGCCATTGCAATTGCTTAATCACCTCTAACTCTCCCCCCTCTCTCTCTCTCTCAATCTCTCTCTCCTCTATATCTAAAAGCAATCTTTTTCCTTCCTTATGTAAGTGCATTTGTCTTTCTCTTGCTTTTTAACTATTTACAATTATTGTTCCTCTTCCTTAAACTCAAGCTTTCTAAACTCTAATTACATCTTGTATTTTAAGTTCCTTTACGTTTATGTTAGAGTCTGATACGGGCTTACTGATTACATCCAAAGCATGTTTCTCCAAAAGTCCTGTTCCAGCAAATATTGGACCAAAATATTTTTTATTTCTTGCTTTGTTAAAGAAGCCTTCGCCTCAGAAAGATTATATTTTTTGGCAAGCTGGATCAATTCATCCTTTTTCAAGGAGTATAACAGTTCCGGAGTTGAATTTGAAATAAAGATCTTAAATTACATGTATTGTAGAAGCTTGTTCGTGTCACTATAGATTTCTATAATAGGAAATAATATATAAGACTTTGACAATTCAAAACAATGTGCATCAGAGTTTCAAAAACAAAATTTCCTGGAATATTTCAGAGAAATTTGAATCTTATGGACGCGAGCCCAAAGAAGTAATAGAAATGTGTGAAAAGCTACAAAACTTTCTAAAATACAACAAATAATTTATTTCCCTAGAATGTAAATGTGAAAATGAAAAATAACTTACGGTTCAAGTTCTGATAATTAATGTTTTGAATAATCTTTAGTGAAAATTCGAATCAAGTTTAACGCTGAAAGTGTTGACATGCATGAGATGGCTCGTAAAGTGTTGATGTGAAAACGATACTTTTGTTGCATTGCGATAATATGATCCAAGAAGAAATCCTTGTCTGAATGTTCAGTACAAAGTCAAATCTATATTTTGAAGAATGTTATCAGAGCACTTTTGTATTTCGAGAGAAGAAATAATTTGAATAATTCCAATTGAAGTACAGTACACAACAATAACTTGATTCTGTTTGGATATTTAATCACGAATGAATAATCTTTAACTTGCAAGATTATATAGTCTTCTGCTTGACCTCAGGTCACAATTAACATTTTCTAAAACAAAACCACTATCTAACGGAAAATAACTTTCTACAAACTACTTACTGTTTACAAAATAAATTGTTAGTTATAATTAGAAAATTTGTTACCAAAATTATTATATAGAACCTGGAATATGTCAGGTACGCCAGGTAAATTGAAGGGGAATTTAAATAACCTAGACCGACACCCAAAGAAACATGTTTACTTATGTTAATAATGATCTCTATATTAAACCCATCCACATAGAGAATATTTTAGTTTAGCTATGTATTAGTTGTTTCCATTTTAAAAAATTCACTAATTCGGGTCAGTTATAAAATAAACTCGATTTGGACAAGGTTAAGTCCAACATACAATATCCCAATATGATAGCATATAAAGAAATAAAATAAACTTTTTATATAAAAAAATAAACAATGCAAGGCACCCACGACAGCGATTTACCTCGTAAGTGAAACTCAACATTTTAAATCAATGCTCATCGTACAGATACAACTGCTGCATGACAGGAAAGTAAGATGACCTTAAGTATAATGAGCTTGACGTTTTCATCGCATTAAGAATGTGATGCAATGGCGAGAAAACAGAAGTACTGGTTTATCGCAAGGACAGTGATGCGATACCACAAGTGCTTCCTTGCAGAATGACTTGATAACACAAGTACTAGCATACTTCAAACACAGTGATGAGATAGCACACGTACTTGCACGCATAATGACTAGATAACACAAGTACTGGTATACCGCAAGCACAATGACAAGAATGCACAAGTACTAGCATACCGCGAGCACAATGAAGAGATATCACATGTACTTGGATGCACAATGATAAGATAACACAAGTACTGGTAAACAGCAAGCACAATGGTGAGATGCTACTAGTACTGGCATTCCGCAATGACTGCTTCACCGACTACATCAATATTATTTTTTATTTCATATATTTTATTGCAAAGCAAACCTTAATAAATGTTTGTGTTTTATTGCACAACAAACCTAAATCACTTTTTGTGTTTTATTCTGCAACACCCATGACATGTTTATATTCCGAATAATTGTTTATGAGGTTGCCTTATCGGACGTTCATGTTCCACGTAATATTAAAGTATATCCGACCATAATCGCTCTAATGTTGCGGATACTTTAAATGTCAATAATAATTTAGGCATTCACTGATTGTTTACCATCGAATTAAAACTTTCAGCAGTGAATACAAAGACGATACTCTCTAGTGTCGGCCACGTTTCGAAAGCATACATTTCTAGGCTTTTAATATTTCTTCTTAAATATTGTCCATGTCTCAACTTAGTTTTAATCCATCTCACTGACTTCAGTCAGAAGATGATTTTCTTTATATTTCTCTAATTTTAAACTTAGTGTTTCTTTTTCTTCTTCTAAACAATACCTACCTACCTGCATACATACCTATGTACCTACCTACCTATATACATGCATACAAGATGAGTTTTTGCTGTTACTTTATAGACATAACCGTCCATTGTTGCGCATGAACAAATACAGAGTTGATAGCATATACTAGAAACATGACACTATCATATATGACTGACGGAACTTCCTGCAACAGTTCAAACTACGATCTTAAGCAGAAAGACAACGGTAACATAATACTAATATTTTATTGGCTAGTAATTGTATTTATCATTATATGTGGCTGTAGTTTGACATTTTGTTGATGTATTAAAGGTTCATGACTTTTAACACTGTCTGAACATCATTATGAAGAGAAATGACTAATTACACTGGACAACAAATTTTTACAAAAGTCATGTTACTGAAATAAAATTAGTCAATTCTTATCAATTTTTATGTGCTGAACACGAATATGACAGTCAAATTGCAAAATTGGCTCTAGTTTTTTTGTAATCTGCAAGAAATTAATGTTTACATAACGAAATGCATTCCAATAGTAAAAGGTCAACTGTAATAGCCTACCTATAAAAAATCAAGTCATTGACTACATCTTAGATTTCTTCGCCTGTCTCTTGTACAGCTGTTCGGGAGCATCTCTGAGGAGTGTCCAGCAGTAGTCAGCCAGCATTGTAGTGGACCATTTTCCCTGGTATCTTTGTTCCATTGTTGCGATATCTTGATGAAAACGTTCGCCGTGTTCATCACTAACAATACCACAGTTGCTAGGAAAGAAATCCAAATGGGAATGAAGGAAGTGAATCTTTAGAGACATATTGCAGCCAAGTTTCTTATACTTCATCAACATGTCTTCTACTAGTTCCTTATAGTTTTCTGCCCTAACATTTCCGAGGAAGTTTGTAGAAACTAGGCGAAAAGCATTCCATGCTTGTTTCGCGTCACCTTCCAGCAAGTTGTTGAACCGGTCATCTTTGAAAAGCTCTCGAATCTGAGAACCCACAAAAACTCCCTCTTTAAGCTTTGCTTCGCTGAGTCGAGGGAATTTTTCATGCAGGTATCGGAATGCTGGCAAAGTCCGGTCAATGGCTTTCACGAAGTTCTTCATCAAACCTAGTTTGATGTGAAGGGGTGGTAGCAAGATTTTCTGAGCCTCAACCAGAGCTGGGTGTTGGATATTCTTCTCTCCAATGGCTACATTCTGCCTGTGAGTCCATTCCTTCCTCATGTAGTGCATTTCCCTTGCTCGGCTATCCCACTCGCATAAGAAACACATGTATTTTGTATATCCTTGCTGCAGTCCCATTAAAAGGGCAACTACCTTCAAATCACCACAGAGGTGCCAGCTGTACTTGTTATACTCAATGGAATTCAGTAGCTGCCTTAAGTTATCGTATGTCTCTTTCATGTGGACAGCATACGCTACTGGAATAGATGGAAGAATGTTTCCATTGTGCAAAAGCACAGCCTTGAGACTCAGTTTCGAAGAGTCCACAAATAGTCTCCATTCTTGTGGGTCATGAGTGATTTTTAAAGCATTCATGAGGCCCTCAATATCGGAACAGAATATCAGATTACTTTCCTTTCTGAAGAAAGGCTCCAATTGCTGGTGGCGCTTTCGATATGCAGTAATTGTGACATCTTCTTCTAGAAGATTCCATTGTTGGAGTCTTGATCCTAGCAATTCTGCCTTGTTCTTTGATAAGTCCAAATCACGAATCAGGTCATTTAGTTCTTCCTGTGTTATTCTGTGTGGGGTTGATGATGCACCACAGTGAAAATCTGGATCACTGCATGCTGATGGACCAGGAGAAGAACAGGTCGACTCACCTTTGTCTTCGTCAGATGAATCAAGAGAATATTCTGCTGGAGGTTCTGGAATAGGAAGTCCCTCACCATGTGGAACTGGTCTCAATGCAGACGGAATGTTTGGGTAGACTATTCTCGACTTCTTTCGCTTCGTTATTCCGCCGGAAAGAGGAGGAACCAAGCAGAAGTAACAGTCATTTAGGTGGTTGCTTGGCTCTCTCCACACCATTGGGACTGCAAACGGCATTGATGACCTTTTGCAATTCAACCACTGTGAAAGCTGTGTTGTACATGTAGCACAGCATATATGCGGAGCCCAAGGCTTGTCTTGGTCACCAACCTTGCATCCGAAGTAAAGATGATATGCCTTCTTCACTTGAGAATTGATACTTTTCTTCTGGTTGGCAAATGTCACTTCCCCACAAATATAGCAAAAATTGTCCGCGGTATTAACACACTTTCGAGGCATTACTGTTCTTTATTGTACGTAAATGGATAAAATAATAAGTTTTATGTAACAGTAGCTTGAACTGTCTCGCACAACGTCTAAAATATTTTAAATGCTGAACCTACCTGATTGGGCTTTATATAGTACACTGCTTACGTCAGCTTCAGCAGCCGCCTGGCATTAGTATAATAGGCCTACACATGTATAGTACACTGCTGACGTCAACTTACTAAAGCAGCCGCATGGCATTAGTATTGCATTGCATCAGAAAATGATGCAATCAACTGTGGATGATGTGAGCATGATGGTATTATGCAATGTTACATCATTATTCCGGATGTTGCTGCAGTCCTACTGGAGAAATTTACACAGTGAAACATAGAAAATGAGGTATATGAATATCTTCAAAACGAGAGCCAATACAAATTTTTCACGGTTATATTCGTGTTCGGCACACCAAAATACTACAGATTAGGGCCTTTTCAAGTCAGTAATGATTTCACTGTTGACCAGTGTTATGAGATTATTAAGACAACTGAGAGAATAACTAAAGCCTATTGTCATGATATTGACTATTTAGATTGATTGTTTGGTTTGGAATAATACACACTATTTCTCTTCAAGCTTATAACGCAAATGCATGCAAATGAACGATGCAAATTTGGTATGGGTCTCTTCTATGAAGAAAAAAAAAGATTACGGATTGGTATGGGTCTCTTCTTTGAAAACAAGTATGGATTCTAACTCTATCCGTTGATCACTTTTCAGGTCCAAACAATATATTGTACTTACTGTTGTATGAAACCTGTGGACAGATCTAGTTCAGGTCTAAACCGAAGAGTAATCGGAAGTCAAATAAATGAAGGTTTACCAATGTATTGTATATTTTACACGATATTACATAGTCGGCATGAACCATTAATGTGGAAAATTCATTTCAGTGTATCTATACCATTTACTGTCTCCTTTTATGCTACAAATCAGAAATTATTAGATAGAAGAAAACTTTTTAAAAAATCGTTAAGAACCTATTTTTTCAAATTACAAAGATCTTAAAGATGCAGCATCAATCGAAGGATATGAAACTGAACAATAATTAGAATGGAGCATAAAGACTCTTTTTCTTGTCGCTTTTAGATTTATTTCATGGAACTCTAGTACGCATTTGAATCCAAACATTGCTTGTTTCTAAAAATTATAAAGTGTTAATGTTCTTAATAAAGATGTTATCAGTCTTGTTTAAATGACTGTCTTGAATATTTTTTTCTTTTGGAGGACATTTGATCAGTATTTGGCTAATATATTAAGTTACCAAGGTTTTATAGCATGGTCAATATAAAAACAGTTTAATCGTATGACTGAATTTTCAGTGATGATATGCTAAAGATATTCGTTTGTTCTTATGGTCTGCTTAATGCCGGTTTGTTTTGATGGAACTTGATATGATCATGCGTATGGTAGCCTAACATTAAGTTATGGACAATAACCTCTGGGTTAAGATTTTCCGTTGAAATGTGCAACCCAGTCTTTACATTTTGGTTATCTTTTTTATATACTCGTTTCTCATTTCAATTATGATGACTAAGTGGATGTAGTCAAATACATTACCAAGAGTTAAATAGTACGACAGATACGATACAACGTTTAAAAGAGATACGGAAAATGAACCTATCTCTTTAATAAATGCATTTGTATTCTCAAATAATCATGACACGTATTACAGTAGTTCTTAAAATATTATACGCGTAATAATTGTATGATATAACATATTTTAAAATTCTTTATCTTCAAATAATGTCATTGTAAGTTATATAGTAAACGTTTATCTTCAGTGTTTAAACCTATTTACGGTTCTTTTTTCAGATAATTACGGTCATCATTTCGACAAGTATAACACCACCCGAGATCAAGAAGCAGATGCCTGTACGGACGGAGAAATTTGTTGAACTTTTCTGTAACCTCCCACTTGAGGGCCTGATTTCTTCGCTTTGCTACAACTTAATACTGGTCATCGTATGCGCTTTTTACGCCTTCAAAACTAGGAAACTTCCAGATAATTACAACGAATCTCGTTTCATCGCGTTCTCCGTGGACACAACCCTTTTGATTTGGATCACATTTTTACCAACTTATTTCACAACATCACGGGCGGACTCAAAGGTGACTATCTTAGCCCTGGCTCTTTTGTTAAACGCATACGTGACACTGTCATGCCTATTCATACCACGCATCTATTCACTCTATAGCCAGAAAAGAAAAGGAAGGATGCAGAATTCCCATAATTACCAGGACTTCCGAATAGTCAAGCATGTAGTGCGGAGGAAAGCATCACGTGATCGACCGAGCGAAACACATACTCAGTCAATAGATTTAGGAGTGGTCGTTTCCGTTCCTAGTTTCTCGACCATCTGCTCAGACGCGACTCAGGGATCTGTTGAACATGCTGTGGCTGATGGCAAGGAAGTGACGGAATATGATATTCTTCCTGTAGAGTTATCGCTATTAAATACCAATGTTTAGAGTGCGATCAAGACGCATTTGTAGACGAACACAGGAAAGAAAGTTTCTGGACTTTGATTGCATTGCATGATTTTCCCTAGATCAGACATTTATAATATCTTCGTTTATAATAATTGATATATGGATAGGATTTACTTTACTGGTCTTAGAAACAAATGCGTCAGTCAAATTTGCTTTATCTGTGTTCCCATTGGTCAATCTTAGGCCTTTTGACTTTCATTAAATCAACAACTATTCTGAAGAAAAATATGTCAGTGAAATTGTTTTGAAATATTACAACATTGCGTTTCTTGCTGTGTAAGATTAAGTATTAACTATCATTGAATTTTCTAATACATTTGTCTGATTAAAATAAATTTTAGAAAAGCCGTAAAATGGATATATTAAAGCTATATCGATTATTTCATTTCTCACAAAGAGACTTAAACCAACCCCTCCCAAGAAACCCCACCAGTCTCTGGTAGCTGATATGAGGTGACACCAGTTAAGCAAGTCGTTATTTGGGATCATTGATAAGTCAACAAATTGCACGAGTCATGGAAAGTAAAAATGATGTGAAAGTTTATTAAGTTGTATAAAATTAAACAAAAGATTCATAAGTAAATTTGTTATTCCGTTTAGGCTCGATTCCACACTGCTACAAGATGAGATAATTTATCATGTAGATAATAGTCGTCTCCCTCCCTCCCCCCCCCCCCCCCGCCCCTTGCCCCCATCTGTTGCTTATTCCATTTGTAACCCAGGAATGCATGTTTGCAAGTGTCATCAGAACTTTTAATTTTAACTTACTGTCATGGTTGTATTATTTTGGAACACAGTGGAAGGTAGGCAGATGACTGTGCCTTGGACACCCACGGCGGGTATGTCGCCTGAATACAAATCATCAATAAGTGAATAAATACAGAAGGAAATATTGACAGGTTTTCAAAGAAAGAAAGTAATAAACACTTCTTCCAGAAACAAAAGCTCGTTAAAGAATATATATATATGTGTGTGTGTGTGTGTGTGTGTGTGTGTGTGTGTGTTCCTTATTGCTAATTTCTCATTTACAATATTCTAAACTCTTTATTGAGAAAATTCTCTTCATATTTCAAATCCATTTTCCAATTCCTGATCATGTTCTTTTCGTGATGCTCCTGAAATAAATTTATTTCCTTGTTTAATACCTTTCTGTGTTGATATCCTTTGCAATGTTCTTAGAAATTATAGTCCTCTGTGTGCTTCTTTGTCAGCGCTATGATGTCTTTCTTATTCTATGTCCAACGTTTATGAAAATGCATGTGATAACGCCTTTAAACGGCATTCACACAGGATCGATCGACGTAAACGTGTTCGTCCACCATTATGCCCACTAGAATACATCGTATCTGTGGACCTCGAACGGCCACCTCGAATCTAGAGTTAAAATTAAATCATAATAGTTGGAAAGGTACGATTCGATAAGGGCTAATTGTGGCCCAAAATTTAAATTTAAAATTAAATGCTTGTGAGTATTTGTTATGGTTATGCCATATTCACTATATATCAACTACAACATATGTACAACATTTATGATGAAATAGTGTGCATGTAACTGTTAATTTTGTTCCTATATAGGCATATGCTCAGTACAAGGAAACACTCAAATTTGCCAGATCTCAGCCTATTTGAGCCCTCGAAACGCTTGATTTTCAGCAGAAGGTACTGTTTAACACATATTCAAATTTTATACATGTTCTAATTTGCGCTCATCACTAACGAGCAGAAAATGATGAAGGCAAAATGCTTAATTTAGACCATATGTCATTTTCGTTGCTATATAATTACAGTTTTAGAGTATCATTTGACAATAATTTTGTTTGCCATTTTATGTTTCTTGAAACAAAATAGACGTTCAAATGTCACTCCAATTTTATAGGCGATTGCATTATTTCTGTTTCTGGCCGTAGTTTGATATATTTTCATTCAGGTAAATCATAAGCTGGGAATATGAGAGCAGCTGAACATAGATGAGGAGCATTGGTGAATGATGTTCACAGTAATAAAAAAGAAGCAACCGATGAGTCTATTTTTGACTAAAATGGTCTGTTAAAAAGGAATGATGGTAAGAAATAAAATCTTCGTGTAATTTTTAGTACCTGATCATATTAAGTTGTCTTTCTATTATCTCAAATATACTGGCACACAGCCAACGGGATCATAATACAAATAAATCAGAATCACGCTCATAAACTAAAGTAACGAAATCAGCATTGAGTCCTATAACAAACAGATGCAGTATTCATTAGTAACATTGTTCATTTGTATTAACTGCAACAATTTAAGGACCTAACTTAAATTATTGTTCGTAGACTGGATTTATACCTACTTAATAAGATACTGGTACTTTATAAACAAACTATTAATTGCAGCAATTTTTAAACTATTTGATTTCTTTCAGTGTATTATATCAGGTTTTGTTTTAAATAAGAAAGCAAAACAAAAAGCAGCTAATCAATGCTTTGGATATATCCATTACCACTTGTAACCTCACCAGTCCGTTTAGTTGTTTATATATAGTAAATTAAACACTCTCTTTGGATGAAGATAGATGGTGTAAAGATAAACCGGTCTGTGTTTAGTAGAAATGTATCGGACCGTAGCTGTTCGAGCCCACTTCCTTTTCTTCTTCTTTATTTATTTCATTTTTGTTTTTTTTTTCTTTTGAATATAGTTTCTATATATTTTCCCTTCTGTAATACACATATTCTGTTCACACCATTTATTTGTTTCTGTTTTACTTTCCATTTCTTACATTATGTTTCTGACGGACAACTCAAACTGTTATCTTGTGATTTCTCCAAAGATTTGAAATAACATAACTCGAGAAGTATTTCTTTCTTTACAATACTGCAGTTTTAATTGGTTGCTCAGACATTAATGTTGTCAACAAAATGGCACGGATATGATGGTTATACGAACCTTAATGAGCAAGGGCAATTGGCGCATGAGACCTGTGCGCACCAGTTTTAGCCCACAATGCCTTATCAGCTTTAGTGGTTACGAAGAGATTGTGGTGTCTCGTAAACCTCATTATAGATCATTGGAGAGCCACAGCTAAACATGAATTGGGGTATCATATATATATATATATATATATATATATATATATATATATATATATATATATATATATATATATATATATATATATATATATCCTCCTCATTTCCAGGAGTACGATCAGCCACAAAAATAAATCAAAGATGATCAAAAGAAGTCTTAGCGGCTACATGAAAAAACTATAAAGTAATAAAGACAGAATACAAATGTTAAGAAGATTATGTGAACGCCACGCATGCAGCACAGATGTAAGTGAGAATATTTCTTGCGTTTAGGCAAATATGACTAGATGATTCCTTATTCTACAC
The DNA here is from genome assembly GCA_028554795.2 of Sinohyriopsis cumingii. Taxonomy (NCBI): domain Eukaryota; kingdom Metazoa; phylum Mollusca; class Bivalvia; order Unionida; family Unionidae; genus Sinohyriopsis; species Sinohyriopsis cumingii. The sequence continues at coordinate 131,218,500 of CM068838.1, forward strand.
CATGAGGATGTAAAATGAACTAGAGGATATGAGTACAGAAGCTGAAATATCACTCACCCTACATTTTAAATGAGAAATAGGGGCATAAAACATATGAGACATCATGACGGTGCCCTTTCTTGTCTACTTTTCCGCAGCGAAGCAAGAGGAGGTGTAAATTCTTAATATGATCATCGCCAATAAGAGCTGGTAAGTCTCAGGACATCATTCCAAGACGAGTATTTACAACATCGATTTCAGACAATGAATCTAAGTACATACGAACGTATACTGCGAATCGATGTGTAAGAAAACTTCATGCTCTTATGAAATGATCAACGACAGAAGTACACAGGGTATGACAGCGAGTTCAAACAGAATCATCCGCAAATGAAACCAACTTGGACAGAATCATCCGCAAATGAAACCAACTTGGACACAATATTGACAACATCTCGACACGATTCAAGAGAAGCTGGCAACTTCCTAGGAACTTCCCGTAATACTGACAGTACCAAACTGCCATCAATCAAAAGCTTCCAAATTCTATTGAACGAATCGTCTTCAATTAGTCTACACTTCAAAGACGTTTCATACGAAGTACCGACTTAGTATTTAACCATTCGTTTCTATTAAGTATATTTTTACTGGGGAACGAATCTTGAATTAGGTATGATTCAATAAATCTATTTAAGTCAAATTGTTCAAATACCATATAAATATGAGGAATAAAACCAGTCTGTTTTATTTTGACTCTTGGGTTTTGATACTTGAAGAGGCGGAGTAAAAACACGTTTGTTCTTGGCAAATATGCTGATGGCAATCTACGGAGTTGTTTAAAGGAAAACAGTTTATTCATATCTGTGTAGGCTTTAATGGGTGAAACACCCAGCAAACTCGGCGCAGTGCCAGTTTGTATGTATCTAGATAGTAATTGCATGTGCTTAATGCAAAAACAAAGACCTCTCTTTAATGTTATTTGCTATGGGCTAAGGTTGTACCAGGTTTCACACTATACCATGCGCGTTGTAAAGCAATAGCGTGATACAGAATGTTCGTTGTGTTAAAGACGTATTCATTACGTCCAACATCAATGAAGAATAACAGGGAACTTATTAGCTTATCTTTAGCCTTCCTTATCCTAGTATCAACTTTACTGTACTTAGATGCATTGATGCCGAAACGTCTACATGATTATGTTTCTAGTACAGCATCATATCCCAGGAACTAATGCCTACTATTACCACTTTTTGGTCTTAAGCTAAGTAAACAACGAAGTTTTGCAAGTTTTTTAATATTCAACATATAATATTTTCTTAGAATACAAAATGAACATTTAAAAAGAACTTACAGTATTGCAAATTAAATCCCAAATAGTCAAGAAAGCTCTATGAATAAAGTTCTAATTAAATTCCAGTGGTGTAAGTTAAATTCCAATATTGTTCGAAATAAGATCCAATACTGAATTTGTTGATGTGTCTTTAGCAACATGTGTTGTGGAGATGTACCAACAGATTTCAATAGATCACAATGATATAATACAAGATGTCCTTTGTCTGATTTCACAATAATTACAAATTAATGTTTCTGTCCACTGATATTATTAATAAGCACTTTGTATTTCCAGTGAATATTAATTTTAATAAATAATTTCACCCGAATCAGATGCTTGACACAATTGATTCTGTTAAAGATACTGAATGCAAGAATGGGGAACTTCTCAAGTAAATAAATGAAAAGTCCCTCAATATATTTTAGGTCACGATTAACTTTTTCTGAAACTACTATGTCTATTCAGTGGAATTCTCCATTCTACAACATTCTGGCTTGTTTACAAGATAAAATATGTTACTAAAATTATAATTAAGAATCCGATAAACATCAGGTACAAGACGTTTTTCACCGGTGAATTTCAATAACCTAGACCCAGACCAAAATAACATGTTGATCTCTATTGATAATGATCCTAATATTTAACACACACTCACAGGGATATACTAACTATGTATTATTTGTTTAACAGAACAAAAGTAACTGATCAATAGACTATGAACTTGATTTTGGATTAGGTCAAGTAAAAATACAATTATACAGATCATATAATCATGGAGAGAAAAAAAACCTAACAAACAGTACAAATCAAATTAAATATAAAAAATGATGTGTCTTCTTTATCATATAATCATGAAGAAAAATAACTAACAAACAATACAAATTAAATTAAATATAAAAATTGATGTGTCTTCTTTTGTAGTCAGATGAGCTTTAATTAAAAATAATAATAATAATATTACTTTTATTAAAAATGGGTATGAATCACCACTTTATAGAAAACTGAAAACTCATTTTTGTAAGCGATCCATGCCTAGTTTTAAAAAACCAGAAGAAACATATCATCAGCTACAGTCGGACAAGGATACTGACTGTCGAGGAATAAAAATAAAATTTGCAAAATTGTTAAGCTATCAAGTAGTTCACTCATAAAGACAATAAAGACAATGTAAAGCCAGTGAGATAATATTCCACCTTGCCGTGTTCCTTTAAAAGCTTCATGACCGTGTAAAGGGGCACCAACATAGCAATGTTACTTCCATTTGAGAAGTATGTCTTATCATTCCGTACAGCCACTATGCATTATACGTCCTTCGTCATTAAGACGAAGACTAATACCCAGCTTGCACAAACTAATACCCAGCTTTAGCATACTCAATTTTGCCATTAACTTATCTGAATTACTATAAAAGTGAAGAAAACATAAATGGTTCATTGAAGCTTTCATTTTTCAAGGACATTGTTAATCTCTTTTGGGGAAAAAATTCACACAATTCCAACAACTAAGATACACTTCAGTTTAAAAAAAATACGGTTGTGAGGAAATAATTTTACAAATCGGTGAATCTCATTCATCTTTTTAGTATTACACAGTTCTATATAAATTTACTAAGATAACTGAAACTGAATAATGATAAATTGTCTGCAGAATCATATTCAGGTCAAGTATACTCACCATTGCCATAAACACTCAGTCTTACTGATGTTGGCCTTAATTTGCAGTCACAGTGCTTCAAATGTCTCCAAATTCCCAATTAATTCGACACAATTTCCCTTTCTTATTATATTATTAGGTTTCCATGCATGGGTCTTCCTCAATTATGAGATGGACACTGTCACGGAATTGTATAAATCCTTTTATTTATTAAATACATGTACCCGGGTTTAGTTTTTTGCGTACAACGATTATCGATGGTGATTTATGAATATTGTACAAAGATATCGAAATAGTGAGTTCGGTTCATCGTATGCCGCATGTGCGATGTGCTTTCGATGGGAAGAACCGAATAATTGCAGCGCACAGACGATATATTGCGGCATCGTCTATGTATAAATGCCTCACTGTAAGACTAAATCTTGACTTTACAAAAGGTCTTGTCTTGAGCGATCTACTTTAAGGACTTGGATATCTTCAGCTGCAGAGCTGACTAGAGTGATCGGAGTCGCAGCTGTATAGCTGATCAGAGTGATCAGAATGACCAGAGTCATCAGAGTCGCAGCTGTATAACTGACCAGAGTGATCAGTGTGTCCAGAGTGATCAGAATTATCGGAGTGATCGGAGTCCACGTGGTACCAGCTGCAGAGCTAACCATAGAAGTTGACCACAGCAGCTGTGAAGCTGAACCATAGCAGCCGTAGAGCTGGGTAAACAGTGTTGCTGGTCAGGTAGCAGGTGATTGGGCGTTGCTGACCAAGATTGGTGGGCGCTGATTGCTTGATTGACCAACCTGGAATACTGAATGCTTGATTGACCAGTGTGACTGGTAGCCAAGTGTGCTGGTGACGGAATGTGTAACTACATACATGTAATCTTCAAGCCATGGGCTAATCTTTGGGGTTTGTAATACCCAGTCTGGTTTTGGGACTGTAAAGATCTTTTGTACATCTGTCCCTTTGTTTTCATCATTTTCACTATTTGAGTGAATATATTTTTACTATATGAGTAAAATACCACAGTTTTACTATTTGAGTAAAACACATCATTCTTTCGTTGTGAAATCACCGTGAATCATTCACCCCTTGTCCTTGTACTGTGTAAGGTCATTTATTTGTATTTTCATTATTTAGTTCGTGCGGATTATGTTAACTGATCCAATATTTGGATATTATACGCACGTATTAATCATAATTCTTTTCTCATTCAAGGCATTCGTCATTAAGCATTGTATTTGTATCACCATCAAAAGTGTTCTGTTGCAAATCCGAAATCCCACACGGTTATCTTGTTACAGTCACCTATTAACTCAGAGGAGCGCCTATCGCCACTGATGATATATATAACAATTTGAAGAACGTTTCGAGGCTTTCCAGAGTTGGGAGGGGAAGAATATGAATTTTCTAAATATTTCATTAAGTACTCCCACTATTCATGCAATTCTTGGTATCTCGGTCCGTTTCAACTGTTTGACTTTCAAAGGCCATGGTTCTAATTAATGTTCATATATTTCAGATTGATTTTTTACGATTTTGATATGATTATTAGAGAGGAAGAGAGACAGACAGACCGACATATATGTAGATAGATATATAATTTGTCCTGTGTTTAATATATTTGCATGCTTGCATGAAGAGGGATACAACATCAATTTCACTATATATGGATTGACAAATACTGGAAAGGAACTTCCAAAGAGCTATTGATGTAACTAGATAAGGATAAAAAAGGAGTGGTAATAAAACAGTTTTATCGGCTACTTGTGTATATCATTGGTTTTGTAGAGCTGACACTAACATTTTTGAAATGCATTCATTCAATATTTAGACGTCTAAAGAATATTCTGAGAAAGGCAAAGAGATACAATATTACAGACTGAACAATCTCGTAGAAATACTCTGAACATATTAACGTTATATCTTGACAGTTCTAAATCTGAAGATATAAACGTTATTTTGACAGTTCTTTTGGACTATATATATAGATAATAAAACATATAGTGTCATATTCTTTCATGAAAGGTCTATGCTAGTTTATGAAGTATAGTTCCTTTATGGTTCTGCTCTACATTAACAAGGACAATAATTATTCCTCAACGTGAAAACCATTACCTAAATTCCCAGCAATAAGTTAACTTGCTTCCTTGAGACAACCTTAGGGTTAGAAATATAAAAAGTTGAATTTTTTTATTTAAAAAAAAATGATTGTATGGCAACTAGACCATCCAACAATATCATACAATAATTTCTAAATAGAACAATCAATGTGGAAAATCGCAGTCATACTGCTACACCCACGTACCAATAAAATGTCATAATCTGATAAATAAGGGCAAGAACAAATCCATACAACCAATATGAATATTCTGTTTTATTTGTCCATTTCAATATGAATATTTGCCATGCATTGTCAAAATCTACTAAAACTTTTAATTTAAGAACGTAATCTTTTTGTTCTATTAAAACATACAGGAACGTTATTTTCTTTGTTTGTCTGGACTTATTTCTGAAAATGCTTATATAAATTAACATTTCCCTACTCATCGATAAACCATTTTTTAAATCATATTGGGTGCCAACTAAAACTTTTAATTTAAGAACATGATAATTGTCTTCTATTAAAACATACAGGAACGTTATTTTCTTTGGTTGTCTGGATTTATTTCTGAAAATGCTTATATAAATTAATATTTCCCTACTCATCGATAAACCATTTTTTGAAATCATACTGGGTGCCAACTAAAACTTTTAATTTAAGAACATGATAATTGTCTTCTATTAAAACATACAGGAACGTTATTTTCTTTGGTTGTCTGGACTTATTTCTGAAAATGCTTATATAAATTAACATTTCCCTACTCATCGATAAACCCATTTTTTAAAGTCATATTGGCTGCCAACATCTGAAAAAAAAACAGATACGTAGAGAATTCAATTTTAAGCCACAGATGGCTTGGAGAGATTCTCGGTTGCCGAGTATCGTAGTCTAAATGTCGCTGGTTCAGTAAGTACCCAAGCTAGTCCGGGTCCGCTGCCCCGATGTGACCTTGGCAAAGCACTTCGCTCCATTTCCTCAGCAAGGTATAGCCAGTAATGTGTTACAAGTGCCCTTAAGAAACTAAAATAAAAACAGCCTGCATTGTTATCGTCTTAAAATGAATTATCTGCAGCATGCGTTTAGAGCCAGATTCAGATGATGTTCTAATCGTATAAACTTTTCGATTGATCGATTTAAATGTGTGATCTTATAAGCCTGCTTGTTATCAAGCTTTGGTGAATTTGTTTGTATACATTGCTCTTAATACGTGTGTAAAGAACTTGTTTTCAGGATTTATGGCACTTTTATTATATCTAAACAAAGCACATTGTTGCTATAGTGACATCAGGTAGACAACTAATGAATGCGTTTTGGCTTTTCATAGGAAAAAGAAAAACAAAGATAACGAAAGGTCTGTAAAATTTGTAATGGCTTTTTAAAAGTCCATTTTGAAGAATAAAAATTATACGTAAATAATTATCCTCTCGTTCTTATGTCATTACGCCACGAAAATATAACTAAAACATTTCTCAGACAAAACACATATATACCTATTTATAGTGTTATTACTGCCCCTGTCAATGATCCCACTACATCCTTCATCAAGAATCCACTACACAAATCATCAAGATCCCACTTCAAGCTTCCTCGGTGTTAAAGAAACCAAACAACAGATCATCATGATGAAACTTTTGTCCCTCTCAAACATCTGTCGTTTGATTTCCTAGAGTTAAAGCATCGACCAGTCAGTTATTAAAGTGTTGGAATGAATCTAGTCAGTCGTTTGATTTCTTACAGTGAAAGCATCGACTGGTCAGTTATCTGTGTTGGGCTGAATCTAAATTGGAAAATTGAATTTTCCTTACAAAATTGTGAAAGGAAGAAAGGAAGATTGGCCAACCTTCAAAGACCACACGCACGCAGACACACACACACACACACATATACATATATATGTGTGTGTGTATATATATATATATATATATATATATATATATATATATATATATATATATATATATATATATATATATATATATATATATATAATTCGCCCGTGGTTCGATCCCGCAACCTCTCGCATCCGCGGAGCACGCTTTAACCACTAGGTATTTGGAGCGGTCTCGATAGAAATTTGAAGTAATCTCTTGCCGTGGTGTAGATGTGAGAAGATTTACAAGTTACATGATCATGGCTAATTAGATATGTCATCATTTTCGGAGATTTGCGATGAAAGTATTGAAATAATAAATAGATGTGAAGCAGTATTAATTAGGACATGAAGGAAATAGTTTTGTCCAACACTACGTGACGAAATAGCACAAACAATTGGCTTGAACTTGACGGATCCATACATCGTTTAAGTGAAGATAATGTCAATTATCTATCTCGAACCACAAAGCTCTCTTCCGGTATTTGTGTTGTCTGCTCTCCATTGGGAACATTAAGAGTAGTCCATTTCCGAAGAGTAGATCAATTAATTAGAACCGAACATTGACTCTCTTAATATCAGTCGACGACCTTCAGATAAATTACTGTGACAACACGTGTGTGGCGTTCTGCCTCATATAGTTGTGCTGGTCATATTGTCGCATTAACATTACGCTTGTCTGATTCCTACAATAGCTCAGTTTTCTTACTCTTTCGTCAATAATTATACTAACGTTTCTGTACCACCGTGGTTGGTCTTTTAGCTGTATGTAACTACGCAGTAAATTTGAAATTATTTCATATATTAACTAAGTTGTATTTCTGTCTTCTGCATGAGGTATTTCAAAAGCTGTGAGTATTTTATTATAACATTTGGTTTAACGTGTCTATAAATTCAATACCGATCGACAAATAAAATAACGTTCTATAAAATAATCTACGGTTTCATGTAGTGCACCCCAAACATAGTAAGATAAATATATAAAATTTATGACACTGAGCAAAAACATGCTGTGAAATCCGGGTGAACTATGATTAATCGCTGACTGATACCAATCCCGATTTGGAAAACGTTTACGGATGGACTTTTCTGCCATAACCCATCATATTGATTTGGTGCCATCTTTTTAAAGGTGGTAAATATCCTGGATGATCGTTGTCTGTGATTGGTGGATTCTATCAAGAGATAATAGATGAAGATATTCGATGCTCAGTGGGAAAATTATTTATATTATCGGGGGAATTAATAGGTCACTTGTTTTAATATACTGAGGAATCATTTGAAGCTTAGAAAGGTGCAAGATGGATCCGTATTTGTTGATGACTGATCAAAAAAAGACTGGGTGAAGTCGCCAGAAAGCTACTAACCAGATAGTAGCCAGAGACGCCATACTGGAATTGCCAGTGGTGCTGAAACATAAATGTACGTTTGGAACCCTACTCAAGAGAATATACTACAGTTTGATTCAGACAAAAAAAACAAGCAAGCAGAACACAAATTGATCGACGCAGTCGAACTGTCAAGAGATGTTTTATAGCTATTATCTATATACCTATGCCTACTCTGCTCTTGTCACTGGACGCTTGTATGCCTCCATAGTGTTGCCAAAGGCTGGTTAACACTAACGACCCACCTGTCTGTGCACCGGTGCCCTATGTATCAGCCTATTCATGAAAACTCATTGGCGCATAAATCCGACGTCATTACAGGCTTCCTGAATGAACCCAGCATACAAATTGTGTCACATTCTCCGTGTAGATTCCTGGCCGAATCCCGTTATCAAAGATTTGCAGGTGGCAGATGATTTGAAAGCCGCCATGTTGTTAGTAGTGCAGTTTTCTAACTTATGAACGATATACCAAAGAGTGAAGTCAACATGACGTATAATAATCAGATAACCAGACTGATAAATAGTGTAGAGATTAATGGGGAGTACTTTGATTTTAAAAAATGTCGTTGAGCTCATTAATATTTAGAACTTTTTAATTACCTTAGTCTATCTAAACAGTCAAAAGGTCATCCATGTTAACGCGGTATGCGTCCACTTCCTAACACAGCCATGTTTGATATATAAGGGTGTGTACAATGTTTACTGTCCTGTACTTGGAACTGACCTGTCTTAAAGACATTCGACACTATTAAGGTTATTTAAATCACGTAGAATGAGCGTCCACTTTGCTAAAGCAACAAGTTTTGAAACAAAGTATGGAACAAATCTAAAATTCCTCGGCAAGGTACGTATGCCAATAGCAAAGTCAGTGAAACTTCTATGGATTGCTGAAACCAGCTGAGACTGAGTAAAAGGAAGAAAAATAAATACAACATATTACAATAAAATCCTTCGTAACAATTAAAGAGATGAATAAAACGTTTCGATAAACCGGTTCCTGTCGTTCGTACCAATTTATGTTGTTTAGAGATTTTGATTATTCGTACAAATATGTTGTTCAGAGATTTGGATTTTTCGTACCAATATGTTGTTTAGATTTTTGGATTGTTCGTACCAATTTATATTGTTTAGAAATTTGGATTGTTCTTGCCAATATGCCAATATGTTGTTTAGAGATTTGGATTGTTCGTACTAATTTATGCTGTTTAGAGATTTGGATCATTCGAATCAATTTATGTTGTTTAGAGATTTGGATCATTCGTACCAATTTATGTTGTTTAGAGATTTGGATCATTCATATCAATTTATGTTGTTTAGAGATTTGGATCATTGGTACCAATGTATGTTGTTTAGAGTTTGGATTGTTCGTGCCAATTTATGTTGTTTAGAGGTTTGGATCGTTGGCACCAATTTATGTTGTTTAGAGATTTGGATTGTTCATACCAATGTATGTTGTTTAGAGATCTGGATCATTCGTACCAGTTTATGTTGTTTAGATATTTGGATCCATGGTACCAATGTATGTTGTTAGAGATTTGGATTGTTCGTGCCAGTATGTTGTTTTGAGATTTGGATTGTTCGTACCTAATTATAATCTCAGTATATTAAAATCTCTTGATTCACATAAGAGTACATGGAATAATTTGTTAAATAAGACATCGGTGAAATGGAGACAGAATAGTAAAGGCTGTATGAGTTAAAGCAGTTATGCGGGACTATAGCTGATTTTTAAGAAAATGAACAAAACGAGTTTTGTGCAATATTATTCTGACATGTATACGTTATGATTTCTGTTGTTAAATAAGATTAATTTAAAAATCTTATGGTCTTTCAACATACAAAAATGATATAAAAGCTTACAGCTATATCATGTCATAATGAAATAAAATAAAATATAAGATAATCCACTTATAAATTCTAATTACTATACTGTCAATAAGCATACTAACTGCTGAACTGGATATCTAATTGACTGTTCTGGACCACTTTAAAATCGTTAAATGTATTTTCTAATCGCTCGTGTCCTTCACAAAAACATTTATAGAAAACACTTATTTTATTACCCACCCTCTTCCGCCAGTCTCTGGAATTGTGTAGATATTGGAGAAATAGAAATGTACTGTTGATATGTTCATTATACAGAAATGCACTAGTTCTTAGGACATAACATATCTTTAATATTTTACACAGCATCGATAATAAAAAGATCAGTGCTGAGACAACCAAATATTTTGTAGCTTTGCGTGTTGGCATAGAGTAGCAAAGTGTTCGCATGTTAGACAGCTCAGTCAGTCAGTGTTAAAGTGTTGATATATTAGAAAGCCCAGTAAGTTGGTGTTACATTACTGATATGTTAGACAGCTCAGTCAGTCGGTGTTAAAGTGTTGATATGTTATAAATCCCAGTCAGTTGGTGTTACAGTATTGATATGTTAGACATCTCAGTCAGTCGGTGTTAAAGTGTTGATATGTTAGAAAGCCCAGTCAGTTAGTGTTACAGTATTGATATGTTAGACAGCTCAGTCAGTCAGTGTTAAAGTGTTGATAAGTTAGAAAACCCAGTCAGTTAGTGTTACAGTATTGATATGTTAGACAGCTCAGTCAGTCGGTGTTAAAGTGTTGACATGTTATACAGCTCAGTCAGTTGGCGTTAGTGTTGATATCTTAGTCAGCTCAGTCAGTTGGTGTTATAGTGTTGACATGTTAGACATCTGATTCAGTTGGTGTTACAGTGTTGATATGTTAGCTCAGACAGTCGGTGTTACAGTTTTAATATTTTAGACAGCTCAGTCAGTGTTACATTGTTCATATGTTACACTGTTCAGTCAGTCTGTGTTAAAGTGTTGATATGTTCAACAGCTCAGTCAGTTGGTGTTAAAGTGTTGATATGTTAGACAGCTCAGTCAGTCGGTGTTACAGTGTTGATATGTTAGACAGCTCAGTCAGTCGGTGTTACAGTGTTGATACGTTAGACAGCTCAGTCACTCGGTGTTACACTTGCATTTCCGAGCGAAAATTTTGTAGTTCGATTGCACCAGTGTATTACCAAAGTTAAATATAGTAATTCGCACAATGTAAAGAATTAGCAGTAAAATATACATTTAAATATTATTGTTTAAATAAATGAATATTGAAAACTTCTTAATTGTGACAAATTATTCCCGAAGACGTTTTTGTACAAAAAGCACAATAAATTAAAAAAATAAAATACTATTTCCATTAATACGTGTTACAACTAGAAGATAATTAAGCCCTATACATAGTATACACTTAAACCTAATCCAAATGAGCAGACTTAGAGATTTTTTCAAATAAATTGAAGTGAATATACTTTTAAACCTAATCCAAATGAGCGGAAAGGTGCATGTTTGTTTGAAGAATCTTTAATATTGCATGTAGATCGTTACCAATTTCTTCGACGAAATTCAAATATGCATTTGAATGGTTAAGAAACGGACGCTCGTGTCAATGTAATAAATAAACTCAAGATGTGTTTCTTTTCTATGATATAAGATATATCCTAAATACACTAAGTGATCATGTAAGATAGAGCATAAAATATAATTTAGATAAATACAATCACTAGTATGACAAATGTCCAGCGAAAAAGGATACGATTGTGAGTATATATAATGTGTGTGAAATATTGCAAGAAAGGATGTAACTAAGAGAAACTACATTCATTAACTTGTTAGGGTAACTTAAGTGAACCAGAGAAAAGTCAAACACGTTCACAGGTTAATATTTGCCTCATGCCATCCTAATAACTACGATGAGAGAAGGTACCGGTATGCTGGAAAAGAAGCTTCATTAAAATTAATGTCAACATAAATAAAAGGAACAAGACGCAATGGAATATATCTCCAAATAAAGCCTAAATTATTCATTTATCGAAATTGTAATGTATTATCTTCAATTCAAAGTTCTGTTTGTTGTATGTTATAATTTTGAAAGTATAATCGTAGTTTGCACGAAGTGTCAGTGTTGCTCACCACAAATTGTAATAGTTCTACGTACCAAGTATATACAATTTGGAAAATGTAAAGAACTAAGCACATTTTTCCAGTGGTTTATTTAATGTTCTATTCTATTCGTGAACCTTACAGACGTTATTCTTCCAAACAAATAAGACTAAACAATTCAGATCCTATATTATGCACCGATGAAGGTGAGAAAAATGTGTATCGTTTCTCTGAGAAGAAAACTTTTGAAGACAAAGTCAAAGATCGTCATTACGTATCAGGAAAATGCAGATGATCAGCTCATAAATTCTGCAATTTAAACTTTAGCTATGCAAGTATGTATCCTTTCTTAATTGACAGTGTGTAAGGTTATGACAGTCTCCTACTAATCAGGACACTTGTAAAATCAAAATGATCCAGTTGATAACGTAGTGACTAACACTGGATGACGTGTCTTGCCTGAAAGATTTGATTTCATAGTTCAAAGGTTTTTAAGGATGGCTTGGAAATGACTGTAAAAAGAAATTTTAGATTTATCGATAACTTGCAGTACGTGGAGGAGCCATTAGAACGCAAGAGTAAACAAATAACGGATGAAGTATTGTAACATTTTGGTGACAAGGCTTTAATTGTTGGTGAAATGAGATCCAAGTATTTGAGAATCACATTTATCTGTATCACTCCATCGATTGGTTTAAACAATTTAATAAAGCAGAGATGTCGTCTATTGGAAAACAAATAATGATAAATATATCTTAAAGTTATTGTTTTTGAAACATATGAACTGTCGATTTGCAGTGTGTACATGATTGTATGTTTCGTGTCAATCTGTGCACACTCTGTGACTTTCATGATTATTTTGTGGAAAAATAATTTTATTATTTTGCTACATGTTTAGGAGTTTCGTAATATATGTATGAAGTACTACAAAAACTTGTACAAGCACCTTATTATAGTTGATCAAATCAAGTTCACCACTGAGATCTTACAGTATCATGAGTTAAATTAAACCCTTTGGTAGACTTTGACGTGTTTCCACTGATGTAGAACAGAATTAGGCGTAAAATATATTTTGGTAACACATAGATTTACAAAGGCAATTAACCAATATTACTTCGGCATAGGTGGCATGACAAAAATTTGATGGGGATCACGACAGTCACGGTCAAAGTAATTCATTGCTTACAGTGGCACTAATAATTCGTACGACTGGACCATGAGTCAATACATGCCGGTAAACAACTTCAGATGGGTCAATGATGAAAATATTTGGTGGGTGGAAGAAATTTTGCATGAAATACCCAACAATTGTTATACCATCCGCACATACGAAGAAAACTTGTATATTCAGGAACAGCATGCATATTTCAGTTAACTTCAGATAATTAATTCTAGATGAAAATGAGTTATCTCCCTGCAAAAGAAACTCTAGATGATTACAAGAATAAAAAACGACTGTACCCAAATTTATGTGCGAACTTGGAATCATAACAAGCATGATATTCGATTTAGAAGCTTAATGTATTATCTACAGTTAGATTTAAAACAAAATAAAGATATACAGACCTATCCTGTTTCATCAACAACTTTAATTAGAATGGTACATCGAGTTATATACAAATCTGCGGCAAAAAGCAAACAATGATCTCGAAAAAGGGCTTGTTCAAATAGATAGACAACTTATTTTCTGAGAAGCAAATAAACAGAGTTTAGAAAAGGACCAACCGTTCAAGTAAATGCAAACACAAATATACAATATAGATGACGATTTGGGGCTAGGAAGTCTGAAATACATAGTTATCAAATTACTCAAGCCTATATATGGTGATTTTACTGTGTTACAGTCATCAAAATGATGAATGCACGAACAAGTTGAAAAACAAGTAGATCGATATATTTCACTGTTACGGAGATGCTATATATCACCAACAGCGACGCGAAGGAAAATATTAAGCTCTCTGACCCTAGTGACGTCCCTTAGAAAACAACGTATTAAAAGTGGTGTCACTATTGACAAATAACTGAATGGAATTTTTAAACCTCTAACATATACTATAATCATTTACGTCCTATCATAGTTTCTCCTGCATATTATCATGTTATACAATGCTTCTTTGCTCCTATTTTGACAGGGATAGGTGAAAATGAAGCAACAGTTCTTTTGTTGGCACAGGCTGGTCATGTCTGTTCTACTTCGACAAGTTCCACTGAAGACCTATGATGGTTTATTTTGTATTATTATGGATTTACTGATGCGTGCGTGATACAGAAATCATTGACTTCCATTGATATAATGTTCCCAACTTTTTACTAGACAATTGATCTTTTGAATGGCATATGGAAGATAAAGCCTTCTGAGTGACAAAATCAGCCAAATCAAATGAACAAAATGAAGGTAGTAATGTGTAGCTTTCTTGGTATATACACCTGTGAGAAGAACAATTCATTTACTTCCTTTGAGACCAAACTTCCAGTTTCTATAACAAAATTTTGTCATTTTAGCTGAGGGTATAACAAAGAAGTCATGTAAATGGAGTAATAAGGAGTGAGCGAATGTGGTTGTAAGGATGGAAAATGAATATAATTTTTGTATTTAAACACAAAGACAGACCATGAAACAGGGGTACATACATTAATAACTAAGAAAAGTTAACCGCTGATGGACGTATAGGCATATAAAACAAATCAATGTCAAACTGTGTTATACACCAATTGCAGGAGCTATGATAAGGTAACACACATCTTCTTAAGGGGGCAGCATATAAAGGTTGTTTTCAATACCATATTTTTGGACAGTGTGGTTAGAACAATTGTGATATTTTAAATGAGTGGCCAGGCCACAAGTTCAGATGTGATGTAATTGTGCCACACGATGAAATATGTCCGGTATTTACGCACAAAAGCACATTTTATTTCTGGCATGTACTAAAATATATCCTGAATCTTCGCTTAGAAGATTAGATAACTCTTTATCATACCAACCACACCCACCTGCTTTTAGTTAAGTGACGTTAATTCCAAAGGTATCCTTAGGCTGATGATATCGATATTAGTGATTTTAGAAAGAATTGGGATTGGATTGGCCTTATCTGTTGCAGGAAATTGCATTTTTTACAAGCTTACTGAGCGCAAAGTAAATCAGATTCAAAAATGCATCACTGCGGGTTTATCACCGTTGTCATAGCAAAATGGAAATAACTTCATAAAGAAGCGAATGGCGTTGAGTCAGATTCCTCAGGAAAACTAATTTCCTTGTATGACAGGCAGTGCTGTTTCCTCGTTGCTTTGTTTTTCTTTATCACGAATGTAAACACACATATTTAAGTGTCACGTGACATGCAAAATCTTGTATTTTGACATGCGAAAATATGATAGTATATTTTTCACATATGAAATAATGGTTATCAAAAATATATCAACTATTTCCCATCTATGTTTCTGTATTTCACACTTAAGTACAAAACATGTAGGAATTATGAGCAGCATCATTGCTCATGAGACAGGGGAACAAACGTCTTTAATCATAAACTTTACGGTCAATTACGTATGTCCTCTGATAGTTTGTGATATGTACTATCATACATCCTGCATTGCTTTTCTGTTCTTCTTTTAACAGATACAGACATATATTACATTAGCAATTCCTTCCTGCTACAGGCCTGTTCTTCTTAGACACCATCTGTTTTCTGCGGTTCATTTCTTTCATTAACGGATTGAATAAATTTGTAGTATCTACGTGAGTGGAGATGAAATGAAGTCATTTATATCCAAAGTGATTAGGTTTCAAGCTTGTATGCCATGACTGATTATCCAAACGTAATATTCACCGTAGCCTACAGCAGAGAGAGAGAGAGAGAGAGAGAGAGAGAGAGAGAGTGTGTGTGTGTGTGTGTGTGTGTGTGAGAGAGAGAGAGAGAGAGACTTGGATTTTAACGTAGCTTTAACCATTTTTCAGTCATATTGCTACGATGTCTGCATTATAGCAGTTTATACCGGTGTCTATCACTAGTGCATCATGCCGCAGACATGTAGCATAACGTAGCATAATGTCCCACCCAGTCACATTATCTTGATACCAGGCCTGCCAGTCCTAACGCTAACCTCATAACGCTGAACGCCAAGCGAGGCATCTGCAAGTACCATTTTTATGAGTCTTTGGTATGACTCGGCCGGGGATCGAACTCGATGAAACATCGACCTTTGTTGAAGAGATATAAATGAAAGCAAATGCAACCAGAGAAATGCACAGCACACACTCAAAGCTAAAATGTGGTGCTCGATAATACGATGCATATCATAAACAAAAGATATAATAAAATGGACATATCAAAAGATATAATAAAATGGACGTATCACCGTGTTTACTGACCAATAAATAAGAATACTTGGGGATGCCTGATCAACTGCTAAAGCACAATACACAAGAACAAATGATTTGCAGCAAAAAAAAATTAGTGCATTCAACATTTATAATAAAAAAAATTATCAGAGCATGTTTAACAACAGCTTATCTTCTTCGTCTTTCTCTTCTTCTTTGTGAGCTCACCGCTCCGGATCACCGCCATCTCACCTCTGTCTGCCTGTGTTCGAGTCTTAGGTTCGGCTAACGTTGGTACGTGAGAAAGTTTACTAGTAGCTTTTCGTATGTCGGTGGCTCTTTTCGGGGTTTTCCAGGGTTCCTCCTCCACCAGTCATATATAGCCTATCTTTTGCTCAAAAATGGCGTTAAACCTTACAACAACAACTTCTTCTTTGTGACATTATAGATTTGTTATTTTGAATATCTTCCTTAAACATTTTACTGCTACATGTGATATGTGTATATTTAATTTAATTGCTTGTTTGTTAGTTTATAAAAATGTTTTATTTCATTGCATGCTATTGTAATATAACATTGTTTGCTGGACTTGACCTTGTCCAAAACTGAGTCCATTTCTGCTTGACCTGATTGATTTCGTTTTATTTCATTTTTTGAAAACATCAAATACATAGCTGAATTATTCTCTCTTTGTATGGGCTTGATATCAGGATCATTATCAATACAGAAAGTAAATATGTTCATTTGAATCAAAGTTTTGGAGTTTGCTAAGTGAATTATACATAATCCAGGTTATTTTTTGTAAACATCAGGCTCATTCTAGAAGGTTGTTTTCCATTAGGTAATGATTTTCTTTTAGAAAATGACAATTGTGGGCAAAGGTCAAATAGAGAACTATATAATCTTGTGATTGTGAGGTCAATCGTGCTTTAACATCTATCACTTTCAAGTTGACTATTATATGTTCTGACCAGTAGTTTTAGGCTGGAATCTTTTTTGTTCAAATTTTTTAATGCAAGTGAGTATTCTCTCTGGAAATACAAAAGTATTCTCATAACATTCTTGGATAAAGACATTCACTGGAATTTATATTATCTAAGAACATGGAAATATATTTCTGTGATTCAACAAAAGACTGTTCACACATCAACACTTTAAAATCTGCCACAGACACGTATCGACTTCAATTTAGGGATTTATTCTGAACTTTAACTGAATTTTATTCAGGATTTAAATTACAAGGACTTGTGTCTGTAATTCTTGGTATGTTTTGGGATTTATTTCACAATACCGTAAGTTGATTTTTCTCAATTTTCACTTTGTATTCTAGGGAAATAAATTATTTGTTAAATTTTACAAAGCTTATTGTCTTTCACTCTGTTCTGATACTTATTTAAAGAGCATAGACTCGTAACATACTGTTATATTTTATGTTTCCTTGATAGACACCACACACAGCGACAATCTCTCTCTCTCCTAGACACAGACACACACACACACACACACACACACACATATATATATATATATATATATATATATATATATATATATATATATATATATATATATATATATATATATATATATATATATCTGTGTGTGTGTGTGTGTGTGTGTGTCTAGGAGAGAGAGAGGGGTCATAAACTAATGGGAGTCAAGAAATAATAATAATAATGATAATAATAATAATAATAATAATAATGAAGACTTTGTATAGCGCCTAATCTTTAGAAGCTATAAGCGCTTTACAACATTAGACAACACCTAAAAGATAAAAAACATATAATGATATTATTACAAAAACAAACACCATGAAATTAGAAAACATTAAAAAAAACATGCTGAGAATATTTAAGGTAGGAAACATTATTAGGTCTTTAAGTTTGTTCTTGCAGTCAAAATAAGTGAGTTTTGAGAGCCCTTGTGAATGTGATCACTGTGTCTTTGTGTCTAAGTTCAGTGGCCAATTCATTTCCCATTTTGTTGGGCCCTGGTATGTAAAAGAACGCTGTCCATATGACTTTGTTTTCATAGTGGGAATAATGAGTATACTATTGTCAGAAGATGAGCGTAAGTATCTTGCTGGTGTGTACACATGGGTGAGGTCGGATAGGTATGTTGGACAGTGAAATGTAGCACAGAGAACAAATTTTGTGTTTGATTCTACAAAGCAGCGGGGATGTGTGCTCTGATCGTGGTACTCTAAGTATGATCCGAGCAGCTGTGTTTTGAACTTTTTGAAGTTTCTGGAGCAGATATTGAGACGAACCAGATATAATTGAGTTACAATAGTCCAGTCTTGAAAGTACTAATGAACACACAAGTGTTTTAGTGGCATCATCTGAAAGATATTTGAATGAAGAGAACAGGTCCAAGAACAGACACCTGTGGAACACCACAACATAGATCAACTGGGCTGGAGTGTATTCCATTTGCAGATACAATTTGTGCCCCGTTGACCACGTAGGAATTGAACCACAGTAAGGCTGTATCATGAATGCCAAATACATGCTGGAGACGGTGAAGTAATATATCATGGTCTATTGTGTCAAATGCTGCGGACAAATCAAGGAGGGTGAGGACTGTAATCTTTCCGCTATCCAACGCAGAGAGAATGTCATTAACTACTTTTAGAAGAGTATTTTCAGTACTGTGGCAAAGGTGATATGCAGATTATGCATTGCTGAAAACACTGTTTGAATTTAGATGAGTTACAAGCTGAGATATAAGAACCTTTTCTAAGATTTTTTAAATGAATGGGAGATTAGAAATTGGGCGGTAGTTCTTTAACTCGTTATGGTCTAATGTTGGTTTCTTCAGCAGAGGCTTTACAATGGCAGTTTTGAAAAATGATGGGAATTCCCCGGATGAGAGAGAGGTATTAATAACATCAGTTAGTGAAGGCAATACTCGATCTAAGCACCCAAGCAGCAGTGATGTTGGAATTGGATCAAGTTCACATGACTTTGGTGCACTCTTCATCACGATTGTACGTACGAAATCCATAGAGACAGGTACATATGCTGTTAATGGTTGCCGCTCAAATTCTGTATCCCAACTGTATAGTGAAGACGAGTCAATTGAAATTGTGGTGTCAAGCTTATCTCTAATGGTTTGTACTTTGTCACGGAAGAAATTTGCAAACATGTCCGAAAGGTCGACTGAAGAGAAGGTAGTTGGAAGTGGTGTAGATTTGTTCCTTGACATTAACTTGTTAGAAATCTCGAAGAGCTCTTTGCAGCTGGAACTTTCCATGATCCTAGTAGTATAATGGACTGATTTCGATGCATGGACTATATTTGTGATATTCTTCTTAGCGGTTTCATAGATTTGCTTATGAATAGTGAGTCTGGTGGAAATCCAGAGCCTCTCAACACTTTTGAATTGATACTCTGCACTTGGTAGCTGGGGCATGTTTGTCATTTAATGAACGCAGGTAGTTATCGAGTTGTTCTGCGGTAGGAGGTAAGCAATTTGTTAGGTTAGCTTGAATGTCGTGCATTAGTTTGGTTCTATTTATCATACGGAGGTTTCTCTTAGTAGCAAGTAAAGGTGAAGGGTTAGGGACTGAGACATCAAGATGGCGTATAATGCAGAGGTGATCTGATGCAAGGTCATGGGATACCAGGGAGGACCGTAGACTGTTATCATCAGGTCTATGAAGAATCCAGTCTAAAATGTGACCATGTTTATGGGTGGGTTGGTTAACTGACTGTTTGAGGTTGAAAACATTAATGGAATCTATGAGTTTTGATATATTTGGGTTTCCGGGACAGTCAAAGTGAAAGTTGAAATCTCCAAGAATAATCAGGTTGCCACCTATCGAATTTCCATAGTCCAGGAGATTCGGAATCTGCTCCAAAAAGAGAGAGTCAGCCAGCTTGTTTTTTTCTACTAGGAGGAGGGCGGTATAGGCAGAAAAAATGGACTGACCTTTGCTCCAGTGTGAGTGTCGTTTGGACTAGTTCAAACGATGTGTGGTCGAAATTGAATGTTGTGGTGTGGTTAAGACGTTTTATCATGGGTTTCTTTGTGATCATAGCAATTCCACCTCCGCGAGAATTACGGGAGAATGACTTGATGGAGTAACCAGTGGGTGTTAGATCCACACACTTGGGCTCACCGCCTGATGTTTGTAGCCATGTTTCTGTCAGGAAAAAGACGTCAATATTCTGGTCGTTGATAAAATTAACTTTTTATGTGCGCTTTTCCGGTGGTCCTACTGAATGGGCATTGAATAATGCAATGCGCATAGGTATTTCTTGGATAGTTGACACAAAGGTTGACTAACTAATAGGGATTTTAATTAGGCTATCTAAATTAACTTTCGAATTTTTTTAAATTGTTGAGTCGAAATAAGGGAGATAATTGGAATTCTTCTTCCTGTTCTACGCCGGCCAGCTTTGAAACAACGTTTCTTTTTTCGCTTCTGTTTACATTTAGGTAATGATGAATGTAGTCCCAGTTCGTTTAGTCTATACCACCTGAATTGCTTTTGTCCTAGATGAAAACGATAAGCATCATCTATACAGACGACAATATCCAAAACATAAATATTTTGCAGCCTTCGCCTTCCAGTGGGCATGTAATTATGCTTAGAATATAATGCATTCATCGCTTTGCTGATATCGCGAAAACAATCTTTATTTATTTGGACATCAAACACTATTATAAGCTATTGATCGAATGTATTAAAGCAGCATCGTTTAGATGCAGTTCAAGCAAATTAGATAAACGCAGGTACTGCCCTAACTAGATAAGAAACATTTAATGCAAATCGATCAACAGGTTCATTAGATCATATCTGAGTTTTGCTGTAACGCAGCGAACTGCAGTTGATTTCTCTTGAGAAAATAGAACAATTGAAAATATACCGTTTCTAGGAACAAGACTGTTAGCTTGTTAATATTTCCTTCACAGCAATGTTGTCGCTCAAACTCTGTCTGAAGAAACTTTATCTGCAAATAATGGTGGATACCAAGATTTCATCAAAGTAATTCAGAGAAAACAATATCACCATGTCTTAACAGGTTAGTCGTGATAGTTTGCAAATGTGTGACGTATTGTTTATGCGAAGGTGTAGTTTTTTTTTAAAGATGCGAATAATAAATATATACAAATATGCTTTTGCCAAGAAACATCTGCTCAAAGGAATAAAATGACGTGAGTTCTGAAGACGATAAGCTTTCATTATAACGACATGAACACGTGACTGAAATGTTGTGAATGCACAAATCTTATGTATTTGCCCAGAATTTATTCCAAAATATTCACACTGCGCCTGATCATTTTACCATGACTGTGTCTTCTCTTACTCTCCGGAAAATCGTATAATCCGATCAGATGTATGAAAGTTATTGTCAGTTGACTGATCCACTGGCATTCTTGCCTGTGCTTTTCGTAAACACTCCCTCTCTTACAAGTAAAAATATTACAGGCTTAGATTTTTATAAGACAAAGAGGGCAAACTTTTAGAACTAACTTGATTAAATGTTTTTACAATTAAAAAAAAATCCATCCACCTATTCATCCATCTATTCATCCACCCACCCACCCATCCTTCCATCCATCCACCCACCCATCCATCCATCCATTCATCCATACACCCATCCTTCCATCCATCCATACACCCATACATCCATCCATCCATCAATCCATATATTCACTAAGCTATCAGCCATACATTCATCCTTCATTCTATCTATATCTATTCATCTTGCCGTATATCTATCTAACCTCAGAACTTACTCTGCATCATTATTTGTGGTTAGTTCACCATTACGTATTATCCAAGGCTTAGCACCTTTTTTAGCATTAGCTAAGTTACTGACTCTAGAGACTAATGTATCTGTTTGAGTACAATCTTTATGTGTAACCTATATGTGCTAATACAATTCTTATGTGTAATGTATCTGTTCTAGTGCAATCCGTATGTGTAATGTATTTGTTCTAGTACAATCCTAATGTGTAATATATCTGTTCGAGTACAATCCTAATGTGTATTTGACAGAAATAGGCTTAAACTCTTTTTCTAGTAAAATCAAAATGTGTAATTGACAGAAACGGCTCTCAATAAAACTCGCTTTCTATTACACGCCTGTGATGGTGCCAAATTTCGTAGAATAGTTTCTGTTGAATAATTTCACAGCGTAGTCTGTTGGGGTCAAAGTGACACGTAAACGTTGAGTTTGACGTATGGGTTAGACTCGCAAACGTTGTTGACTGCGATGGATGGAATCTTGGAGCTTGAACTGAATTTTAATTAGGGATAGCTCGGTTAATAGTTAGAGCTAGATAAAATGCAATGTTAACGCAAGGTCAATAGTGGTCACATAACAAGAAATGGAACGAATCAAAGAAATATTTTAGGAAGTCGAAGGCCATTTGAAACAGGTGTCATAAATTGTTATTTTACCGAATAGTTATTATACTAACTTCAATGGGAGTGATACAAATGTTGACGGTTAAAGTAGTAATCCTGACTGGCTAAGCTAAACGAGAGGTGTTCCCAATCGGAATTCAGGCTTTCAAAGTAATCCTCTCGCAATATTAGGCAGTTAATTCCAAGAGCATGTTTCCATATATGCACATGTTAGGGAAGAACTTGTAGGTATAAATCTGAATAAATGAGCATGTTTTCGTTAGCTTTCAATAGCCAATTGTCACACTCAACTCCACGATTTTGAAGTGGATAAGAGACATTGTGAAGATGTCGCTAAACATACAAAAAGTAAATTTTGTTACAAAAGCTATAGTTCACCCGGAACTTGTTAAGTCCTGGAAATGATGATTAAATATCTGCATTACCTATATTTCATTAATACATATCCTGGATTTGCTTTGAAATGTGGGTGTTCAAATTTTATTTGAGTAATCTATTCAATCCCAACCCCACTCTATTGTATTTATATTACTGAAATTGTGTTATTACCAGGATATGCACCATTTTGATGGTGACTTCTTTCTTAAGCTGTGATCTATGTCATTATCAATCTTTTAATAAGCGAATGTATCCTGCAGGGACTGAAGAATGAATTGTCGCATCCTCTATAGAGCTGTTTCCTTAACGATGATAGCTTTGGTTCATTTTGTTAAATATATCGCTTTTGTCATGCATATGAAGTGCCACGAAATTACAAAACAAACTCGATACAAAATGTAAAACATTTTTGTGCAACATTTTTAAGGAAGGTTATTACTTTGTGATAAGTACGCAATGTTATGTAGTGAACGAAAGCGGTGTCATCGTTACCATCTCGTATGTTATTCCATTCTATATATTTAGATCTTTAATTTTTTGTCCATGCCATATATTCAGCATTGTTCTGTAACTACTGCTGTTACATTCCTCGGATGCAGATTTACATTCTCCCTCCGATATTTTGATCATATTCATTCCACTTCTTCTATTAAAATGATAAAACTGAAATATTTCTCATTTAGTATTTTAAGTTTAATTGGAGGTAAATTACGAATGCTGCACCACGCGAGACGTGTTTTAATTTAAGAAAAACTTAAGCGACTTGTGGTCAAACGTGTGTGTGTGTGTGAGAGAGAGAGAGAGGAGAAATTATAGTTGTCTCATTTTGGCAATTGTGTATCAACTATACCTGAAAGCGAATATTGAAAGCTTAATTTACTTTTAATTAGGTCAACACACACACACACACACACACACACACACACACACACACACACACATATATATATATATATATATATATATATATATATATATATATATATATATATATATATATATATATATATATATATATATATATATATATATATATATATATATATATATATATATGAAAAAGGCAACCTGGAAATTCGTTTCTCTATGAGACTATTCAGGTGTTGTATTTCGTCATGATGTTAGCTCGAGGGCACAGTTTTTAAAAAAATGTGTTTTTCGAACCCTTCTGTATATGTCCCGACCAAGCAAAAAAGACAAGAGGAAAAAAAACGAAAGAAAAAAAGCAATTTTATTAAATCCGCAAAATTTGGCCCCCACGAAAATCAATGATTTTGCAGTTTCAAATACTGTATCTGACACATATTCATAAAGTTTTAATCCGTTTCATTACAGACGTCTGAAAAACGAGCTTTTCTGCTTTTTACATTTATTTAAGCTTGTTAATTTCACTCTTAATATTGACTTCTTTCTCCACCCATATACTAATTTTGAAAACAAAAAAGTACTATTGAATCCTCTTTGTACTGTGGTCCGTCTCGTTTTTGTCACTTGCATCATCATTTACACCTTAATTAATTTTCTGTGGTAAAGTGCACATAACGCATATGACTATGGCTACGAGTCTATGCTCTTGAAATAAGTAACAGAAAAGAATGAAGACAACAAGCTTTATAAAATATAACAAATAACTTATTTCCCTAAAACACTAAGTGAACAATAAGAAAACGAACTTACGATACTGCGAATTAAGTCCAACAATAATCCAAGAATTAAAAAACACAAGTCCTATCAATGAAAAGTTCAAAGTGAATCAGAGTTTAAATCCCGATGGAATCCAAGATGGATGAACAATCTAAATAGCAACATACTTAAGATGAACCTTGAAGTGGTAAGTCGATCGCCGCAACTAAAATCGTTAGGATTTAGAAATAATCTCCTACATTGTCCCACATATTCCTTGCACTCTTAAAAAGACTAAACTACAATGTCAGATGTCTCTCCATGGTTCAATTTCAGTGATTGGATCATATGATTAGAATGGTATGAATATTAATAAAATCAGCTCTCCATTGTTAAGGTGGTATCTTGATGGGACGCTCTATCAACATGTATTGTTAAAGATGAATGGGTATTTGGATGGGACACACTATTGACCTGTATTGTCAAAGGTGAGTGGATATGTATTGTTAACGAGTGGGTATTTGGATGGGAGACTCTATCGACATGTATTGTTAACGAGTGGGTATTTGGAAGGGACGCTCTATCGACATGTATCGTTAACGAGTGGGTATTTGGAAGGGACGCTCTATCGACATTTGCTTGCTGTTCATGGGATCCATTGTTCTAGTTTCTCTATTTGTATAAGGGCATTCAGGGGACTGAGATTTGTGTTTTCCCCTGCAGTTAGTGCATTTATGTGCCGTCCTTCTACAGTCAAAACGAATACCTTCATGAAGTTTCGTCGTCAGATTTCTATATATTTAGCCACCTATCCACCCGATCCTGTCAGCATCAATATATTAGAATGTAAGCATTACTGAGAACTGTCATCTGTGAGTCACAATAATTATTCTTCCTTCGTACCTACAAATTAGTGCTGATAACTGATATTTCCCCTATATATGTTACTTATTTTGTAAAGTAGTTACGTTGTAAAGAACATAGGTATAAAATCTTTTACTGAGTAGAAAGCTTAATATAAATATATCCAGGGCCGGCGCCAGACTATCTGGCGCCCTAGGCAAGGTTAGATTCTGGTCCTCCCCCCCCCCCCCCCCCCCCCCCGTGGCAAACTGAAGGTTTCGTATACGCTTAATTCCACAGAAAAACTCGTGGCCTATAAAAACACGCGAACGTAATTACGTCCTGAAAGTTTCGTATACGCGCTATTTTCCCTCACTAATTTTGCTTGTTCCGGTCAGCCTGGTGTTTCGGTCAGACTGAATCTACCCGATTATTTGTCCCTGTATGAAATAAACCAGGATAAAAAAACGACCCTCAATAAAACTGAAATTTATTTATTTTTCAAAACTGTTATTGATTTGGAGAAATGCGCCCCCTGAAATCAGCGCCCTAGGCGGCTGCCTAGTTTGCCTATGTGGTAGCGCCGGCCCTGAATATATCGGTTAGGTGTAGGTGGGCAGTCCTTAATATGCATATGCATTAAACTGTATGCAGATGAACTTCAATATGATGACAACAAATAAAATAGGGGCTCCAAAATGGTACTTTGTATGTCAAGTATGTCACATTCTCGTCTGTGATTTGCAGCAAATTTTTGTGGTATTTTAAACTGGGAAGGTTTTGTAGTCGAAAATATATGATTGTGCAGTTTGAAGGTATCTGAATGAAAACACGAATGAACTATGACTGAGAAGCAGCCCAGAATTAATGTTTCCTAAACAGATTTTGACGAAAGTCTAAATCTAAACGCGTCTTGCGTCACTCTGATAGCTCATCAGCGGCTGTTATCGTTTTATAGAATACAATACAAAACAAATTACGATGTCATTCGTATTTTCGAGATTGGTTGTATGAAATCGATTTCGGATGCTTGCAAACATCTGAGAATACTAATGATTGCATCATCACGGACAATCAACTGAGCAAGTCGTTAAGATCATTTTGCTATTCAATATGGTTGAATATGATTTCTATTCTGTCAAGAAAATAATATGAAGTTATGATTATTTCAAGCACGATAGACAATTGAAAAGGTGTCTTTACGTTGTATCAAACATGTTGGCAAGATAACTTGTAAACACTGATTATGTTACAAATCACTAACACATATTTACTTCAAGATCATTTCCACGCAGGCAATATGATGTTTCCGTCGATATTAGGTATTAAGGGTGCCATTCTCTCTCTCTCTCTCTCTCTCTCTCTCTCGCTCTTTACATTTCATATTTCATTTTTGTACAAATATTTTGTTTAATAATGGATTATATGGAAAATGACCTGCGATTCTTCACTATCAGCTATAAAAATAGTTTAATTACAACAAGAACATCATCGGCCTTTCCGGTCAAGGCGAGAAAGAATCCTATGATGCTATTCGCCGCCCTTGAACTACTTTTGTTGACATTGCAAAATATCGCAGCAGAAGTAAACTAAATCCCAATTGGAACACCATCGGCTTCTGTCATTAAATATGTGGTGCACTCAGCTAGAAGAGAATCAGCAAATCCTTCATTTCCTGCAATTACTTCCTATGTTATCTCTCGTCTTGACGGAAATAGCCGAGTGATGTTGAGATCGCTTTAATTAATCCTACTGTGTATACTTTGACACTGTGTAGGCCTATCTGGCAAATCC
This sequence comes from Sinohyriopsis cumingii, assembly GCA_028554795.2. Lineage (NCBI taxonomy): Eukaryota > Metazoa > Mollusca > Bivalvia > Unionida > Unionidae > Sinohyriopsis > Sinohyriopsis cumingii. The sequence goes on from CM068838.1 coordinate 131,246,125, forward strand.
TATCGGTGAAAAAGAAACTCTTGTTGAAGAAAGAAAGAAGTCACGATCTGCATAAATATGTAGCTTCATATTTGTTGATATTTTTAGTAATGGCAGAAAGAAATCAAAAGTCAGACAATATATTACCCCTCCCCCAACAACAAAAAATCGCAAAGTGTTTGGATTAGGCAGCCAAAATATACCAAGTTTATACAGACGGTCCATAATGATACAGCAGTGTCCTACACAGCACACGGTATCTTTTGTAAATTGAGTTCATCTCTCTGATACCACTTTGTTTTACACACATAGCTCTTAGGCTATTCATATGTTAAATTCTTACATTAAAACTAACTACTGTCATCTTTTCTAAGGGCGTACTCGTCCCCATACCGTGATCGTCTCTAAACAGTTACTTGCATGATTCTACATCCTACCACTGAACAAAATCAACCGTTTCAAAGAGTCATACACTCCATACATTTGGACCGGTAGATAGTAAGTGGCTGGTTTCTGGCTGTCAAATGGGTTATCTATGAAAGTTTAAATCTTAACTGTGTTTCCCTTGAAATCAGTAAGACTACATATGTAGTCTGAGTAATATCTCTTCTGTTTTGCTTGTTTTAAAACTACTTTTTCTGCACACAACCATTTTGCTTATAAAGTGAAGAAACAAAAACCAAATCAGTGATACTTTCTAATAACTACAACAATACAAACGATAATAATATGAAGCATTACTATGTGTTGTAGGTAAGTGAAGCAGGAGACGCCAAAGAAGCATTTTATTAAAGTCATACATACAGATGTCTGTGGACAACTGCACTAAAACAAACGAGTAGGTCAAAAGTACTCGATCAGACTTCATTAGGTATGTCTCTTTGAATGACAACCATATAATATAAAACTTTATCTGATGGAAGCCTTTAATATGCAGATATCCATTAACCGCTTTCTTCTGATGACGCTATAAACACATCAAATCGAAGAAACTAATGAAGGTAAGTGTCAAATGAGCCATATGTTGCAGCCCTTAATATGTCTGCCCCACGCAATGACCAGTAATCAGATTTTCATTGAAATTCGACCTAATGGTCTTAACGTTTTGAATTAACTCCAGACAGGCTGCATCTTTATTCGAGTAAACACCTTTTGCCAAAGATTGGTATTATGTCAAGAAAATAATATGAAGTTATGATTAATTCAAGCACGACAGACAATTGAAAAGGTGTCTTTACGTTGTATCGAACATGTTGGCAAGGTAACTTGTAAACACTTATTATGTTACAAATCACTAACACATATTTACTTCAAGGTCATTTCCACGCAGGCAATATGTTTCCGACGATATTAGGTATTAGGGGGACATTCCCCCCACCCTCTCTCTCTCTCTCTCTCTCTCTCTCTCTCTCTGTGTGTGTGTGTGTGTGTGTATATATATATATATATATATATATATATATACACACACACATATACATTCATACATACATACATACATACGTGTGTGTGTGTAGTCGTAGTCCGTGGGCTAAGTAGGCCTTTCCTGTTCCCCACCCAGAAATATATCAAGTTCGTATTTTCTTATGCATACTGTTTTATGTATACTAAAACACCTTTAAATAAATAATGATATTTATCCCCAATACTGATTGCACCAAACAATTTGCTTCTCCTCCATATTTAATTTAAGCCACCATCCCCCATTTATAGGTAATCAATGATTTGACAAAAACGTTTCCGTTCTTAACGAAGGGAAAAATTGGTCACATTTTTCTAAAAGCTATAGATCCTTCCTTCAGGAGAACTGTCAACGTCAGAAAGAAAAGTTTGCACTCTTAAATTTATTATAATTACCAACTCTCTGAGTTTGCAATATAAACCGGAAACTACAATTATTAGAAATATTTGTCAAGCACGTTATTGGCTTGCTTTATAGTTTAACATTGCTATGCAATGGACATAGAACGTTGTAAGTTATTGTTGATAGTTTGCTGGATGAATCCCGACATACAGGTAATTGTATTCTTCTATGTACTCCATTGAAGTAAATTTTCTAAGGTGTAGTGGCATATCTTAAAATTCATTGTGGATTCATTCAGTCGATGGAGTATTTTCAACCGAACCTTTCACATCGATATGTTGTTAATCATGGTTTAATCGGAAATCTTCAATCGACATTAAAAGACCTCTGATGTATAATTCGTTTTAATCCAAATGAACTTAACTATTTGACGGGAGTGAAACAAGACTTTGAATATTCTTTACCAAAAAATATTCCAGTTTAAAAAGGGAAAATTTAAATTCGTTTACAAATTTTAAAGGTAGAAGTTTTGTGTCAACAGATGCGTGTTCCTATTAATTTGCAAATAACATTAGATTAAGTTTTCTTAGATTCAAATTTCAGCTATTATATTACATGACAAAATTATTTTTAACATACTGCGAGGATCTCTCGCATGTATCATCTTTATAAAGTAGAAAAACATACTTTCATATACATAGCAAAATAATAAATTCACTAAATTTATCACAATTCCATCGCATTCGATTTGTACCAAATAGTTTCTAAATCATTTAAAAATAAGTAAAAGAAAGACTTTTATCCTCTTAGACACCTTATGGACAAAATTGCAAAGATATTTATCCATTCGCATGTACTCAGGATTTTAATCATTATTCATACTTTTATCACTTTTAAACATTTTTCCGTTGTACTAACAAGGGTTAATTTTTCAACAAAAAAAAGCCAAACTATCCACCAGACATTTTCGAAATTTTGTTGAAAATCTACATAACAAAAAGAGTTGGTTGTTTTGTTTTTTTTTCATTACTTCAGACATTCGATAAATTAGTTTATGACAAAAATATTATCTTGTGTCGAATAAGTCTTCCCAATGTTAGTAAAAGGTTCAAATGAAATATAAAGTTGATCAAAGAATTGTGTTAATCTTGAATTTAAAATCAATGTAAAAGCTTTCCGCGAACAAGAAATCAACGTTATTAACTTATAATATTTCTGGATTCTCTGGGTTTCCTCTATTTTTGGTAAACTTATTTAATGTTTCCATCAGTCTAAGCATCTGGGATGATGACAGTATTAAAAACTAAATTACAAAGATATATTTGAGGGTAAAAACAAGACTGGTGTTTATTTAATATACTCGTTTATAACTGAACCTATTCTTGGCGCTTTTCTGTGTTGGTCATTTTTATCGATAGTAATTTTTCATCAGCAGTTATATTTCGATTTAAGACCAATATCTTTTTCAAGATCGATTTTGTTGAGGAGAGAATTAGAGTTTGTATCTTCACAAATATTGACATCAGAATTAATGCCTTTACAAAATTGAAAACATTGTATTCTTTGATATTGAGTTTGCATCATTTGCCTACGATCCAGTATCAGATCTTAATCTCTCATTATGTTAACTCTTTTCTGAACTGTTTGACTATATTTAACAATGTATATTTTTATAGTTATTCTATACGATTTACTAGCTTCCAGTTCAGTACCCACGAATGTAGTTCTAGTCTATTTTTAGAATATTTTTTCCTCTCTCATTTTGGTGGTGATAGAAGAGTTTTATTTATGCATTTTTGGTAGGGATTTAAAGGGTAACTGTTTATTCTTGATAATATGAGCTCAGTGTGTTGTTGTCTGTGTGTATTTCGGCGACAGTGCACAGTGAGTAATGAGGCCTCGGTGATGATCCGGAAGTGAAATCTGTGTTCTGTTTACATGCTGCTATGTTGACAGTCCAGCATCTCAAAAAAGAGCAGGTCAACCTTTGACGAGAACTTCACCGTGAAGTCATCTTTGAAGGTATTTTAGATTAACATATGATTTGTATTGATTGTCACACAGTGGAAAGGTCAGTACTGAGAAACAAAAGTAGAGAACATATAGAAAATTGTGTTCTATGTCCATACAGTGCCAATTTGTATTAGACGGTGTCACGCTGTTTTGTTTGTCTAGCTGCAGTACAACGCAGTCGGGTTGCCTGACGGTTTCTACTAAAGTATGGACAACAACATCTTGATCGTGGGTTTTTTTGTTTGGTTTTTTTTTTTTTTTTTGTAAGAGGTACTCCCAAAGTTATTACTGTATATGCGTCATGAATGTAGTTGTTAATTTCAGAACCATACTTTTAATAATTTGACCAATTTGCTTTCATTAGTACAATATCGTTACAGTCTACTATTCCTGCATTAAATTCACCCCTAACACATATTGATTTTAATTGATTCCAGAGCAGCAAAAAGGAAAATTTCATGTTCTCAAGCAATAGAACTTTCCGCAGAAATATACTCAAAACCATCTGCTGATATATACATAAGCATCACTATCTGACTCAAATGCACGTTTATCTATCTTCAGCCACAAACTAAAATCTAAGTTTTGAATCTATAGTTTAAAAGTACTGAAAAATATTCTTTTTGATCAATACATCCGACCTTGTTCTTTAGATTGCTATAATATTTGATTCACATTCACAACCCAACACCTTCGCCACATTTATTTAATTTGGTCTCCAACACAAATTATATTGTTTTACAAATGCGATCAATTCAGATAAATTTGATTTTGATTTTGATTCTCAGACAATGATATAAATAAATGTCACTTTATTCTGATTAGAAATATGTAGATTATTCAAATTCGAGTTGTCATAATTTACTAAATTCACGGACTTGCAGATGTATTATTTACTACAAATCTCCCTTAACCTGCCCAGCTAGTGTCATTATGTTTCTAAGCTGACTTATCCAGTTTTGCGTACTGTACGGTCGATTGGATACCTCCACTTAGAGACTTGACCGAGCTGTTGGTTGTATTGTTGTGGCTCATTTTAGCGAAGAGCTATAACGGGATCAGTCTGTTAGCGTTCTACAGTTAGTTGATGAATTTCTACTACAATAGAAATTATCTCCTCGACTGTTGTTGCTTTATTTTTGTATCGTATCATGCATACTCTTGACGTTGATCGCCACAAATAAAGAGTTTATTCGTCATGCGTCTGATTTGCATGCGTATTCTTTCTCAAAAATACCTATTCAAGAGCAATAGTGATTTCCTTCTATCTAACGCCTCCTTGTTCGTTTAGTCAAAAGTGGGTCCTTTCTATAATTTCATGTTCGGTCCTGATTTCTGACCTTTCTGTATTCTTTATATATGACAAATTTCGTCTTTAGTTCGGGGCTTATTTCCTCGCAGATAGTTTCCAGCCCAGGTGCGGATCCAGAAATATCGTTAGGTATCATTGAGAGGAAGCATAAACAAGTTGCCGAGGAGTATGGGGTCGGAATCCCCAGTAGGGGTCATGCAAGAATCTTCTTTAAGCACCTGCGTTTTAAGTGTTTCCAGGTGGTGATAGTAGAAGTAAAGAAAACTTACTCTACGAAACCTTACGGTTGTTTCGCACTCATCCTTTAGGGGTTCTTTGTGATGGTGGAAGTGAGAAGTAACTGATCCGTCTACCTCTCAACCAACCACCGATCCGCCCCTGCATCCAATCTATCCAGACTGTTCCTCATTAGTCGGCTTCTTAGATCTTAAGTTTATTTTCTCGGGTTTCCGTTTGCTTTTCTTTTTTTAAGACAGCAAATAACCGGATTTTAATTTTGTTTAGTTCTTCGATCAGTTCTTTTGTGGTTGTTGTAACTCTTTAAATAAGCTCAGAAACTGAACACAATACTCAGTCTGTACGAAATGTGTTCTTTAGTTCTTTCTTTTCCCCATTCAGGGCATCCCATTTTTGTTCCATGACGTCAGTACCAGCCACCTTACAAATAATGATCGTTTAAATTCAAGTGATCAGAATCAATGGCGTCAATGTGAGTCAGCGTTTTCTTATAACTGAAAGTCAAAGAAACAAAACGACATTAAACGAAACTTTAGCAGATCCTGATAATTATGATTTGTTTTAATTAGTATCAGTTTTGTTGTATCAGTTTATGAATATAATTTATTCCGCTAAAATTTAGTATCAAAGAATTAGAAATTAAATTCAAAGCATTCAACGGCAATAATTTTACATCTGCTTTCATCTGACATTTATTCACTGACATATTTTTAGTGTCATATCCTAATTTATCTCTCTAGCATTACTATTCTACAGTGATGAGCAACTTCGTCAGCTCTGTCTTTAGATTTGTTGAAAGAGAAATTTAACTCAGATTTATTTAGAAAACGACAGCAGAAAATATTTGATTTTGTGTTCAGTGGAAATGTAATAATCTGGTGCAGTGGCGTGTAACATCCGTCGAAGCAATCCCCGCAACTTCGCGGAAGCAGAATTATCTCATGCGGCGGGACCCGGAATTTCTTGCTACACAGCTACTCTTGTTACTGTTATGCAAATACATGCTGTCGTTGCTTTCAAGCATCGTTTGCCTTATTACTAACCATATGATGATGTACCAGCTCGATTTGTGTTAAATTTATAGAGCACATTAACCGTTATTTGTTTGATAAGGAGAAATACAGGGGGAAAAAAATTGAAACATATGTTAAAATATTCTGTAAATTGCTTTATTTTTCATAAGTTGACCTATATCTATATTAAACGATTTCTTTACAACAGTAATTGTGTCATATGAAAGATGTGTTTTACCTATTTAGACGATTGTAAATATTGTGTTACACGAAATTCAAAAACGCACTTTTGACCAGTAAATCTCAAACACTCAAATGACATTACTTGTAATATGGAACATTGAGCCGCCATTAAATGCCTTGCGAATATCCAAGCTTCTAAATGGCATAAGCTGTCAATTAACCGTGCTGACTGACCATAACAATAATGTATCGACCATCCCATAAATTTTAATGTGGTGAAAAATTGCAACATCTTGAATAGCTCGGACAGGTCTCAGTAAGAAACAGTTTTGGCGCGGCCAGTGGACAAGGTTATTTTTACCCCCATCGTCTTTCTCTCTCTCTCTCTCTCTCTCTCTCTCTCTCTCTCTCTCTCTCTCTCTATATATATATATATATATATATATATATATATATATATATATATATATATATATATATATATATATATAATATATATATATATATTCTCTCTCTCTCTCTCTCTCTCTCTCTCTCTCTATATATATATATATATATATATATATATATATATATATATATATATATATATATATATATATATAGAGAGAGAGAGAGAGAGAGAGAGAGAGAGACAGAGAGACAGAGAGACAGAGACAGAGAGAGAAGAGACAGAGAGAGAGAGAGGGATAGCTCCCTAAAACGAAACACTTCTTTCGCAACCAATCTTTATGTAATGGCAAGTGTAGAATTTTAAATCTCTTATTCGGCCATGAAAAACAGTAAAATATATATTCAGAACGCAAGATGAAAGCATAAAGAGTACAAATATTGCATGTGTTAACGCTGAGAAACATTTATTGCGCTACTGAAGGTTACATTGATAATAATGATAATCTTTTGATTATGGAAGTGACAGTAAATTAAAATATTTTAAGAATTTTTAATCAATCAAAGTTCAGGAAGAATATATCAGTGATCAGAGTACCATACATCTAAACCGCAGAATCAAACTTTATAAGTTTCCTGTATTATTTTGAACCGATCACTTCTACTAAGGCATTATGGGATTGCAGACTACGTGTCTGAATTGCTGACCTTCGAACTGAAGCGCTTGACGATGTGCGAAAACTACACATTTTTTCAACGGAAGATCTGATACTGAACGTGCTCCATTGAGCATGGCCAATTTGGCGTTTTGCAAACACAAGCAAGCAAATTATTACCAAAAATGTTACTTAGTTGAAATTACAGCAAGGCATATATTAGATTGAATTTATTAAGTTATCACAAAATAAACGTTACATATATACATATCCGTAGAGCTGTTCCGCATAGGGATAATATCCAACGCTGAATAGGAACACGCCAGATAGCAGAGGTCTTTACCTGTAGGTGATGGTGCATCAAGTTTATAAAAATAGAGTATCAGGGGCGTATTAAGGCTTGATGCGTGGGTCGTGGGTTGGGGTGGGGCACTTCAGATGAGAGGAAGACACCTACAGATCTACAATTACACCCTGAAACAATATTTAAACCAGCCCTTATATGTGTATAATTATTTTAGCTATATTAGGTTATTATTAGGCAATTTAAATATATACATGGTTTTTTAAAGCACATGTAATTTGATCTAATTCAACCTAGGAAGTGGGCAAAACTGGGAGCGGGTGGGGGGCAAGCTGAACATGTCATTGTCCCCACCCCCAATCCGACCGTGTAAGATGTAACAGTTTAATCGATTACTCTGGAAACAAATGTTTGAATGTACTTTCATGATATTTTTTTTCCATCCCCAAGCCCAAAACCTCAAACATCAGAATCTATTAAAATTTAGCCACAATGAGTTTTCAGCTAGTTATAAATGAATCTTACTTCAGAAAGTTATGAAAACTATATATTTTAGCACAAGTTTGTTTCATACCTTCTCTATATCTTTTCTTCAAAATGAACTGGACTTAATATTTGTTTGCGACAACTACGTTATAGTCATTTCAGCATATTAGCAATTCCCCAGTGAAGAAAAGCCAAACTATTCTCACAGTATTTCTCCATCGTCATTCCGTTAGATGACTAAGAACTGAGTAGTCGATGTATCGGCAACAAGTGCTCTGATTTTAGTTACAATGAAAAGATAAACATAAGTGATGTGATTTATGTTTAATAACTCTATATTAATCTTTTGAAAATAATTTAACGTGTACGCTAAGCAATTCCGATACTAAATGTACACGCTTTTGGCAATTAACCCAAAGGGCAACAATGCTGCAACAGTAGTTAAAAGAAAAGTTCAGCAATTGGAAGTAAATCCTTCCTTTGCGTCGTGCGGAAGCAATTCTTTCCAAAGTAATGATTTTCTGCGTGCCGAGCATTGACGCGTATTCCTTTACCGTTCTTAAATCTATTACATTTTTGCAATAAAAATATAGGGATCTTGGTTTAACTGCATAGGATAAATTACACATATAACAACGATATTGACTAATCTCGAAATGACGCATACAAAGAATACCTGTATACAGCTGTTGAGAATGAAATCTGTATTTTCCCACGCAACACTGATAGATGGCGACAGACAGACTGCATTCAGACAGACAGACAAAGAATCGGATAAAAATTGATTCAATGTTAATATATCGGCAAATCAAAGGTACGCGCTATAAAACTAGAGCAAGCCACTTTAATGAAAAATTAATTACGATCAGCATCCGCTGTACTTTAGATGCATTTTTATGGAGATCCTGAGGCAATTAAAAATGTAAACCAATCACTTTTATGGTCGTTAGTAACTATCCCTAATGACACGTGTTCGAATCCATTGCTTTACGTTGAGGTCCTGTTTAATGATGATTTCATAAAATACCTACCACCCAGATTATTGATCGAAATGGATTAATTTGTTAAAATGAAAACAGATTGGCCTTAATTAATGACCTCTGTGCTGAACGCCAAAAATTACAAAGCATATAGTTAAATCAATCAATGCATTTCCTTACATCTCAAAGACTAAAAAAAGGCCATCTCTATACCTGGTTGTATATTTAGAAAGGCTGGCCTTTTATTGACCCATTGGATTAACTGAATTGATGGTTATGAAATGCAAACTTACGCATAATTTCTGAACCTTAAAGGGTAGTACTAACCTATACTTGTCTAACGGTCTGTTAGTTTAATTTGCCATTACTCTATTTGTTCATTGGATATTATTCTATTACATAATTACTTGTTTAACGGTCTGTTAGTTTAATTTGCCAATACTCTAATTGTTTATTGGATATTATTCTATTACATAATTACTTGTTTAACGGTCTGTTAGTTTAATTTGCCAATACTCTAATTGTTTATTGGATATTATTCTATTACATAATTACTTGTTTAACGGTCTGTCAGTTCAATTTGCCAATACTCTAATTGTTTATTGGATATTATTCTATTACATAATTACTTGTTTAACGGTCAGTTAGTTTAATTTGCCAATACTCTAATTGTTTATTGGATATTATTCTATTACATAATTACTTGTTTAACGGTCTGTTAGTTTAATTTGCATGTACTCTAATTGTTTATTGGATATTATTCTATTACATAATTAGTTGTTTAACGGTCTGTTAGTTCAATTTGCCAATACTCTAATTGTTTATTGGATATTATTCTATTACATAATTACTTGTTTAACGGTCTGTTAGTTTAATTTGCCCCTACCCTAATTGTTTATTGGATATTATTCTATTACATAATTACTTGTTTAACGGTCTGTTAGTTTAATTTGCCAATACTCTAATTGTTTATTGGATATTATTCTATTACATAACTACTTGTTTAACGGTCTGTTAGTTTAATTTGCCAATACTCTAATTGTTTATTGGATATTATTCTATTACATAACTACTTGTTTAACGGTCTGTTAGCTTAATTTGCCAATACTCTAATTGTTTATTGGATATTATTCTATTACATAACTACTTGTTTAACGGTCAGTTAGTTTAATTTGCCAATACTCTAATTGTTTATTGGATATTATTCTATTACATAACTACTTGTTTAACGGTCAGTTAGTTTAATTTGCCAATACTCTAATTGTTTATTGGATATTATTCTATTACATAACTACTTGTTTAACGGTCTGTTAGTTTAATTTGCCCCTACCCTAATTGTTTATTGGATATTATTCTATTACATAACTACTTGTTTAACGGTCTGTTAGTTTAATTTGCCAATACTCTAATTGTTTATTGGATATTATTCTATTACATAATTACTTGTTTAACGGTCTGTTAGTTTAATTTGCCAATACTCTAATTGTTTATTAGATATTATTCTATTACATAATAACTTGTTTAACGGTCTGTCAGTTCAATTTGTCAATACTCTAATTGTTTATTGGATATTATTCTATTACATAATTACTTGTTTAACGGTCTGTTAGTTTAATTTGCATGTACTCTAATTGTTTATTGGATATTATTCTATTACATAATTACTTGTTTAACGGTCTGTTAGTTTAATTTGCCAATACTCTAATTGTTTATTGGATATTATTCTATTACATAACTACTTGTTTAACGGTCTGTTAGTTTAATTTGCCAATACTCTAATTGTTTATTGGATATTATTCTATTACATAACTACTTGTTTAACGGTCAGTTAGTTTAATTTGCCAATACTCTGATTGTTTATTGGATATTATTCTATTACATAACTACTTGTTTAACGGTTAGTTAGTTTAATTTGCCAATACTCTAATTGTTTATTGGATATTATTCTATTACATAACTACTTGTTTAACGGTCTGTTAGTTTAATTTGCCAATACTCTAATTGTTCATTAGATATTATTCTATTACATAATAACTTGTTTAACGGTCTGTTAGTTTAATTTGCCAATACTCTAATTGTTTATTGGATATTATTCTATTACATAATTACTTGTTTAACGGTCTGTTAGTTTAATTTGCATGTACTCTAATTGTTTATTGGATATTATTCTTTTACATAATTACTTGTTTAACGGTCTGTTAGTTTAATTTGCCCCTACCCTAATTGTTTATTGGATATTATTCTATTACATAATTACTTGTTTAACGGTCGGTTAGTTTAATTTGCCAGTACTCTAATTGTTTATTGAATATTATTCTTTTACATAATTACTTGTTTAACGGTCTGTTCGTTTAATTTGCCAGCAGTCTAATTGTTTCATGGACTTTATTCCATTACATAATTTCTTGTTGAACTGTCTGTTTGTTTAATTTGCCAGCAATCTAACTGTTTCATGGACTTTATTATATTACATAATTACTTATAGCTACGAAACCCTAGCATGCCAGAATTTTTTTAATAATCTGGCCACTTATACTTGTAAAGGTTTTAATAGTAGAGACGCCTTCGTATATTTATATACTTGTAAAGAAGTGCAATATGAATATGAATTACATAATGTCTAATTTTCTCTTCAAATTATTACCTTTAATACTCTCGATCTCTTTCTCCCTACGAAAATATTTTGTAAACTAATCTGCTTACGTCATTCCTTATCTGCATCTATACGTAATTCCGCTCTTATTAGGTTTCCTTTTATATTGTGTACGATAGATGCTGTTACCGTGTTGTGTATTGTACTATGCGCCAATCAATTGAACAATGTATCCTTACAGTCTGTTTGGGCCATTGGAATGAATAAAGACTTTTATTATATCACATCTTATTATATCACACACACACACGAACAAACACACACACACACACACACACACACACACACACACACACACGCACACACACACATAATATTTTGAAACAAACAATAGTATTGTCAATTTGTTGGTTTGTTTACCGTAAATGGTAAAGAATAATGATAAATATTCAACTCAAGGTTATACAGCTTGCTAAATAATTAAAACATTAAACGACAAGAATATATTTTTTTAAAAATGTTTCTGTACCACGATGTTCATCACAGCGTTCGATTGGTCCCGCAATGTTCAGTGGTGTAGAATCACGTGTTGCAGAGGCAAAGAGGGTCAAAAGTAAAATTTATCCAATGAAAAAAATTATATGTTCTGATAAAAAAAATTGAAAACCTATATAATTTTGCATTGTCCTGTCAATTGAAAGTCTCAACATTTGCCATAGGCAAAAGAGACGTGAGTTCGAACCAGTGCTTGAATATGGAAATCTATCGTAATTCAAGCCTTTCACTCGAGCGACTGAATAGTCTAAGAAGTTTATTTTACAACGGTCCATAAAACAACCCTACTCCTTTCCAACACACCAGTTGTCGCCTTTCGTAAGCCACGCAGTGCGCACGATACGTGTTTCGAGTGAAGAGTCGTCCCAAAACGAGCGCCCAACGTTATAAGAAACGATACCAACGATTCCTATAAATTGGATTATGAACTCTATGAAGAGTAGTGCGCGTGCACATACATAAAGAATGGAAGTCTTAAAGCTTCTGCTAATTGTTCTAAATGGGGAAAGCTTTGGAAAGGGTTAGACGCGGGTGGGGGAGGATGGAGAAAGAGAACATTGCAATCCTAATTTTTATGTAAAGCTTCACATAATGTAAGTTTTATGCAATACTGAAAGAAATGGCCACGCGTCCTGTTTTCGTGCAATGTTACGGACAGGGACTTGGGAAAAACAGTTTCGTATTTTGCATAGGGTTAGATTTTTAAAGAAAACTATTTTTCCAGGTTTTACTTATTGGTTTTCCTGAATTTTTAAGATGACATTGTATATCTTAGATATTGTTAAAAGACCTTTAATTCCCTTTATTTTGGTGTTTGATCGATGCGTGCAATTATGGTTTAAAATAAAAATGCTAACTCCACTTGTTCATTTCCCCTTTCTTCGCTTCAAAGGTAAATTGTAATAGAACGAGCAGATAATTTTTTTGTACTGTTCATATATATATATATATATATATATATATATATATATATATATATATATATATATATATATATATATATATATATATATATATATATAATTTAAATTGTTTGTCTATTAGTTTTACATTTTTTTATTCATTACATGTCATTGTAATATAACATTGTTGGTTTTTTTGGACTTCACCTTGTTCAGCATTGAGTTTATTTCTGCTTGACCTGATTGACTTTTTTTATATTTGATTTAAGTAAACAACTAATAATAGCTTCATTCTACTCTATGTGTATGAGCTTATTAACCGAAGTATTATTCAGTTAAACATGTTGGCTTGGGTCAGTGTTTTGGAGTTTCCAAAGTGAATTTTACAGGATATTGTGTTGTAAGTAAACAAGGTTCATTAGATAATTCTAGAAGGTTATTTTCCGTTAGGTAACGGTTGTTTTTAGAAAATGCTAATTTGTGACCTGGCGTCAAGCAGAGAACTATATCATCTTGTGAACGTGAGGATTTTAACGGTCATGCTTTAACATTTAGCACTTTAAGCTGTATTATGTTGTGACACGTTTGTGCTGAATTTTATTTTCTTCAAATTATTGAATTAAAGTGATTATTTTCTCTCGAAAATGAAAGTGCTCTGATAAAATTTCTTGGATAAAGATATTCATTGGAATTTATACTGAATTCAAATCTGGAATAATATGTATGTGATTCAACAAGAGACTGTTGACACATCAGCATTTTGTAAGCCATAACAGACACAACATCGCTTTCAATTTTGGATCTCTTTGGGACTTGAACTCAGTTTCATTCAGGACTTTTTATTACTAGGACCTGTGTCTTTAATTCTTGGATTATATTTGGATTTAATTCGCAATACCGTAAGTTCTTTTTATCTCATTCTTCACTTTGTATTCTAGAGAAATAAATTATTTGTTAAATTTTGCAAAGCTTGTGGTCTTCACTCTTTTCTGATACTATTTTAAGAGCATAGACTCGTAACAGAAAATTCGGCGCTCGTTCTTGGGATACGAATTTTGCTAAAATATTTTAGAAAACTTTATTTTTGAAATTTAAATTCCCCTAGTTTCGGAATTTTAAAATCCTAAGTATTATTTCATATTTTAGAAATCTTTAGTGAAATCAACAGGCTGTTTATACAATGTCATCAAAAGTAGAGGTATTTCTTACAAATCCTATCCAGGAGCAGTTAGACTGTTTGAAAACAGACGAATTGCTTCAACTTGCCAGAAAATATGGTCTTTCTGAGGCAAAAGCTTCTTTAACGAAGCGAGAAGTAAAAAATATTTCGGTCTAATATTTGGTGGGAAGAAAAAAACATTTTAGATAAAAGTGCTTTGGTTTTGATTGGTAAGTCTGTATCAGGTTCTAACATAAAAGTAAAGGAATTAAAATTAAAATACAAGATGGAATTATAGTTAAAAAAGCTTGAGCTTAAGAAGGAGAAAGAAGAGAAGCAAATGCAGTTAGATAAAGAGGAAAGAGAGAGGAGAATGCAATTGGAGAAAGTGGAGAAACAAATGCAATTAAATAAGGAGGAAAGGGAAAGGAAAATATTTTGGAAAAAGAAGAGAGAGAGAGAAAAAACCAAAGTAAAGGCAAGTAAAATGCACATCCCCACTTTACATAAAACTTCAAGTGTTCATGTTACTAATAATATGAGGTTAGTGCCCCCTTTTAAAGAAAAAGAAGTAGATAATTATTTTCCTCATTTTGTAACAATTTCTGAAAATTCGAAATGGCCAAGGGAGCATTGGACTCTATTATTACAGAGTGCACTTTTTGGCAAAGCCCGAGATATATATGCTTGCTTGTCAGTATAGCAGAGTCCTGGCTATGATCTGGTTATGTAATGCATCTTAAAAGGTTATGAGTTAGTCCCTGAGACTTATCGGGAAAAAAATTCGGGAACTATAAAAACAGAAGCTGGACAAACTCATGTCGAATTTGCAAGAGAAAAAGAGCAGTTATTTAATAGGTGGTGCTTAGCCAAGAATGTTGATTAAAATTACGAAAATCTAAAGCAACTCATATTACTTGAAGATGTCAAGAAATGCGTCCATAGTGACATTAAGACTTATTTTGATGAGCAATAGGTCGAAACCTTGGAAAATGGTGCTCGTACTGCTTACAAGTATTCCTCAGCTCATGAAGTTTCTTTTGTAAGTAAGTCTTCCACTCAGCAGTCTGGTCTTATTTCTAAGAGGCCAAGGTCACGGTCACGTATTGAAAGCAATACATTTGTTAGGTCTAATAAACCCCAGTCTGACTTTATTATGGAGAATAATGAACCAGTCACGTTGAAGGGTTCGATATCACTCATGAGTGATTCAGCCAATCCCATCTCTATTAAGATGTTAACGGACACGGGAGCTTCTCAGAATCTTTTATTACCATCTTTTTTTATCAGGTACTTCACCTTTTTCTGAGAAGTCTTCTTCTAATGAGAGTGTTTTTATTCAGGGAGTAGAGTATGGCTTTGTTAATGTTCCTTAAATTAAAGCATGATAAAAATACAAAGGAAAGGAGTATTCAGCCTGGTGATAGAGTCCTGGCTCTCTTGCCCATCCTACAAAATCCTCTTCAGGCTAAGTAGTATGGTCCTTACACAGTTGAAAAGAAAGTAAATGATTTAAATTATATCATCAATACTCCTCGGAGGCCAAAACAAAAACAACTTTGCCACATAAATATGTTAAAGAAGTATATTGAGAGAGATAGCCAGTTTAATCAGGCAATTAATTTAGTGTGGATTTTCGCAAAGGAATGCAATCGGAACACACACACACACACACACACACACACACACACACACACACACACACACATATATATATATATATATATATATATATATATATATATATATATATATATATATATATATATATATATATATATATATATATAACATTAAACATTCAGAAATTCAGAAGCTGGTATTACCTTATTACCTACACAAGCAACATTTGTTTGACCTATTTTAATAACTGCTAAATTTATTTTACTTTTGTCTACTTAAGCTCAATTTTCAGGCGGATTACATCAGCCATTGTGGTCAGCAATGTGCTTAGATCACGTAAAAATGTCCACAAGTACAATATGTTCAAGAACAATTCAGGAACTGTACATGAAATTAACATAGAGGTATGTGAACATTACGTCCATTTTGCGTGTTTTAAATGCAAACAACTTTACCGTAGACCTGTCACTATTCGTAAAGTCTGCAGACCAGCACCATAACACCTCATATCATCATCATCATCATCATCATCATCATCATCATCATCATGTGGTTTAATATAGCTGAAACATTTAAGTCGCAATCATCTAAACAGTCTTTGTGAATAAATCTCATGTATTTTTCTTCACAAAATTGTAGGCATAACAAACATGATAAGACAATTACATTATAGGCAGTATCAAAGTTGGTTTAAATAAAAGACATCATAGAAGATATTTAAGGAGACAACACTGAAACATATAATGTTGATCCCAATTAGATCTTAAAAATCTAAAACATGAATATAGTGTGAAAGATTTTTTAAAAAATGCATTATTAGTAATTGAAGTACATATATATAGGTTTAAAAATCAGATTGGTGTTGACGCAGTTAGTATAACATTTTAACTTCTTCAGTTGTTATTTGAAGAACGTACAGCAACGATTCACACAACTGCTCTATTATTTATGCATTTTGCATGGAAATAATATTAATAATGTTCAGTATTAACCTTGAGAAACAGTTACACGTAATGATGATCTGGTAAGAATGGTCTCATCATCTAGATGATGTAAAAACAACCTTCCCATTATGTGGATATATAGAGTTTAAATGTCAGATTTTCAAAGAGCTTTCATTTTGTAGCAAATGAAATTCAATTTGATAAATAAATGGTTCATGCCATTGTAGAATGTAACCAATGTTATGTTAAAAATACAAGATTTGCAAAGATTTGCTTGAAGAAACGATTCATATTATGTTTTAATGGTGGATATGAACAGATCAGAGTCAGCATAGAAAAAAAACATGCAGTGGTCAATGCATGTGCACAAGGAAAGCCAAAATTTACACTATTTTTTTTTTTTATAAACACCAGATGGGACTTTATTGTTTATGCATAGATTTAGATTTTAGATTAAAACAGCTAACAAGTGCAAAACCTTATTCTCGTCATGGAACTACTTTCAATGGATGAAGCTCATTAATTCACCTTAAGGCTGTCAGCATATCAAATGAATTACCGGAATAAAAATTAACTACACCGAGTCTCAGGTTTTGCATGCAAACTAGTCAACGTTTTTGATAAAATTTGATTTTGATGGCCATGAAAAGATATAGATCACTGTGAGGTAGTAATGACAGTGTGATATGATATTTTGGCAGAATCGACCTTGGTGGGGAAGTTACAAGGTAACATCCGGTTGTGGAATTTCCTCATTGTATTTTATACACATAATTGTGTCAATAATTCCCCCCCCCCCCCAGGTATATTACCCGCAGTCAATTATCCCCCGGCAAGTCACCAGCCACCCTCGTGGTCAATTACACCTACCCTCCCGCGTGTAACTTACACCTTGGATAACTATCCCATAATATGGTTAATCCCTTTTATAAAATATCGGTTTTCATTTACTAATTACAGAGTAGCATACCTGTATTACTTTTGATTCAATTATGTCAGGTCTCTTCAGGCTTTAAATAATGAGACATCAAAGGCCATAAAGCTTAATAAACTGAAAGCTTCTAGAATTCTGGAAATGTGACATCAAAGGCTGCTAAGGAGTTCTTTAATCATTATTAGCCGTTAAGTATTACGTTCACATCAGCATTATATATAGAGTAGGCAGATTAAAGGAATATTACTTGGACAATTAGAGAGTTTTAGAACTTGTCCAAATTATAAAGAAGCTTTCCATTTAATTAATACAATAAAACCTGTTATTTACAGGTAATGTATTGCAAAGGAGCATACGTTATACTTATGGAGGCGAATTAAAGACAATACCTGGACATTCACTGTCTCACATGAAGGTATACTCTTGTTATAAATATTGTACGGCCGCCCCGTTTTAGCTTGTGGTTTGACTTGTTTATTCAGTGTATTTGCTTGTCACATATTTCTTGTCATATTTGTCAGTATTTTGTACATTTGATGCAAGTCTTTTAATGCGTTATCCAATCAAACAAATCTATTAACGAATTTCCAACAAGCGGAGGACACCAATCTATATGTTATGTACTAGTACTATCTCTTGCTTTCGTTTATTTTGTGTTCTGTTTTGTGAAATTACGACGAAACGTTCAATTACGTGATTCATTACGTCTATTCAATATGTTCGTAGATTTTGTTCTGTGGCAGCATTCTCTGTACTCTTTTGTTTTCCAATTCTTGAATATGCCGTTTCATACGTTGGATCATTAAATTCAACAGAACATTTGCAGAAACTTCTTGAATCATGAGTGTCGTCATGTATGGCTCAATGCTACTAAAATTAATACAGGAGTAGTGAATAGGTACACTATAGGGACTAGGGGACTTCCATGTTAAAAAGGGTATATCCACTCTGGGGACTATGTAAAATTTAACATAGGAGAAAAAAATATCCACTCTGGGGACTATGTAATTTAACATGGGAGAAAAAAAATATCCATTCTAGGGACAAGGGGAATTGAACATGGGAATAGAGTTTGGGCCTGTCTAGGGACAAAGGGAATGGAACATGGGAATACTGTGTGGGCCTATCTAGGGACAAGGGGAAATGGAACAGGGTCGGGACCCTATTTTAATACGGTCCCGACCTGGTTTGTCTATGGAAAGGGAACAGGCAAAAAATTGAAACAGGGAGGGGGTTCTCTATTTTTTTTAAAAATAAAAACAATTAAAAAAATGGGCTAGGCAATTGAAAGTCAAGATCTTTTCGAGACCTATGAGTGGCCCTGAAAAGGGCCTTTGGGTTTATGTTAATATGCCCTTAACATAAAGGGCATCTGCGACATCTTCTTCGTCTTAGGCTTCGTCTAATGGTAGGTCCATAGACTAAAACTCTGTTAAGGCATCCTTGCCTCTCCACGTAAATCCAACGTATCCATAGGCTGGTGTCGGTCCAATGGACAACTGTCCACTTGGATCGGACATACGTCGGTATGTCCGTCGTGAACATCATCGAAGACACAAGCGTAGAAGATTGAACGTCGGTCCACATATTGAGGCGCCGAGAACAGGTGAATCAATGCAGTGAACTGCGCTTATTTATAGGGAGAGAAAGGATTGAAACGGATTAAGTTCATTGACCAGTCCAAACATGCGTTACAAAATTCAGTCATGGGCCGTCCAATCGGAAGAGAGCAGTCTGTGACGTCACGTGGTCTATATAGATTCGCTAGCGCCTGTGTGTAGTCAATCCATGCGACAGTTTTTCAACATGACGGAAACTCAGAAAACGATCAATTGGGGTGCACCAGCAGTGGAGACCGCCCAAGGGAACCCGGACTTACTTTCAGAAGAGGTGAATTGGGATTTTGTGGATTTTCTTACCTCGCAAGAATTTGTTCCGGAACCTTCGTCTCCTTCATTACCGCACGTGGAGAATTTTAGACAGAGACAGAAAGAAGAATTGGAGAAATTTATACAACAGCAAAAGGAAGCGGAACAAGCTTTTCTCCTACAACAACAACAGAAAGAAGAAGAGGTAAGAAAAAAACAACAAGAAGAAGCAGCAGCAAAGAAACAAGGGTGTGAAAATCAAACGGTCACGGTACTGTTAGACATTTTAGCGGAGTTAAGAAGTCTGAAACAAATGTATCAGACTTCTTTATTACGACCGAAGAGAATACGACCTTCCCGAGCTAAACACGCCAACCCTGTGACTAAGCCTACCGTGCCACCCTTAGTGATTTCAACCAAATCATCATCATCATCAACAGTACGCAGTCCAGAAGTAGGCCTTGGCCGTGGCAAAGGCTTAAGACAGTTAAAGTTGATTGCTTAAACTCACCCCTACACCAAAAAAGGCCCTTTTCAGGGCCACCCACGTCTCTCGAAAAGAGATAGACTTTCAATTACCGACATCCATTCAAACTAAAAAAAAAAAAAAAAAAAAAAAAAAAAAAAAAAAAAAAAAAAAAAAAAAAAAAACCATTTTATCCCTATAGTACGTGTTTATGAGTGTGTGAGTGTACGTTCTTATTTTAAAATCAAAACCCAAAGACACTTACCTTATATAATTAATTTATTCTTTTATCAGTATTTACAATCCAATTCACAATTCACAACATAGCACTTTAAAAAGTTCATAGACTTCTTCTGTTTCTTTGTTTACTCTCTCTGTTTTTCAATTTCTTCACCGTCACAGTCTTTTCCTCCTCTTCCTCCTCACTTTCTTCCCTTCTTCTTTTCTTCTCCTGTTTCTTTTTCTTCACCTGTCTACTTTCTTCCTCTTCTTCATCCTCTCCAGAATCCCTCTCTTCTTGCTCCTCTTGTTTCTTAGGGCAATCTGGAGACCAATGTCCTTTTTCTTGACAATAATAACAGGTATCTTGACTTTTGTCTTTTCTAACCCCCTTTTTTCTTTTTTGACGGTCTGGACACTCTGAAGACCAATGCCCTTTTTTCTGACAGATATAGCAAGTATCTTCACTTTTATCTCGAAAGGAAGGAGAGTACTCTGTCGGCTGGTCTGAAGAAAATTTTCTAATGACCCCTCGCAACGCTCTGATGAAACGTTCGATTTGGTTAGTCTCTTCCATCGTTGTGCTCGGTTTGAGAGTGAAATGAATAGTGAAAGGACAAGACACATACCCTTTATATACGCTGGTCTGCCATGACTATAAATTAGTCCATGGTGTTTAAATTTTAGTCATTTGGCTTTTTGCTATCAAGATGAAACGATCCAATTCATTTGAGAAGAAAGAAGAAGAAAGTAAGAGGCAGAAACGTGATCTATCGCCTCGTACCAGAGCTGAAGTCTTGGCACAAATTCATGCCAGTGATTTTGAAGAGGACATGAGTGAACCAGAATCCGAACCCTCTAAACAAAGTTCACCACCCTTAGTTAACCCTGAAAAATACTATTCCATTCGAGAGACAGAAAAGCGCTCCTCTAGAAAATTTAGAACCACGGCTTACAAATACACGGTGAAGTTTAAAAATTTCAAGTCCGACGTACCCTTAGAGAAAGCAGAAGGGTTCATCACCGGGGTGTGGGATTCTTTGCTTACCACACTCAAGCGACAATGTCAACCCAAAGAAGACGATCGCTTGAGACTTTCCATACAACACGACGGTTTGAAATCCCCTGTTTGGATCGAGTTTAGCAACCCTGCAGAATTGACAGCTTCCAAAGTCATGGACAAGATTCAACACGTACAACAATCCAATGACCAGTTTGACATCACCGATGGAAAAGCCACACTGGACATGACCCACGTCTCTCATCCTCAAGGGACTGGCCGCAAAAAGGTATTATTGGTGGACGACCTTCGTAACACCAAAACAAGCCTCGTCCGAATTAACAACCCTCAAGACCAGATGTGTTTAGCCAGGGCTATCGTGGTGGGACGAACTTATGCCAACAAGAACGACACGGTAGAATGGAAAAGAGACTGGGAGAACATTCGAAAATCGAACCGAGCCAAACAACGAAACGAAGCAGAACTTCTGTTACAACAAACAGGCCTGTCCAAAGACTCACCCTGTGGCATTCCTGAGATGCAAAAATTGCAAGACGCCCTAGCTCCAAGATACACCTTGAAAGTGCACCCTCAAGAAGTGCGCGGACCTCTGTTGTTTCGAGGCCAAGACTTTAAGGACGGAAAATACATTCACCTTTATCATCACGATGACCATTTCGATACCATTACCAGTGTCACCGGATTCCTTGGATACAAATATTGCTGTGAGAAATGTGACCATGGTTATAATAATCGAGAGCAACACAAACATTGCGGATCGAAATGTTCAGGATGTTTGGCCTCTCCACCCTGTCTGAGCGAAGGGCAAGAACCAGTGCATTGTCCTGCTTGTCTGCGCACATTTGTCAGCCCTGCCTGTTACCAACAACATCTGAAGACGCAAGGTTCACAGCAGAAATGTGCTTGTCAACTCCTGAGATTGTGCCCTACCTGTGGACAAGGAATATGTACCAATACTGTCAAGGCACACGTATGTCGAGGAAAGAAAAAATGTCACATTTGTCATCACATCGTGGACTTGGAACACCAATGCTACGTGCAAAAATACCAACCCCAACCAGAGAATGAGGACGGTCACAAGAAGAAAGACAATTTCATCTTTTTCGATTTCGAATGCATGCAAGAGACTGGCATTCACATTCCTAATTTCTGCCTGGCTCATCGAGCGTGCGAGAGGTGCATTCAAGAACCTATCTTCAGTCATTGCCCTCACTGCAGCAAGATTCCCGGAGGGCGTGAAAAAATCTTTCGAGGACCGAACGCGCTAGCCGATTTCGCCCGATGGGTCTTAGACCCCATCGACAAGACATGGAGCCAAGAGGATATCGAACGTTACGGAGATTGTCATCGTCATGCCACGGTGATGGCTCACAATTTCTCCGGATACGACGGACAGTTTCTTTTGAGATACTATACGGAACATGGCACCGAGCGTCCTAAAGTGACTTTGAACGGAGCCAAAATCATTTTCGTGCAAGTGGGACAAGTACAGTTTAAAGATTCGATGAGCTACTTGGCCATGCCTTTGAGCCGAATGCCTAAAAAGTTTGGAATGACAGAAATGGCTAAAGGGTACTTTCCACACTTTTTCAATACGGAAGCCAATCAACATGCCGTTATACCCCGACTTACCTGAGGCTCACTATTACGACCCTGACTACATGCGTACCGAACAACGAGAAGCTTTCTACGCTTGGTACCAGGCTCACGCCTCGGACCCCTTCGACTTTCAGGAAGAAATGCTAGAGTAGTGTCGTTCCTACGTGGACATTGTACGGCGTTGCTGTGGAAAATTTCGAGAACTGTTCATGGAACACGGAGGGGTCGATCCTTTGAAGGAAGCTTGCACCATTGCCAAAGCGTGTTCCTTAGTGTACAGGCAACGATTCAAATACCGTGGCTGTCATCAGTCCTCAAACGACCAACTATGTCAAACGTCAATACTCGGTCAAAGCCCTACGCTGGTTACATTACTTGTGCGGCAAGGAAGACAAATGGATTCAGCATGCCCGCAACGGAGGAGGTGAAAAGACCTTCGGAACGTATTCGGTCGATGGCTGGGACTTAGAAAACCCCAAGATCGTGTACGAGTTTAACGGTTGCTTATTTCACGGATGCCCCGTCTGTTACCCTGACCGTGGCACTAAAAATCAGTTTTTACAACGAACCATGGAAGACTTGTACCAGACCACTTGTCAGCGGCGCCTAAAGTTAGAACAGGAAGGATACCAAGTGATGGAAATGTGGGAACACGAATACGATCACCGTTTGAAAACCGATCCCGAATTTAAACGGACCGTGGAAAGTTACCAGTTCATGGACCCGCTGAACCCGAGGGATAGTTTGTACGGAGGAAGGACCAATGCTACCTGTTTGCTGTACCAAGCCGACGAAGAGAAAGGAGAAGAAATGAAATACTTGGACGTGTGTTCGCTGTATCCCTACGTGTGCAAATATTGTCGCTTTCCTGCAGGGCACCCACAATTGTTCACCGAACACATCGACCTGAAAAACATTCGACAATACGAAGGCTTGATCAAGTGCAAAGTTTTGCCTCCCACGGACTTGTACCATCCCGTCTTACCTCACCATTGCCAAGGCAAACTGATGTTTCCTTTGTGCCGTACTTGTGCAGAAACGTGCAACCAAGATCAACCTTGTCAGCACACCCAGGAAGAACGGGCCTTGACGGGAACCTGGGTCAGCGTAGAATTGTTCAAAGCTCTGGACATGGGATATCAACTGTTAGAAGCGTACGAAATTTGTCACTTTCCCAAGACAGAACAATACCATAAGGGTGACCCCACGCAGAAAGGCATTTTCGCAGACTACGTGGATGCCTTTTTGAAACTAAAGCAAGAAGTCAGTGGCTATCCTTCCTGGTGTCACACTCCCGAAGACCAAAAGACATTCAAAGAGAAATACTGGGCACAAGAAGGCATCACTTTAGATCACATCGAGAAAAACGAAGGCAGGCGATCGTTTGCCAAAGTGATGTTAAATTGTTTGTGGGGTAAAATGGCACAATGCCCGTGTTTACCCAAGACGGAGTGTTCGACAGAACCTTCCCGCTACTTCCAGATGATTCACGACAAAACCAAATTCATGAAACACGTGGACGTCATTCGCGAAGATTTGATCTTGGTCAATTACGAAGAAGATCTGGACTTTGTACAAGACGACCCCTTTGGAAATGTCATCATTGCGGCTTACGTGACAGCTCATGCTCGCTTAAAATTGTACGAAGCTTTAGAGCTGTTAGGGGAATGTGTCCTGTACTTTGACACGGACAGTTGCATTTACATCCATCACCCGAGTCAACAGCACCCTGACATCGAAGGAGACCGTTTAGGAGCCTGGACAGATGAGCACCCCGACGACAAGATTCTAAGTTTCGCCAGTGGCGGTCCTAAAAATTACGGTTACCGGGATAAACAAGGAGAAGTGCACACGAAGTGTAAAGTGAAAGGATTGACACTGAATTATCGTACCAGTCGAGTGGTGAACTTTGGGGTATTGAAAGAAGCCTTGCAGTCTGAAAAAGATAAACTTTAAAGTGACCACCTATCAACCCAACAAGACTGTACGTTTACACACTCACCACATCGTCAGTCGACCCTTGGAAAAAGTCTATCAAATCGTGTACCAGAAGCGAGTCCGACTTCCCAATCATTTCACCTTACCGTATGGACACGTCGGTATTGGTCTGTATATAAAAAGGAACCCTAGGCAAGATCGATAGTTCATTGTGACTACCAAGACTAACCGAACAAGATGAATACTTTCAGAGAAACACATAACAAGTTCAGACAGGCACACTTCAAGTGTGGGGCTTCTGAAGTAGAATGCGATTGTGAGCTTTGCGATGGGAACGATGCTGTACGCTGTGACCTTAGCGATGCCGTAAAGCATCATGGGAACTTTGTTTTCACTACCCCTATCATGGAAAGTGATGCTGTGCGTGCCAAACCTGAGGGATGCGGAAGCGATTCCGCTCGTCCTCTTGGACACTTTACTGGGTTTCGTTTTAAAGGTGGATGTTCACCCTCACGTTTACCCCCCTACGGATGTCATCCAGCCCTGATCAAACTCCTGTCCATGTCACCCAACCCTCATCGAAACGAACCTGTGAAAGACGAATATTCGTTCCCTGTGCGTTTGTCGGAATACTGCGACTTTGAAAATCGTCTTCAATCATTCAAAGGAAAATGGCCTAAGTATCTGGGAGGACCGACCCCCGAAGAATTAGCCAGAGCCGGATTGTTCTACTTGGGCGAAGGAGATAAAGTCAGGTGCTTCAGTTGCGGTGTGTCACTTCACCACTGGGAACCACAAGATTCGGCCTACGTAAAACATGCTCGATGGTCACTGAATTGTCATTACTTACCCTTAGTGGGACCGAGACATTGAAGTAACTTACCATAACCTGTGTATGGATACTTTACAAGAGAACATTCGTGCTTTGCCTGTGGAGTTGAGAGAAAGGATTTACCGAGAGCTGGTCAAAATACAAATGAAACGTAAAGAACAATTGCATCCGTTACGTCACCACATGTTTAATCACTGGTACCTGAATGCTATACAAGGACTGATTGAGTTGAAAGTGTTCCATTGGAGAGACATTGATCAACGAACCCCTGGTCTTAAAAAGAATTGGTTTGGTATTGATGATTCTATCTACTACATTGTAAACTTACTGGATCGAATTCCAGAGGAAGAGTTAACGAATTACCAACATCTTTTACGCAATGTCGACTTAGTGAAAGAGGAAACTTCTGAACGAATTGTAATGTGTAAATTAGTGACTAAACGATTTAGATTCGACAATGAATTAAAACTATGTCTGTGCAAACAGTACATTTATTGTGTGAGAAAGAGAATTTAGTATGACCTATTCATGGATACTTTACAAGAGAACATACGTGCTTTGCCTGTGGAGTTGAGAGACCGCATTTACCGAGAGCTGGTCAAAATACAAGTGAAACGTAAAGAACAGTTGCATCCGTTACGTCACGAGATCTTTAACCACTGGTACCTGAATGGTATAAAAGAACTGATTCGTCAGAAATTGTTTCAGTGGTCAGACCTTGTTCAATACTTCCAGGCCCCGATGATCCACATGTTCATAATTTTGGTTACTTTGAGATTCACCTAGAGCAACGTATTGAGAAAGACAAGTTAAAGGATTACCAACATATTTTACATGGAATCTACTTAGCGGAAGAGGAAACTTCTAATCGAACTCTGACGTTTCGGTTACAGTATGCAAGATTTAAATTTCCCAATGGAGAACGAAGATCTCTGGCTAGAAAGTACGTGTATTGTTTCCGAAACAAAGAGAGTATAAAAACAGGCTGCCATGCCACGACTTTTATCACATGTAATTGAACAGATTCCGTGGAAGGAACTCAATGACCATATTCAAACCGTGGATCATTGCCATCGATTATTACAAGAACTGTATCCATTCAATTTGGGTCGACAAGTGGTGTGTGTCTTAGTGACTTGTTTTCTAGGATTTCGTTTACCAGCCGATTCCTTGTGGACTCTTTTTACGATCAGTACTTACCATCCCAATGGCCTTAAATGGTCACGAAAGACTCCTTTTGCTCAAAGCCTTGCGTTTTCATCTGGATACTTCTCGACCTCTACGGGAAAAAAAGATTCGTCAACGTTTAGCTACCGAAGACGTGTATGACGATGTGTGTGTAGCTTGTGACTTACACCCCCACTGGACAGATGTCCGTGCCTGGAAAGAATGGGATTTTGAGGCTTGGACCCAAGAAGTGACCCAGTATGCACGAGAGTTGTTCAAGGAAAAAAGTCACTTTTCAACCTGTGTTAGTGACGGTGCCAAAAAAAAAAACGTCACCCAGGACAGGACAGTCGTGAACATGCCTGAAAGACCCTTTCGGGAGGACACTTGTGTGACCTTACCC
The DNA here is from genome assembly GCA_028554795.2 of Sinohyriopsis cumingii. NCBI lineage: Eukaryota > Metazoa > Mollusca > Bivalvia > Unionida > Unionidae > Sinohyriopsis > Sinohyriopsis cumingii. Next base: position 131,273,705 of record CM068838.1, read on the forward strand.
CCTATAGAACTGGTGAGAACTTTACCCAAAACATGTTGTACAGACACTTGTTTCTATTCCACGTTGATAATTTCGATGTGCCTTTTTTCGTTGTACTTAAGCCTTTGGCTTTTATGTATTTTTGTCTTTCGTATTCATGTTTAAAACATTCAATAAACGTGTCCTGAAAAAGTATATAAACTCTTGTCTTCTTTGTTTTCGTGTCACAAGTGACATTCCTCACAGTATGGCTACTTCTGCTCCCTCTTCCTCTACTGTCAAAGTCATCGACGAACACTTAGATCGTGCCAGTTGGGAGGCTTTGTATCTTCGCCATCCCTTTAACATGCTCATTGCTGGACCTAGCGGTTCAGGTAAAACCGAATTCGTCAAACGTTTGATCGAACATAAACATCATTTGATCGATCGACCACCTCAGCGGATCGTGTGGTGTTACAAAGAGTGGCAATCGGCGTACAGTCTCTTGCGAGAAAGTCAAGGCGAATCCATCGTGTTTGTGGAAGGCATTCCTAAAGAAGACGACGGCATCGTCTCTGACTCCCGTCAAACCCATTTGGTCATTTTCGACGACATGTTAGGAGAAGACGAAGAAGAAATTAAACTGTAGTTCACGCGCAAAGGGCATCACCGTAATGCCAGTGTCGTTTACATCACCCAAAATTTGTTTCAACAAAGTAAAGCCCATCGTACCATCAGTCTCAATGCGCATTACGTGGTCTTGTTTAAAAGCCCTCGAGATAAATCGCAAGTGCAAGTCTTAGCCAAACAGTTAGGAACGCCTTGGCTGACTCAGGCGTACGACGATGCCACTCAAACACCACACGCCTATTTACTCGTCGATTTGAAACCTACGACCCCCGATGATTTGCGATTTCGTACCCACTTGTTTCACCACTGGTGCCAAGACGGAGGGCCTGTAATGTACACGTCTCCGTCCTCGACTTCATTTCACTCCAAAAAAATCTATAAAAATCTCAGACACTTTTCGTCTGTCTCTCACAGTTTGAACATGACGTCCCTTCAGTCACATCTTCCCGTCAAATTGATTCGTGCCTTGTATGGCATCAGTCGAGAAAAAAATCCACAAATACGAGCTCGTGTCTTAGAAGCTAGTCTCAAAGAAGTCTTACGATGGTTCACGGTGACAGCACGTCAATTACTCCAAGGGATCATTCAGATTCCTCATCAAACCAAACGCTTTTTTGATCGAAACAAAGTCGCTTTGACCCAACTGGCCGATCCCCGCATCGACACTAAACCAAAAAACAAATCATTTGGAAACCTGGAGGGAGCGGTACTCTAGGAGGGGTCATCATTCGCTCTCTCTTAAGATGGGATCCTAATGCTCCCAAAGTTCTTCCCAAGAAAAAAGAAGTCAAACGAAGCTCGCAGAAGAAGAAAAAGAGCCACGGTGGCAAGACCAGGTCCCCAAGGAGAAACGTGTCTCCAAGAACTTCTTCAGTGGCGTTACCCTTCTCTTACCAGACACCACCCCGCAAAAAGAAAAGCCCCAGAAAAAGAAACAGAGAAAAAGTCCCCAGAAAAAGAAAAGCTCACAGAAGAAAACTAGTCGCAAGAGAGGCACTTCAACCAGAACGCAACCTTACACTCGCAAACCACGACCTGTGACGACGGTGACCGCGTCTCCGGTAGCCTCAGGTTCAGTCACTTCTCCGTTGATGACACCAAGAACTGAAGAGTACTTGGAGACGTTGATCACACCAAGAACGTCTCCGTTGATGACCCCAAGAACTTCCCCAGTGGCAGGACCCTCCAATTTAGCGGCAGTGTCCGCTGCTCACAAAGTACCTTCTCCCAAAATCAAAGTCCAAGAAAGATAGGGCATGTTACAAAGTTTACTGGATTTGTCCAAGCAAGAACTGGCTCGATTTAGTCCGTTGCGTACCCCTGCACGACGTGTCATGCCTGTCCTGAAGTTGATACGACGTAAAGACAATCAGTGGCGACGCGTTCCAGTATAAAAAAGGTCTGTGACTAAGTAGGGGTATCAGTGTTTTTGGTGCTGAAGACTCAAAGATGACACCCTCCAGAAAAAAATCCCTCTTCTAAAACCCAAGGAAAGAAAAGGAAAGGACTGCCTCCTCGTTTAGTCAAACATGGGGACATGTTATCTGTCCTCTCCAAAGCTTCTCCACCTCTACGAAAAAAACTCATTCAATCAGCCTCCAAAGAGGTCATCGATACCGTGTGCGAATGTTGTTTGAACGTGTTGAAAGGCACGATCCCTTTTTCCAAACACCAGAAACAATGCTTAGGCAAACATCGTCACGTTCTTCGCCAAATGGTTCAAAAGAAAATTCCCTTTCGTCAAACACAGAAGATGTTGGTCCAACGTGGAGGAATTTTACCCCTCTTGCTAGGCCCATTGCTGAAAGGAGTCTTGGGAACCATGTTGGGAGGACTGGTGGGAGCAAGATAAAAAGGCCCTCGGAAGTCCCAAGATCTCAGAATTAACCCCTGACATCCCATGGAAGGACGAAAACTAGCTTTAGTGCCTTACAAACGATGGATGGAATACCATCGATGGCAAGAACAACGCACCCCGCATTTACCTCCCAATCCCAATTTGAGCGAAATGTCCTAGTTACAACACGAATTGCAGTCCTTGATGGATCTCCAAGATTTGTCCGAAACAGAAAAATCGCAAAAGTACGGTCAACTCTTGCAACGACTGCAACTCTTTCACCAGAAAGCTTTAGACGAAACAGCTCTACCCGCTCTGAAAGATTTTAAGACCTTGATGAAAAGTCCAGCACCATCGCCAGTACCACTACCACCACTACCAGTGACCAAGACAGAAAAAGGAGAAGAAGAGGAAGGGTTTCAAACTCCACCAGAAAAAGTACGCAAGTTAACAACACCACCTACCTCCAGAATTGGATGGATTAAAAAGATGATGACCTCCCCTTCTTCATCAGAAGAGAAAAAAAAGGTGAAGACAGAAGTGAAACAAAAAAAAATATCCCCTGTTCAGACATCCTCCTCCTCCTCCTCGACACCTATTGCCGGCCGCACACGCAAAGCATTACAATCCAAGAAAGTACCCCAAGCGAGAAAGAGTAGCATCTTCCAAGAGTGGGTGCCTTATTAACAAACAAACCAACAAATGGAAAAACTCTTAGCCAGCATTTACTACGATCCCTCCCATCCTGCAGGTTACGCAGGAGTTCAAAAATTGTATCGTGCTGCCAAAACTCGACTGAAAAGTATCCGTATACCTCAAGTGCAACGATGGTTACAAGAACAAGCTACCTACACTTTACACAAACCCATTCGACGCAAGTTTTCCAGAAGTCGCACCCGAGTGGAAGGCATCGATCATCAATGGCAAGTCGATTTAGCCGATGTCTCTCATTTGGCCAGCTACAATCGTGGCTACAAATATTTGTTTTGTGTCATCGACGTCTTTTCCAAATTTGCCTGGGTCGTACGCTTGACTTCCAAATCGAGCAGCGAGTTAGTGCGAGCCCTGCAACGGGTGTTGAAACAAAGCGGTCGTCACCCTCTTCGATGGCAAACGGACAAAGGCACCGAATTTCTGAACCAAGCTTTCCAAAAAGAATTAAAGAAACGTGACATTCATTTTTTTGCCACCGAGAATCCTGAAACCAAAGCCAGCATCGTGGAACGTTTTCAACGCACTTTGAAAGAACGCATGTGGAAATATTTTACGCATCACCACACTCTGAAGTGCATCGACATCTTACCACACCTGGTGCAAGCTTACAACCAATCTTACCATCGAAGCATTGGATGTGCCCCGCAAGAAGTGACTCCCGACAACGAAGTGCTGATGTTTGAGCGCCTGTTTGGTGCGTCCCCGACGAGGGCTGTCCCCAAGAAAAGTGGAGTGTTGGACGTAGGAGATTGGGTACGCATTGGCAAAATCAAACGCACTTTCGACAAAGGTTACTTACCTAACTGGACCACCGAATTGTTTCGTGTCACTGGACGAGTGCATGGTCGTCATCCTGCCGTCTATAAATTGGAAGACATGAACGGAGAAGTGTTCAAAGGAACGTTTTATTTGCCCGAGTTACAACGTGTCGCCAAAAAAGAAGACGACGTGTACGACATCGAAAGCATTCTCGAGCGCAGAACCCGTAAAGTGGGTAAACGACGTGTCAAAGAAGTCAAAGTACGTTGGAAAGGATATCCGCCCAGTTTTGATTCTTGGATCGACGCTTCGCAAGTCATCGACTATAAAAAGAAGTGACCATCATACCCTTTCACACAGACGCAGCTACGTCGACCACTCCTTCACCCAGTTCTTCTCTGCAAGATTTACAGAAACAACCCTTGTGGGTGTGGTGTGGAGAACGTGTGCCTAAAACGCAAATCGTCTTTTTCTGCCAAATCTTCGTGGTGTATTGTGTCATCGGGGCAGCCATTGCCAGTCTGAGTTTGCAACAAGGAGACAAACAATTGTGGACCATTTTATTGGGCAGTTGCATCGGTTACCTGCTTCCTAATCCCTCCCTGAAATTCACCTCGAACGGGAACCCCGGGAACCTTGTGTCCAGTGCCAGTGCCAGTCACCACTCCTATAACAACAATAACCCCATTTTGGGCGGAGACACACCTCTGACGTCCAGTAACCCCTCGGACAGCCAAAGAACTCTGGAATTATGAGCAATAACAACCAATTTTACTTAACCTTACCCAGTGACATTTCCATGGAGGTGTTTCCCAAGAACACGTTGTGCTGTTACACGGCCAAATTACCTCAGGCCATCCCATTAGATCACGAAGCCCATTGGGAAGTGGCTTTAGTGGAAATCATTCACCCGACCCAAGTCCTCAATGTCCTTCCTAATCAAAATTCTTTTACGGTGGAAGTTCATGACGAGCCAATGCAAAAATACTTGAATACCCATGTCAAATATGATCACAAAACCTATGATGACAAAACTCAAAAGTGGTCCTACCACTTGTTCATTCCCCCAGGCTATCATTTTAGTGGTCAACATTTGGTCAGCACATTACCTCCAGATTTAATGTCGTGTTTCTGAAAGCTTTGGAAAGTGTCAAAAAAAGTGTCACCATGGAGTACCACAAAGCAGCTCGTCGCTTCTTGATTAAATTTGACGGGGGTAAAATCGTGTCCATTTTATTTTGTCCTGAATTGTTTGACATGTTGGGCGGAGACATGGACATGAGAATGGTCATGATCAAGAAAAACGAATTACCAATCATTTACGACAACGAGTCTTTTAGCAAGTTATTTCGTTCCCCGGTAGAACTGAACCAAGGACTGAATTTGATGTTTGTGTACTCCGATGTGGTGGAGTACAACGTGGTGGGACACACCTCCGTACCGTTACTGCGTGTCATTCCTTTCAAAGTGGATTCTACCGCTGACGAGGAAGGTGGAAACACTTATCACGTCCTCCGAGAATTTGTACATCCTCACTATTTGCCCGTCAGCAAGTCTTATTTGGACACGGTCAACATTACTATAAAAGGAGATCTGGGACAAAATATTTCATTCACCAAAGGGAAAGTCACGGTGAAACTCCATTTTCGAAAACGGTTCTCTCACGACTCGTAAGTCATGTATCCAGTGTACCAAGGGGTTGCACGACAGCGAGGACACGGTTTAGGAGATATGTTAAAATCGGCCTTTCGTTCGGTGGCCCCGGTGTTGAAACCGATGGTGACACGCGGATTGCACGCCTTGAAAGATGCGGCATTGACACAAGGCAAAGAATTTCTCCAAAATGTCATCATCGACAAACAAAACCCCAAAGAAGCTTTCCTGAGGGCAGGCAAAAATGTCTTGCTGCAAACGGGTGAAGATGAACTCCCTCATCGCAAACCTCAAGACCATCAAGCTTATGTGATCAACACGGACGACAGTCATCTCCCAGGAACCCACTGGGTAGCCGTCTACTTTCCTCAAGAAGGATGTGTGGAATATTTCGATTTGTATGGATTGCCTCCTTTGGAAGACGATATCATTGACTTTATGAGAAGAAATGCTCAGACCACCCGATTCAATAATGTGAAATTACAAGGCACAGATTCCTTGGTGTGTGGACAATATTGCGTGTATTTTCTGCATCATCGCAGCCTGGGCTATTCCTTAGAACATTTAGTAACTCATTTTGATCCTCGTTCTTCTTCTAGAAACTATGTGAAAGTAGATCGATGGTTTTGTGACCAGTATGCTTATCTTTTGTCTCCAGCTAGGAAACGTAGTGTCCATCAATGGCCTAATGACTTCCAACAGTGGAAATCACAATTTCATTCACAACGTTGTCAGCCCTGTCCAAAATAGTGTGTGAGTTGAAAAAAAAATGTTTGGTATTTGAAAAAAATGTTTGATATTATATTGTTGGATTATTGTTAAAAAATGTTAGAGTTGTTTGTTAGTGTTAAGTGATTTTGAATAAAAAATGTTGTTTTGAAAAAAATGCCTTTGTGGTTTGTTTGGCTATAAGAATTTTGATTCATACGCTTTGACTTCTCTCTATCTCTCTCATGACACTCATTGAACGTTCCGGCTCGAAAACCGTGGAGGGATGTTTTCCTTCACGTCCGCGCTTTGACTTTAAAACAGGGGGCAGTTTCCAGTCTAACCATCCATTGTCGATTCATCCTCCTACGAAGATGTGCTCCAAACTAGCTAAGCTAAACGAAGCCTACGTGAATTTGCATAGGGTCAGACACAGTCTGATACCGAAGCCAGAAGAGACAGAGAATGTGAGAATGTTAAAAGTCACTGAAGACCTGATAGAAGAGCTCTTCAGAGAAGAAATGAACAGGGAGAAAGAAGAATGGACAGAAAAGTACAGACTTCAGAAACAGCAGAGAGAGCAGCAACAGCAACAACAACAGCAGCAGCAACCTGAACCTGACAGAGGCTTTGTCGATTGTCGTATCGATACCAAAGAGTACTTCTTCTCTTTCCGAAGAAGCAGACCTATCGTCAGAAAGTCTATCGTTAGAGGACGTCGCATTCTTAGAAACTAAAAGATCGCCCTAGCTTCAACTTCACGCAAGCAAAAAAAAAAAAAAAACAGCCCTTTTCAGGGTTACCCAAATCTCTGGAAAAGAAATAACAATCGATTTGCCAATGTGTGCATGTAGAGTAGTGTGAATATAAACATTGACTCTTTTCTGGTGTGATTGTATGTGTTTGTGTTTGTAAGCATCCACGTACGTTTGTGTGGATAGTAGATAATGTTTTTTGATGTTTGACGTGTGGGAATAGTAGATTTGGGGTTTGTTTATTGCTGTTCCGCGTATGTGGATAGTATATTATTTTTAATGAAAAATTTTAAAATAGTAATGGGTAGTAAAAAAATTGAGTGAGTGTTTCTTTTAGGTCCGCGCGTTGTTTGGTCATGATCTAGGTAATATAAATTTTTTTTATGGGATGTTTTCCTTCACGTCTGCACTTTTAGTATAAATTGAAAATCGCTCGGCAGTCTAGCTACCCTTGTCGATTGATCAAGAGAATGAACACCAGACTAGCAAAACTGCTTGAACTTCATGTACACCTGGAATATGCCAGGTGTATAGTGAATGAGCTGGCTGCAGAGGACATCGTAGAAGAGGCAAGGATAAAGAAAGAAGAGGAGGAGAGAAGACAGAGGGAAGATGAGGAAAAGAAAATAGGAGAGAGGATGTTGTATAAAATTCCAGAGACAGAGGATTGGGGTGCTGAAGAAAATCATCCCGCCTCTGCACTCCCAAGAAAAAAAGTAAAAGGAGACTGGGGAAGAAGATGTGTGTGTGGTGCCAGGCCTGGAAGGTGCCATCATTAACCAGGTATCACTGGAGTTCAAAAACAAGCAGCCCTTTTCAGGGCTACCCAATACTCTAGAAAAGAAATAGTAATCAAATTGCCAATGTGTGTATGTAGAGTAGTGTGAATATAAACACTGACTCTTTTTTTAAAATTGTGTGTGTGTGTGTGTGTGTGTGTGTGTGTGTGTGTGTGTGTGTGTTTGTAAGCGCTCACGTACGTTTGTGTGGATAGTAGATTATTGGGTTATGTAAGAGCTTAAGTTGGTTTGTGCGGATAGTAGATTAGGGTTTCATTTTAATGCTTTGCGTGTGTGGATAGTAGATTTGGGGTTTGTTTATTGCTGCTTCACGTATGTGGATAGTAGATAATATAAGATGAGAAAAAGTAGGGGATGTTTTCCTTCACGTCCGCGCGTTTTAAGTAATGATCTAGGTAATATAAATATTATGTCTTAGGGGGTGTTTTCCTTCACGTCCCCGCTTTAACTATAAGAACACACAAGGTTTGATGTTCGAACCATTCTACGGAATAAAGACAAGGAAGATGGTAGCTGTAACAGAATTTTTTTACCAGTTGAAGGACATTTGGTATTGGATGGTGGATGGAGCTTATGTAGTGGAAAGGACTGAACGAGAATGGAAGCATGAAGCTACCCGGGATTTTGTCAGAAGGCAAGTGACCAACCTGAAATTAGCTATGGATCTGGTGAAAGAGATGATAGAAGAAGAAATAAAAAGACTAAGAGGCTTTATAGATCCAGAGTATGTAAAGATTGGTCACTTAAAGGAAGCCATGGATAATGTGATAGAAGTAAGGTGCTTTTTGGAAGACGTAATGGAATGGACAGAGTGGTCCTTTGTCAAAAACGGTCTGGACCAGCTTAAGAAATCGGAAGAACTTATGAGAAAAGTAATGGAGGAAGAAGTAAAGAAGATCAAATACAAGTGGAATAAAGAACGAAAGGATAAGGAAAACTTAAAGAAAAAAGAGGCCTTTGACAAACTCAACAACAATTGGATCATAATACAGGAGAAATTCCGAGCAATAGGTCATCCAGACTGGATGCCAGAGAAGGAGAAGAAGAAGAAGAAGAAAGGAATACTGGCAAAAGTGAGAATTTGGTGGAAGCAGTGGAGGAAATAAAAGAAGAAGATGATGATGAAACCAAAGGCCCTTTTCAGGGCCACTCATAGGTCTCGAAAAGATCTTGACTTTCAATTGCCTAGCCCATTTTTTTTTTAATTTAAAAAAAAAAAAATAGAGACCCCCCTCCCTGTTTTAATTTTTTGCCTGTTCCCTTTCCATAGACCCATCAGGTCGGGACCGTATTAAAATAGGGTCCCGACCCTGTTCCATTTCCCCTTGTCCCTAGATAGGCCCACACAGTATTCCCATGTTCCATTCCCCTTGTCCCTAGACAGGCCCAAACTCTATTCCCATGTTCAATTCCCCTTGTCCCTAGAATGGATATTTTTTTCTCCCATGTTAAATTACATAGTCCCCAGAGTGGATATTTTTTTCTCCTATGTTAAATTTTACATAGTCCCCAGAGTGGATATACCCTTTTTAACATGGAAGTCCCCTAGTCCCTAGAGTGTCCCTATTCACTACTTACAGGTCCTGACCGTTGTAGTGCTTATACTGGTTCTAAGTTTCTTAACGAATCCTTCCGATTTTCTGCTATAATTGTACTCAAATTCTGCTTATGTAAGCGTCTTATTTGTCTTTTGAATGAAAGACGTATTAAGTAATTTATAATGTTCTTCTCACTTGATTTGGAATCAGTAAATGAAGCAGGTTTGTTTTGTATTTTGTTTTTTTTCGGTGGGGGTGAGGGTGATAGCAAAGGCTTTTACAATCTGGTGGTAGCTCTCCAGCCTGGATCAGCATAGTATAATATGGTCACTTTCAAATGTTGCAAAATAATGTAAATTATTGTTCTATAATTCATTTATAATTTTTATGCCCTGTTGCATTTGATGAAATTACCATATTATGCTTATGCATTTTTGTTTCTCTCAATAATTATATGGTATTTGTGTGGAATGTTTGTGAGTTATTCATACAGCACGCAACAGTCAAGAATTGACAGAACTGTATAACGTACAGATCAAACAGTATTGATCTGAAATAATATAATCTTGAGTAATATCATAATTTCATCTAGACAAGTTCCAAATAAATAGGGAAGGAATGACAAAGGTTAGGTAAGTCAGGGAGGCTACGAGCACAGACGGTAGCAGTTGCATCCCTTGAGAAAATTAGTTTGTCAAGCGCATGCGTAACGATCATGGCTAACACGGAGGAAGTTAACTCTGCATCCCACTAAATGACATGTGAACATATCCATAATACTTAAATAGCAGAAGATACAAAAATGGCGCAGTGCAAACAAACTGCGCAAGAATTTATTCAGAATACCTTCAGCCCGCAGGTGGCAGTGCTTTGTAGCTCCGATGCCGATCAGATATGCAGGAAGAATAACTTGTCTTTTGTGGATCTCGTTCAACCCTTTTGTCGTCTGACAACTGAAGGTGATAGTGAAATCTGGTTCTTGTTTGTTTTTGCATCTTGTACTATGCCTCCAAACACGTTAACAGTTGAATCTATCTGATCTTATTAGGAGCAGAAAGCCATACTTATTGACTTTTAGATCTGGCAATAATGGGTGCCAAGGGTGAAAAACATTAACTGTTTTTTCTTCACTATTTTATGACACGGCAACACAAGTTGGTTAATTAATACTGCGGCATTTGGAGTAAGGTGCCTTGCCCAAGTACACGCTAAGGTAGCTCACTAATGGTAGCTTTCTAACTCACACCCAGCACACTAACAATTGAACCACCATTGTTTCACCTGCCATTTGTCACCCAACATGTAGGAGACTGGACAGTCCACCAATGTAAGACCTCGACCTAGTCCTACAGTGAAAGACATCGTCCTTGAATTTTATGTTTTGGGCTTCAAGGTCTTGCTGCCTAAAGGATGGTGCTGTGTAGTGTGTTTTGATATCGACTGACAACGTAATGAAAGTTAAATTTTCAGGAATATCTCATATTTGGCAGCCCATATCGGCACTTTTATACAAATTGAAGTTACAATGTATTAGTCAAACTTTACTTTCTCAGATATGGGACCCCGACTGGTCAAAAGTGCTCTCCGTTACAGATCACTGCCATCTCACCTCTCTCTCCATCGGTTCGAGTCTCGAATTCAGCCAATGTGGGTATGTGAGAAAGATTGCCAGTAGCTTCTTGTTGGTTGGTGGTTCTTTTTGGGGGGTTTTCCGGGTTCTTCCTCCACCATTAATTCTGGCTGCCATGTATAGCCTATCATGTGCTGAAAAATGGCGTTAAACTCCACAACAACAACGACAACAACTTTCTCTGATATCTTTTTCCTAAGAAATTAAAATTCTCACACAAGCAAATGGACCTGTTTTCAAGTTTCGTTGGCCTACATTTCAGTTGGATGGAAAGCGATGGAAGCCGGGAAAGCCGAAATTGGGTTAAGTTAAGAAGTATTATTCTTTAACAAAATGAATAAAGATATGCCTATTGGAACTGTAAGCAGTGTTTCATTTCATTAAAGAAACTTGTCCCGTCACATGAACCTACTGGAATATACTTTGGCATACCTCGACTACCATGGCATATCAGCAAATTGAAATGTATGTCAATGGAACCTGAAAATGCATCCATTTGCTTGTCAGATTTTGATTCCACCACGATAAAAACAGTACAGTAAGTATATTAATTACACATCAATTTGTGAAAGTGTCAGTATGGGCTGCAAAGTGTATGAGATATTCCTGAAGCTTTGACTACTCGTTCCTATGTCAACTGAAATTGGAACACGCTATATAAAGTCATTGTTTGGGCAATAGGACATAGCACTAAAACATAAATAACATGTGATATGTCTTACATTGTAGGACTAGACCTCGACCCGGATATATTTACATTTTGGGCATCAAGGTCTTACTGCCTGAACAATGATGCTGTGTAGTGTGTTTTGATTTTGACTAACATCGTAATGAAAGTCTTTTTCAGGAATTTCTTGCACGCTTGGCACTCCATAACAATGCTTTGCTACAATTAAAGCCATCATGTTTCAATTAGACTTTACTTACTCTGATATCTTTTTTCTAATAAATTTAAATTCTCACACAAGTTGGCCCACATTTCTGTTGGCAGGAAATCATCGGAAGCTGGGAATGCCAAAATCGGGTTAGGTTCAAGAAAACTTCTTTAATGAAACAAATAAAAGTATATTAATTTGAAGAAATTGTTTAGATTGCTTCATTTTGTTCAAGATTCTTATTGTTTTCATTTGAATTATCATTCTGATGTTAAACAACATCGGAACAGGATACACAGCTCTGTTATTTGGGCAGTAAGACCTTGACGCCCAGAACAAAAATATCAGGGTCAGGGTGTTACATTTTAGGTCTAGAGACTGGAGAACCCATCATTCCTATTTTACATTCCAGGGCCCCAAAGCGGTTGAGGCAGTGTAATGTTTAGTGGTAGAAAGTTGAGCTTTTTGGCTGTAACTTGTGCAAGAAACTATGATATAAATAGAGAGAATTTTTTTATGTCTAGCAAGCAGACACACAGATACTTAGAGTTTCATTTGACCTTTTCAATTCTTTTAGATATTTGTAAGTCTTTGTTGTGGTGGAAAGTTAGAATGCATTCCTTTCTTAAACCATTTGTTAGCCGCATAAGGTGGTCACTTTATACAAGGGCTTCCATAACTAATGAACTTTATATCAAACCCAGTCCACTCATTAAGTAGAACATTTGTCTTCACAGACGTAACAGTTAAGAAATAACTTATAATTTGAATAAACTGACACCTACAACCTGATTAGCCTTTATTTACAGTCTACTTTTCCTTGCAGCTCTGCTTTGTCATGTAATTGACAAATCGTGAAACTAAGAAACACTAGTATTCAGTCATAATCAGTGATATCACTATATAGGTTGTACTGCGTGATCTTTGACCACTGTTGTCATAAAAAGTAGGCAGTGAGATTTGGATCATATGACCACACAGGGTATAAAAATGTAAAATCTAAATGCCCAGTTCCAATTTTTCCAACTATTTACTAATTCAGCACCTGAATTATAAATTGTGGTATAGAAAGGAAGATGTTCCTGATGCAGCTTTGCTATATTTATATCAACAAAGATGACATTAGTCATGGTTGTGCAGAAGCCATATACTTATGGATGACATCACCATGCTTTGTATACTGGAACCATATATTTATGGTCAAACGTCACCTAGCTCTGTGTGCAGATGCCATATTTTTATGCAGAGATCTCGGAAATGCTTAATTATGCGTATTTGGACACCAATTTTTTATCTGGGATGCAGAAAATCGCTGAGGCAGGAGTCCTCCGTACGCATGTAATATGTGTGTAGCAAAATTCAAAGACTTGTTAGTCCTGCTTCAGCCACCTGCTCTGTGGGAAAATGTGTTGATCAGTTAGCTGTGTTGATATTTACAACAGAATTCAGTGACTGAAAGACCCCATAATACATACATGTTGCCATTTTATAAGAGTACATAAAAAAGAACATGATGCAATAGCTGGGCGGCAAGTTCAAAGGCTTTGACTGGTGGCCGCATGGGAAGATGTAGATATTTACAGTGATTGAATTCAGAGGTAGAAAGACCCAGAGATGTACATGTGGTCATTATAAAAGTACATCAAATAATCAAATAAACAACTTTAGCTTTCGTTATTGTGTTCATTTCCGAATGTAGCAGACTAAGCAGTGCATGTGACCTCAGAATCAAGACATGTTGAGACTTAGACAAAATGTCATTCGTAAGTGGGTGACAAGTCACCTAAAAATGTAAACTTCACCTTCTTCTGTTAGGAAAGCGAAAACGACTTTGCCTTGTGATTATTTAAGAGGTACATTGACTGACCATACCATTTTTTTTTTAATGCCGCTCACCTTAGCCCGGTTAGTTCTAGTGCTGTAGTGAAATGTATTCATCAAGGCATCAGTAGCTAGGCCTCGCTTTTGTGTCAGTTAGTTGACAAACAAACTCTTGCCCATTCACAAGCATTATGTTTTGATAGCTGATTGACCATTAACCCTTTTCCGAGTAAGGTAGCAACCATCAATTTCCTGCATGCTATCCTTTGATGATAAAACACAGACTTGTATTTTAAGATCAGAATCGGTGAGCTGGATACATATTAACTGCCTCTTATACACTATTTCATCATGAAATTAGTTTGAAACTAAATCAACCAGTAGGCCTTACCGGAATTAATGGCGGACTTCGATAAGTCTGGGATGTACCAGTTTATTAGATTGTCTGTTTTCTTAAATCATCCAGCAAATATATTCAGAAAAAATATACAAATCATTGAAACCAAAGCCTGGGTATTATTTTATTAAAGATTTAACTTTAAAATGCAAATTATTTAGGTCAGAAGCATATGGGGCAATTCTGTTGTGGAATTTGCGACATGCATTTTAAGGTCTAAGCTATTTTCTGACTTGACACATAGTTGCAAAAATATTGGGGGGAAAAGCAAATCAGATACTACTTATTTGCCTAAAATTACTACAAGTATGTGTACAAATAAATAAACCATAAATTTGCAATCCTGTCAATGGACTGTTGTAATGAAGTTATATTATAGCGAGTGATTACATTACAAAAACCTCCCTCTAAAAATAGATGCATTCATTGTCTGTGTTGATTCTGTAGGAAAGAAGGGACTGCATCTTTTTATGGTGGGACTCCTATTTTTACCAAAATGGGAGTTCTGGACTCCTAATTTTAAAATTCTAGCGAGACCTCTGTTATGGCACAGGACAGTGACGTCTGTGTGTCCAATCTAGGCCAATCATTAATCGTGTGCTAATAATAGCAGGGACATAGAATATGTAATTGTCTCGATCATGGCTCTGCATCACTGTAACAGAACATCAGTAAAACAAATATTCAGACTTATTTTCCCAGGAAAATCTGTTGTCCACAGTGGACGTTGGTATAAACAATATGGTGGCTGTTCAGTAGTTGCAGTCTCGCAGTTGTCCCATATCCAGTTGGGGCTGATTATTTTATATATGTATGAGATAGTCCAAATTAGAACAAAGTTTGTTAGGGTTTTGTGTAGAGGTATAAATAGCAATACACAGAGTTTTCCAAATTTGAGAATTTTCTGCAGGAATATACCACATGTTGATATGAACGTGCTCTGTCACTATCACATGTTGATATATAAGTGCTATGACATCGCCATCCCATTAGTAACAACTTTAAAGTTCCACTAAATCGAGCTTAAACTATGTAGTAGCTAAGTTTATCAAGTCTGTTATGTGCAGAGCCTTTTCTTATATTGGGTGATACATTGTATCATCAAGAATGAGAACTATACAAGCTTGAAAGGGACCAGCCGTTCATTTTATGGGGGTGATGGGTGTCGGCTCCAACATATTCCTTCTTGCCTATCTTTTTTTATATTTTAAAAATCACAGTGTTTCTGTTGTGTTATAAAGTTCATTTTGCTCTGCTTCTCTATCTGTCTTTCTCTCTCAACAATCAAGTTGAAAAAGAAATGGATGAGAGATAGATTCACTTCTTAATTAACCCACTCTTACGACAGCAACGTGAAATGTATGTGACTTTGTAATCAAATACTCGAGACCTTCAGCCAATATCAGAACTTTCAACCCGGTGGAAATCTTTTCTTTCTTTTGTCCTCATCAGTTTTGTTTCGTTTTAAGTTTCCAAGGTAGGCCAATGAACATATGATGAAATAATAAGAGTCCACTGTGGTTGATAACAAAACCTGCAAATTGTTGATTTTGTTTCAGTTATTACATTTATCACATGTATAGAGATACTTGTATTCATTAAATTTATTACTGCAAGCAACAGTAATTGCTTACAGATGTGTTTACATAAAAATCTGTAAGACATCTGCCTTTCAACAATTTTCAAATGAGAAAACTAATTTTCCATTAGTTTGACTTTATTGCATAAACAGTATTCTCTTCACCCTAAACCATGACCAATATAATTGTTGTACATTATGTAAATTATTATTTTACCCTCATAATTGAAACATTATGATAACATTGAGTTCTTTGAACAATGCATGCTGTATTTTGTTGGATTAAAGATTCTGCCAACAATATTATTTTAAACAGTCTTTTAAACCTTTCAAACACTAACATTACTTTTTGGTTGCTATGGCAACCAAAGTAAATTTTATAATTATTTAACATTTTCATTATGATTAGCATTCGTTCCTTATGAATAAACTATGTAAGTGAAAAGAATTATGTTTTATATGGAGAAAATTTGTAAATAATAACTACATAAATACTGCATCATCTAAATATTGTATCATACTGAAATGTACAGACATATTTGAAAGTAAAGTTTTAATTATCTAGCATAGACCTAAAAGTAATGAACTGAGGATATGAAATATGTAAAAAGAAATTAACTCTCCATGTACACATTCAGAATAACTATATTTGATGGAAAAGTGTACACTATATTCAATTTTTTGTAGTCAAAAATTACTTCTCCACCCATTTTCTCTATTTGGTTGCTATGGTAACCATAAACACACATCAATTTCACCAACATTTTTAGTGTTTGCAATCTGCATGCATATATGCATCATTTTGTACAATTTCACAGCAATCTGATTTTAAATAATAGTTTGATCTGTTATATAAATTTGGACCAAAAAGTCTGTATTGTTCTGAAACAATTCAGCATATACAGATAGTGCAGTTAGAAACAAATCATCACTGGTTTCAAGGTCAAGTAAAACAACACAGCACTACCAGGATAAATAATGCATATAACAGTTGTTAAATTTGTTATCAGAATAAGAAACTTATCAATTGAAAAGAGTAATAAACTTATTAGTTGAAATCAGGCTGTTACCCAAATTTGATAACTTGTACTATAATTTAAGACTGCTTCGGTGGCCTAGTGGTTAGAGCATCTGCCTTGGAAGTGGGAGGTCGTGGGTTCGAACCCCGGCCAAGTCATACCAATGACTTAACAAAAATGGTGCTAACAGCTGCCTTGCTTGGTGCTCAGCATTAAGAGGTTAGTATTAGGACTGGTTGGCCTGGTATCAGGATAATGTGACTGGGTGGGACATCATGCTACATGTCTGCGGCATGATGCCCCAGTGCTAGACATCACTATAAACTGCCATGCAGCAGACATAGCAGTCTGACTGAAACATTGTTAAAGCTACATTAAAAATCCTAATCACACACACACACAGACACACACATACACATACACACACACACACACACACACAAACACTACAATTTAAGTAATGCTTAAAATTTTAAGGTTTACATATTCTTCTCCATAAAATATCAAAGATACTCCAGTACATGCAATGCAAATTTTGGAAAAACCATCCCTACACCGTGGAAATTAATCTGTACATGCTGTTGTTTGTCACTGACCTAGCATAGTAGTCATTGCGAATATTGATGTCATGCCTTGTGATGGATGGATTATGTTTAATTTATCCAATTGGAAGGTCACTGCAATAAATTTATGTAATGGTTCAGGGGTTGTGCTACTAGGCGAAGTGGGCGACTAAGTTGCCTAAAAAAATGTAAACTTTGCCCTTTCCTGTTAGAAAAGGGAAAACAACTTTGTCCAGTGATTTTTTATTAAAGACATACAATGAGTTACAGTTGTTTGTGACATTTGAGATGGCCCTTCACTGTAGCCTGGAAGCCTGGAAGTTCTGACGGTGTAGTTTTATAACCCATAGTGAAATGTATTATATGGGGTGTTGATTCCAATTGAGCAGACAGACAAACTCTTGCATATTCATAGGTGTGTTTTAATAGCTCATTGCTAGACATTACTATAAAATATCACACTTTAGACATCGTATTGATATGACTGAAAAATTGTTAAAGCTACGTTAAATATCCAGCACACACACATATACACTTCCCTTTAAGAAAGGTACATAGAATCATTCATTGAAGTCTGTTGAGCTAATGCATTATATTATGTTATCAGGGCTTTAGTAGCTTCATTCGACAGAATTCCTTTATATTTTCAAAATAATCCCTGTGACATGTTTGAATTCAAATTTAAGTAATTTAAGACGTCTGTGATGCTACATCAGATGATTAATTCGGAACAATAAAGAAATAATTTTATATGATTTGCTTCTTGTACATGTATCAGTGAAAATTTGTACAAAAGTATCAGAACTTAACCTGATTGCAATAATTGGAAATAATTTTTAGGAAACTGTTGTACAGTTTAGAAGGTATGAAGTGTATTAGATAGCATACATAGGGAATAGGAAGAAACTTTTTGGTTATTTCTGTCTCAGTTGGAGATAAATACAGTATTCAGTGTGATGTGCATGACTATAAAATGACGTAGTGAAATATGAGTGTAATGGTATCTTTTCTTTTCTAAACAGCTCACATAAGAGACCCAAATAATGCAAGCCATACGATTCATCATCTGAAAATAACAATCATTGACATGAACAACCACCCACCCCAACCACCTGCTGCAAAGAAATTGATGAATGACATGGTGGCCAGTGCTCAGCCGCAGATTATCGAGGGCAATAGGGGCAACGTCCTTTCAGTTGGAAACTATGATCTACAGTTGAATGGTATGAATGGTAATTGCAGTGGAGCAGTTGAGTCTCTGAGATTTAAGTATATATTTGTTTTCATTGATGGACAAAATATTGTGATGGTAGAGATTTCTGTAGTAATTTGAAACTGGAGCTCTAGAGGCCATATTTCTTCAGCAGCAGAATATGGAGATTTAAGTGGGTTTCAAATTGTATAGAGCTCTGATAATATAAGCCTTAAAAAAAATTCTCAAGGATTTCTTGCCTACAAAAATGTGAAGTTCACTTTTCTAACTTCCCAATGAAGATGTTCACTTTCTATGTTATTGGTAGTACTAGATTTGTACCATTTATATTTTTTATTTTGTGTACTTTTAATAGTATTCTTTAACATTTTAACTTTTATCAATTAGTATCTTTTTTGGAAGGCTTTTCATTCCAAGGTTTTTTTTTAGTGCAGTTCTTTATATTTTTAGAATTTTTCTTTTAATCTGCACCATATAGTCTCTAATGTACTGACATGCTGTCCAACACCCCTTCTCTGCTTGTTACTACTAGTATTTGTTGTTTTACCTGATGTGGAATCTGCCTCAAGATGCTTGAATGTCTAAAAAATTAGTTTGCACTAGAAGTTGGGCAACGGAAATTTGAGGTCTGCAACAGGTCAGAAACATAACAGGCCAACTTATAAATAAGTACAATCTAGTTAGAATGCAGGAATGGTCCTGGTTTTTAAAAAGCTGTCGCCAAAAAAATCGCCAACCTCAATATTTTGTTGCCAATTTTCAAAAAGTGTCGCCAGAACAAGTAGTGTACATTTTTTGAAATGTTAATTTAGTCTATTAATGTAACAGGCAATGAAAATTACAAAAGATTGGTTAGTTAATACTCTAATTACAATAAGCATTAACAAAATGTTACAAAGTGTTATATGAAGATCCGTGGCGATTTTAGGGCTGCCAACTTGTTGAATGCAGTTTCAAAGTCTAATTTTTCACATCTGTACATGCTGATTCTCATTAAATTCTCGAGACATGAAATGCAGAGTTTATTTCTGATGTCAGTTTTTATGAGGTTCATCTTACTGAATCCACGTTCACAGTCTACAGTGCTGACAGGTGACACCAGTAGTCTCTCGGCAGCCCCCACCCCCCTCTCCCCCTTATGGCTAGCTTCACAAAGCTTGAAGTGAATCGATTCCTAAATCACAAGAATGATCACTGAATGCTGCATAAATTTTCTCGACGAGCAAACTAGGATCTCCATTCCCACGAATGAAACTTACATGAGTCAACACCTGGCAATATTGGACCGTATATATAAGCATAAATTCACACCCAGTTTAGGGATTCTTTCACTCCTGTATTTTGAGAAATAAATAATTATTATTAATTATGCAAAACTGTTTTTTTTTTGGTTGCTATTTCTTGTTGCGGAGTTTAAATCTCTGCAGCCATAACACGGATTGATGGCAAAAGGAAAAGATCAATGAGTAAAATGCTGCACTGGCGACATATAATTGTGATTGAGATTTTTTCCATTTGCTTTGTATTTATACGCAATAATCGGTACTTCAAAGGTTATCAGTTTTCTATGAAGGTTCAGCAAAACTATTGCATTGGTATATGTAAAAAAAAAAAAACAACAACAGAAGGATTAGCCATTCAATTAATTGTATCTGTTCTATTCGCTTCTTCAGAAGTCGGTCAGTTGTAGGTATAGTTCGGTAGCATGATTGACTGTATCACAGCATACAGTACTCAGCCCAGATGTCAGCATAAGCAGATTATGATGTAACAATCCACTCTAAAGATGGGGTTGTCAATACGAACAAAGGATCGTTTGTGTAACAGATTGATTCCAATGCATTGCTTAGTCATGTTTGTGGCTTCCTTTCATTCTCCTTTTAATTTATCCAGTCAAAATCCATGATTGTATATACAAATTAAATAACCAAAAAGTCTATCGCCAAAAAAATCGCCAGATGGGATATTTTTGTCGCCAATAAGGAAAAAAAATCGCAATTTGCGACATTGGCGAAGCCCAGGACGATCCCTGGAATGCATATACAGATTGTAGCATTCACTTAATTGTGATATTTTGAACAAGTTAGGTCATTGGTTTCTATAGGAAGTATAATCAGTTTGTAGACTTGTGTAACAAGGGACAATAAATCGTAAAGCCCAACCAACACTTAAAAATTGTTGTTTGGTTAAATAACTTTAATGTAACCAACCAGATTATTTTTTAAGTAAGAACAAAACTTCTTATTTTTCTTTTGCAACTTTTCTTTCATTCTTTCATGCCAAGCTGTAAGCTAACTGTTGCAGTTATTGCCATTCAACACGAGACTTTGATCAACTTGGGAGATATTGCTTTATGATCATTTCATTGCAGGAATATTATGTCTAACAGAGATTTACTGTAACTTATCACATATTCTGTACACTTTGCCTTTAGTGTGTGCAGTATAATATTTTTGATATTACAACTTGTTAATATATCACTTTATGTGATTCTGATTGGTCTAAATAAGCCCATGAAATATTGTGCAGTATTCTCTTCACTGATTAGCTGTGATCAAGGAAAAAGTTTTTTAATCCCACCTTCTGGAATTTTAAAGTTTTCAATGATCATTTTGGTGGCTATTTTTCAACTCTAGTCATGAAAGGAATTGGGGAAATATGGTCTCATCTGTCTGAATATGGCCAATCTACCCCCACAGGGGCTTATTATGTCATGCATAACATATCATAACATGAAAAATGGCTAAACCCCCAAGACGAGAACAACAACAAGTAAAACTAAGGGTGTTGCTCAGTTGATGGCAGGTGTGTGAGGTTGGGGTGGATTGGGTGGGTGGTATAACTGTAGCCTGGAATCCAACTTACATACAAGCGTGGTTTAAATGTCATCTTTGTTCACAGAAGAATATGGACATAAATCGGTCTCCCAACTGACAGAAGTTTATCCAACCATAGCATATTTGTGCAGTAAATATGTGATGCAATTCCAACTCAGAATGAAAATTTGTTTACATCTTCTGTGGTCTATTGTTCCAAATATCTGGTCACAAATACATTACAGTAAATATAGAAATTTCTGCATCCAGTAATCACTTCTTTCTCATGAATATCGCAACAATGTAATGTTTAGTTGTGAAAGTGACACTTTAGGTTATGTATTTTTATACACAACAAATGAAAAAGGCATTGACTGTCAGAATGAACAAAATTATTTGTTCTTCTTTCAATCTAAATAATTTCCACTGAAATAAAAACAATGTGACAAAAAGAATCTCAGATGGGTAATGATTTAATATTAAATTTATGAAACTCGTTGAATAATGTCCAGCTTTTGCTAGCCTTGGTGAGTATAGTAAATGAGTTTTCAACAAGTTTAATCAATTTAATATTAAATCATTACCCATTTGAGATCCTTTATATATTGCACTGTACTAAAGATTGGAGTGGCTTACTGTAATATATTCCACTGCACTGAATATTGAAATGGCTTACTGTAACATATTCTACAAAGCCATGACAACTTAAAAGAATAATCATTTGTTTGCAAGTAATCTTTCATGTAATTTGCCTGACTTTTATTGAGCCTGCCTTGGTGCAAGATTCCATGTGTATGTGAATATGTCCATACTCTAGATTCATTTCAGCTGTAAAGTAGATTCATTTCAGCTGTAAAGTTTTTATAGATTAAGGTTAGTATTCAAGTTTTGTAATTGCAGCTAAGTAAAGGATGGATGAACAAAAAGGTGTTTCTTCTTGTGCACAAGACCCTTTTCCCCTGTTCCTTCTTGAAGGGCTAAAGGGTAGATATAAAAAATTCACACCCCCTGTGCAGAGTTTGTTGATGTGATTCATAGAACTTTGAAATACAGTCCTACCCATTTATGTCAACATCCTCAGGCCCAAGGAAATATTGTCGACATAGGCTGATGTCGAGATAAGTGTTGGGGGGGTCTGAAAAAAAGATGCAAGTTAAATTCATCAGTATGGGGTGACCTGTTGTCAGTGAGTAGCATTTACACTTTGAGAAAACAAACAATGGAAATTTTGAGTACATGAAGACAAAACCAGTGTGAAATACACTTGTATATTGACAAATTACATTTTAGTTACCTTTGTGTAATAAAATCCACAATAAAATATTGCATTGGTCACATACTGATATGAAAAACATTCACTAAGATATTCAATGTCAGCATTAGCACATGGTTGCATAGTTGTTATTTACATGCTTCAAGTACATGTACTTAAATTGGCCTAGATTTTGGTCAGTCCATCGGAATTCCATAACCTTCATATAAGCCCTCTTCTTCAAGACTATGTGGGATATCTGATGGGGAGAATCCATGAAATTCCTCGTTTCCAGGAAAGAAAGCATGCATAAAGCAGTTCTGTATGGTCTCTGGCTTCACTAATCCCCAAGCTTTCCTCAAGTTGTACAGAGCCCCAAGCAAATCTTCCTTAAATGTGTCTTGCTGATCAATCACAGCCAGCTTTTTGTGGGCGAGAAGTTTTCAATAAATGTAATTATAGATCCTGGATGATTCCTTGATCCATCGGCTGTATGAGTGACATGGTATTGGGCTGATGAAAAATTTGTTGGACGTGTTGGAGATTGTCCACACGTGGGTGTGCAGAACAATTATCCACAAGCAAGGCAATTTTTCTTCCTTGCACTTTCGTTTTTCTGTTGAGTTTCCTTATCCACTCCATCAAAATGTCTGACATCATCCAAGCTTTTGTGTTCACATAATAATCCACAGAAAGATGGTGCACATTTTTAAAACAGCGAGGCTTCTTAGACTTGCCAATAACTAGAAGTGGCAATTTATCATTGCCAATCATGTTCAATGTGACTAGAACAGAGATGCGGTCTTTAGGCTGTTACCCACCAACACATGGTTGACCTTTGATGCAGTATGTCTTGTCTGGAGAACACTTACAAAATAAATCTTTTTCTTCCGCATGGTATATATCCTCAGACTTATAATTCTGCAATAGATCTTTAAGTTGGGCTTTCCATCCATCATGCTATGATGTGTCTGCTGAGTTGGCTTCTCCACAAATCCTTTTGTATCAAATGTTATGATGAACTTTAAAGTGACTGAACCAACCACTTGTTGCAGCGAAGTACTCCACAATAAGTTTTTTCGCAAATTCTTTCGCTTTTTCGATGATCATATCACGATCTGTGGATAAGGTTTAATGTGCAATGTGGGTTTTGTTGAACCGTTTTGCTGTGTCCTCCTCCACGTCTTCAAATTTAGCAGTCTTCTGCTTCTTGCTTTGGGTAGTCTTTCTTTATAGACTCAGCAGCTTTCATCCATCCTGACAGAGTGTTATGTTTAAGAGAAAAATGTTCCCAGACATCATTGCGAGATGCTTCACCCTCGCCGACATAAATGATTAGGCAGGAAATTAAAGCCTTATGGCAAGATCAACTAATTGTTGCACAAAGTATGGGTCGGAACTGGCAGCTTGTCGACATAAATGATTAGAAAACAAAGGATTTGTTCAAGTTGGGACCAACAGCTTCTGTTGACATGTACATTTATTTTCTTGATGTCAACATATGCATGACAGTTTTGGTAGTAATAGTAGACCAAGGGAATGGGACTTTGCTGTTTTGTCGAAATAGACAGCTTGTCGACATAAGTGATGTCAATATAAGTGGGTAGGACTGTTTCGTATCATATTGAATGATTTCAGAGTTACAGTAGGAATTTCAGCTTCAGAATTTTTCATTTCATCAGCTTGTATTTTACTTCATATCTAACTACTGCAAATTCATTTATCACCATCAGTATTAATTGTTGTGGTTTATCAAAAAATAAGGTAACTCAATTTGAGGATTTGGAGATTGGATACTAGTAATTTCGTAGAAGGTTATAGCTTGTTTATTTAAATTTGTGGTGTACAGTAACCATGAAATCCACAAAAACTAGTGAATTAATTGTACCACTTGAGCGATTTATATTTATTGACAGCGTAGACTTTAAAGAGTAGCATTTGTGTATCTTTTTTCCTTCAGCTTCCACTCCATGGTTTGATGTTTACAGAGAGATCTTTCTACAGACTCTACCTCCCTCTGATCATGAGTTCCTAAGACATTGTCTTGCATGTATCCTTTCACGGAAGACTCAAGTGAAATATATTGATTTTGAATTTATGTTGTGCATTTAAGTCAAAATGGGTGAATTTTGTGCAGCCACATGTTTTTTAATGTATTAAGTACTGCCATACAGTTGAGCTTGCATAGTTTAAGACCAGTGCCCCAGATAAGCAGCATATCCTCATATTTTAAAGTAGTCAAATCCCCAATATTTTCTTCTAGTATGCATACCAAATATGTAAGTCTTTTTTCTTTCACTCAAAGTTTCTACTTCCAATACGTTACCCAATCATAATATGTTTGGAGAACTACTACTACCTTGCAAATCCAGCCCTCCTACATACTTCTTTTAGCTGAAAGGAGCTAAAAGTTGTATGCCGGTGTATGTGGCAATCATTCAGAGTGATCTCACCTTAGGTATAAGATTTGGCGGCAGAGCCTAAGAACCTTTCAGTTATTACTTTCACTAGTACCAAGAAGCATGCTTTTGTGACAAGAGACCTTGCAAAAACCAGAATCTACAAGTTGGAGGACTTTTTCACTTCTAAGAAAAGTATACTCCATCTATATTTTTAATTTTTTCTCTTTCTGTCATGACAAAGTTTTGCCCTTACAAGTTGCTAACACTTTTTTGTCATCACACTTTTAGGTACTTGCACATGGAGCCTATGTGACTTCACATTCAGTCGAGTTATAATTATTTTTTACGTGCAAGTCTCTAGCACGTATATTACTCCGATTTATTTGTAATTCCATGACAAATGGGTACATATTGGTAAGTTTCTGTTCCAAGGCATTCATAGTGTCTGGGCACCAGCTTCAGTGTTTTTACTTGGACAGACTCTGTTTTTTTTTTTTTCACTGCAAGTATTGCCTTATAATATATATTGTTGCACCTACTATATACATCTCTAAATGTGCCTCAGTTCCCATTCCTGTGAAGGTTTCTTTTATGTGTGTGTGTGTGTAATGTAAACTTGTACATTTCTGTATTTCTTCCACTCTGGCAGGACAAGTACAGGTCAGTACTCTATACATGTTTTATTCAGATGCATCCTGTGCATGCATGTTTCTATTGGCAACATATGAGCTATGTTTATCAGAAAAAAACTTTCTATCATATTTGACGAGTGCTTAGTTGCTTGCATGTGTAGCCTATACGACTTCACAAGTTAGGTTTGGGCTACATTATTTATACCTGTGCATGTCTTTATGCTCTTTAGAAACTCCTGAAGTCATGGTTTCTAATTCAGGGCATTCTACGAGCTTAGTGAGCAACAGATCTGGTCTGGTCATTCTTCACCAGCTAAATCTCAAGCATTACAGGGGACCATGGCCCCAACCCACACAACCAAGATGCTGCTGCTTGTTTTCCAGTACTGTCATCTATTCTACACTGTCCAAGGCGCCCAGGATGTTCCTGCGATTGACCTACAATGTTGTATACCTATTCAGTGTACTCAAATTGGGGCTCAACATCAGCCCCTGGATCTTCACTTGTCTGATGAATCGAGTAATGGCGTATGTTCAGACTATTTCTATGGCGGCATCATCAAGTTACCTAGACAACATCTTGCAGCAAAATCAGTGAGTTAGCTCTATCAAGACATGATAATCCTTGTTACCACTCTGGACTTCTCATCAACAAGGAAAAATCTGATGTAGTACTATCTGAAAGACTGGCATGGAGTTAATACACAGGCAACATATTTCATCTCCCTCAGGATTGGACATTGAAACGACCCATGGTAGCAAATTACTTTCAAGGAAATTCTATCGTCACTGGAATCCCTTTGCCTACTAGGCTTGCTCAATGTGGCAGCTAACCTCGTGATCCTTGGTCACCTTATACTGCATTACTACTGTATCCTCTGCACAAATGGAGTCCTCCAGTTTGCCCACTGGACCATCCTCTCGCCATCGACTCCCAAATGAGTCACCATCTGCGGAAGAGGGAGCAACCTAACTTGGCTCATGACGGGTATACATATACACATCCACCAACCCGAGATTAAAGTCTGTACCAATGTAAGTACAGAAGGCAGTGGAGCCCGCCTACTACCATCCTTTTGGGATGCCAGTTGTGCATGCTCACCTCAGAAACGATATCTTTTTATCAATAATTCATGAGAGAATGGCCATTGTGAAAGTCTTTCATGGATGGCAGGAATATTTGCTTGGCAAGTGAGTTATCATTCTGTCTGACAACTCTGCAATGGTGAATTATCTCAAACAACATGGAGGTACCCATTCCTACAATGGTGATTTATCTCCAACAACAAGGAGGGCCCCAGTCCCCAGACCTTTTGCATCATGGCGTGGGACTTTCTGAAGTGGTGCTGTCATCAGCAAAGCCACATACATGTTTGCCATATCCCAGGACACCTCAACATACTGGCCGACTCTGTCGTGGAACAGTCAACTAGTACAGAAGGAATGGTCTCCTGATGGGAAAGACTGTTGGTGAGCCTGTTTATGACAAGGCAGAATGGCAAACTCTCCCGTTCCACACCCAAATTTGGGCAGTCAATGTCCTTCTATTGGATTGGGCCAACCTGAATGCATACACCTACCCCCAGCACCTCTGATTTCAAAAGTGATACAGAAAGCAAGGAAATCAGTCTGTTGGCCTCATTCTCATCACACCACTCAAATGGGACCTCATCAATCTTGCATCAGAAACTGTTTGGAAAATTCAGGGTTTCCTTCATCTACTCAAACAACCACAATGGTAGTTGTTTCATCCTTGTCTGGAGCTTACGAACCTGCATGTCTTTATCATCTCAAACAAGCCCTCAGACTTAAACAATTTTCCCAACCAGTCACGAAGAGAATTGCTCAGGCACAACTGCCCTCCATTCTGAAAGCATATGAAGTCAGTTGTTACATTTTCACCTAGTGGGCCCAAATGAGCATATCTTGCCTTGTCATGCGTCAATAACGCAGATAGTTAATTTCCTCTTCTGGTTCTTCGAAGAGAGCAAGATAAGACTGAGTATGATCAAAAATTAACCCTCCACGATCACTGACACCTTTCATCATCATGTGAGAGAGGATATCAGACAAACCCAGGACTTATCCAACCTTCTAGTGAACTTTGTGTA
Organism: Sinohyriopsis cumingii; assembly: GCA_028554795.2. NCBI lineage: Eukaryota > Metazoa > Mollusca > Bivalvia > Unionida > Unionidae > Sinohyriopsis > Sinohyriopsis cumingii. Next base: position 131,301,367 of record CM068838.1, read on the forward strand.
TGCATGACCTAAACGTTAACCCTATGCCCAATGCAGAACCTATCTTGGATATTTATCTGGCTGGATAAGGCACCTTTTGAACCAATTTCAAGGGCATCTCTGGTGGTCCTTTTCCAATAAGACCTGCTTCCTCAAGATGTTAGCAACTGCATGCAGAATTCATGAAATACAAAACCTATTAGCAGACCCTAATTATGTGCATGTTCTGACAAGACGGTTTGGTCTTGCTCATGATGGCATCCTATTTCATCACTGAGAACCATCTACTTCGACGGTAACTAAACTTTGTCATGAACCTGCTGTCTCATCTGGACATGGCAACTGAAGGCCACCTACAAGACCTAGTGGGGGCTTTCAGGTGATACTTTATTAAAAAGAGAGGCATTGCATCGAGGGAGATCCTGCCCCTTTCTACTTCTCATGAAATGACAGGATGATCTATCAGAACAGACTATCAAGTAAGGGTGTTATTCACTCAGCATATAGGGAAATAACCGCAGCTCAATGAACTTATTACACACTTAACCTCACAAGGTTCTAGCAGTTGCCACCAACCTAGCATCAGACTGGAACTGTTCACTAACCGACATCATTCAGGCTGTGGGATGGAGATCGGAGTTCATATTCTCTAGCTTTTATCACCAAGATCTGTCACCCCAGAGGGCCCAATTTTATCTGGTAGAACTTATGTCTGCAGCAAAACAGGTCACCCTACCAGATCGATTGACAGCTTGCTAGGATGAGGTTTCGCGACTTCCACCAGATTTGCGAGGGGGATTTTTCCCTTTTGAAGCCTCCCCCCAGCAGATGGATTCCCCTCCAGTCCAGTTACCTAGAAGCTGTCTCAATACTGTAGGGAACCGGACATGATATCTCTGGGGTATGGGGATGTACATTTCTTCACCTGTTATTCTCCTTAGGTATTATGATTGGGTAACATTTGAAGAAAAAAACAATTTTTCCCAGAAAAATATGTTTCTTCCAGAATACTTACCCAATTGTAATAACATACACCCTCTCAGTCTTAAAAGGTATAAATCTTCTGTGCTGTTCATTAGGCGATTGTTAGCACCAATCTATGAACTTACAAACAGTGATTAGCTCCTTCATATTCTTGAGGAGTGTTTTAAAGCATTGCCTCAACGTTTTATGTAGAAGAAAGAGTGTTGAAACAATGAATAGTAACACAAATTTATATTCTTTGAATCACCTGGATTTTTTTTCTTTTTGGAGTAAATCAATACAAGGTTAATTCTAATGTACAATTGGGGAATATTTACTGCCAAATTAGCCTAGATATGAAAAACATGGGAATACATGTTTTGACTGGTTTTGTTTTATTGAAGAAATGTAGGGATATCACACATTTATTTAGTTTAGGGTACTATAAAAAGTTTTTACATTTTTGACTTGTTTGCAGATTCCCATTTATTGAGAAGAAAGCTGCTGATTTCCAAAGTTTGGAAATTTTGACTACATGCTATTTTTAGATTTCTGTTTTTAATCAGTTTTGGCATAATATCATAAGGTTTACGAGTGGAAAAAACCCCCAAGAAAAATCCAAACATAAATGGTAAATTCAAAAAGGTTAATAGTTCTTATTACAAATGCATTATTCCGAATAAATTGAGCATAGCTAGATACAGCCATATAGAGGTTCAGATAAATTTAAGAAATAATCTAAAAATAAAATTAGGAAGTAAATATATTTATTCTATCAGAATACCTCTCTGAACGAGCAGTAAGTAGCATTGATGGACTTAATAAATCCGAATACAGCATATAGAACAGATAGAAAATTTGGCATATTAGTCAGTAAAGCACTGATGAGAAAAGTAAAACCTAAATAGACAGGCTTATGTTAGTGAAAAATCATATTTTGGAGTATCTAAAAGACATTACCTGGGAGGTGTGAATTTGTTTTTACATAATAACCAAAAGGAACAGTTCGCAAGTCAACTATGTATATGCCCCCATCAGCAGGGGCATCTCAGCACAGAACAAGTTTCAAACACTGATGAGGATCAAATTAAACTCTGAAGAATTGACAGAGGCAACAGCTTAAAATAGTTTGATTTCAGTAGCACTCCAGAAGAGTAACTGGAAGAAAGATAGATGGATATTGAAGTGATAGGTAAATAGTGAACTGCGGTCATTTTCTCCTCCCTCCTTTTTGTTTGACTCCCTCATTATTTTCGTAACAAGTGGGAGGTCCCTTCCCCAGTTAGATAAAATCCAGGCAGTAATTCTAAAGTGAAAGTGCTGTAGTTGCAGCTTGCAAAGAAAGTAGAGATGGTAGAGAGCCTTTATCTTGTATTTAAATTAGTAACTGAAGCAGAACACTTGATAGTGTGTGTAGTCATTGAAAACTGAAAACTGGTGATTGAAAAGTGACTGAGTTTCAGTTCTCCTGATCTGTATGAACTGAAATTTTATTTTCTTTAATAAATCAAATGACTTACCTTTTCAAAATCCATCTTTGGAAAGCTTTATTTAGACTTTATTGCTTGATAATAAGTTTTTGCTAAAATCCAGGTAGTACAGATGTTTTTAAGATTGATTTTTTTTAAAAAAATCTAGACAGTGCAGATATTTAAAAGGTTGATTTTATTAAAATCCCGGCAATGCAGATGTTTGTAAGGTTGATTTGTTTTCTTCAAATCCAGGCAGTGCAAATGTTTGTGAGATTGAATTTGCAGATGCTTTATCTATGATAATCATGAGAGTATTTAAAACGGTTAAGAATTGGCATCACATACATGCAGAAAAGTATTTAACTGAATGTCAGATTAGGAGATCAGAACAGAAAAAGTAAAATTATTACCATTATTTTCATCTTGTCAGATTTATCATGGTTTGAAAATTACATCTTTGTATAGGTCTTTGTGGGTTCATGTTATAAATATACAATTAAGCACCCCTAATTGGTATGTTTTATATGCACGGGAACAAAATAAAGTCCATTGTGCATGTGAATAGCCAGGTTTTTGAACCATGATAATCAGCTGAAATTAATAGTGTTCCTGCTAGGACTTGGAAAGGATAGGGCATCATTCTACCCAAACGAACCCAGAGTATGTTAAATTCATGCAAACCATACTTAATTTTGCATCATTGTACAGGAGAAATGTTAAGCTATAAAAAATAAACCAGTTTATAGATATATCGTAAAACTGCTTTTATTAACTTTATAAAATCTAACTGACAAAAATAATTGTACGGTGTATATTAATTCATTTTCTGTATACTAGAAACTTGATTATCTCAAGGCCTCACAAGTAAGTAACAGTTTACCTCAAGTCCAGACTTTGAACAATCACTCTTAAAGTGCTCAAGTATGAGACTTGCAAAACAAAAATCTTGTTCAGTTTAGACTTGGAAGGGTCACTAGAGATTTTTCAGGATTGAGGGTGAATTTTTCATTTGCTTAAAACAAGTTATCTCATCTACCACCAACTGCTTTTTTAAAAACATATTCTCACACCCAAGCATGACACCTTGTCATTGGATGATTTATCTAATCTTAAATAAAACATTTATTTTATTCCAATCTTGAGAAGTAATATGTTATTTTGTCAGCATTTTATCAGTTTTCTAATTTGAAAGTCAAACACTTATAAGGCCATATTGGCATTAAATAAAGTTGATTCAGGAATTCACGAGTTGCAGCTTGCTTTCTGGAATTGCCACAATACGAAATACCAGCAAAACGATAGTATTGTTGAAATGATTCATCAGTATATCTATGGTCTGATACTTTTGCTGTAAGCATACACGTATTGAAACAGGAAATGGAGAATGAATACACAATTATAGTTACTGTATGCGAGTTAGTTTTGTCTTAGCAGTTATGAATAATTACTATTAGTTTGCCTTGTTATTCTGTAAATTCAGAACTCGTCTGAAACAGCATTTGCAGATCTAGACACTCATTTCTCCTTCGAATACATTCCCAAATCTCAATCCCAATGTTAGGAATATTAGCATGCTACCTTGTGAATCCAGCCCTGCTAAAAAAATAAACTACTTTTTCTGTCTCTATCAACATACAAAGGGCAATAACCTTTGCTCATTTCCTTCCCTTGGCACCCCTGGTTTTTAGACTCACTGTTGGACTGGATAACATTGTCCAGTTTATTTTTCAACAGTCCAAGCCATTTTTGTGTTTAAATGACTTTTCCAATGTTCCTTTTGGATTTATGTGGATTAATCATTCTGCTACAGGTTGTATACATTCTTTTTACAGTTTCTGTCGAATGTGAGCGATCTTTTTCACCTTTAGGGACTGTCCATTTTAGACGGTGTCACACCATGCTGTTGTTGAACTCTGCATAGTCATTGTGAGTTAACATTGACTTTTTTTGCTTTATTGGTAATTGTGTTGGCCTTAGCAAGTTTTTAACATGATGCATTGCTAATTTATGCTTTGTTCTTTCCTTTCTTGTGTAGTTTCAGTAGAAGAGTCATTTAAATAATTAAATGTGTTTGTTCAAAGAAACTCTTTCTTTTATTCCCTCATTAATGTGGAATATATTTTATATTAGCAAGTTATTAGCTTGATGAATTACCAAGTTTTGCCTTTCTTTCTTTCCTTGGGTTGTTTCAGCAGAATGTCATTGAAATGCTATTTATGCGACTTCGGAGCATGGAAGTCTACCATGATTCTTATTTTGTTTATACTATGTATACACCGTTTATGATATGCTGCATCTGTAACAGATGGTCAGGGGATGCCTTGGTTACCATATTAGCTATTTAGTCACACACTAGTTTCCTAAGTTAAGTTTTTTTTTCGTCTTGTATCATTTCAGGAAAATTGTTTACTAAATGCATGAAATGCACATTAAGAACCATAGTCCATTTGGTGAAGGAAAGAGTGATGGAAGACAATCTAAGGTTTGTTGTTGGTGATACCGACTCATTGGGGATTATTTCCCAATTTTAGGTAGCTTTCTGCTTGTAATTACCCCCGAATGTCAGAGCATGGCCTTTGGGTGTATAGTAAGTCACAGTGCATGGGGTTCATATCGGATCAGTTATACCACTGTACAGTTACTGACCGTCCAGCTATTACCAACCGTCCAGCCATCACCAACCTTCCAACCGACACCAACCTTCCAGCAGGGAGACCTTTTGAGAACCTAGCCAATTCGTGTCTCATTGGGGCAGCATTCACCAGTTTTCAGCAGCCCAGCCCCTCCTTCATGTCCTAGCATGGTCTTCAGGCTGCCAAGTCCAAATACATAGGATTTTTGCTGGATCCATTCAATCTAATGTATAATAAAACCATATAGTTTTGCTGACTTTCCAGCCAACATTGATCCCTAGGAGGAGTTGTACAGAAGAACCAAATTTTGAGCTCACTGGATCTCCCTGTTCCCTCAGAATGGGCAGGGATGTGGTTGAATCCAGGTCATTCAAAGGGGCTTCAGGTTTCGTTCATCAACAGCCCCCTTCCCGTTTTCCTGTCCCATCTTCATGGACACACTGTCAGATTGGGAGAAGGATGCCTTCTACAACAGCAGATAATGGTCTTACATATAAAAGAACACAGGTGATGGAGCTTGTGTGAAGACCACAGTCCCCGGGGTTTTATTCAAGGCTGTTTCTTTTTCCTAAAGCAAACAGCTAGGTTAGACTCATCAATTGGAGTCACCTCAACCAATTCAAGATGAGATGGCGAGTTCAGTCTGCCTCACTGTTCAGCGGGATGAGTATGTCATTAGTATCAATCTGACTGACGCATACTTTCACATTCCAATACACCCTGTGTCATGAACTGTATCACCATTTTTGCTTACCACTTTCTGTGGCAGATTATCAGTTAAAAGTTCTCCCTCTGGTCTCAACATCAGCCCTTGGGCTTTTACCAGGGTTATGGATTACATCACCCTGTTCAGATTGGCATCATCTATGATGATGGCAGTGTACCTGGATGACATCCTCCAGAAACATATGGTAACTTCTTTTCTACAATGAGGCAGGAACAATCTCCTGTCTTTTAGATCATCCAGGCTTTCTAGAGAAATGGAAAAGGTTAGCCCATCATCCATTCCTGAATTTTGTCCATCTGGAATCTGATGTGACTTTCTCGTGTTTGCATAATCAGAATTGTCAAGCTCATTGAGTCCATTTCCAACAGTACTTTGATCTCAGAGAATTTTCGCAACTTGGTTTATTCAATGCTGCAGTGGAATTGCTCCTGCTCAGCTGTCTTTTTTTATGCATGGCTCCCCTTTTCAGGTCCTCTTGATCAAATAGGCATGGTCATGCTTGAGATTCAATCATTCCTGCATCAGTGGTGCAACCCAGTTTATCTGACCATGGGAATGCTGCTGGAGAAGCCACAAGCGGATATAACTGTATTTACCAATGCTAGTGCGCATGGTTGGGCTGGCCACCTGTTGCTAACCTTCACTACTGTCAGTGACACGTAGGAGTCAGGGGAAAGGCCTCTACATATCAACATCTTAGAAATGAATGCCATCATCAATGCCTTTCACTTTTGAAAAGATCGACTTTGAGGCAAGAAAACAGTCCTCATTAGGCCCAACAACCCAGTTGTGGTAATCTATTTCCTCCAATGGGGATACCAAATCACCCAAACTGTGTTCTGATTTGGCAGTTTCTATGTTGGTGCGACAGTCTCCATTTAAACATATAAAATTAGACATATTCCTGGCCGACTCATTGTCTTGGTTGACCTTATCCAGAAGATGTCTAGCCCTTCACAGAAAATGTTTTCACCATCGATCAGTTATCACTTGGAATTGCACACGATGGGGGCGTCCAATGGTTGACATATTTGCAATGAGATCGAATCACCGCTACCTACCTTTTCACTCCAGTTCCAGACCTAAAAGCTTGGGCTGTGGATGCACTGTCATTCAGTTGGGAGGGGTTGAGACCATTTGCCGCATTCCCACGGTGCTGATACCGAAAATAATCCAGAAATTATGGGGTCAGAATGGCAAGATGATTCTGATTGCCCCTCTCAGCTGGGTCAAGGCCTGGGTCACTGATCTACTCATTCTAGCAATGGATATGCGTAGGAATATTCTGGTCAGCACGAATCCTGTCCAGCAACCGTGGTCAAAGGTGGTCCTTCCCTGCCCAGACCGTCCTCTTCTACATGTTCAGCTCTTGTCAGGAAACCTTGTGGCTTGTGAGACAAACAATTAAAACCTTTGACTGTGGAGAGAATCTTAAGAGCTGATGGCCTTCCAATCTGAAGGCTTACAAGGGAAAGGGACTGGTGCCATACCAACAAATTGTCCCTATGCAGGCCTAAATCCTTCAGCTGGCTGATGTTTTTCTCCGGTTCTTTGAGGAGAAACAGTTGGCCCCAACCACTATCCAAGGCTGCCACCCCATGATATTTGACATATTCTGGCATCATAACAGACATGATTTTGGGCGGGATATAGACCTATCGGATCTTTTACCCTACCGGAATACTCACCCAATCAGATTACATAAAAACTCTCCCAACCTCCCTGCCATGCGAGCATCCTCGTTAGTATCTTGCTCAACTAAAAACTAGTGACACCTGGAGGTGCCAAAAGGAAGTAATGGGCAAGAGCTATTGTCCTTTATCTATTGATATAGACAGAAAAACACAATTTTTTTTCTTTTAGTAGTGTAGGATTGATGAGGTAGCAGGCTAATATTCCTAACTTGATATCATTAGATAATTATTCTCAATGAAAGGTAATTTACTTAAAAAGTCACTTTTCATTAGTAATAATGAGAAAGACTATTGAGAATACATGCTTGCCATCTATATATTAACACAATGTGACATGGTTTATAATCTGCCTCCCCCACCATTCCATACTAATTATCATAACCCAGCAGCATGTTCAGCACATAGAATACAATCCAAACATGTTCCACATGTATAATGAAGTACTTTACTCATAATTTATTAATTACTTTTACACAATTTTTCTACTTTTATTTGAATCTGGTCTGCCTTGGACGATTTATTTGAAATCTGCACGACCAGTGTGTCACATAATGACATATGTTACACTAAACTCTCGTTGGTCAATGTTGAACAATAACCATCAAGCAGAAATTAATGTAACTTATTTCCTGTGTGAAAAACAGGAGGTATTGGCAAAGCAACAGAGAAACTACATGCAAAAGTCACTAATTGAAGTGTAAAATACTTGAACAAAGACTATCAGGGTGTGCATTTGGTGAATTGTGCAAAATTTGTATGAATTAGCACACTTAGAGAACAGTGATGTGCAAGATCTCCCTCAAATTAGTTGAAAGCCCCACATATGAAAATGTGCTCAGGGAGGTATACAATTTTATTTAACAATCTTGTCACAATGTCTGCTTTTTGGAGCAGGCATCTGTTTACAAATCTGGTTTCTTCAAGCATGACATGAATGGTTGTTAACACATTAACCCCTGGTAACGAGTTTAAGTGGCAGGAGGTAGTAGCCTACTGCCGAGCTCTGTAGCATCAGTGTCATGTATGATACACTAAAGTGGGTGGTATTATAGAAAGACAGACAGATGTAGCTCTACAATGATACCAAATAATTTGGAATATCTAGTTGTACTACAAAATACAGAGGGAAAATTCTCATTTTTGGACCCTATTTTTTTCTACCCAAAATTTGCCCATGGTCAGAATCCGATTTTGTGTCCGGATTTTCGACTTTTTGGTCTCAGATCTAAGGCAAACCGGTATGAATTGCAAACAGACAAATGAACCTTTGCAAAAAGTAGGATAAGATGGGCTTTTGGAATAAAGAGTGGTCTCAATACAAAAATAAAGGGTCCGATAAGGGAATTTTTTAAAAAAAATCCAACTTTTACCCTTCTGCTCATGCGTGACCCAAATAGCCAATGAAAAACGATGTTTCCAACACAACTAGGCAGTATGTTGTTAGATGATCACCTTGAAGTTGGTGTTTTAGGATTTATTCTGAAATAGCTTTCAAAATGTGTTTTTTTCTCAAATTTCAGACAAAAACGACAAAAACCACCTGGGGTTAATGTGTTAAACTAAATTTGGTGCCCTGGAATAAGCATTATGGTGTAGTTTGAACCTTCCATCAAGGAAGTTTTACAAATGCGTGTTTCAAATACGTACTACCTAGAAAACCCAAAATATCTGATTCCCATCATGGTTAACTAAGTTTTCATTCAGCAAATACTACCTGATGATTGTGATGATGACAATAATTTTGAAAGTTAAAGAGGATATCAGATTATTGGAACTGGAAAAGTTGTTAATGGAGATAATAGTGAATGCTTTTTGGCCGAAAAATGGTGTTAAATATTAATCAGATGTACATGTCGGATGGACAAAATAGACGGCTTGATGGTCAATCTCCCTTTCAGCGGTATTTTGAAATTAAATGTAGAAAGAGCAGAAAACTGAACCTAATTAAAATACAAACAGTTTAAAAGTAGAATGAAATTTTATTTTTTCTATTATTAATCAGTTCGGCCCTGCAAGTCATATACATCAAAACCATATATCTTTATCGAGATTAATATGACTGAATAAATAAGGATGAAAAAATGAAATTAAGAAGTAAAAATATTTATTTGAATACCATTGTCTGCACAAGTAGACTATAGCAGGACTAAAAACCCTAATACAGCATTATGGAACAGATAGGAAATCTGCCATTATAGCAGTCAGTAAACTACTGATTCAAGAAAGTAAGTTATGTTAGTGAAAAATCCTACTTGGAGCAGATGTATCCAAAAGAATATCTTTGAGTTCCAGAAAATTATACATAACAGGAACAAAAATCAGTTTCCCAACATCAAGCTAACTAAGCTAGCTACATAAATGCCATTTCAGACGGAAGCACAGAACAATATTCATACACAAATAAGGCACAGAGTATACTCAGAAATAATTAACACATTAATGCTTGTACAGCTAGAAGTGACATCTTTTAAAGATTTTGATTTCAATGGAGCAGGAAGAAAGGGAGACAGACGTTGAAGTCTTAGGGAAATATTGAACTATGGCCGTTTCTTCCTCCTCTCCTTTTCTACTCCCCCCTTATTTCAGTAACAAAGGGTGAGGTTCCATTTAAGATAAGATCCTGGCAGGATCTCTGTTTAAGTTATACATTGGGAACAAATTTGGAATTTCACTTTTAATGCTGAGATATTTAACCAGGTGCTGATGGAATTAACAAATTAGCACAGAATCAGTGAGGGGGCAGATTTCAAACCACTGAAGTTAATCACCTGGTATCAATTTTATATAAAATAAATATACAGTAGGACTGGGTGTTGTCAAAAGTTTTCCTTCTTCACTAACAAATACAAGTACATGTGGCTGTAGCAGTCTTTTATATCTGCTATGAGTACATTGTGATAGATTTTGATGGTATTCATTCATATTCCCATGCTCGGATTTGTTCTGCATGGGTTTTTCTTTGCAAGAGAAAATGGCATTATTTCTTCTGTTTTGAAGATTACATCGTAATGTCTTCCTAGTTCAAGTGAGACATAATTGGTAATATGATGTTCTCAAAGCATTCTTGCTGTGCAAAACAAAGGGCCTGGTGGCTAAAGTGAGTTAACTGGAGCCACCATTAAATGGCCTAAAATGTTGATTAAAACTCACTGACAGTCTGTTTGAAATTTTTTTTTATCTTGTCATTGATGAGAGTTGCATATAAATATATGTCTGTCTGTAATCTGCATACTGGAAATACAACTAGTATGTCAACATACATAAAAGGGCATCACCTACCTTCCAACGATAGAGAGACCATCAAGTTCATATGTGTATTGATATGTATCATATTGCAGGCTGTGTATCGTGAATCATATTGATACATGGCACAGGTGTATCATTTCACCCATACAAAATAGGAACGAGGTGCAAAAAAAGCCACAGATTGCGGTGGGACACATATAGTTAGGGCTTCTGGTAGTTTGGAAATGTGCAGGAACGTTACAGCTTTCTCCCAGATTCTGCTTAAATACATCAATGGTTACTTATTATTATAGCCAAAGGCTTTGTGAAAGGAAGTGGATTCCTTAATGTTTACCAGCTATGTTTGTAGTTTCATCAGCACACACAGACCCGCTTGCAATGTTTAGCACACTATCTAACAGCCAACAGCAGCAACAGACCCAATTTCCAAACAAGCTTCCACGCTGGTTCTGTCCAAGCATTCTCAAGTACTATGTTCTGCTACATGATGTCACAGAGGGAGAGCAAGCCAAGTAAGTAGATTTAGGCATATGTACAGCTTACCCAATCGTGTTAATCCAGCTGTATCAGACAATCATTTTAATTTGACATCATGAACAAAGATAACTAATAGAAAATAATGATTGCTAAAACACACCTACATATTGTGAAGTTATGCCTGAAATTAATATTAGGCATGCTAGAAAAGTGTTGCTTTCAGAAATATTGCATTCCAAATGCTGCTTTTACTTAACTTTTACTAATCACCCTATTAGCTATGCATGTTTTCTTTTCCTGGAATTTTTTTTATATATAAAAACAATAAATATTGCAGTTCATGTTAATTTGTGGAAATGTATTAAATTGTGTTCATAATTTTTTTGTAGCTGATTTTAAAAAAGTTTACGAACAGTTTTACTATTCTTAAATTTAACTTTGATTCAACGAGAAGCTTGTTCATAAACTACGCCTTTCTTTCATCACTTCTATTTTTGAATATTTTGTGTCATAAATGCAGTTTACCACGTACATAGACTGGCTGTTTCCTGAGGCCCATAATGAGTTGGTTAGAGTTGAAGTGGGCTTCTGCCCATATAATATTGTAAAGCATACTTAAAGAAATTAATAAATACAGGACAGATTGTTAGCAAATATGAATAATGTTTGAGGAATTAGACACCTAGTTTGATTGCTGATCATTTATTCAAAGGTCTTTTAGATTTACCTTCTTGATAAACTTAAATTTCTGAGCAGAAATTTTAATGCTGAACTGGCATTGACATGACAAATATAAACTAGTCTGTGGATAATTCAGGGTTTGATCCTTATCTTAAAATAACTGACTGAAACCAGTTAACTTTATGCCAAGTCAACTTTAAAACTATGTTCAAAATAATGGAGTTTGTGTTGTTAGAATACATTGAATAACTTAATTGCAAGTAGCAAGCAGTAATAAACAGTTGTTATCTGGTTATATTTTCACAGCAGATCATATACTAAACTTGTAGGATGAATTCAAACAAAAGCATTAAAACAAGTTTAAAAAAGATAATGCTTTTAGTGTTTGTAGATGGCTTAGACCAATTATTGAGATGCAAGGGTCCGATAGTAATAATCTCTTCCTTCTGTATGTCTGTCCATCCAGTCAGCTTCTTGTAACCACCATAGCTCTGATCTCCTTGCACATAACTGGTTGAAATTAGGTTGGTGAACTGACTATTACATGTTACTGTAGTGGTGTCTTTTAAAGCTTTTTCTTTAAAGGCCCAATTTTTAAGCAGTTGTTGGTCGTTTTTAATAGTGTAAGTCTCCACTACAGCAGGCCCTAGCTGGGGAACCAATGAATATACACTGATGCAATTTGGTGTGTATATTGACTCACTATTCTTATGTGCTTTTATGCCACAAGACCAAAATTCCATGCATCTATGCCTCTATACAAGCCCCTAACACATCAAGACATATACCAAAAAGTCAGGTTCAATTAGTAAACACACAACATAATGTCTTTGAACAGTGACAGTCATTTAATGAAAATAAACAAGCAAACAAGATGACATTGTCACTGAATATATATACTTGTGATATCTGAAAAACCATTAGAAATGTTACATCAGCATGTTTGTATATACTGGTAATTTGATCAGTCTCATCCATCTGTGTGTCCATGTGACTGTCATTGTGTCAGTTCAAGTTTTTTTTTTGTACCTTTTTACACTGATTGAAGTAGGATGATAATATTTGGTGTGATTTTTCAATAGGACTGTTATATGACACTGAAGGGGTTCAGAGCCTTGTTGTTCCTCTTGCAAGTAGTGGGGATAAGATATGATAGTTGGTTCAGAGGTATTTAACAAAGTCAGGATATTAAAATGGTTTCCTTTATAGTTGTTTTGCAACTAAAGTAATGGGTAAAGACTATTTTCTCCTATTTTTTATTGTCTTTTCTAGGGCTGAAGCAATATATCAAAGCATGAAGTCCACATTTGGAGCACATTACTGTCACTTACTGCAGATCAACTCCAGGTCATTGTCTGCTGCAGAGAGCCTGAGGATGGACAACAATTTTCCTGATCCATGGAGCCAGTTTATAAGCAGATCCACAGTCGAGCAGAATGTAAGTAAGATAGAATGGTTGTTGGTAGTAGGTATGTGATTTTCAATATTTTAGCAGTTCTTCGATGTTTTCTTTGCTCTAAATTGTTTGGTTTGTAAACTAGCTGCAGGCACTGTGTTATACAGTTGATCTTATTCAGTCACAATATTTATGAATCCAAATTTATGGCAAAACCATCATTTACACCTGTTGATGGCATTCATTGCTGAAGCTATCATCTGTGGAATTAATCTTTATTGGAGGTTTTGTTTTAAAGGTAATTTTATTTACTATATCATAATTGAACAAAAGAATTGAGAAATGTACTTCAAATTAAAATTTTGGAATAATTTTAACTGAATTTTGCTATTAGTTTACATAGCTGTAAGTCTAAGTTAGCTTATCGCATGTCCTTGCGTTAGGTATGCATCACGCATTGTCCATTATTAACATTTTTGTTTCAAATTTCTCAAACATCACTTGATCGATTTTCAGTCAGATTTGACAGAATGCGTCCTGACAAGGTGGCCTTTCAAGTTTTAAGCAAATGATTCTGATATGTAATGTAGTGTGGTTGCCATTGCTACAAATAGAAGAATAAAACTGAACATCTTATGTTAAAAAGCCACTTAACATTGACTTATTTTTGACAGAAAACATTCAAGCACAAATGCATTTCAGGAAATAAACAATATCCACCATTACAAAAAAATTGGAAAATTAAACTATTTTTTTTCACAAATATTGCTAAATAGAATGGGACCAAAACTGAAAGGTTTGTAGGTTTGAAGGCCTCACAGGTGTAGACCTGATGCTGCTTCTTCATTTGGTATTGATGCTGTAAAGAGAAAAACAAAAAATCTGGTCCAGATGATGTGACCAGATCTAACAGAAAGCAGCTGTGAATAAAGGCCTTTCGTATTCTTAAAATAAAATAAGAAAGATATGCCTTTCAGTGTGCCTACTGTTACAAAAATAAAACTTTAACCACTCAGCAGCACTGGACTAAATTCAGCAGAAAGCATTTTTGTATCACAACCTTCTAAAAAAATTTTTACAAATGATTTAGATCTGCCATCCAGCATTACTTAAAATATAAAAACTTTCAGGTTCTTATAAACATCTAGAACAGACTTGGACCAAATTTGATGGCTTCTTGGATTAAATGACTTTAAAGTTTATTTAAAAAATTATTGATCTGTCACCAAAATATATGGATGAATTTGCCCCTCCCCCACAAATAAATAAAGAATTTGAAGACATTTTTTCATCTAGCATCCCAGCAACCAAGATTTCTCTGCCAGCTGCTCTTGCAGTTTGGCTTTTAAACAGACATCTGCCAGGTGAGTATCTTTGGCCTTTTGTTCAGTTATTGATAACCAGTAATCACTGTAACTAATTCCACTCTCAGATATATTTCAATTATGAAACAGTATAAGAATGTCTTGCATATATTTAGAAATTGAATAGCTTTTTTTAAGGTGTAAAATAAAATATTTATGGATCTGGGTCTTATAATATGAAACCCATCTTTTACAGAAAAAGCCTCAAAAGGCTAGATATTTCATTGCTTGGGTAAGTTCCAATGTCAAGATAATGCTGAAACTACTCTAAGTGTAATTGTTTGGCTTTGGTGTTCTTCAGTTTCTTTTAGAGAGAAGTATGTTCGCTACTTAATTTGTCTTTTCTTTTCTTTGTAAAACGGCAGCATGTAGATTTCAGCATGCACTTTTTCTTAAATTTGCAACTGATCTGGAAGAGAGGTCATGCTAGTTTAATTATTTGTATTGTTTTTGAAAGTCATCATCTTTTGGCTAACAGTTGAAATGATTTCAGTTTCTGTTTACATTTATACATTGTCAGCAGACCTTGCAAATAGGTTTAGTATGGTCTCTAAATATATCAGTTGATCTGGAAAATCAAAGGTCAAGGTCAGACTGAATGGATAAACAGAGATACAGAGAAATGTCAGCCATTGTGATCACTTCAGTAGAGATGCCCATCATTCAGAATTTGGAGTTAATGTCCCGAGTTGCCAAGCGTGTTCATTAATCGTGCCACAGTATACAAAAGTCATGATTTTCTTTACAAAATAAACCGAAGAAAAATGTGGCAGAAGTTGAAGCCTTACACAAGTATTTTCAGTCCTTTCAAGTCTTTTCTGGTAATTTGTAACATAATATCACTTTCCAGCAACTAGAGTGTTTTCGGTCCTTTCCTGTCTTTATGGTAATTTGCGACCTAAGACCAGATTCTGGCATATAATGTGCCATTATAATCAGAACAGTTTGTTTTGTTCCTTCACAGTCTTTTCCAGTAATTCGTATCATATGATCAGTTTCGCTCCATTATTCAGAATGCTTCATTTCATTTGTATGTGTTTTCTTCATGATGTACTGTGTTGTTTTTTTTTTTTTTTCTTCAAATTAGATTTCTGCAACATTTGTGTTTATTTGCGAACTATAATGGGCAGTGTTTCTATAAAATTTTTGTGGGTTCCTTGACTTTAAAATGTCAGACAGTGATTTTAAGCCCATCCTGAAGGCTATATGGAATAAAATTAAATTCATCATTTTAAAGAAAAAAATGTGTCCTTGGTGCTTTAAAGATGCCAATAACTGTCACACAAAAATTGAGAGAGCTGAGAATGGAGCCATGCAGTTGATAAATGGGGATCTGTCTTTTGTTTTGTGGAAATGATTTTGGAAAATTATCTTTTGGCAAAGCTGATATGAGCCAGTAGCAGTTTGAAGGACAATTAAAAAACATACACAGAGCTTTGTAAATAGTGTTATGTAACTGCACATAGAAATGTTTTGTAATGTTTTTAAATGAATTTATTATTCTTTTGTCTTCCATGTGGAATTTTTATTTCCTGTGGTAAGTGACATGAATTTTTCAGTAGAATCACGAAGTTGTACTTTTTTGTCCCTAATTTCCCTAGTTGGCAGTGGGCATCTCTGCTTCAGTCTGATTCCAGTGTTTGAGTAAAATATAATTTGATGGTAGCTGACAATTTACTGGTTTGACCAAAAGATTCCAAAAGTTTTTAGTAAAGAAATGTATTTCTCTTGTCTTGGTTAATCAGGTGTTTGTTTTGTGTCAGACAATACAAAAAACATATTGGAACAAATATCCTTGCAACCAAGATTAAGATACCCAACTATTCAGCTCTTGTACACATGGTTCATATTCTCATTATTGATCGTTAAAACTGATTGATTGCCAGTGTTGACTGATGAAGAATTCTGATTCTGAAATTGCGCAGTTGTGGTGACGATTAAAATGAACATTTTGAGCAAGGAAGAGAACCATGCCATTGTAATATTTACCTCTTCTTAAGCTGAATAGTGTAAATAGCCAAAAGGCAGATGACACTGAACATATCTTCCCAGACATTAGGGCAAGAATCAAATAGTATGTATAAATCAATGTAAGTGTCATATTTATGAAAATAAAAACTAGCCAAAAATTTTAGGTTTGCAAGGTGCTTTTGCCTGTTATATTTTAACATGGCCATGTTCTCTATGATGACAGATGTCCACATCTAAGACTCAAACTAATATAAATGAAATAATAATTAAACTGGATAATCTTAAGTTAATAATCATAGGAGAATATATATATTTTCTTTGCTATGTTACAGCCTTTCATTTCAGATGACAACTTTATCGGAATGATTTCTCTGGAGTAATTTGAAAAATCACCACTTGATTAATATTTTTTATTCAGTTTTATAATTGAAACAGAATAAACAATGATGCAAATAAATATTTATGATGATGCACAAGGCAAAAATGAATGTTAGCAGTTGAATGAGATATTTGTAAATGTATGTATCTGTAAAATTCTAGCCACTAAATGATTATGCACTGTCTCATTGTATGCCATTGATCATAAAGTTTTCAACAAATGTTTTTGCCCTTGATTCACCATGTTAATGTTTAGGAATTACAAGCTAAATTTTCCATCTGGCTCATGGTATTGAAAGTTGACCCCCAGGTTTTCAAGATGATGGGCCAAGTCAGACCAGTGGTACAAAAAACAATCTAAATTACTGTGTTGCTGCTTGTATGCTAAGATTCCATTTTTTCAAGCTGATATTCCTGTTTCACCTTGTTCAGGGCTGACATCTCTGCATGACCATTTTAGAGTTACCACACATAACTCATTGATGAGTTTAAAGATCTCACACATTATGATAGTCATATTCAGCTGATATCTCATTGATTAGACTTTCACACTTGTTTCATCATGCCAGATTTGAGGCATTGTAGTCTGTTAATGTCTTATAAATTGGTATCTCTATCACGAGTCTGTGGTTATATAGAAAAACTACTTTGTTGATATTTTACACTGATAATGATGACAATTGTGTTTGGACAAACTTGTTTGATTTTCACATCTATGAGAGTACCCCTTATTTAATGAAACTGGTCTTTTCTTTGAGGCAAGGTTGGGTGTTGAAATGAATCTCTGGCCTTGTATTGGAGTAGAGGTTGGGTGTTGAAATAATTTTGTGACCTTGTATTTAGAGAGCAGAGGTTGGGTGTTAAAATGGAATAGAGTACAGTTGGGATGTTGAGATAAAACTATGCCCCTGTAATAGAGTACAGTTGGGGTGTTGAGATGAAACTATGGCCCTGTAATAGAGTATAGATGGGTGTTGAGATGAAACTTTGGCCCTATAATAGAGCACAGATGGGTGTTGAGATAAAACTGTGTCAGCAAAAGAAGTTTTTTATTTTAAGAGATTCTAATCTGTTGACATGTGCAGGATATTTCAGTATATTTCTTTAAGTACATTTCCATTTTTGTGTGCTTTTTTGAGAGGAATTTTTCATTCCAATCACAAATAAATTTGTGCATGATTTGTACATATATTTTTGTTATGTTTATATTTTATTAATTACATGTATTCTTTTCAGAATTCACATATATATTTTATATATATATTTTATATATATATATATATATATATATATATATATATATATATATATATATATATATATATATATATATATATACACACACACACACACACACACGAGCCTGTGTTTTTTTTTTAAATTATTATTTTTACCTTTTGTCTTAAAGATATGAATGTATTCCAGGGATTTTTCAGCAATTTTGTAATGTTATTTAAAATGTTTCAGATCAAATAAAAATGTAAGATTTTATTCAAAACCAGGGCATAACAATTCAGACCCAAAATCTCACAAATTTATATTCTGTTAGTAGTGGACATAACAGTTATTTCAGATTTGTTTTAGAACTGGTTACTGTTTGGCAGACACATAAGATGGTCATTTTAAGAAACAATTTCATTATGGGGAATTATTTCAAGACCAATGGCCAGTTTCCACGATCAGCAATAGACAGTACATGATTCAAACATAATAATAGCAGACTTATGTTTATTATTTTATGGCCGAGTTTTCATTACGACACGTCGTATTATGATTTTGTTTCAAAACATATCTGAAAATGCTGGGATTGTGCAAAGAATGTAACTCGTTGTTCACATGTGATATAACTGCTCACACTACTTGTACTATCTTATCTTCCATGTAATATCTTAACAAGAGCATCCAAGGTATGACAGTTTAGTAGGTGAGAGTGCAAGAATGAATAAAGATGTTTTATTTGCAGACCCTTAACCCACCTGCTTGGCACCAGTTTACATGTGTATACATTATTGAATAACATTGTTCAGCAAACAAAAAACATTATGTCCATGCAGAGTGTTAAAGTTGACTATGGAAAGTTGGTACGCAACTCCCTCAGAAATTATAAAGTTTTCTTTAAGTGATAATTTAATTTTATGACCAAATACACAAGTTATACAATCAGATACCAAGAAACTGCAGTGAGATACAGGGTGTCTTTTCTATTTGATCTAAAGAAAATGACTTATATATCTGGCAGACCAAATAAGTTTCTTCTCACTTGATTTCTTTTTCTCCATGTTGACACTGGCTTTTAAGAAGGAAAAAAAATCATAAAAGAACAGAAGAATTATGGTTATAACTTATTGGTCAATGCCACTTTCCACCCATCCAAAACAGGACCCTCTGTATGCAACTGTTGCAGTTGGACCATTGTTTACATTTGAGTTGTCCAGTTCAACATGATATGCAAGATCCATATAAAAAATTTCAATTCTTACAATTCGTGTTACAAAAACTGATTTTTGTTTAATGACATCATTCAAGTTTTTCTTTTTATGGATTTCATTGAGTCATATTTTTTAACTGGTGTGATCTTTATTGGGCATTTTGTCTGGGAACATCCAGTTTTAAATAATAATAAAAAAGTGGCTTTTTATTTATTCTAATGATACAACAGGTGAGAGAGATCACTAACAATGCATTTGGTTTACTTTGTTGAAATCAGATATAAAATATGTAATAACTGAAAATTACTTGTTTTGCTAAAATTCTTATGTTTTATGTTAAAGTGTGCAGCTTTTTTCTATGAACATTTAACATGTCCAGGCACTATCTTTTCAATACACATTCTCAATTTCTT
Organism: Sinohyriopsis cumingii; assembly: GCA_028554795.2. NCBI lineage: Eukaryota > Metazoa > Mollusca > Bivalvia > Unionida > Unionidae > Sinohyriopsis > Sinohyriopsis cumingii. Next base: position 131,321,190 of record CM068838.1, read on the forward strand.
GAGAGGAAGTGCCCTGTTAATTAAAGTTTATTATTGACCTTTCTTATTATGTATTAAAGTTGTAAAATAAAAACTTATTTTGTATTAAAGTTGTAAAGTAAAAACTTATTTTGTATTAAAGTTGTAATATAAAAACTTATTTTGTATTAAAGTTGTAAAATAAAAACAAAACATGTTTTAAAACATGAGTTGTAATTGTTATATTGAGAGAAAAGAGTGTGGATGCAGAATTGAGGCAATTCAATTTGAAAACTATAGCAACTTATTTTTTACACTTAAATTTCTTGCAGAAATTCATAGTCTCTTTGATACCTTAAGAAAAATCATTTGAGGTGAAATTTTCTTTTTATTGACATAGATTGCCCTTGGTTGTTGCCAGTGTATTTACATTTGTTTTCCTTCATTCTGTTTGACTGTCTGCATATTTGGATATACCAGAATAGACTGAAGTAGTTGGGAAATCTTAAAATTCTATGAGAATAAATCTGCTAGAAACTCGTTTATTTTTTAACAGATGTGAAATGACCAATTCAGTTGAATCAAATATAATGTGTAGAATTTGGCAAGGTCTAAATGTATGAACTTTACACATTGCAGCTAAAATATTTTATATGATAGAGCAACAGGAGTAAGAGTCAGGGAAGAAAACACCCACCCCTCCCAACCACATCCAGGATACATATAAATACAGAAATATAGTGTGCTAGCTAAATACAAAATATTAATTAAAAGAAGGCAGAAGGGTAGCAAAAGTAGGTAAGACAACAAATGTATATAATGTCGTACTGATGCTGTAACAACTCTGCCAACCCCTAGAAATTTTTTTGGCATTATTCATGTGGCATAAAAAAAGTATAACAAGTGTAATCTCTATGTTTGATGTCACAAATTCAATGAACTGTATGAAATATATACATTTTGGTTTGCTACTAAACTGGATCTGTAGCTAGTTAAGGTTCTTGTCATAAATGGACAAAATCCATGTGGATTAGTACCAGAAATTCAAACAAAAGCATATTTAACCAATTTATTATATACAACACATGCTTTAACTTGTCCACATATTACTGTATAGTTTCAGCTGGCAGTGCTCACCCTACTTAATACTTGTACCTAAGCTTTCTCACATGCCCACATTGGCTGAACCTGAGACTCGAACCCACACAGACAGGTGAGATGGCAGTGATCTGTAATGGTGAGCACTATAGACCACTTGGCCACTCTGGGCCCCAAGAAACTGCCTAAAACCATTCAGAAATGATAAGGTGTTACTAAACTTACTGTGAATTATTCAGAGAGAATTTTAAAGATTTCCTGAATTTGTTTTAGACTTGTTTTAATTTACCTAGGTATGTTTGCTGCTGCTTATTTGGATGTTAGAATGAATCATAATCTGTTGTCATATTTATCCGATGTAATGAAAGTACAGTGTTTGATATTTATCGTTATATCAGTGCTTTCCTTATCAGCCATGTGATTTACTTTTACTTTGCACAAGAGTACTTTTTTTTAAAAACAACCTGTATCCCCTGTTGGGGGTGGTCCCCCCCACCTCCGCCTGCTTTGGCAACTCAACCATCGGCTTTAAATCTAATGGAAGGCCTTGTATTATTTTGATAAGTATAAACCAAATTTTTTTCACAATCTACTGTTAAACATAGATTATCTGGATGCCAATTATTAAGATTATTGTATGGATTACTACCATATTTACCTCAATTTTAATTTATTACATTATATATATATATATATATATATATATATATATATATATATATATATATATATATATATATATATATATATATATATCTTGAAATGAAACTAATTTGGTGATGATGATGCCAGCATAGACTAACAGCAATCAGAATCAAAACAAGCAAACACCAGTCCATACAATTAACACAATCAGCCATCAGTCCTCTGTTATAATTCAGTCAATAGTCCAAAAAGATCTCAGGTGTAATGTGCAAATGTAAATCTGTATCATAAATTTTAGTACTTAATGTTGCTTAATAATATTTTTCATTGTTTCTACTTCAGAATGTTAATATTTATTATGTTACTGATAAATATACAGTTGAATGTGTGCTAACTGGATCTGTTTAATCCAGGTTCTTCCATTTACAGTTCTTTTTCACCAAAATCTGATTGTTCAAATAACCTATTATCTTGACCAGACTTATGTCCCCTGATGGGTCCAGATAATAAATGTTTTACTGAGTTGAAGACAAAGATTTGGACATAATAAAACAGCCCTAAAATGGATGCTATGCTTCAAAAGACAACCTGTACACTTCCGTGCTTATAACAGTGCCACTGCTGCTATTTGAAATCACATGGGTTCTCAAATGTTGCCTATTTAACATCAAGGTTTGGCCTAATAATAAAAAAATGATAAAGGAAAGCTTGCTTGCAGTCTAATTCTGACCTTTGATATCACCCAAAATGACACTGGGTGAAAACCATAAGCTTCTACCTCTGCCTAACAAAATCACAAATATATGATTATGACTAGCACTAATTACTTGTTGAAAAATTAAGCCCACGGTCAATGACTCTTACATGTCTTTTACATAATTACCCACATATACCTTTGTACTGTTTATGTTGCAGCACTCGCATCAAAATTATTAAAAGATTTCATTGAGAATGATCTTCTTAAAGGTGAGGCAGTCACTGGAATAATTCCATGGCAAGCAGTATTCAATTCACTCACCTAAACTAATTGCAGTACAGGCCTCCATTTTATTTGGGAAATAAGTTTTTCCTGTAATGGGCTTTAAAATTTTTGTAGACAATGGACATTAAATTGGGCCTTTCAGTTTTTGAATCTTTCATCCATCTAGTCATCCCTTTGTTCATCCCAATTTTTAGTTATCATCCAAGTTTGGCCTGCATCATGAAATTGATGAGACCATAATTGTGATGGCAGTAGCTGGTACAGGAAAGTTACATTTCCATTTGTCAAAATGTTACCACGTGATCAAAATGAATTGCGTTCATTTCTGTATGAACTGTAAGGAGAACTACTTTTCTAAGAATACCCACTTCTATAAATAGAGTCACGTGTACAGCATAAGATAAACACTGCCAGTGAAGGCAGACACGAAGTAAGCATTAAAGGAAAACACATTCTTACTTTTTTTTTTTTTAAATAATTGAATACATTTGGCTTCCATTGGTTGAAGGACTGGTATTATGTTGACCTTATTATGATCAAGCAGGACAATCCCAAGTGCTATATATAGCTATGTAACAGAAAAACCCAAACATGTATTACTACACTCAATTAAGATTTCTATTTTTTAATGATGCAAACAAAATAACATAATGAATAAATGAAATTTCAATTATAAGAGTTTAACGTTTTTTCTGAGTTTATCATGGTATAAACTGTCAGTTGCTGACTCACACAGCTTACATAACGCCCTTTGGATGTTATTTGCCATGTGAATCGGCAACTGACAGTTTATACCATTATAAACTCAGGAAAAACAACGTTAAACTCTTACTTGGCTGAGTTTGACTGCCAGTTTTCTGTATTGTTATTTTGCAGAGTTATAGACCCAAATTGTGTGATCTACCAACTTTGTATTCTGCACCATAGTTATTATTGGGTTTCCACAAAATTTGATAGTCAGTTTGAATCTCAGTATTTCTGTATGATTTACTGGAGTTATTGCCCCTGATTGTCAGACCCATCCACTATTATTTCTCACACAGTAATCCTTTGATTTCTAATTAGATTTCAGTGAAATTTAATGGACAGCTTTAAGTGTATTAGACTTTGGCTGAATCTGACTATTGGCATTTTTTCGGTTATTTAGCAGTTATAGCCCCTGGCTATTGGATCCATTCATTTCATTTCAACATCAGGATTCAGTATAGTCACTGGCCTAATGGTTCATGGTCTGCGGTGTTTTGTGGAGGGCCTAAACAAAAATGTTGCTGATCCAGTTTTGAATATGACCCCACAATTTGTAAATCTTGTTATGACTTAAGAATATCAGATAATTTCAACAAACAGCAGTAAAATTGAGACTTAATGATTTTCTCTGTGCCATATTTTATTATATAACAAACTCAAATGTTGCTATTATATTACTAGAATGATGCATAAGTAGGTTCCACTATTTTATAGGTGTGAAACAGGATTATAGGAAAGAATGTGACTTTTATGATATTAACCTAGCCAGCTTTCTCTGCAAAATTACAGTCTCCTACTTCCAGTCAAAAGCAGAGCAATAAATATTGGAATTTGCTTATTCGGAGCTGTGTCCATTGATTTCTTTTTTTGGAATTTTCTTATTAACATTTAGTGAGGCATAAACCTACGTGACAATTAGTGATTATGTGTTAAAGCTTTTTGATGTATCTTATTTTATACAACTGATTGCTGATGTGATGTTTGACTAGAGGCAGAGAGAAAACACTGATTATTGCTTTGAGATTTTAGCAAATTAACTGCATATTTGAGAGAAGCATTTTTGTGTCCTCTTTACAGGAGGGAGTAGATTATGATGGGTCTGGCACCAGTGGAATTGAGGAATCCATATTCCCAAGCAGACTGGAGGAGGGGGCAAACATTGAAGCCAACATTGGAAATGCCATGATAGACTCAGTCACTGAAACTCCTACAGGTAAAATGCTATTGAAGAAAATGCACAAAAATCTATATATCAGATATTTCTGCTTATAATTATGTTTGACTGCAAGAAGATTCAGAACCAAGAAAATCTTATTTTTTCAGATCCAAACACACATGCTGACATGTGTTATTAGATTATAATTATCAGCAATTAAGCATTACATATTGGGGTTCTTTTGTTAAAGCAATTTTAGTGCTTAGAAACATTTGATGAATGTGTAACAGGCAGGTTATTATAGTTCCTTGATCATACATAAATGCTCTTAATATATAAAATTCAGAAAATGAGTTGAAAATATTTTCTGTGTTGTACCAGTCTTGGCAACAAAATTATTTGCATCATTCTTATATGAGCACACTTGTAAAATTTTGTTTATCACATGACATAAGTGGATATATTGTTCAGTGAATACATCATAATGATTCCAGTAGTTTTAGTGCCTTTTGTCAAAAACCAGAAGAGCTTATTATGGTCATGCATTCATCATCCATTATCGTTTGTTTCTTATTGCTACTCAAAACTACTAGGAGAAAAAGTGTGAAGTTTGGTACACTGATTTATCCAACAGTTCTGTTGACCCTACATGAAAGTAGTTATGCTCTGACATCCAATATGGCCACCATTGCAGCCATTTTGAAAATATTTGGAAAAGATAGTTGTATTGATATGGAGTTACAACTAAAACATTTATTGCAGTTGGTACTGATTTAAAGTATGGTGCTAGTGCCATGTGGCCAAGTTGAAAATCTTGTTACTGATTCTTCTGAATGGATGTTTGTAGTGACTTAGGTTTTCATTAAAACATGTCTTTAATAAGTAGTTGAACCTAAATGAAGATGAAGAATAACTGAACATGAATGTGATCATTTTCATTAATCTATTTATAGTTCAGCTCATACAGGTCATGCATGCATTCATTACTGACTATAGCTTTAATGGGTGTCATCGTTTAGAATTTGATTACATGTGCCTTTAAATGATGATTACTCACTTTGTGGGGATTCTTCTGCGTCCATATTCCTTTGGAAGGTCATTCATTACATGCCCTAACAAAATACATACAGCGAAACTGAATGTTAAAGTAGGCAAACATTTTTGGACTTTGTCAACCTAAAGGTGTGAGGTGTGATCCGGTACAACCAGATTGAATGTTGCATGCTCAGATATCAGAATGAAAGCCACATGTAATTTTTAAAAATTGTATGCTCTTTGCTTCACTCAGTTTACTGCCTTGCAAACACTGTAAAAGTTGATAGCAGAAAGAAATTTATGTCTGGATGTTTCTTGACAGTTACGGTACAGGGCTGTCAATAATCAGGATTGATTATACTTTGGTCAGACTATATTAGTAATAATTTTATTTAAAAAGAATTAATATTTAATATAGGATAAGTAAATGCACCTATATTACCACATCAACATACAGTATAGGATATGCTGTTGATCTTAAATTAGAATTTAAGTTTATTTCATTCATTTTTAAATGATGTGACCTTGGTTGCTAACTTAGATTGTAGAGTTATAGCCTGATTGCAGAATAAGTCCAAGATTTCCCACTCATATAAACATGATGCTCCATCTTCTCATTTGCATGTTTATTTCATTTCAAGTATCCTTTTTATTTTGAAAACTTTTCCAGTGATTAAAATGAGATCTATAAATATATTGTGAAAATATACTAAAAATTTGTGCTAATAGTCTAAATTATAAGAAGTTGAACTTGTTTATGTGATATAGTAATATTTTTGCCTATGTAGATTCAGCTGTATGATGCGTTATTGCAGTATTCACAATAATGTTAAAATTTGTATTTAATTATAAATTAAATTAAAATGATGTCCTAATCTGATGGTTACATTGATATGGTCATTAAAACACTTAAATGAAAATAGTGCCAATCTAACATTAAAAAAATGACCCATAAAGTGACCTTCCTGTAAACCTTGTTATCACAGCTTCTTCTGAATTTATGGTTGTGTGATGAAAATAGTGCCAATCTGACATTTAAAAAAAATGACCCATAAAGTGACCTTCCTGTAAACCTTGTTATCACAGCACCTTCTGAATTTATGGTTGTGCAAAGAAAATAGTGCCAATCTGACAAAAAAATGACCCATAAAGTGACCTTCCTGAAAACCTTGATATCACAGCTCCTTCTGAATTTATGGTTGTGTGATGAAAATCGTGCCAATCTGACATTTAAAAAAATGACCCATAAAGTGACCTTCCTGTAAACCTTGTTATCACAGCTCCTTTTGAATTTATGGTTGTGTGATGAAAATAGTGCCAATCTGACATTTAAAAAAATGACCCATAAAGTGACCTTCCTGAAAACCTTGTTATCACAACTTTTTCTGAATTAATAGTTGTGTGAATTATAGGGTTTCATTAAAGGAATTTTTACAATGTGTATTTGCTCTTTGATGAAAATGGTGCTCATCTGACATCCAGTACAGTCACTGCTGTTGTCATCTTGAAAATCATGTAAACACTACTTTTCCGGAATGAAAAATCTTAATATCTTAAGGTTTTTACTACAACAAAGGACAAGGTGTGATAAGGACTGATTTTGACCCCCAGTCAGGTTCATATGAAACTCATAGATAAAAGATGTTTTTTTTCTCTTCCCAAAAGATGTATTTAATTCTTATCTAAGATTGCTTTTAATAAAGAAATAGACTATTAAAAAGACAGTGGCTTTCTGTCTTGTTGTGGAACCTATTTTCGTGGATTATAGACAGTATGGCTAATACACACATATAAAGCTGACTGCCAAAAGAGATAGAGCTGAAATTCTGCATGTGCACACAGTATAGCAATAGTCAATAATAGTTTGCAGAAATATGTCTTTTTCTTTTGCAACATGTTGTATATATTTATGTTAAGTACATTTGATTATCTTTTTACACCTATTTTCATTTTTGTTTAAACAGTTATGTTATTTTTTGTCTAACAATGACTTGGTGTGTCCAAATTTTGCTTCATTGCCATAGAATAACAATTTGTGTACTTCCTTACCATAAATAAATACCCCAAAACTGCCAGATCTTTTGTGTAGTAGAAATAGCTGTATATTGCTTCAGTATATAATTAAGAATCAAAACCAAATGTTCAGAACATAAGCGATAAAAGCAGTTCTCTATGTAATGGCATGGGAAAGCTTACATTAAACTTTATTTTATTACCATTCCATAAATTTCTTCCTTATATTGATAAGTAATCAAATAAGTTAGGTAATAATTATTAAAAGTAAAGAAGGAAAAATATACAGGCTCGAATGAAAATCCCACCCCCTTCCCTGCCCCATACATTAAATGAGCCTTGAATACAAGTACATGAATTGTTCAGTGTTCAGTTCAGTGATGAAACAAGGTAATAGGCAAACTTTCAGGTCTGATAAAATTCAGAAGTGCTTCCCTTGTACACTGATCCAGTCAGTAGAAAAATTTATAAACACTTTGCATGCATGGGCACCCACTCACATCAAGGTGTTGGACATGCAGACCTGCCAACTCTTGTGATTTTGCCCTAAGTCTTATGAAAATTACCCTTTAATACGAACTTATGGCATACAAGCAAAAACTATGGAAAAATGATAGTTGCCAAAAAATACAGATAATCGGTTCATCCATGTTTGATATGAATCCAGGTTTCATATTAGGATAATTGAAATAAGTCAGGGAACCAGACTAACTTTACAGCAGCACCTCAGATGCTTTAAACTGCATCTGTTTGTTCATGCAAAGTGTCTGCATGATCAAACAGTTGATTATTTAAACAAATGGCATAGAGAAAGCGATGCATGTTTAACTTTAAGACGAAAGGGAAAATAAGCGTTTAAAATAGTGTAATAATCAACACAGAAGAATAAAAAGGAGTAATCATATTCTTGTGAATACTAGCTGGAAAGGAAACAATTACGTTTATTGGACATCACATGCCAATTTGAGTATGTCTCATGGCGTGAGATATGATTGCTGTTGTCATGTGAAATGGAAAAAGAATTTCAAAGAATTCATCAAGTTGAGAGATAGCAACAAGCCATTGAGTTGCACAGGGTTTGGAACTAAAGTTTGTGCAACTGTTCTAGTGGTAAATAAAGTCTACGCATAATTTACAAACTTTTCAGTTGAACATAATGTTTATTGTCGGTGCATCAAACTTTTAGTTACATTTTCCAGCTTTACAATAGCAGTTATTGATATTTTGTCACACCTTACTGAAAACTGGTCAATCTTACGGGAGAAAATCAACTGCCTTACTGAGACAGACTCATCAGGGTTGGCAGGTCTGGACATGTATTCTTTTTTTTAAAAACAGCAGCATACTCGGAGATAAGTATAATTTATACCTAATTTAGGCTGACAATCAGTCTATTGATTTATCATGTAATCTGAAATAATATAACAACTGGTTGACAGTATTGGCTGGTTATGACAAGATTTCAATATGTATGAGTGCACTTACATGTGTATATACACAACACAGACTAAAAATAATGTTGAAATTGAAGGGAAAATATGCATAAGACATTCAGAATGTGCCAACCTAACCATGGCAAAATGCTAAAAATGTGCTTCAAAAGGACTCACTGCCATAGTTGAGCAGAGACCTTATGAAAAATGCCAATAATAATCTTTTTAGATTAAATTACATTGAGATATGTGCCATATCTTTATGACTTAGGGACCCACAATTTCGTTTCTTGGAGGGTGGAGACAGTTGCGCAGTTGGTAGAGCATTGGATTTGTAATCTTTCGGTAGCGGGTGTGAGACCTTTACAAGCCTTAGCCATGACCCACTGTCTCACGAGTATCATTGGAAAAGACATCTAACTTCCACTTCCTTGGCATGATTAATTTAAACCATCAGTGTCTATAAACCACACCAATGGTTGTTTTTTGACACATTAATGGCAAAGCAGTCAGTTGAAATTGGTGAATTTTAAAGAAAAGAAAATGCTTGGAGAGTTACTTTCAAACTCCTAATTTGAAAGTTATTTTTAAACTCCTAATTTGAGAGTTACTTTTAAACTCCTAATTTGAGAGTTACTTTTAAACTCCTAATTTGAGAGGTATTTTTAAACTCCTCATTCAAACCTTCGGATAGATAACAGTTTGAGCTATTAATCTGAACATGTAGGAAATGGAAAGTAAGGTAAAAGGATTAATTATTATTAGCAGCACAACCATTTAACTCTACATCATAGACCTAATTACACAAAATGTTGACAGTTGACTACGGTGACATTTCTTATGATGATACATATTCAGAACTTCCATTATCTGCATTTTGGATTCTTTTTACTTTTGAAAAAGAAAACAACAGATTTTATTCACATCTTGGCATCCGTCCGTCTACGAGAGACGATGGTATAGCTCCAAAGTACACTTTTGCTTATCCTTCTTTTTAGCTCTCTTTTCAGCTTGCTTTATTCTTCTATTTTCCTCTGCGTTTTGAACTCCCTGCCTGACAGCTAGACGCCAGCTGGAACGGTTGTTTGCACAGCTCTCCCAGTCGTTGACATTGATGTTTGCTGTCTTCATATCCTTCTTGCAAACATCTTTGTAGCGCAGATGTGGTCGTCCAGTTGGTCGTGCACCTTCTGCTAACTCCCCATATAACAGGTCCTTGGGAATACGACCTGGGTCCATTCTCTTGACATGGCCGAGCCAGTGAAGGTGCCTCTCGCTGAGTATGGAGAACATGCTGTTCATGTTGGCGCGTTCTAGAACCTTTGTGTTGGGTACTTTGTCCTGCCACTGGATGTGCAGAATGCGCCGCAGACATCTCAGGTGGAAGCTCTTGAGTTTCCTCTCATGTCTTGCATAGGTGGTCCATGTTTCGCTGCTGTAGAGAAGTGAGCTGAGCATGCACGCTTGGTAGACACGCAGTTTGGTCTTCTCTGTGAGGTTGGGGTTGTTCCAGACCCTCTGGTTAAGTCTGGCCATCACTGCTGCTGCCTTGGCAATCCTGCCGCCCACCTCAGAATCAATGGAGAGTGAGCTGGAGATGTTAGACCCGAGGTATGTGAAGTTCTCGACAACTTCCAAATTGTACCCATCAATGGAGACAGAGGGAGGGGAGTCTGTGTCCTGTGCCATGACATTTTTTTCTTCAGACTGATGGTCAGTCCAAATTCCTTACATGCATGGGAGAGGCAGCATACCAGCTGCTGAAATCCATCTTCCGTGTGTGATGTCAAGGCTGCATCGTCAGCAAAGAGCAATTCACGGATGAGTACCTCTGTGACTTTAGTCTTAGCACGGAGACGGGCGATGTTGAACAGCTTGCCGTCAGCCCTGGTATGGATGTACACTCCCTCGCTGCAGTCCTTGAATGCGTACTGGAGAAGCATGGAGAAGAAGATGGCAAAGAGCGTCGGTGCAAGGACACAGCCTTGTTTGACTCCGCTAATGACTGGGAATGCTTCAGATGTTGCGCCATTCAAGCACACTGTGCTGTGCATGTTCTCATGGAACGACATAATGACAGCAAGCAGACGTGGGGGGCAGCCGATCTTCTGCAGGAGTCTGAAGAGTCCACTCCGACTAACCATGTCAAACGCCTTCGTCAGGTGTATGAAGGCAATGTAGAGGGGCATCCGCTGCTCGCGACACTTCTCCTGCAGCTGACGTAGTGAGAAGATCATGTCTACAGTTGACCTGCCGGCTCGAAATCCACACTGGGATTCTGGGTAGACGCGGGAGGCTAGGATCTGCACGCGTGCCAAGGCAACACGGGCGAAGGCCTTTCCGACGATGCTGAGGAGGGAGATGCCCCGATAGTTGTTGCAGTCACTACGGTCTCCTTTGTTTTTGTACAAAGTGACGATGTTGTCGTCACGCATGTCCTGTGGGATGTATCCCTGTTCCCAGCAAAGGCAGAGGAGTGTGTGTAGGGGCTGGAGCAGTGCTGGTTTTCCCCTCTTGAGAACTTCAGGTGGAATGCCGTCGCTTCCAGGAGCCTTCCCACAGGCAAGGCAATCGATGGCTTTTCCGAGCTCTTCCAGGGTGGGCTGTGTGTCTAGCTCCTCCATGACAGGCAGGTCTGGAATGGCGTCCAGGGCAGTTCCAGTGACATTGTTTGGGGTTGCATATAGCTCGAGATAGTGCTCAACCCATCGCTGCAGTTGTTTCCCCTGGTCTGTGATGACTTCGCCCGTCTTGGACTTGAGGGGGGCGGTCTCGTAGCTGGTGGGGGGGCCTGTTGCCTTTTTGATACCCTCATACATTCCTCTTGTATCCCCGGTGTCAGCAGCTGTCTGTATACTGTTGCAAAGGTTCAGCCAGTAGGTGTTGGCACAGCGGCGGGCGTTCTTCTGGGCATTATTCCTTACAATCCTGAGGGCTTGTAGTGTTCTGGGGCTAGGTGCAGCCTTGTATGCCAGGAGGGCTTTCCTCTTTGCCTCAGTCACGGGCTCCATCTCCTCCCAGTTTGCCTCATACCAGTCGACATTCTTTCGCTCCCTCTTCCCGTAAGCTGTGATGGCTGAATTGTACACAGAATCACGGATATGGGACCACTTGGAATCAATGGTGTCATCAGGTGTCACTTTGGTGAGGGCTTCCTTCAGTTTGCTGATGAACTGCTGTGTTTTCTCTGGGTTGCTTGCACAGCAGGTGTTGATACGTGGGTGACCCTTCTTGGCGTGGTGCAGCTTCTTGGGTAATATTCGCACCTTGCTGGCCACGAGGGAATGGTCCGTGTCAAACATAATTCACATAATTGCACACAAAAAGAACCCAAATTGTCAGTTTTCCTTTCTTTCCATAAATATTTCTTTGAAAATTGCAGCATGCAGTATTTTGTGTTTAAATGTCCCCATATAATGCTTCATAAAATTAAAACAAATGAACATTAATGAAAGTTTAATTTTGTTTTACTGGATTCATTGCTGATACCATAAAATCTAATTCATACCATGCATATTATGATCCTATTTCCCTGCAACTTAATATAACCAAAGATTATATTTCTTATCCTCATTCCATTTTACCAGACCATTTTAGTCAAAAATAACATCATTGGCAGCTGCTTTTTTTATTGCTGTGAATATCATTCCTCATTGTATCTTTTATATAGTTAGCTTCTGTCATCCAAATATTCCAGTTATTATTTGCACTAAAGAATTGCTTCAAAATGCAACCACAAACAAAAAGAAAAATAGTCTCCCACACAAATATCAATCAACATTTAAATGTCAAATTTGCTTGAAGAAACAAAAAATTAAAGTGTATACCATCGAAATGGCATATGGTCTAAGTTATGCATGTCGTGTTATTTTTCTGCTCATTGGTATTGAGTGCCACTGATAACATGTATAAAAAGTTTATACATGTAAGATGGTTATAAAAAGTATCTTCTGTCCAAAAATTAACGTATTATTGAATGCATTGTTAGTTTTTGAAGACTTCATAGAGACTGAAATCTGGTAAAATTTGAATTTTTTTAATTGAACACCAGCCAGTTTAGGAACAAAATGAACTATTAATTTCAAATTATTTTATTATATCAAGTGTACATATGTTGCAGTTAATATTTACTGGTATAACAGAACCATAACACATACCACAAATAAACTGCTTTGTATGGGTCTTCTTAAGTGTGATTTTCTCGGGGTGACATTGATAAGTCTGCCTCCCAGATTGGCTCAGTGTCCTAACAGACTTCCTGTTGCTGTTCAGATGGAATCAATAGATTCATTTAGAATGATCCATTCACTCATTGGTCTTAAGTCGAATCTGCACCAATGGGGGTTGATTCTGGACCTTTTGCTACAAGGCAAAATGCTCAGCTCCCAACCTTTGACTGACATTTCTGGGATTCAGTAACCTGGCCAGCATTTGTAGGCCTTGTGTATCAACAACATTTATCAGAAATGTCTTGGAAAATTGTTGAATCCAAGATAAAATTTAAAAAAGAAATATTTACATTTATGATTGAAACCAACTTGCAAATATATTGTTCTATTATATACTGTGTTTTGAGAATATCTTGACATTATATGCCATGAATATAACAGTCTTCTATCCATGACATCATGTTACGTGTCATAGAGTTTGATGGAGGTATTTGTTTTGGATTTTATCTTGTAAACATGTTAGCTCAAACATATGAAAAAAAGTTAATTTGTTAAGCAGGATGGAGTCTTAAAAGAATACAGATTCAGCAGTCATCAGATAAAAAGAAAAAAAATATGGTAGAAATGGACTTTTTGTGGAGTCCAACAAAGTCTTTTTAGCCACTATAGATTGAGTCCATTTGGAGCACTCATTTGTTTTAGTACATAGCAGCAGGGAAGTCGTACAGACCAGGTGGCTCAGATAAATTTAAGCCTCCCACACAAACTTTCTCCGTAGAAGCCTCAGATTGCAGAAATAAACCTTCCTGCGCAAATTAATCATTAAAAATTCGCCCCGGGATGCATTTTCGGACATAAAAAAAAAACAACAAAATTTGGGGGGGGGGTATTGTAAAATTTATGTGCGATTGCAAAATTGGGTTGCGGATACTAATTTTACTTCACAATAAAACAATATAGTTGAAAATAAGATGAGTCGAAAAACTAGCACAGTTGGAGAGCCTCAATCTGCTAGATTAGCGCGAGAGCAATTAGCGGCATTAAAGAAGTTCATTCCGACGAAGCGATTATTTAAGAGAAATGTTCGTGGTTACGAAGATATGCAACATGGAATTTCCGAAACTTCGGCAAAATGGTTGAAGCCAGTGACCGGAACAATTGAACAAGTTGTATATGGCGACGAAAAAGATCCAGATACCAGGAAACGCGGAATCTTTCCTATGTTGAAAGGTATTGAGGAGCAATCACGAACATTACCCGAGCGATTAGCAATAGCAGCAGCGGCGCAACAACTTGCAATTGCTGATGGAGGACAACCTGGAGGAAAAAAACCTGGAGGAGGAAAACCTTTAATGATAAAAGGAAAGTTTAATATTGAGAATTTAAGAGAACATTTTACCGAGGAGGGATGGGAGATGATATCGCGACCTCTCTCGGCACTGTATACTATAGAACAAATTGGTGATTTTGCGGAAAATTATTTTAGCGATCGAAATGAATATTTGACTCCAATAGGAAAAAAAAGATATGGGACTCGTGATAATTGGTACAGCATGGTATATAAAGTTTATACGGGAAAAACACATGTGAGTGTAGTAACGGATCCACGTTACAGAAGATTTTTAGAAGCGGCAAGAGATACACAAAGATTTAATAAGCAAGTGGCGGAAGAAAGAAAACAACAGGAGAAGGAAGAAAAAAATCTAGAGAAAGAAAGAAAACAACAGGAAAAGAAGGAAAAAACTAAAAAACGAGGAAGAAAAGCAGCACCACAGGAAGATATTCAACCACAGGAGCCAATATTTCAACCAGAGGAATTAGGAGCTAGACCAAAAGAGAGAACTCCACCACAGAAAAAAGAGAGAAAATCGAAAAAGAAAAAAGATCAGAGTGATGAACCAATAATTGTACCTAAATACATATACGATGAATCTGGTTCGTTTATTCCTGATCCTAGTTTACCTGCTGATAATTATTTGGATGAAGATAACATACATGCAATTCGTGAAGATGATGTTGCGAGAGTTGTAATTGCTTCAAAAACTGATTTGAAAACTAAAAAAATTTATTTGAAAAAAGATATTAATGTTGATAAAGTCAACGATCTTGTTTGGCATGCGATAGTTTATTTTGGTAGTTTAGGAAAACCAATAAATTATAAAGATGATGATTTTTCAAAATTTTTGTCGGATATTATTAATTATCAAGTAAGGAAAGATGTAAAAATTTCAACACCTAAATTTGATGGTTCACCACCCAAATTTGAGGATTCGCCACCCAAAAGTAAAAGTTCGTCACCCAAAAGTAAAAGTAAAAGTTCGTCACCTAAAGATGAAAGTTCTGATTCATCCTCCTTTGATATTCGCCACCCCATTGAATTTCCTGAAATACGTGAAAAGGTGCATCCTCACGTAGAACGCCCCTGGTGGAAAGACCCACCTCCGGAACCAACAGCTTCAAACTACAGGGGGCCCACTGAGAAATATTTATTTTACGATCCTGAGGGTAAAAAACTAGAAAGACACCCGGCTGGGACTCCCCCACCTCCACCAGAAATATATTCACCACTGACGTCGTCGGGGACATCACCAGGGTCACCATCAGAGGAGGAGAAGAAATCTTCAACGCCGTCAGACGATTTATTCTACGTAACACCATTACAATCTCCAGAACAAAAAAAAACAGGAAGTGGATATTCAGTTTGCCCTGATAGTGTTGTCAACGATGTATCTCGCCTCGAAGTATTAATCGGAGGAAAGCGAGCCGGAAATAATTCTCGTGAGATAGTCAACGAAGCATCAGATATTTGTCAGCGATTATTCCGTGGTGGTATCATCGATTCTCACATTTATAAAGAGTTTGTCGATGAACTCATCGATTAAAACAACATAATTGAAATAATATGATTGTTCACAAACATCAACGCAGACCTAATCAGGTCCGCATAGTAAACTCTCGATTGCCAGTATACAAATATATTCACGGTAATGGATTCGGCGATATCATTGGAAGTCTTGTCACGCGAGTAATACCTAAAATTGGACCAATGGTAAAACAACTAGGATTAAAAGCAATAGGAAAGATAGGTGAGACTGCTGTTTCTGGTATCGGTAATTTGGCTAGTAAAGGCTTCAACGCTATCAAAAATAAAATATTAAGTTTAGTACGTAAAAAGCAACCTGTTAAATTACCTAGCACCAGAGAAATGCCACCCGAAGTTAGTAAGGTCATAAATGATGCGGCAAATAAAAAAATAAATGATCTAACACAGGAAGCTGCTATAACAAATCTGGCGCAGGAAGTTGCTAATACAAATCTAGCGCAGGATGTTGCTAGGACAAATCTAGCAAATACAAGTTTCATTTCAGGCAGCGGTCTTCGTTTTAGACGATATTATTAATAATAAATGTTTGCACAAGTGTCAAATGAAGTATTTGACATGGATGAACCAGTAGGTAGGGATACATCAGTGCGAGATTTTCAATATTTCTCGTACGATGTAGTTGAGCCCGATTCAAGAAATCGGAAGGAAATACAAGTCCACGATACAACAAGATATTTTCTTCCATCTGAGGCGTATATCGAATTTGTTGGTAAAATTGTTAGAACCAATGATACCAACTTTGGAGCAAATTTTAAAGTTGGATTTGTCAATAATGGTATTATGGCATTATTCAAGAATGCCACTTACATGATCGATGGAAAAGAGATTGAATCAATCACGAATAATGTTGATATAGCAACGACGATCATAGGACTAGCAAGATACTCGGATGATTTTACCAGATCAGCCGGTCCTAGTATGATGTTTGCCAAGGATAATTCTAATGAAGCTGAACACAATCGGTATAACATCGCTGTACCAATGGATAACACTGGTGCTGCACCAGCCACTCAGATGGCTTTAATAACTGGCGTCAATGACGATTACAATCTCGGATTTGCCACGCGAAAACTTAAGTTGGTTGGTCCGAGTTTAAGATTTTCCTGCGCAATTCCGTTATCTCATATTTTTGGATTTTGCAGACATTTCAGAAAAGTTATTTACGGAGCAAAACATACGATATCTTTCGTTCGAGATGCCAATGATGACAGAGCCATCTGGCGAGATGCAAGTGCAGATCCCCTTGATATCGGCAAAGTTGTCCTTGAAAAAATTACCTTGTGGATGCCAGCGATAGTTCCATCGATGATCATAGAAGAAAAATTATTATCATTCATGAATCAAGGAGGAAAATCCATCATGTCTTGGCTGACAACGATGACTGACTCTATCGAAAATGTTAATATTAACGGAATATTTACTTGGCGAATTGCGTCACAGCAGGGCTCCTCCGCACCAAGACATATCTTTGTTGCTCTGCAAAACATGAATAGAAATGATCAACTGCATAGCCATATGATATTCGATCGACTCGAGGCAACAAACGTTTCATTGAGAATAAACGGCCAACAGGAGCCAACCGAGGAAATAGCCATCGATTATGTCACCAATTCCACGGCACGCGCGTATCATCGATTGTTAAGTTTCATGGGCCGCGATCAAAATATTGATACTGGATTGCAAATATCACAATTAGATTTTAACACTCTCTATCCCATCTATTATTTTTCTTTGGAACATCTTGATTTGGTAAAGCAGTCGGTTGTTGATATTCATTTCAAAGCAAGAATTAACACAAGAGGAGGAAATGCAAGAGCAATCGCGGTTATTCTCAGTGATAGAACGATGATTCTAGAAGGCATCAGTGGTAGAATGAGAGTCATCGATGCACCCGTAGAGAACATGTGATAAATTCTAAATTTAGATGAAGTGATTATTAATATGCCATACGATCACGTCAGCGTAACTCTGACCCCCGGTCAGGTGAAAAAACTTCATGCAGCAACAACAGCGCGACGAGGTTTAAGTTTAACCTTAAAAAGCAATCAGCTTCACGGTGGACCTAACAAACTATCGTTAACTAAAAATCAACACGGACATTTCACCAGAGCCAGATCAGCAAATATTGGTATTCGCCTGAATCTCTCAATAGGAGCAATCAGAGATATGATCAAAGTAGGTGGTATTTTTCCTTTATTCGCCGCTATTCCAGGATTAATAGCTGCAGCGGCCCCCATGATTGCAAAGGCAGTAGGATTAGGTGCACTTGGTGGGATGGGTACCGTATTAGGAAAAAAGATCGTTGGAGGAAGATATCGCAAAAAAAAGGGAGGGATATTCCCTCTTCTCCCTCTTCTTACAAAATTGATGCAGCCGCAACAAGGATCAGGCCTTTACCTAAGACGACCCCCGTACGGATCCGGTCTAAGTCGAGCCTACCAGCCTCAAATTTAGATTTAATCAGTGAAGCAAAAAAAAAGAAAATAAAATTTTTCAGAGGCGTATTTATGCGAGATCAACTACCGAATAAACCAAATCGTACCGAGACAGGAATAATAAATCTTGATGAAAATTCCGGTCCTGGCACTCACTGGGTTGCCTACGCGATTAATCCTTGCGAAATCATTTACTTCGACTCGTATGGATTAGCACCACCAAACGAATTTATCAAATACGTGTCAAAACTAAAACTTCCGGTTTGGTATTCAACGCTTCCAACACAAACATTAGCGGATCCACCAATATGCGGTCCAGAGTCAATTAACGTCCTTGATGCAATTTCAAAATCATCCAACCCTTATCGCAAAATTTTATTTGAATATACCTTAGATAAATATCATGGTTGACATTTACGGTAGATCTCTTTTTAGGAAAGAAAAAAAAGGAACGGGCGACATCGATACATCAAAGTTTGCAACCAAGAGTGATATTAACAATCTTCTATCGTTGTCAGAAGTTGATCCTGGTGAAGTTGCTGTTTTTCAAAATACCGAAGGAAGATTACAAACCAGTAATATCAAAATAACTGATATAATTAAGCGAGAAGAATATAATGATCGTATCAGTCAATTTACTCGTCAATCGGATACGGTATTAAAATCTATCGCTGATATTACCGATATCATTGCAAAGTTTCCACCAAAGGACGATCTCGTGAATATAAAACAAAAAAATAATGAATTATCAGCGGCGTTAGTATTACACACCGACGCCCAAGACAAAATAAATAAGCGACTCAACAAACTATTTAGCGATATTAAAAAATTCGACGATGCATCAAGTAAACTTGGAAAAAAACTCGACGAGGATATAAAAAAATTCATCGATACCTCCTCAAATACACACAGCGATCTCATCGATAGAGTAAAATCCATCAACGAGGAAATTACCAAGATAAATATCTCGATGGGTGAGAAACCATCAATCGACGATCTCAGCAAAAAAATCAACGAGGAAATTATTAAACTCGGCGATGTTGTTGTTCCTGAATTTACCAAGGGGATTAACGTGATGCAAGGACAAATAGATGAGAAAATAAAATCCATCAACGATAAAATTAACACGGTACATGAATTGACGCGTCAAAAGTTAGATATATCAACGTACGACGGAGAAATTCGAGATTTAAACACGAAACTTCTTGCTGCAACAGTAAAGATTGACCAATCCGTCGATAAAACTGGTCACGCCACTGACGTAAAACAATTAGGTAGGGAAATTATCGAAACAACCACAAAAATTAACAATATCAACACAAAAATATCGTCATTGAATATCCCAAGATTGGCGAAATTTTATGTGCCAGATCATTTGATAGACAGAATTATACGATGCAATCTAACATTTGTGTTAACCATAAATAATCTTACCTGGACACCCCAGAATGACACATTTAGCTTTACCGCGCCAATTGCTGGCGTATATCGAGCACATATTATCTCCGATATAAAATTTAAGGTACAACCGGATCAGAATAATAAAATTTATGAATTCTGCCCTGGATTTTTTATTATTTCGTTAAGTGAATATGGCAATCCAACATTCACGCTAGAACCGCCAGATAGAACCACCATGGGACCGGTGAAGTATTTTGCAATTTTCGAATTTTTATCCGAATATAGGCAGTAATTCCGCAATTGTTATCGTAGATTAATAAATGACCGCATCGGATTACCGATACAATCAGGCGCGATCATGGCAGGATTCACTAAAAAAACTTCTTGATGATTATCAGACAAAAATAAAGAAGTATCAACGTAGATTAGTTATTATTGATGTTGCCGTGTATGCAGTATCAGCCATAGTCGCTGGTGCAGGAATAATTCTATCCGCGGTAACAATGATAGCGCCAATCGTAGCAACAATAATAATATCATCAACAACAACAATTGCCGGTGTTTTAAATATCATCGCGAAAAAGATATCCTCGTGCACGAGTGAAAAGTTATCATCGTATAAAAGTAAACTAACTAAGATCAATGACGCGTACTCAAAATTATCATCGTTACTTTCAGAGAGTCTTAATGACGGTATTATATCCGATCTAGAATTTTCTTCGATTATCAGTATCTACTCGGAGATTGAACAAATGAATATTAATAATGTCCGAGCTAGCCCAGATTGTGACAAACACAACACCGCCGACAACAACGTTAATATCGTTAAGTTCAACGAAACCAGAATTTAGCATTAATTTTTCAACACCAATCAGCGTCAACGAAATTGCATTAACACAATTGCGCGTCTACAATAGCTGGCCTAATGTTAGATCAAAATCATTCGGTAATTTGATGCCAAATAATTCACTTGTTTTTGCAAATAAAAATAAACCCGATGGAACACCGGATTGGATCGTCGTTGGTATACCAACGGGCAGTTATGAAATTGATCAGCTGAATAATGAGTTTACTACCAGAATATCAAATTTAACCGGCGATGCTACTCCGGGAATAAAGATATCTTCACATGATCCAACACTATCGTCAATGATAGAAGTGAAATCACCGTACGTGGTAGATATTTACCAATCATCGATTAGAAATATATTAGGTTGGCCCGAGGTCGCACCTCTGGTAGAACCAAAAAAATCGGATGTTATTATTCCAGGTTGGTATGATGAAACCCTTCCAGAACTACCGGAACCAAAAAAATCGGATTTTACCACCAACGAAGGATGGTATGGAGATATCAAACACAAGCCTCTGATCCACAGCGCCATCAATCTCATGAATAACCACAAAATTAACCTAGTAATGTTCGCTTTCACTTTTATTAACGAAAGAATTCTCTCATGGCTGCCTCTTCCTAAAATCCCCCCAGATGTGAAAATCTTCGACGCTACCAACATTAACAGGATAATAGCCCCCATAGACGGTATCTTGGTAAGAAGAACACTAGACGAGTTTATTCAAGAACACGAATTACAATTAAATTTATTGCGAGGATCATTTCATGAATGCATCCTAAATAAATCTGGTTCATGTAGCGAAATTATAAAACACGTGAAAATTTTAAATCAACTTGCGAATGATATTGAATATTATCATGATATGTTTATTCAGGCGATAGTCGATGATATATCAATTGCCGACTATGTTCTCCCTATTAGCAAATTCGAGTTGATCAAAAACTCAGGAGAAAAACAAAAATTCATAAGAGTATTTGAATTAACCGAGGAAACACTGCCAAATTTCAAATTTCCCAATTCTGATTTTGATGCGATGAGAAAATCCGTCACTGATACCATTGATGATTTATTTCCGAAATTACATGCCGCATGGACCAAAAAAATACATTCAGAATTAATTCTTAAACACAATAACGATCCTGACAAAGGTGGACGGCACATATCGCCGGGTATCGTTAATATAACGGAAGTTATCGCGATTTATCTTCACGCGGATGTTGTCGAGGGTAGCTATAATGTTGATGCGTCAGAGTCAACTCAAGCGAATCAGGGATTTGTATTATATTCATTTTCACCTAGCGCATCTCCTGGTTACTTGATAATCAAGGAACCAATGAATCCGTTTTACCTGCGATGTCATAATCGGTTATTGACAAGAATAAATTTCAAACTAACGGATCAGAAAGGAAATTTACTTGATATACGAGGAGAAACTGTAAGTATCAATCTTTTGGTGAAATCGTGAGCGAGATTTTCCAAATCTATCTCCCAGGAAAAAATGGGCGAAAAAAATAAATAAAATCCAGGGAAATTTTCAAAATTAATCTTTTTTTTTGTTTTGCGGAGATATTCAATTATTCTTCGTCACTCTCCGAATCAAATATTATTGGTACATAGGAGAATTTGATCCACGAATCAGCATCATAAGAAAACGTTGCGTTGTATTTTCCTTCTGCCACTCGTTTTACTGAATGCGAGTCAATAACGAAATGTTTTGCTGCTGCAGACATCGATGTAAACGCGATTTCCTCACCTGTTGCTTGATTCACTGATTTAACAGTCCTCGAATAATTAGGAAATCCACGGTTATTACCAACCCTACAATTTTCACTCTGGGTTACCGCGCGCAGATTGGAAAGTTTATTGTTAAGTTTATTACCGTCAATGTGGTCAATAACAAGTCCGATATCTATTGGTCCGTAATAACACTCGAACACAAATCTATGATTCGAATAACATTCTGTTCTTTCATTTCTTTTATGGACTGTAAATTTGAGATATCCCGAATTACAAATACTACCAACACGTTTCTTTGTTTTGATGTTTCTGACATTACCATCCTCAGATGCTTCGTAACCTTCGATGATGGGATGCGATTTATACTCGCATGTGATTTTCATTGTGGGAATCGCTGATTTCATTTCCATATATGATATTCTCTTTGTTTAA
The DNA here is from genome assembly GCA_028554795.2 of Sinohyriopsis cumingii. Taxonomy (NCBI): domain Eukaryota; kingdom Metazoa; phylum Mollusca; class Bivalvia; order Unionida; family Unionidae; genus Sinohyriopsis; species Sinohyriopsis cumingii. Next base: position 131,344,166 of record CM068838.1, read on the forward strand.
ATCGTAATTTGCTTTGAAACGATTAATATAATCTTCTTCACAAGATATCACTGACGAGGATCTTTTTTCATAATATCTCCGTAACTCACGATATTTTTTTCCTCCACAGGAGAAACATAATCGAGTCCTTCCTCGAATGCCAACTTGACAAACTAAACATCTCTGTGGTCCTTTGTTACCTCGTCGAATTTCGTATATGTGAGCGCCACAATATTCACCTCTGCAGGATTTATCGCATGATTTTATTGATCCAACTGTTATCCACGCGCATTGCTTCATTATATTTAGATATTTGTCTAAAATATAATAATGGATTTATTTGATCTTGATGAGGCAGAATATATCATTCCTGAAGTTGATCGTGCGAAGAAGGAATTTTTTGATGATGGAGCGATTCATGTTTGGTCGACATGGAAAACTAACTTTGTTGATGCTACGATGAATTTGGAGCGAGCGAAAAAGATAATCGAACATATAAAAAACTCACACAAAGAAGAGAGATTTATTTTCGGAATAAAATTTATTGCACAAATGCCCGATGACATTTGGATTATTCGTGATAAACGAGATCCGGTACGCGGCGGTAAGAAAAATGTTGTTCTTGATAAAAATTCGAAACCAGGATTGTTATTAGGGATTGATGGTCCTTATTATGCTAGGGCGTATCCTTCTAGTGCTGTTGTCTATGGAATTTATCGGCTGAATAATAATCCTGATGTGAAAAACCTACCTACGATGAGGGAATCACCGAAAATAAATTGTGTAGCTGAGCGCGTCATCGAGCACATGAAAAATGCACGACGTGGATCTGGTCTGACTCAATTGAGATTGAATAAAATTAATTCATGGGCAAAGACAATTACTGATGGCGCATCAATCGATGATGTTGCTGCGTTAAGTAAGAAACTTAAATTTCCTATCACAGTAAAAACGCTATCGGGTGAAATATTATATTCGTCGCCGTATAATTCTCGAGGAACACCAATCGAAATTGTTGATCATAATTCACATGCGTGGAGTCAGTCGGTAATGATATTCCCGCGAGATCGTGTTGTTAAGTTTTATCCCGTGGAATCTGGGAAAGATAATTCCGATGCAATGTTTAGGTTTATCAAACTATTAGCCAAGTCCGATCCAATATCGATTTGGTTATTTTCTAGCGAAGAAAGATACGATCAATTTATCTTACCACGCGGAGATATTTACCGTGATGAAATATTACACGAAACAATGAGAAATATCGCGGAGAAGTATTCATCAAATCCAGATCAGTTGCTGACAAACTGCTTTACTGTTCCGTCTGTTGCCGCTCATGCTGCGAGAGAAAGAAACTCGTGGAAACCTACGAGGAATGAGTTTCTTAATGATATTCAACTTAGTTGTATCGAATACGGCCATGGAGGATTATGGAATACCAAGTATTATTTCGAAGATATGATTTCCGTTGATATGAGCGCATGCTATCCTGGAAGTTTTCTCGGATATGGCGATTGTGCGGATTACTTTGCTAAATTCGGCCATCCCACCAACGAAATGACGAGAGTGGCAATTAACGGACCGTTACCTGATTTTGTCATGACAGGATTCGCTCATGTTACTTCATTCGAACTTGCTGAAAATTTGCATAAAATTTGTTATATTTGGTTTGGTCGGCATTTATCTCAGCGAAGATGGGTCCCTACGGTATTGTTGAGATTTATGTTGGATTCGTCGATGTTAATATCATTGACGGTAAGTGAAGCGATTATATCGTATAGAAAGCAAACCGAGGTATGGTTGCCCACGGACTGTGAAAACGCGAAGGATATTGGAAGAAAAATCATTGGTAAATTCACTCAAGGAGGATCAGTTGATCATAAACATCGCCACGCTAGGTTGTTTATTAATGATGCGGAGATGGATTTTATTATTGCTGATACAGTATCGCGTGGAATATTTTGTAACAGAGAAAATATTATTATTGATGGAGAAAAGTTGGGTACCGTGATTAGTTATCTCGATGGAGAGTCAGCGCAGTATACACATTTGAGGTCGTCAATGCTCGCTTACGTCAGTATCAATTTACTGTCAATGATAAATAAATTTTCTGATATCGCGGTAAGAGTTGCAACGGATTCGTTTTATATCGATAAGAAATTTCAGTGTAGGTTGGACAATTTAATCGCTGATGGAGCTTGGGGAACTTGGAGAATAAAAAACGAGGATATTCTAGATTATTGCGAGGACGCGGATGTGGAAGATTGCGATAAGTTTCATAAAGATAAATGTGATGAAGTATCAACAGCAGTATCTGCGTTTGATCCGATTTCACGAAACAAATTCGTTTACCTAAATGGTCCTGGTGGTAGTGGTAAAACAACACGAGCGATAAACTTATTTTCAAACTCTGATATGATCGTGTTGACTCCAACTCATAGATTAGCGCGAGAAATAAAACAGCGTGGCGTTAATTCTTGTACGTATCATAGTTATTTCAAGTACAGCGGTGGATTGTGGGATTCAGCTCGAATGGGAAATAAATATATCAACAAGATTATAATATTTGATGAAATTTGCACGGTAAATTTAGTTGTGTTAAAATTATTCCTGGGTTGGCTAGAAGAAAAAAATACCGCTGTAATAATGTGCGGAGATCACGGCCAACCTGATCCTATTGATGGTGAATCTCCTCACAGGTGGCTTAGAAATTTTGTAGATTATTATGAAGAAATTGACGCTGATTATAGATCTAATGATATTTTACTGACCGAGTTTAAAAAAATGATTCGATTGCAACCTAATAAATTTCAATGTGATGTGATGAGAAAAATAATCGACGAAACTTCGATGGATAATTTTCTAACTTTGTGGCGTCCAGATCATCTGATTGTTGCTAGCAGAAAAATTGTTCGCGATGTTATTCAGGAAATATTATTCAAACTTCATTGTGATAAATTTCCAACATTGCAGGTGCCGTTGTGTTATAGGCCAACTGATACTAGGAAACAAAATATCAATGTTATTTTGCCATGTGGAGAAGAAAAAATATTAGTTTTGAATGATATTATTTTCGTTGATATTAATCTTGTCAATGATGCAATAAACGCAGAAAGATCGCCATGGAAACTCGGATACGCAGCAACGATACATTCATCACAGGGATTAACAGTAGATGGCCAGGTCTGGATCGTCGATGATAGAATTTCCTGGTCAAATTTAGTTTATCTAGCAGTTTCTCGAGTAAGAAAATTATCTCAGTTAGGTAGAATTAAATTTCACATAAGTGACGACGGCGGTAATTGAGTATCTCTCGGTATTATTTGTAATTCTTCTTTGGTAAATCCGCGTTGTGGTGCTAGTGAATCTAGAAAATAAATTGCTGGCCTTCCTGATGATCTTGTTACGGCTGATATTTTATGTGTCGTAACGCTCCAAGTTGGATCAGTTGCTCTTTTTCTGCCACCCTCGGCTTCTCCTTCCTTGTATAAATATCTTACAATAACACTACCTAGCACAGGCGGAATTGTGGAATCTCGCTTTAGTGGTATATTTGGTTTTGTAATTGCAGTTGCGGGCTTCATTGATATTGTTCGTGTTACTTCGTTATTTAGTGCGTTAATCACGTGAGGTAATCTTGTTACCCAATCGTGAGATCGTTTATCTTGGATAAATTCTCTCGCGTATTGATATCCGAATAATCGTTCTGCAAGAGTTTTATTGAATCTCTCAACGATAGCTTGATTGTGATGAACACTACAATACCGCGACGGATTTTAACATTATTCTTTTTCATCAGTGAAGTAACCGCGCCAAGAAATTCTCGACCTGGATCAACCTGGAGAAGCTTCGGCCATGTTAATGGAGATCGTGAATAAATTTCGCTAAACGCCTTAGCAATCTCTGTTGCTGTTTTATTCGATAACGGTTCCGCTTCCTTGTATCTGCTAGCGATATCAACAACCGTCAACACGTATTTATATGTGACTCCGTCGACGGTATCGTAAGGAAGAAACATAAGATCAGCCTGATGGACTTCATTAGGGACGCTGACAGAGAAACTCGCATATGATATTTTCTTAGGCGGAGGAAGATAAATTTGCCAGACTGCTTGTCTCGATAGCCACGATTCAGCGACAGATTGCTTTACTTTTGCTGCCTTAGCAAGTTTGGCAATTGCTGATTTTCCTCGCCAAAATCCTCGCGGAGAATAATATATTTGCTCCATTATAAATTACCAGCACCTAGTACTAATTTACCTTTCATCGCGCCTTTTATTAACCAAGTTGCCAATTTCTCTTTGAAATTTTTATCAGGAATAGCATCTATTGCGTGAATTAATTTAATATCAGCGAGATGTCTTTGTTGTAAATCTCCGCTGCGATATGCAAGATCGTGATAGTAGCATGCGTTATCGATGGCGTTTACTGGATCCTCGCCAGAATTTGGTTGATTATTATCGTTAAGTCTTATATCTAGCCTTGTACCAGGTCCGCAGTAATTATATCCTGGTAAATGTTTCTCTCCGGGATATTTCGCCCAAGGAGCTCCAGGCAGATTTGTTAAGGAGGTTGCGATGTCTCCTCCGGTTCTACTTTTTTTTTTACAAATCTAAACTTAATTGTCTTGCAAACTTCACATTCTCCCTTGATTGCATTTCTGTTGTTGCGTGTAACGACTTCGATTGGATTTATCGTAGCAGTTCGAGTGCGACACTTAACACAATATGAATCCATGTTATTCTAATAACATGAATGTAATTGATTTTTCAGCCACAAAAAAACGCGAGCAAGTAAAACATATCGAGGCATTACCAAATTCGATTAGAATGATAATCATTGGACCATCTGGTTCTGGAAAAACGCAATTGTTGCTAAATTTGATTATGCGATGGTTAAAATGGGACAAATTGTATTTGGTTGCGCCGTCTGTTGATGATCAGCGATGTTATCAGGTATTAAAAGAATTTAGCGATAATACTGAGGACGGCACAATAGAATTTATCACAGATATCAATGAAGCTCCATCAGTGGAAAGTTTAAACGGAGATACTAATAATCTTGTAGTATTCGATGATGTGATGCTGGATAAGCAAACTAACCCAGCTAGGATATTCTCGCGTGGCCGACATAGGAACACCGATGTGATTTACGTGACACAGCGATATACGCAAATTCCAAAGGTGATTAGAGATAATTGTAATATTTTATCGGTTTTTAATGGCGTTGATACTCACACGCTGAGGAATATCCATCAAACTTGGTGCAACGGCGATATGGATATAAATAAATTCAAAAATTTCTTTAGTCACGCTCAGGCAACACCACACGGTTTTGTCACGATTAATCTTCATGATCCACGTAGTAGGTATCGAGTTGGTCTTGATCAGATTTACTCATAAAATTACAGCCCAATTTTGCAATCGCACATAAATTTTACAATACCCCCCCCCCAAATTTTGTTGTTTTTTTTTTATGTCCGAAAATGCATCCCGGGGCGAATTTTTAATGATTAATTTGCGCAGGAAGGTTTATTTCTGCAATCTGAGGCTTCTACGGAGAAAGTTTGTGTGGGAGGCTTAAATTTATATGCGACCTGGTCTGTACGACTTCCCTGCTGCTAGTACATCCAGATGCTTTAGATGCTGTGCTGTTACATTATAATATGTCATAATGTAGTGGGGGGGCCCCGAGTGGCCGAGTGGTCTAAAGCGCTCTCCATTATGGATCACTGCCATCTCACCTCTGTCTGTGTGGGTTCAAGTAACAGATTCAGCCAATGTGGGTATGTGAGAAAGCTTGCCAGTAGCTTCTTGTGGGTCAGTGGTTCTTTCCAGGGTTTAACGGGTTCTTCCTCCACCATTAATACTGGCCGCCATGTATAGTCTAGCGTGTGCTGAAAAATGGCGTTAAACCCTACAACAACAACAACAACAAATCATAATGTAAACATTTGTAAAACTGACTATTAGGAGACATGGTTATAAAATGTCAACATTGATAATGGCCATGGTAGATAACTATGGATATACAAATTCTTACTACATTTGAAATGTCATTACTATAGGGTTTGACGTAATATACTGTATTTGCAGGTTTTGACGATGACGTTGTACCCCCTGTTACTGAGGTTTTTGATCATCCTCTGGCTTTGTCTAATCACAGCTCCCCAGACATGGATCGGGATTTTCCTGTGGACATTGTTCACAGCTCCAGTCTTTCCTTAAACAGTGAGAACTCCATTACAGTAGGAAGGTCCCAATCCTTTACAATAGAAAAGAAGAACTTGGCACATGGACTTTGTCTGACCACAAGTGACCATGACAGGCTTAGGATATTTATCCATGAATTTGTTATCCGAGCACTTATACCCTGGGCAGAAAAGCAAATGAGAGTGCTAAATGATCAGGTAAGTTTTGATTTTACCTGGAATCAAATGCAAGATACAGATATATGGTTCAGACCACTAATTCATTTTCCAGCAACGCAATATTATTATTTGAATAAATAAAACTATTTTGTGCATTGGTTAGCCCAGTACACAACCTGTGTTTCCTATAATTGAAATTAGCACAGTCTTTTTGAATGTCAAAATTGGGTACAGTAGTCCCCCTCTTGAACGGCCCCCCTGACCAGCGGCCACCCGCTCCTTACGGCCAGAATCCGTTGGCACCGACGAGTTTGTGTTCAAAAGTACCCCTCGCGAAAGGCCACCCGCCTAACGCGACCAGCGGCCAGCATATTAGTGCAAAATCATAAAATTTACCCCTCACAAGCGGCAGCATTTTATTTGAATATGTATCCAGAACCAGTATTGTATTCATAACGTGTGTTAAGTAATCCGATTTCTGTTTCCCGATGTCAGGTTTTCGTTACTGAAAGAAGTGTTGAGTAAAGTACATTTACCACTAAAGTTAATATTATATCATTTACGCCTCACGAGAAGCCAAATTTATTCCATAAAAACCGAGAAAGACTCAAATTTTAATCCATACAAAAGGGTACGTACATGTAATCCAATTAGCCTTATTGCTGTGTTATCATAAGATGTCCGGTTTAGTCACTCTGATAATACAGTAGTAACAGCTGAGAAGTGGCAGTATCGATGTACAATACCAAAGTCAGCAGGAAAATGGTTTAATAGCCTTTATGGCTTCCCTTAGTAAGATGTTGAGCTTGTTCACTTTGGTAATCAGTGGCTATTACTACTGACAATAATTGTCAAAATTACGAATCCTAGCGGCCGCGAGGTCAGATCTGCGTGATGTTAATGGTACATAACGAAGCCGTTTTAGCTTCTCACCTAGTTTCAAGAAATGTATAAAAACAATAGGGTACCAGACTGCGACTAACGAATCACGTGACCAGATCACTTCCTTTAAAAACACAGGGCAATTTGTTTAGATGCATACAAAATTGTTTTATCAGTATTGTAGTTGGCAACATGAATAACTTACTGCAAAAAGATCAACATGTCATGGAGGAAAATACAGATTCTCAGTTTAGAGGAGAACGTGAAAGTAATTCAACTGACGGGGGGGGGGGGGGTGTCGTCGAGGATCCTTGCAGAAAACTAACGTCGGGAAGACTCAGATAAACAATATCGTGAAAGATAATGAAACAATTCTGCAGAAGTGGAAAGGTGAAATGGACGGAGAAAGGAAGATTGTTTGAGCCAGGAGACGTTTGTATCCTGATTTGAAAGACAAGAAAAAGCAAAAATTTTGTCAGTTGAACTGGGATATGACGACTTTACCGCAAGTAACGGATGGTTGCACATGTTTCAAGTGAGACACAATATCAAGTGTTCTGTCATTAGCGGCGAATCAGCTGATGTTAATAATAAAGTTGTCGAAGATTGGAACAAAAGACTAAACGATATATGCAGGGGATATGACAGCAAGGATATTTTTAATGTGATGAGACTGGTTTGTTTTTTAGACTATTACCAACAAAGTGACGTAATGTGAACTGTAACATAATTATAAAGACAGTTTTAAAACTGTATCATTGGTTATTCATGCATTCTTTTGCAAATGATGACAAAGTTTGTTTTACATTTATTTCACATCATGCATGTGATTTTTTAATTAAAATATTAAATATTTAAAATTAAATGTACTTGTGACTTTTTTCATGTGTTTACTATTCACATTTGTCATCCCCCTCTAGAAAGGCCACCCGCATTATAAGGCCACTTCCCTGCTGCATTAGGGGTGGCCTTATAAGAGGGGGACTACTGTACTTCGTGAAATTTTTCAAGTAAAGGGTCTCTATAGTGGGGGTAGCAGTCAAAGCTACCTTAATCAACAGTCTGGCACCCGATACTTATCTTGTCAGAAAAAGTCAGACTGTATGATGGACAGATGGAATCTGTGTAGTCTTGGAAACTAAAAAATGAGACATTGCACACTGTTAATGTAGATAGTCACCCAGTCTTGAAGTGTTTGGTACAGTATTCAATGTTCCTTTCTTTTTGAGACTGAGACTGGTACTGTACTTGGTTAATAATAATTATTACTGGTACAAGTCCTATACAGAAAAAGTAGTTTTGTATTGAAACAAACTCAGAGCAAAAGGAGTAGCATCTCAGTAAAAATTATGTATGCATCCCCCCCCCACCTATGCTGAGAGGTATACATTGGTTTTGTGCTGTTAATCACATTATGTTGTAAGCAAGACAGCTAAAAAAAAACTACAGAGACAAACCATGCCTAATTTGATATTTATAGTCTACACTTAACCCTCATGTTTGTACCATCCTACTGATTTTGAAAATGATCATAGCTCCATGCCAATTTTGAAAATGAAAAGCACCAAGGATATACAAAAATGTTCAAAATTTATCCGTTTTATTCATCAATTAATATCTAACCTGTAATTTACCTGTGGTCCCTAACAATGTCATCTTGTTCACATTTTTTCTACATAAAGATGAAAATTGTCTTTTTCTGTCTTTTTCAATAGACATTGGGCAGTAACTATTTCAACAGACATTGATCAATAACTCTTGCCCATTACTTGCATAGCTGCTTTACATTGCACACATCATACAGTTCATCCTCTGACAATTGAGCCATTTTTGTTTTCCTATGGCTCCTCCAACTTTCCTTTTGGATTTATTGTGTGGATTTATTGATCTACTGCAGGTTGTATGCATTATTTTACAATTTCTGCCAATTTTGAGTGATTTTGTCACCTTTCGGGACTTTGTCTTTTAAGACCACCATCCCACCATGCTATTGTTGACTTGGTACAATGTCATTATGAGTTAGCACGCCTTTTATTTTGTTCGTCTACTTCGTCCATTACGGACCTCTCATTAGCAAAATTCTAAAATGCTGTTTGATATTTATGCTTAGTTTATTCATGCTTCATGTTATTGTGATAGAATTGTGGTTTAATTATTAACTAAGCATTGTACATAAGTTCATAACAGGGCCTTAGGTTTCTGATACAACACTTTCACTTCTCAGTTTGTATGACAGTGTTTTTGGGGTTTTTTTTGTCGCCTCACCAGATTGTCATTTAAATGATATCTGTGCAACTTCAGAGCATGGAAGTCTGTATGTATACACAGTCTGTGATATATAGTCAGAGGAAGTCTGGGTTACCATTTCAGCTAATCAGTCACATACTGATTTGCCGACCGCCCCGGTGGCCTAAGTGGTTAGAGCGTCTGCCTCAGATGAGGAGATTGCGGGTTTGAACTCCAGCTGAGTCATACCAAAAACTTACAAAAATGGTACTTGCAGCTGCCTCGCTTGGTGCTCAGCATTAAGAGGTTAGTGTTAGGACTGGTCGGCCTGATGTCAGGATAATGGGACGGGATAGGACATCATGCTACATGTCTGCGGCATGATGCCCCAGTGCTAGACATCACTATAAACTGCCACATTGCAGACATCATAGTGATATGACTGAAAAATTGTTAAAGCTACGTTAAAAATCCAAATCACATCACATCACATCTAAATAAAGGTTCTTACAAAACTATTATTTGGAAAAGAATACTTGCATTATAATAATAATGCTTAATACCTGATGTTTCTATTTAAAAAAAGAGAGACTGTAGGAAAGTAGATATTTTACATTTGATAATGCATTTATTTCAGGTGACAACAGGTAGACCTATGCACTAACAGTGATGCGCAATGCAAAGACCATGGAAGTAGTGCAAAAAAGTCATGTAACGATTTATTTTGTAATATTATGGCTGTATTGCTTGTTGTCAATAAAGTAATAACTATCCCATCTTTTTCAATTTTCATTGCCTATTACATTAACAGTCTTGGAAAAATATTCACTACTTATTCTGGTGACATTTTTTGAAAATTGGCAACAAAATATTGAGATTGATGATTCTTTTTGGCAACAACTTTTTAAAAGCTAGGACCATCCCTGTAATGTGTATGATGGAAGTTCAACGGCCACATGAGGCTTCAGTGGCTGGTTGGCTGCTGTGATTGGGATGAGTGCATGCATGGTATTGATAATTTGTTGTGAGCAGACAATCAGCGGTAGTTTACAGCAAGCGTGTTCAAAAGTATTTATTTTTAAGAATATATTGTCTTTCAATTAACCCCCCAAATCAAATGTTTATTCCTTAATTTCCACTATTTAATTCTGATTTAAAATTCAAGCCATGTCAAGATGAATGTTATGATTAAATTTATATTTTGGAAATTTGTTTACATCGGCATCGATTATTTCTGCCGATACTGATTATACCAATTGTTCCAGCGATCAGTCTGATTATGAGTATGGCCAATTAATCAGTACAGCTTTAATTGTTATCACACCCTCCGTCTCAATTCCAATTGGATGTCGCTTTGATTCAATCCAGTCAGACTTTGTGAACAATGTCCTCGCTGTCTGTCCATGTGGGGACAGATTTAGAACATGCCCTGTTCCTCGGGGGTTCCTCTGATCTTTGTAACACGTAGGTGGGAAGTCGCTCAATCTAAAGCCTGTGCCAGCCCATGTGTCGGATCTTCTCTCTGGTCATGGTAACCTTGCATAAAAAATTAACTCTAGTCTTTGGCACGTTCAGACATCAAACATAGCTTATAATAATAATACCTTAGTTTATACACAACTTACGAACTGGAGTTGAGCAAATGTGACATTTTCACATACCTATCCAACTGTGTCATGAACATTTTCTCCGTTTTTGCTTACCACAACACAGTTTATCAGTTCAGAGTTCTTCCTTTAACCTCAACACCAGCCCTTGGGCTTTTATCAAGATTATAGATTACCCTGTCTGATCGACATCATCTACATAGATGACTTGCAGAAACATGGTAAGTTATCTTCTACCTGATGGCAGGGATGATCTCTCTCTTTAGATCATCCAGGCTGGTGGTACAGTTTGAATATGTTGGCCATTTCTTTATGCACAAGTCTTACATTAAATTGATGTTTTCGAAAAAAAGATGATATAAAATGCTTTTTAGAATTTAAGTAATCAAGCTTACCCTGCATATTTTTTATTCAGCTGACCTCCAGAACAGGACTGAGAAGGTCCATATTCAGTGCTACCAAAAAATGGTTTGGAGGAAACAAGCCCACAGGCTATGCAGCTGCCAACCAAACTACAACTGTAGTGTAAGTTTGCTGAGACTTTTTAATATACTTCTTAAAAGATTAATTCATTATTTCTGTTTCTATGAAAAGCATGAAACATTGGGAATCCCCTTTTCATTGTTGTTTGTCTTTGGCTTTAGTTCTTGTTCGAACATCAATTATTAATAGTTGTTATAGTTCTCTGCTAGGATTTTCCTTCACATGTTAAAGCCTCTTTAAGAATAGCTTACATGCATATTGGTTTGCCTTCAGCAGTGGTATAACGACTGGTCATGCAGCCCTCACAACTACAGTGTAGTGGGTGGTCCCAGAATTCTCCTCAAACCTTTTTTTTTTTATTGTGATAGCCCCCCATAATTAGGTTTGGGGGGGGGAGAATTTCTTGCCTCACTTTTCTTGTCTATTAATCTCTAACTATTTTGACAACTTTGTATAATTGGTTTAAGAATCAAATTGTTCAGATATTTTTCACAATGTTATTTGGATTTGATAAACATTGAGATGTAGTCATATGCATGCTTCATCAAGATAGTCATAAGGATTGTAGTGTTACTATTGCCCATTCATCCATCTGTCCATCACACCCAACTTAAGGACAGTGTTGAGGTTATTTCATACTCAGTATTGTGGCATCCATGTTCCATGAACACATTTTTCTTTACCCCACATTAGTGGGAAGCAATTCATGGCATTGACATTTCTGATTGCAGCAGCAGCAGTATCAACAGTTTGTTATTGTTTTAGGTAAATGTTTTTGTTTGCATAGATTTCTAGATTTCCTAAACCCCTTGAATCATAGAGTCTCATACTTGGTTGGTGTGAATGATTATGGTGCAAGGACCATTCGTTCTGGAGTCTCAGGTGGCTGAGAGGTCTAAGGCACTTACCTTTCCAGATCACCAACATCTCACTTCACTCCTTGTGGGTTCAAGACTTGGGCTTGACCAAAGTGGGTCTGTGTCAAAGCTTGTCAATAACTTCCTGTGGATTAGTGGTTCTTCCCAGTTTTTTGACTGCCATATATAGCCTATCATATGGGGGAAAAAGTCCATTAAAACCAAAACAACAGCAACAACAGTTCATTCTACAACATGCTTACTTGCCCCTTATACCTTGTACTCCAAGTCATAGTTGTAGAAAATTTGCATTAAGGTTTTGGTTAAAGTATTATCTTTTGCTCTCATTTCATCAGTCCTCTAATGGATTGTTTGTGCATACATTTGATGAATCATTATCAGCTATGACAATTTATTTTGTGACATGCTTGTTCAGCCTTTTCACCGTAAGGTCATGGTCACAGGGTCTACAGCAAATCTTTTATCATGAGTTTACCTTGTTCTTGCGATACATGATAGCGCTGTTCAATGAAGTTTAACTCATTACTTTTGATTGACACTTGGTAGGGTTGCAGAATTGGCATAAAGTGCCGCATATTATTCTTGATTATTGGACCGCTTTTGCCCTGTTTGACACATGCAGTTTCTTTGCCAAATGCATTAACTGATCACATTAATATTAGGAATAACTCTGCTGCCTCCAAATCCAGTCCTTTCTGAAAGACAAAAAAAAAATCTTTCCCTTCATTCATATATATATATATATATATATATATATATATATATATATATATATATATATATACAGGGATGTAACTCTTGCAGATTAACTCCCCTAGTTCCCATCGAGTGGCTAACCTATTCCTGGATGTTTGAGCAATTTAAACTTTCTCTTGCAACTGTGAACACAACCACAGAAAAATCCAGTTATTTATAAGTAATTTTAACCATGGCACATTTATTTTCAGTGGTGTAGTATCTTAGAAGGTTGATATGTGCAAGCCGTGTCTTATTTGGTCAGGAACATTATGTCAGTTTTCTCATTATTCAACTTGCGATCTTTCATATAGACAAAGCAAGAAGTGACCATTCTTGGAAATAGGTATACTGAACTGCAAAAGTTGTCAGTACGACTGCTTACTACACAATGGTGAATGAATGGCCTATTTTATCCTTGATTTGATAAGAAGAGATGTACTCTTCTTCTCTTAAACCCCACCACTTGGTGACCTTACACTCCCTCCCATTTGGTTCCCCATTTTGTTTGGGGGTTAATCATGGGAGGTGAGAAAGCAGGCAGCACAGAAGTTGTCCCTTCAGCTCTCTGTTCTGTCATTATTCAAGCTTATTTGAAGAAGGGATTCAGTTATCAAAGCAAAACTTAAACTACTTTGAGGAATTGGCTAAACATAGACCTGTGAAACTCTGTCATTGTAATAAGAAAATATATATATTTGTTCTCTGAATACGTTACTCGGTCATAATGCCTTAGGAGAACTACTGCTGCCTCGAAATCCAGCCCTCCCAGATGAAAAACCTTTAGCTAAACAGCTAAACGTTTTCTGCCCACCTACATGTCAGCCAGGCAGTGGGATCTTCCCTTAGTACATTGATAGGCACCAGATCCCATTAATATATCAGTTATAACTTCTGCTCATGTCAAGTAGCACTGATGATACACAGATGATATTTTTCTACCTGTACAGGTCACGTGAACCGCTCAGCAGATTTTTGTCAGAGTGGGTAACCCTAAATGGTTTCTTACAAGTTCAAGGCAGGACACTTGCTACACTAAATATATATAGGGTCTGCTCTGTTTTGTCATGCAGATTTAGACCATGGGCAAGACCTCTCTGACAACCATTCAACATGTATCAGTTACAGTCTCTTTTATCAGAATTATGCACCGGTGGCATGGATCAAACATTACTTATCCTGTCCCAACCTTAAGAACTGGACTGTGTCATGCCAGCCAAGATGGTCATGTTCCATCATGACCAGATTTGACCATATAACTGAGTGCAGTGGGCCACAACCACAATTAATCATACAGTATCAGCAGCCAGAAATCAAACGTGTACAGTTCTACAACATGCATAGTGCTGCTAAGCTCTTCCAGTGTATGATGCCCAGCTTATAGCCATTATACTAACGAACCCACTTCATTAAACCAGTTATACATGGATTAGTTTGACTCGCATAGTGTTGCTAGGCACTTCCTGTGGATGATGCACATTCTATGCAGTCACTCCCTCATAGATCATTCTTACCTGCAATAGTACCTCAAAACCCTTCCACATACAATGTCCATATTGGGGCCTCTTTTTTTAAGGAATGTCACTGGCTCAGAAGCCTCTGCCACCCATGAGACTCTACTTAGTGACATGTTAGAAGTAATGGTATCTGACTCTTAAGTGCCTCAAGTGTAGCGGGCCACTATCATTGACATTCTTCTTCAATTACGTTGCATGTAGTGCAGAAGACATTGTCTTAACTACTTCAATTTATAGGCAATGAAATGTTCATTCAAGTTCCCTTGTTATTGTTCAGTCTTACTTAGATGAATTTTATCCTCATTTTTCTACATCACCTGCTGAGTCTACATCAGGTGAGTATTATCTACGGAAGATTCTGCTTTCAATTGCTTTCACAGTCTGAACAGTTATTGACATTTTGGACTGAGTATGTCATCAAATATGAGTTCCTATCATCTGTGGGTGTATTATATCACAGATGTCTCCTGTTTTCAATTTGAATGCTCATGAGTTGATTCCCAGCATCATGACCATGTGATCAACCTTGTATCCAATAATTTGATGATTTCAATATACCGACCACAGCTTAAATCCTTCCACCACAGATCTCAACAGAATAAACGGGTGCATATTCAAGGGAAGGTTTACTTCATAGCATAGAGGTACAACATACTATAGCCATGATGGCATCTATGATTTTACAACAGGTGGACGAGATTCAATGCTCTCCACCCCAACCCTACAGACCCATCTTGGTCCAAAGTACACTTAGCAACCTCCTGGTTTTCCTTATTATTGATCGATTTGACAGATTTCACTACAAACCACAGTCCCTCTCAATCTCAGCAATAGCAGAGGGATTTGCAAGGCAACCAACAAGGTCACAGGATGTCCCTAGAGTACATGCCACTGGAAAATGGTCCTACAACTCCTGAATTAAGTGGAAGAACAAGTTTCATCATTTCTATCACTTCTTCCACGAGACCGTAATCTTGATGACATACATAAAGACCCCTCACTCTACCCTAATCTCAGATCCCAGTAGGAAGAAGACTGCAATCTTTTGTGGCTGATTTGATAATATTTATTATGTTGACATGGAGATTACACAGTAGTTTTTGGGGACTGTGTATTGTGAACAGCACACTTAAAAAGCCTTTGGCCACGTACAATGCAGCACTTCTCAGTTGATCAACAACCTAAGCGCATTCAGTCAACTCTGTTATGCTAGTGTGGACTTGCAAGAGACATGGTTTCATGCCCCACTCAAACAGCGTTCAGAAGTTTTGTGATTCCCCTACAACAGGCTAAAAGCAACAGACTAGTTTTGTTTTGGAGCAAGACATGATTTACCTGTTACTCTCCTTTCATTCTCAATCTCTGTTCAACAAGAACATCTTAGACCTTGTTTCATGGTTCGGTCATCTACATTCTCTATGTTCAAATAAGAAGAATTTGTTCCTGGGAAAGAGATTTGAATTAATGAAATGGTAAATTATATGCCACTTTGGAGCTACCCATCTGCCAGAGTATTTATTTGCCAGACAAGTTGTGTTCATTGTGGTAGCGGACATCTTAACCCATGGTCACTTTATGGGGCTCTCATAGCATTGATTATGTGGTCCTAATGGAGACCAAAAAACAGTTGGACCAACTCTCTTAATTGGCAACCATTTGAGGTTGCATCACGAAGATACTTTGGACTTGCAGTGGTGATATTTACTAACACATCCTTTGGCAATCATGATCACTATGGATGTGCACACAGAAGGCTGCAGGGAGCAAGTCTCCTAATTTTTCAGACTGACATAGGAGCATAGCCCTCTGAGGATCATTATTTGTATGTCCACATAATGGAAATTTATGCAGTTTTTTAAAGCCTATCATTGGTGAACTTATCTAGAATCGAGTTCTCGTTCTGCCAGATAACTTCACTATGGTGACTGATCTCAAACAACAAAACAGAACAGGTACTTGTAAATTTGTTTTCTTGTTTGATTTTGTCAAGTGGTGTCTTGCAATAACAATCCAAGTTTCAGTTCAACATATCCTAGTCTGGCTAATGTATTGGGCTAATATTTCTGCAAGCAGGAACTTGTACCAACAGAATTGTCTTTTCATCCCTCAGCTTCATACAATACATGCTTGGTGGGATTGACTTTTGATGGACATAGTGACAAGGTGGAATGCCAGCAACCCCAACCTTTGTCACATTAATCCTGGGCCCAAAAGATGGGCTAATTGCCGCTCTCTATACATTAGAATGGCTGAATGTATGCACATCTAAACACCTTGGCTTCTGGATCTCATGTAGGACCAAAAGTATCTGAATGTCTCCAAATAGGGAAAGCAGGACCAACAGGTCAGTATAGGAAGATAACGAAATATACTCTCAGTGGTTCACACCAGTGCTTTATTCCAACGGAAACATCCTAACCACAATAGCTGATTTCTAAGCTCTTTGATGAGAAACAGTTAAACTTACCATTCCACCATCCCTAGCACACAGTGCTATCATGGAAGATATTGCATGAAATATAGATCTGTCTGATCTTCTGTTTGCTTGGATTTCACCTGGCCAACGGCTCTGGACCATTGCTGAGTGGACTTTTCATGGAGATTGACCTGGCTGAACAAGACACCAACTGAGTTGCTCTTAAGAGCTTAATTAGTTCACCTATCATACAAGACCTGCCTCATCACTACTTTCATCAATACATTTCTTGGTGGACCAATCTACTTGCAGTTCCAACATGATGGATCATTATCACTATGAAGCCCTCCACTTGCAAGGGCATCATTTTCTCACCTTTCGTTTACATTAGTGAAAGCAGGCAGAATCAGCAAGTTACAGGTCATATCAGTGGACTTGAATTATGTGCAGTTCTGACAGGACTGGTCAGTTTCACTCATGACGATACAGGCTCCCATCCAAGGGTAACCAGACTTTTATAATGAAATCACTATCTACTCTGGACACTTAAGCTCAAAACCACCTATAAGATCCAGTATGAGCTTTGAAGTGTTATCTTAAAGTGACTGAGCCATTATGTCGAGGGAGACCATGTTTATTTTTACCTCTTGAACAGGAACAGGATGATATATCAGCACAGACCCTTTCTTTCTGGATTTAATGGGTTATTCGCTCTGTATATCAAGCATTAACCCAGCTCAGTGAATTTGTTATGCCTTTTGGCTCATGAGGTTTGAGCAATTGCCACAAGCAATGCATTTGACTGGAACTGTTTGGTAACTGGCATTATCCTGGCCATGGAATGGAGATCGGAGTAGGCATTCTGCAGCTTTTATCTAAGAGATCTTTCATCCCAACGAGCTCAACTCAACCTGGTAGGACCTATAGCCATGGCACCAGCAGGTCACCTTTCCAGGTCATTTGACAGTTTCATAAGATGCTGCTTCATGACTTTCAATGAATTTGTCTGAGGGAAAATTTTCCCTTTCGAACCCACCCCCCCCCGATAGATGGAGTCTTCTCCAGTCAAGTTATCTAGAAGCTGTTTCAAATGCCTTTGGAACTGGAGATGACATCTTTTAGGTAAGGGGATGTAATTCCCTCCACCTCTTACCTATTCACCCGAGGTATTATGATTGGGTAACATATTCAAAGAAGCATTCCAATTCTGCAATCTTGCATTTAGCTAAATCTTGGCTCTTGATCTTGGGCCTTCACCAAAATGTTTGACAATGCCACACCCCATGTCAGGATGTCCTCCACAGCAGCAGTGTGGTATCTGGGTGATATACTGTAAAATGATTTGGGTACACAATTTGAACAACCTTCTCTGCCGTGCTTACAGTTTAGGGCAGATAATCAATGTGGTGAAGTCAGACCTCGTCTCATTTGAACATTTTGTTATCTATATTTAGTGTTTCTTATTCATATCAGCCTGGTTTGCCTTCCTCCTAATTGTGTTGTTGTGTCAACACTATTGTTATTTTAAAGGAGAAGGGGTCTGCTAGGATGTATATTTCAGCCAGGGAGTTTCTTCAACTTTCAGCATGTGCAGTTTGGTGGCAAACCTGGTATACCTCGATTGCCTTTTCATGCACCCTCAGAAGATGGCCCTTCTGACCATCTTAACCAAAATCAAACTCTTCATGCTTCATTGGCAAGACTGTGAATTGCTAGTGTCTGAAAAACCTTTAGAATCCCCACAAATTCAAATCACTCTTTGTTCAGATGCCATTTTGTTATCTTGGGGGACACACTTACTACTATATTTTATGGACACTGCAAGAAAAGACTTTTAAAATCAATCTTTTGGAAAAGAAGACCATTCTCAGTGCCCACCACACATGGTTGGAACACATTCAAGGGATGACTGTTACGATAATCCCAGACAATTCAATCATTATGAACGTCTTCAAACAAGGTGGGGTGAAATCACTGGACCTTTTGTGTTACGGTATGAGTAATTTCATTGGACTTCCCAATATCATATAAACATATGTCTGACACATCCCAGACGGTCTCAGTGTTCTAACCAACCTATTTTCAAGGAGAGACTGACTCCTTTGCATGGAGTGGTATTACCCATCCATCTTCTTTTGAGTATACACACTATGGGGCCAACTAATGCTAGACCTGTTTGCAACAAAATGGAATAACAAACTGCCCATCTTCATTCCTGACCCAAGTGTATTGTCGGTAGATGTTCTTTCAATCAGCTGGGAGGGAATATGGGAATATGCCTTGCTTCCAGCATTTCTAATATAAAAACTAAACTTGCAAATTAGGGGCACAGTTTGCAAAATAGTTATAATTGCCCCTTTCTGATAGGAACAGATCAGGAATCGATTATCTGCTTTATCTAGGAAAGACTATACCCAGGAAAATCAAAGCAACCCCCCCTCTCCACGCAGCTCAAGCAGCCAAGGTAACTATTATTCCTTCATTGTCTGAAGAAATATCTTCACATCCAGCTTTTGTCATGCATGGAAAGTAGTTTTACAATTAGATTTTAGATAGGATTGTGATGGCCTGTGACTTTGCAATCATATGAGGGGAACTGGCATGTTTTCAAAAACTGTCACATTAATGACATTACACAACTCTTCATCTCCATCCACCAAGTGGTGAACTTATTACTTTTCCTCTCTGAAGACAACAGATTGGACCCTATCACAATCAAGGGATACTGTTCCATGATCTCAGACATCATAAAAGAGATGATAATGGCCAAAACAAAGACCTTTCCAGTTTATTGTCTGGTTTCAATATATCCAGGCTATGCTTGCATAACTTGTTTCCAAAATAAAACCTCTGATGGGTCATGACATGGTTCAACTCAAGCCATTTTCTTCTACTTTGCTGAGCAGTTATGAAAGACTTGATTTCTGATAGCACTATCTTCAGCTTGCAAGCTGAATGAGCTCCATACACTCAATTTAGGTAGGTAGGTATTTTATGTATGTCTATGGTTTAAACGAACATCAGCATGGTCCTGGCAATACAGCGATGAGTAAATTTAGGCATTACTAACAAGTTACAGAACAAAGCTGAAAAAGGGTAATTTTTTTAAAATACAGCATCAATTTTTGATATTTATCTTTTAAAAAAGGTCAAGACCATCTCAGCTAGAGCATCATCATGGGATGAGTCCCAGAACAAAAATGTTGCCTCCATTAGTGACCTCTTGTGACTTGCAGGCCTATTTTACATTTCCTAGCCTGCATGTAAATGTATATGAGCAAATAAAAATGCTGATTCATATTGTTTCAGTTACACCACGGAGGCCCCTGAACTTCAAATGAGGAGATTGGCTGACCTGGCATTCCTATTTCAGCTGTATGACTTTGCCTACCAGACTTACCACACAGCTAAGCGAGATTTCAATAATGATCATGCATGGCTCCACTATGCTGGTGCCCTAGTAAGTCTTGATTTTTTCTGCTTTAATGAAATTTAATGTTATTGTACTAGTTCTAAGAACTTCAATTATATGATCTTGCAGGTTTAGATATTGGACTTGTTGTGGTCTTTGAGGTGAGGGAAGCTTGGGGAAGACAGTATGAAGCCACTACTCTTGTTTTAGTATCAGTCAGTGTACAAAAGTGCCCTTAAGGTCAAGATATCCCTGCCTGTAGTATAACAAATTGAATATGGTATGGTATAATAGATGGGTGTATGCTGATTTCATGAATAATAGACTTTATTTAGTGGTATGTAGGAAACTATATAGAGCTGAATTGATAAGATACAATATTGAAGCTATGAAGCCTGGGCAGGGTGGTATGGAGAATCAGCTGTTGCCCATGCAGCAGATCCCCCCTCTCCACGCAGCTGGTGTGCCCAAGGGAACGACGAATGCCGATACAGCTTGGCACCAACGGCATCGCAGGAGTTGCCGGAATGACGTTGAAGTCAATGTCATACCACCTTAGGGACTCCATCTTCGGATTTTCTGTCAGGGTTTACTCCCTTAGCCTTTCCCATGAGTGGGTATAGCCACAAGGCAGCAGAGGTTTGGAATCGGAGTTTTCCTTCTCCTAGATGAGCTACCATCCAAGGTTTACGAGTCCCATCTACCCGAAGCAACTGGTTTTAAGGCACCAGTGGGCCGCCTTCACCCCTTCTCCTGTTAGTAGAAAACATGGTCTGCTGGGCTTCAAGTCTAAGCCACTCGCGAAGGCCAGGAGCTGGATTTTAGTTGACAGAGGCAGTAATATACATGATTTTTTTGTGTATGATTTGATTTTAGTTGACAGAGGCAAAAACATGATTTGATTTTAGTTGACAGAGGCAGTAATATACAATATTGACAGTAACAGAAACTACTAATACAGTGTGACCCCGCTATAGCATGCTGTTATAACATCAATTTAGGTATAACATGGTCGTGGCATGGCTCCCGAAATTTCATATGTATGTATTATCTCATACACAAAAAAAAAAAAATTCTTAAAAGTTTGAAAAAAAAACATAGAAAGTTGATTAGCATTTTGTGGAAGAGATTGCATATGAATAATACAAGATGAATGTGGCATGGCTTCTGAAATTTTATGTATATTTTTCTCGTACACAAAAACAAATCTTTTAAAAAGTACGAAAAAAGACCAACCTTAAGCAAAAAAGTGGTATTTTTCAGGGAAAAAAATGGGCACAGTGATAATTAGCAATATTCTTACCAAAAACCACCCAACCTAAAATGATAAATGAATGACAGAGACACCAACACAACAACAACTCAACCCAAAACTGTACCCAAAGTGGTATGTAGATGCCCATGCCAATGTAACATCATATTAGCTCACATAGTAGAGCCAAAACCATGGGTCCCAGACCACACACTTAAAGAATTAAAGCCCCTGGGAGAATCATAAATAACTATTAGTAATTACTGTTTTTCTTGATACTATTATTGTTTTGCTATCTCTGTATTTAATCAAAAAGTGCTTTATCTTGGTGATAATGTTTTTATATGCAAAAGATCTTGCTTGCAGTATAAATATCCTTTTTAAGACAACAAACTGTGACAACCCAAAAACATGATTTGCTCAAGCAGTTTGAATGTTTTAGTCCATTTACAAGATTCTTCATAAGCTGGACTTCAACTGGAGAGAAACTGCTTACTGAAACCGGTGTAGGATCATGCCTGACAAACTGTTTCATATGTATGAAAATTTTGTACAAAACATGTTCGTGATTAATTCCATAGTGGTCATAAGGCAAATTCTAGGACTTGTTTGCGATAGAGTTTTCTATCTTGATTATTTTCTTATCAGAATATTCATTCCATTTATATAGTTATGCACCAAAATATGTTACCATTGGCTTTTGCATAGAAGACATTTTGTGCTTGAGAAAACAAACTGGCAATTAGAGCTAAGATGTTAAAAGTGCTGTTAAAAACAAACTAACCAAACGACTTTAACAAATGTCATTCTTGTTGACATAGCCACCATTGTCCAAAAAGTAATACCTATGTCCCAAAATTGTCCAAAAAGTAATACCTATGTCCCACCATTCACTGGAAATAAAATTAATTCAAATTCTGATTGTAAATTTTTATCCCAATTCAATCTGATAAATATACAGTATGACCCCACTATTAGCTACGAGTTCGTAGCCTCAACTTGATTTGCTGTGGTTGAGGCTACGAACTGATCCCATATCATGTAATGGAGCAAAAAAAATCATCACTAAAGTCAGAAAAACAAACCGTGTAGAAATCAACTACATAAGTATAATCATGTTGTGAAAGAAGTTTGGCTTATTTTGAATTTATTAAGCCCTTACACGATAAAATAAATTGGCATGGTTACTCTAACCTTATCCTGTCCACCATGACAGATAACGCGAGACTCTCGCCGTGACCCCTTTTCAACGTAAGGCTTGCAAGACCATATTTTGGATATTCTACGCTATATTATTATCAATCAAGTGCGAATAATCGCTTCTTGGTGGAATTTCAAAGTTGCCGATAAACCGTATTTACTTTTAATGCTCAGAATTTATGATGCAATCGGCGCCAAATTTTTACTACGATTTGTTTACATTTCCAAATAAGGCGTCAATGTCCTTATATGGCACACAAACAAACAAGGCTGAGAATGGAAGTAATCATTATTTGAAATAATATGGCGGACAAACTAAACGAAAATATCGGCTAAAAAAGGTAAACGAGATTTTACAACTATTTCTACAATGATTTTCGATACTTCCGGTATTAAATAAGAGGACTACTCAATTTATGGGATTCTATGCAAGGAATTTGTTTAAAGTGTTATTTTTAGGCTAAAAGAGCGCTGGGTGTGAATCACACCCGGCTTGCTCCATTAACACATATATGCTCATGTTAGTACCCTGTCCACGAGGTACGAGTAAGGGTACTAATATTAGTACTACCCCACTATAAGACGGTAGTTGGGAGAAATAGAACCCGACCGTGTCATAGACCAAACTGTGTTATAAGCAACCAGGTCAGTTAGCTGAAAAAAATGATGCATATTAAATAAGAAGTACACCTGTAATGAAAACGGAGAAGGCATATATAATATTTTACTTTATTCAGAGAACCACACATTGGTACAAATACGTGTATACTGTTTATATATACATGTCTAATGTATGGCATTATCAACACCATGTACTGCCCTGCGAATCTCATCACATACATTGAATCCACAATGCAAGTAATTCCATCGAAAATATGCACAAACTCAGATTTAAAATGATCAATAATTTATTCACAGCTCATATAAGTCTGAATTCAGTGGGGAAAAAACAGCACAATCATGTAATGAATGATGAAGCACATTTACTTTTCAGTATGTCACAAGATGTTGAAAGTTAGTTTGCATTTTAAGCTGCTGTTGGTAGCATTTGTAAGCATACATTTTTCCTGCAAAAAGGAAACTTTCACAGCACAGTGAACGTGTTCCAGTCATGTTGGAAAATGAAACAATCCATCAGATTCCATTGCTTTTATTTAAGTTTGGTACTGACTTCCTTCAAAAAAAGGTTCTTTGTATTGAGGATTGTAGTCGGCCTTCTTTGATGAAGGGTGCATGCATTATTAAGTCACCACTAAAGGACAGCTTTGGAGAATCAAACGAATCCGTTTCTTATTGTGGTGGCAACATCAAGTAATTGTATTGCATGATTGAGACTGGTATTTTTTCCATTTGCTGAGTACATGAAAGTAAGGGAAAGCAGAATGTGTTTTTAAAGGAGGACAAGATATTGAAACTTGCTGACAAGAGCAAACAAATACAAGACTGTTTATTTCATCTCAGGCAATCCATCTGTTCACACCTGTAACCACTTTATTTCTGCAGCACTTTCAAGTAATTCTTATCATCGCATAGGATGTTGCTTACAAATGGCATAACTCAAGACCATTTAAGATATGATAGATTTAAATGTGCCTTTTTTCTGGTTTAATCTCATTTACTCCATTTTGGATAAAGTTATGTCCCTTGTCAGTCATTTTCATATCTCTGCATGGGACCTTGTTTGTAATCAGCAGAATTCAAGAACCATTCAATATTTTGTCATAAAATTTGGTAAGACCCTTGTCTGTTGGACCTTGATGTGCCTTTTGGTGCTTTGTCTCATTGGATCCATTTTGTGTAAGTTATTGCTGGGTTTTGGCAGCTCACATCCAGTATGATATTTATCACAACTTGCAATATGTATTGATGATACATGTTTGATGCTTTCTAAGCATGTTTACATGTAAATTGTTGCTGTGTCTGCCCAATATGTCATTATATTTAAATGTTCATTTACCAAGGACCAAAGCGGTTAAGGATGAATATTGTTTATTGAATCAGCATGCAATATCCAGCCCTAATTATGGCACTTGTTGATCAACAGATTAACTTTTCATGGATGTTGCATGTGGTCAACATAACTGAAGACTTGCAACACATTTTCTTGGACTTTGCTGATAAAATTGTCTGTTAGAGTTTTATGTACTTTTTATTGGTTTTGTCTCATTTGTTCCCTTTGGGCAGAGTTATGGCCATTGTTGGTTGACTTAATTTCTTTGCATGGAGTGTTGCTTGTAAACAGCATAGTGTAAGAGCCTTTCAGCACATTAGAATGCAATTTGATGTGAACATTGATTCAACGAGATGTGTCTTATTTGTTTCTTTGTGGAGCATTGTGTGACATTCTCTCTATTTAATGTTAAATAAAAAATTGCCCTTTTTGTTGAAAGACCTCAGCTAAAGGGTTCAAAGAGGCCAACAGTTTTCAACAAATAGATTCACTGAATGCTTTAAAAGAAAATTGTCAGATTAATTATTAACTCATTTTTGTCTGTGTGTATCTTTCTTAGCCAATTTTGGCTAAGTGAGGAAAATCAAGCTCACTTTGAAATATTTTCCTTTGGTACACCATTGTCATATAATGCTAAATATTTAAATTCTTTGACCAGGAAATGGCCTGTGCAGCCATATTCATGTTGGGAAACCTCAGCCAAAGACAATATCCCCACCACTATATGGAATCTGCCATCACCACATACACCCAGTCTTGCAGGTATGTGATTTTGGTCATATTAGACAATATATCTAGGTAACAGAAGTCCTGAAATTCTAGTATTTGCTGTATATGTCTGGTAGATTAAAGTTCTTGATTGCATATGATATGAGCAAACATACGTCTGTTTGGAGTTCTCAATTATAATTATGTAAATGTTTCTTTGATTTATTTATCCATTAAACTGCCAAATAGACACCTTAATGAAGTAAAATTCAAAGGTCACTAGGTCTCTTTATGCAGATTCTTTTTTTGTCAGACACGTAATAAAGATGTTACCAACTAAGCTTAATTCAGAATTGACTAGGCATAGTTTATTTATTCATTGTTTCTTTAACAGACACTCATTAGAGGTGTCATGGTTTGTCAGCACATAATACCATTGGAACAAAATATGTGAAGTCACCATTTGAATTAAGAAACAAAGAATTTAACGACATTGTTTATCATGCAAGATTTATTTGGGGACCTGATTAAATAAAACTTCACTATGTGACTTTATGAGAAATGCCTGTTAGTTTGGTGTTGGGTATTTTTAAGATAGTAGGTTAATTTGAAAATTTTGTTATTGCTGAACACTATAAAAAAAATGGTCTTGACACTCTGCAGTTATTGAGTTCCGGGAGATTATTTTTGCCAAGTAGAGCATCAGTTGACTGCTCAGGTGGCCTAAATGTTTAGAGCGTCAAACCCTGGCTGAGTCATACCAGATACTTATAAAACTGGTACTAACAGCTGCCTCACTTGGTGCTCAGCATTAAGAGGTTAGTTTTAGGACTGGTCTGCCTTGTGTCAGGATAATGTGACTGGATGGGACATAACGCCAAATTTGAGGCATTATGCCCCCGTGGAAGACATCACTATAAACTACCACACTGCAGAAATCATAGCAATATGACTGAAAAATTCTTCAAGCTACATTAAGAATCCAATAAACACAAACACAGAGTATCAGTCTCTTGAAGATAATTTTTTCTTTCTTTTTAGATCATTCTGTAACATTTTGGGACAGTTCAGCTGCCATATGACAGCTGTGACATTTAAAATTGCTATCTAGAGGAATTAACTGTTTAAACCGTATTGATGCATTTGATTCCATTGGTTTCTAGCTATGTAACTTTAGTTCATGTGTATTTGTTTATGTTCTGTACACTTAGTTTAATACTGAGGAGCAAACTTTACTACTGACCACTCAGGTGACCTAGTGGTTAGAGCATCTGTCTTTGATGCGGGAGGTTATGGATTAGAACCCCAGTCGAGTCATACCAGAGTCTTATAAAAATGGTACTAACAGCTGCCTCACTAGGCGCTCAGCATTAAGAGGTTAGTGTTAGCACTGGTCGTCCTGGTGTCAGGATAACGTGACTTGGTGAGATATCATGCTATACGTCTGCAGTATGATGCCCCAGTGTTTGACATCACTATAAACTGCCACATCATAGCGATATGACTGAAAAAATGTTAATGCTACGTTAAAAATCCAAATCACACACACTGAGACTTTACTGATGAACAAATCTCTACTTGCTGCACATCAGCTTGATTTACATTTAAAGTCAGTTATGTTGTGTAGATGTTTATATACTTGATTGTGGTTGTTCACAATTTATTGAGGAAAAGGTTTATATTAAATCAAAATATTGTGATCAGTTAACTTATCTCCAGTCAGTAATTATTGGAAATTCTAAATTGCATATGTTCCAGATTTACTGACTTTGGGAAATTTAATGATGTTAATCTGTTTTCGTTATATTAACATGTGCTGCATTTAAGCATAAATGTTACTTATTTACATGAATAACATTTTAAGCTTCAAGTTACCGTCTGAGTTTTCAGCATACTATCATGTGATTAATTACATTTTTTCAAATTTGACTGTTTCAGTTATTTGAAACATGAAGTTTAGACAACAATTAAAAGTGATGATTCATATGATTTTGTAGAAACTGGCAATATGCAACCAGAGCATCACTCATCAGTACAGAGGCCTTGAAGAATAGAGGAATGTATACAGAGGCTGCCATGCAGTTTATTAAAATGATGAATGAGGTATAAGTGTGATTCTGATTTCCGTTTGTATAAATATACTTCTATGGAATACTTCTGTAAAACAGGGTTTTAATTTGTTTACATTCACATATTAATCCTGTCCAAGTTTTGTGCAAATGCTTTTATAAACAAAAATGTTTGAATATTGTGGTAACCTGTGCATGTCAGCCCATTGCCTTAACTCCTAATACAATTTTAGATGAAGATTTATGAAACCATGTATAATAGTTATCCATGATGGAAACTACTGTGATATGTATACTGTTTATAGCTTCATCTCCTTTGGCATAGCTTGGATTAATTTCCGTGCTTAATGGTGATTTTCAGTCAAAAGATGCATCTGGACTGCTTGCCACACTATCTCCATTTGTAGTCAAAAAGACTATGCTTGGGCTAGTCAACTTGTAGAGTGTGAGCGAAGAGGACAGATTGAAAATGTAAAACAAAATCAGAGTTTTCATGATATACTGGTAACCTTAAAGCCCATGAACAGATAATTAAACCACATACTTCCTTCTGATAAATAAGCATATAATTTCCATCATGAAAGGTCTGACCTAATTAAAATACCAGTTCCATGTTTGATTCATGATGAAGAATGCCATTATACAGTGGAAGACTTAAAACCAACTACGATGATATTCTTCTGCTTTTAGATGACATGATCCAGCAGTAATGTGTCTGCAGGAATCTTTTTTAAAATATATGTTCAACATCACACTTTTAAAAAATTTACTTTTTTTTAATACTTTCTCTAAAAATGTTGAATGGGCCTCAGGCAGAGCTCCATTGTTGTGAACACTATAGCCACTCTTAATGCCATTCCATTAAACTTATTTACAAGCCATTGCTGTAAGTGTCATTCTTCATTGAGCGATTATATTTTGCTCTATTTATATACCACCTCGACACTAACTTGCAACCAAATGAATTAGATAGATTCGTTCAATAACTGCCTGCCCCATTTGTTCTTCTCAGGGATTTCGGTGCTCATAAATAACATTTTATTTGGATGGAAGAACATAAACTCAGAGGCATAAAAGGTAGATTTCATTTCCATGCATGATTTGTTTCTGTGTAACACCAAGTCGGTGACATATTTACACAGACATGCCCGTCATTAAGCTTTTGGGGTAATCATTATCATTTTTTTCACCAAATTACGTTTTCCGATAAACTTTGTATGGATTATGTTTTTCTGCTACATTAAAAAATAAAAATAAAGCAATAAAAAGTTGTTTTTGTCATTTTATTATCATCTTTTTAATTTCACTCATATATAAATTTGAGAATATTCTTAAAAAGGTGACAGCTGCATGGAAATAGCATACAGTCACTTTCCTTATATGCTATTTATTGCAACTGTATATGACCCCATTTCAAGAAAACAGACTGGTTTCTTTAAAAGTGAACTTTGCCTAACAGATTCATTTTACTGATATGTTTATGAAACCAGTCTATATTTTTAAAGAAATTGGTGCCAGATGTTATGTGAAACACTTATGGTGTGAGTTGTGGATGTTATATGATGGAAAACATTAGAGCAGATGATCTTTTCAAACTTCAGAATATGTCAGATCAGAAAAAGGGACCAATCAGAACGGCTTTGCAAATTGTAAAAGAAGAATATGAGAGTAATGTAATACAGCACACTGAGCACCTCACCATATCTTTACAGGATTCCAGTTCATGATCATTCAACAAAAAAAAAATAAAAAAATAGCCAAGTTCCCCCTCACTTAGCAGACATATGGACTGGTTAGATAGATTAAACATCCTGTAACCTGTCCCAACCTGACTATATCTTCCCCATAGGGATGACCTATTTCCATTGCTGCTGTCCTAGACCATATACTTGAGATTACGAAGGGCCAGAACAACAATACTACATGCACAATCACCAACAGCCTTTCTTCCAGTATGTCGAACTGACTTATGCAGACATGTACATTGAGCATTCTAACCAACATAACGCCTCGAGACACTCATTCAGTACAATATCAAGATTAGTTCCTCATGTTTCAATAGATGTTGCTCCACAGTCTCTCTACACTCTGCCACGGGAAGAGACTCTTTAATCAGCGACTGTCTTGAAGTCGTGGTTTCTAATTCAGGGTGTTCATCAAGTTTAGTGAGCAGCAACCTGCATCAATTTCCACCAGCTGTGTCTCAAGCATTACATGGGACCTTAGCTTCACTTATGCAACCAAGAGGATGTTGCTTGTTCTTAAGTGCTGTCATCTATTCTACACTCTCCGATGGCACTTCTGAACATCCATTAAGGGTGTTTTCTGTCTTTGACCTGCAGAGTTTTGACCTTCTCCTCCCACTCCATCAACAACCTGGACCAGAGCTTAAGCATCTGCTGATCTTAGGATGAAATGGAAAAGTCCGAACTCAATTACTTCTGCAGTCTCAGAGAGCTACAGACATTCTGTCTGCCTTTAACATCGTTTCTCGGCTGTTCTACCTTATCACATACCACTCTTTCATTTGGAAATCCAGCATTTGACTCTGATATAGATGCTTTTTCGGGATGACAAAGCCACACTGCATATGTATGGATTGGATGGCCTTTGATGACACCCGGCAGTTAATGTGCAATATTGTTGGTGGCTTTGATCAACTTAAGAAAATAATAAACTGCCTTACTGAAACAGTCTTGTCAGGTTGGCAGGTCTGCATCCTCCAGAGATAACAGTCTGTACTGATGCAAGTATTAAAGGCTGGGGAGCCCGCCTGCTACCATCCTTTTAGGGAACCAGTGGTGCATGCGCTGTCCAGGAACGACATCTTCATATAAAAAAGTTTTGGAGAGAATGGCCATTGAGAAAATATTTCACTAGTGACAGGAATATTTGCATTGCAAGCGAGGTCTCATTCTGTCCAACAACTCTACAATGTTGACTTCATTCAAATGACAAGAAGGAACCAAGTCCTACAGTGGTGATTTGTCTCATATGACTAGGAGGAACCAAGTCCCAAGACTCAAGGGCATCTCTGGTGCACCTTTCATGCAAGACCTGCTTCCTCATGGCATTAGCGACTGCAGGCAGAATTAATGAAATGAATGCCCTATCAGCAGACCCAAATTAAATGCAGTTCCAACAAGACAGGTAAGTCTTACTCCCAAAGGCATTCTTTTTCATCACCAAGAACCAGCTTCCTTCCATGGGTAACTAGTTTTTTTTTTCATGAAACCTCTTCTAGTCTGGACACATCAGCTGAAGGCCACCTATAAGACCCAGTTTGGGCTTTCTGGTGATACCTTAATAAAACACACTTTGCATCGAGGGAGATCTCGCCTCTTTCTATCTTTCAAGAAAGGACAGGAGGATATTTCAAAACAGAATATTTCATCCTCGATTAAGTGGGCTATTCACTTGGTATATCGACAAATAACCCTAGCTCAATTGAATTTCTTTTGCAGATCGGCTGACAGGGTTAGAGCATTTGCCTCCAGCCTAGCATTCAGTCAGAATTGTTCTCTATCCGACATTATTGAGGCTGTGGGATGGAGATCAGAGTCCACGATCTCTTGCTATTATCTCCGAGATCTGTCATCCCAAAGAGCCATTGCAGTCAGGTTGGACCTACATCTGCAGCTTAACAGGTCACCCTTCCAGGTGTCTATTAACAACTTAAGATGCAGCTTCATGACTTCCACTGGATTTGCAGAGGGGAGGGGGATTATTCCAATTTTGAAGCCTCGACCCAACAGATGGCTTCCCGTTCAGTTGGGTTACCTAGAAACTGGGGGGGTACTGGGATGTACCTCCCTCCACCTCTTACCTATTTTCTGAACGTATCATGATTGGGTAATGTATTTAAAGAAGAAACCAATTTTTCCTAGTAAAATATGTTTCTTTGAGAATACTTACCCAATCATAATACACATACACCCTCCCAGCCTCCCTTTCAGTTAAGCCATAGAAAACATGCTTTCAGTAGTATCTGACATATTTTTAGGCTTTGCTACAAAGTCATATACTTAAGGGGAGATCACTCTGCCTGACCACCACATAGGTTGGCAGACTACTTTTAGGTCCCTTCAACTAAAAGTAGTATCTAGAAGGGCTTGATTTGGGAGGTAGTATTATTTCTCCAAAGGTATTATGATTGGGTAAGTATTCTCAAAGAAACATATTTTGCTAGGAAAAATTGGTTTCTCCTAGATTACATGCCTGATCACATTTCATTAATACAATCCCATTCTCCCTGCAATGTGAGCATCACGATCTTCCACTCAGCATAAAACTGGTGCCACTGTATGCAAAGGGGAGGTAAAGTACAAAAGTGAATGACTGTTGGCGATATAATATAGACAAAATGAATTTTCGTCTTTTGGGTTGGCTAGATTCAGGATGTAATAGGTCTTATATTCCTGACATCAATGTGATGTGGTAATTATTTTAGGAGGAACATAATTTACCGAAAAATTTGCTTTCACCATACTGAAATTTTTTAATCATACCATTTTCCCAGAAAAGTTTTATTTCAGGGACAAGAAAAATATCAGTCAATATACAGTAAGAAACTAGAATCTGACAAAGTCAGTCTGAACAATATATAAATGCTAATCAAGGTAGCACTAAACAATTTATAACTATAGCTACAGTCAGGGATGTAAACTAAACTTTGAAACTATCTGCTATAGAAATAAAAATTGCAAACTATCAACTTGGATACATGTTTAAACTGGCCATAAAATGAAGGAACTGAATCCGTAAAACCAATGGCATAGTAAAGCTGATCCTTTTGTGAATATCCCCTTTAGAGTTGTATCAACCCTCTCTCTTCAATGCATACAAATCATTATGATTTGTGATTTTCAACTCCATAAGGCTTACATGCTTTAAAATGGAAAAATTTCATATACAAGGTAGCATCAGTCGCATCGAGATATCACTTTTAACTCGTCCCCCCCCCATTGTCATAGTAATACACCATGCTTTACCTACCTAGTCTCCTTTGTGTGACAATAAAGTGGTGCAGTTAACTTTGTATGTGTGCCACATGCCATGATTAAATTGTAGAATACTTTAGACCTGTATCTTGCATGATTATTTAATATGGCATGCACCATTGGTTTAATTCCACCAATAAAATCTTAACTTACATATAGAGAGGAAATATTTGAACATAAAAATGATAGAAAACATAGAATTGGTTGGTGGAAGGAGAAATAACGTTACATGCTTTGATAGAGAATTTTCAAAATTTTCATTAGCTGAACTTAGCAGTGATCTCAAAATACCCCTTGAAGAAGAACATATGAATGACAGCAAGGAATGTAAAGAGGAAGATGAAGGGATGGAAACCAAATGGATAATTAATGACAACCCATTTTGGCAAGAGGCTGTTTACAGGATCAGCACCAGGACCAAAAGTGAACTTAGACACAAACTACAAATGAATTTTATTTACACCAGCATTTTTTATTAGCTGTGTTGTTATGACTCTGTGGTCATAAGCTAAGTAACAGAAAGAAGCAAAACCAGCACATTTGTTAAACTTAACAAATGATTTCACTAACAAAGGTATAAATGAAAATGTAAGAGGAACTTACAATATTATGAACCGAATCCAAATTATTTATCCAAAGCTATATTAAAGTGTAAAAAAAAAAAAAGTTCATATAAATTTCAGAAAGTTTTATTTTTATTATGGTGAGAATTCAAAATAAATTTGATGGAGTTATATACAGATAAATGTATCGTGAGCAAAGGACTAATATTGGAAAGTAGATTACTTCTGTACCTTTCTGCATAGCATTTTCATTTCCTATGTTTTATACTATTTATTCTATTCCATTGAGATTTCGATCAGGAACTACTTTGTCAAATTTCAACTTCATTGAAGGAATAATAAAAAAACTAAAAAATTCTTTCAAGTGACATCCAGTAAAATTCATTCAAGTATTATCATTGAGTTTTAGTGACGGAAGCACTGATATTTTTATCACTGCCCTAGGCGTTCACTGTACCTGTATGCTGTAGGGGAGATTACATAGCTGCTTGGTGCATGGGATAATTTAATAAAGAAGAAAGGTAAACATGAATGGACCAGTTTGTTTGGTAATTGTCCATTGAAGATTTTGCTTGATCGTAAAAAAATTTTTTTTATGAGTATCAGGATTATATTGATGTAGTCTTTTTTGATGATCTTTGCCTATGTAATTTATTGGATGTCCATATGAAAAAATATCTTTGTGCATTTTAAGGGTAGTTTTGCTGGCTCATGCTATTATTTTTCTTGACAGGAATCCGATCTTCAGAGTGCTCTTTTCCTGGAGCAAGCAGCACATTGTTTTATCAATATGAAAGCTCCTATGGTTCGTAAATATGCCTTCCATATGATACTGGCTGGTCATCGCTTCAGCAAAGCTGGACAGGTATGTGCATTCATTTGGAATAAGACTACTTCAGGCAAGCTAAGTGATGATTAAAAAAACATAATATTTTGCAGCCAATGTGATTCCCTGTTTAAAGTTTTCTAGAGCTTTTTTGTTTTTGCCTTGCATTTAAATAACCCAAATATTTAGATGTTGTATAAATTGTAAAAACATAACACAAAATAATGTTGTGTACAGAAATTCTTGTTTGACTTTTTTGTGGAGAAAAATCCCAATACAATTTTTCCAGATTGGATTCATATTTGAAAAATGTTAAATATTTTCACTGCATATGACTTTCAGTTTTGAAAGGAAGCATCAAGTACAGACCCTGAAATGGGTAATTTACGAAATCTGCATTTCATTTGCATTCTGTTTGCATTCCATTTGTATTATGTTCATATTCCATTTGTGTTATGTTTGCATTCCATTCTTGTTTGCTTTTCATATATCATCTTCTATTTTTTTTTTATTTTTTTTTTTGTTCTTAGAAAGTCATTAGGATTTTGTGTTTATCATTTTCATCCATCATTACCATTCATTTTTGTACCTTTGGAATGTAAAGGAAATGCATCTGCCAGAATCAGGTTTTCTGTTTTTGAGAGCATTAAAGGTAGAGAAGAACTGTTGTATCTTTTTTTTGTAAAATTGTCCTTTAATAAATGCATAACATGCAGAAAGAGATAACAGAAACTGCAATTATTGTAAAAACATATAGAGAATTTGTCCGAAAATGTAATTCACATTAAGTCTGCCTCAGCAAGAACAGTGTTGAGGATTCGATCAATAAAGATTGTACATACTCAATCATGGGTGATATCATTGGCCATTGTTTCTTGACATCTGCCTCATCAAAAACAATGTCGCTTATAAGGGGTAAAACATTGTGTGAAGACTGATCACATATCATCAAGGGCAAGGGCTTTGACTATGGAAAGATAGCAGTACCTAACATGAATTGATTTTTAGACCCATTCTTGAATTTATTCCATTTCCTTTGTCATTCATTGTTCTGCATTTGCATTTGTGCTCTCCATTTGCTCGAAAATTCATTCATTGTTTCATTGTGGGAGCTGTGATGACACATTTAGAAGAACAAGGGTAGCAGAATAAATGCCCTATGGCAAACTTGGGTTGGCTGGCTTGGTGCTTCATTGGAAAAGACCATTAACATCCCATTTCTTCAGCATGATATAGCCAAACCAATCAATCATTCTGTATTCCATTTAAATTAATTTAGTGTTGTGTTTGCATTCATTCAATGTTCCA
Organism: Sinohyriopsis cumingii; assembly: GCA_028554795.2. Lineage (NCBI taxonomy): Eukaryota > Metazoa > Mollusca > Bivalvia > Unionida > Unionidae > Sinohyriopsis > Sinohyriopsis cumingii. Next base: position 131,379,544 of record CM068838.1, read on the forward strand.
TTTGCATTCCATATTTGTTAAACTTGTAACAATACATGTTTAAGGATCTGTTACATCATTGGGAGAATAATGCATTTTTCATTAATCAGACACACAGTACTACTGTAAAATACTGTTTTTCTGCATGTATTTGCTGTCCCAAAACATAATAAATTACTTAATTCAATGTTTGATAATAAACTGGAGATAGAAAAAAGTAAAATTCGCACCCGTGATATTATTCTACATATTAAGCAAAAAATACACATTTTTCTATATTGATAACAAGTAAGATAATGAATAAAGAACAGATGTTACTGCCCATGTTGTTAAATTTAATATGTGTTCATCTACCAGAGCATAGTCAGACATGTATCAGAGCTTTCACTTTGTTTGCTTTCCAAGAGAGCGGCTACATTAGTAATCTATCAGTTCTCATTGCGTTATATATAATCGGTGATGATGAAAATGTGCAGTACAAATACATGCAGATTTCATCACTCTGTAAGAAAAATAAAAGAAACCTGAAAGCATAGTCCACACTGTTGTAGAGATGTTGACCATATTGCAGAATTATTAGGAATCTTTAGTGAAGACAAGAAGAAGCAGATAGTTCCTTAGGAAAACTAAGTGTTGATAATTATGGCTGTTCCTTTTAAAACAGACATGGTTATGTTAGAGTACTCTGGTTATTCATGGAGTTCATATGAAAATGATACAAAATTCTAACTTGTACCTTTTAGTGACTTCTTCACACTGATATTGTCTACCTCAGATCCAAGGTATATTTTACTGGAACAGCCCTTATTGTTCAGGCAAAAAAAAATGTTCAAAGAATTTAACCCTTTACCTCATAGTGTCTGTCACTGTGCAGGCATTCGATATACATGTGCCAACATCAAAGAGTGCAGTTTGCCATAAAGAGCATGCCTATTATCTAAATGATTATGTGAAAAAGCCCACCAGTAAGATTTATAGCAGGATAGTATATGTTAAAGTTGACATAAATTGAAACCATTTTACCTTTTTGTACATATGTGTGATCTATTGATAGGTTTAAGATTAAAATCTTATCCTTCTAGTTTAATTAAAAAAATTTCGTGAATGAATTTTTGAATTCTTTAAGAGACCTCATTCACTGTCAGGTTGGAGAAGCTGTGTGAATGCATAATTCAGGTTTTCAGTTCAGGATTGAGTTTAGGGTTGAAAAGTACATGTATATGAGCAGAAAAAGGTCAAAGGTATTGACCTCTTAATGCTATTGTGATGATAATTCAGCAGGTTTTGTACATGTAAACTGCCCGAACCCAATTTGGGAGTAAACCATTCAATTGCATGGGTTTAGAGCAAGCTCCTTAAAAAATGTTCAGCCATTCACTAAAAGGCAGAGGAGGAAATAAATAAAAATATACCTAGTATTCATTGAAGTATGTGTGTTTTATAACTATGACTTTGGTTCACTGCAGAGCAAAAAAGCATGGGCTAGAATGTTTGATTATATAAGCCATTCCCTTCACCATTTTAACTTAATTGGTTTTGTTCCAATCATTCTTAACACCAGAAGGGCAGTTTCCAGTGTACATGTAAATTATATGAAGCTAGAAAATACAAAGGGTTAAGATAAATGGGGCTGAGGGTTGTTTTACATGTGTGTGGCAGTGACCAAAATGGTTGACAATTGGATCCATCAACTTGTGTCAGAAGTTATTTATTACCATTTGTTTCCCCTTCAAATGATTGATGAAATAATTGATTTATAAATTCGGGTAAGAAGCATTTCTAGACTGCCATATTGTTTGCTTGACTTGTGAACACTAAATCTTGAAGCTAATTGCATTTGTTTAATTCTGAACTTATTCTTGCCCAGATTCAAGCATCTTTTGAACAGTAAATGCTTAATTTTTCTGTATCACATTATCAGTTGTAAATACTCACTAATTAACACTCTGACCACTATTTGACCACTCCGGTGGCCTAGTGGTTAGAGTGTGTGCCTCGGATGCAGGAGGTTGTGGGTTCAATCCCCAGCCAAGTCATACCAAAGACTTATAAAAATGGTATTTACAGCTGCCTTGCTTGGCACTCAGCATGAAGAGGTTAGTGTTAGGACTGGTTGGTCTGGTGTCAGGATAATGTGACTGGGTGGGACATCATGCTGAATGTCTGCGACATGATGCCTCAAAGCTAGGTGTCACTATAAACTGCCACTCTGCAGACATCATAGCGATATGACTTAAAAATTGTTAAAGCTACATTAAAAATCCAAATCACACACACACACACACTGACTACTATTTGCTTGAATGACTACTGCAAGAATAATTAAGGAGCAACAGAGTCATTTTTATAGGAAATGCAGAATAGTATTCACTGGTGAACTGACTATGTGACGATTGATAAAACCACAAATCCACGTGCGTGTGTTGGTGGCTTTCTCATTTTTATATGTTCCATTTTTTTTAAACCATTCATTGTCTCATAATTTGAATAACCTCTAATAGTGAGATTAACTTTGATCATTAGTTGTTAATTTAATTACTTGATATATAAATTCAGACGATATTCTTTTATTTCCTTTGAGCAAAATTGTACACAGAATTTATTGAAGAGAAACAGAGAAGACTTATTGGCTTTGTTGTTCCTACTTCAAAAGCATTAACACTGTTGGGGCCGCAGGTTCAAACCCTGGCTGAGTCATACCAAAGACTTACAAAAATGGTACTAACGGCTACCTCACTTGGCGCTCAGCATTAAGAGGATAGTGTTAGGACTGGTTGGCCTGGTGTAAGGATAATGTGACTGGGTGGGACATCATGTTACATGTCTGTGGCATGATGCCCCAGTGCTTGACATCACTATAAACTGCCACACTGCAGACGTTGTAGCGATATGACTGAAAAATTGTTAAAGCTATGTTAAAACTCTAAATCACACATGCACACACACACAGCCAATTAACACTACTGTATTTACCATATATATTGGAATATCATAAATTAATTTTTAAAGTAATTTGTTTGTGCACTGTATGTTCTGGAACACATTGTTTTTTTTTTTGTTTTTGAGTCATAATTTGTGAGACACCTTTTAAATTATTTGAAAAATACATATTGGAAAATGCCCTCCAACAGAAATTTTATTTTTAAAAATATTAAACTGTGTACTTGAGATAAAAGTCTTTAATCCAATGCAGCATTATCTCATCAACACAATCCTTCTCCTGCACACGTACAATCCATTCTATTGGTGCATGAATATTTATTTAGTCTTGGGGCATATAACTTTGGTGAAAAAAAGTTTCACCATAAGTTCTGGGACAGGAAAATAAATAATTATTTTATTGTGGCCTAATATGTATGGTATATAAGGTAATCAGATTGTCAGTGAGCTGACTTCTTTCAAAACTAAGCTTAGATGAAAGGGCAGTGTTTGCCTACTGATAAATTTGAAATGAATATTTACAAAAAGAAACTTTGTTCATCTTTATTCATATCAAAAAAAATGCAGTCATAAGACAGTATATTACTTGAAGAATGCATCACCTCTTGCCCAATTATTAAATCAAATTCTTGTTTATTTTGGCACAGACTTTGCACTTCTTCAGATAATTGGTGAAATATTGTAAAATCTCAGGAGCCATGCTATAATTATAATGTATACAAATTCAGACACATCCTCTTCCCCAAATTGATAATTAACTTTTTACACATTAGTTTTCTTAATATATTTATTTTTCATGCTCGAACAAATATACAAATCTTCAGGTACAACACCACAAATCTGTCATATCTGAATTTGTGCTATAATGAAATGTGCTTTAGTTAGATCACACTGAATATACATATTAATATCAGTAAGTATGCCATGAAATCTTTACTCTCACAATCCAGCTTTTGATAATTTTGTATTGCTTTATCATTTTAGCGGAAACATGCGCTTAGGACATATTCCCAGGCGATGCAAGTATACAAAGGAAAGAATTGGTCACTAGCTGAGGTAAGACAATCTTGTGTGTTTAAAGTAAAGCATGTAACTGATAATAGAAGCTTTTGATAGCAGGTTTTGTATATAGTCAAAATAAAAGGCATTTTCTTGAAGCAATATCAAATTAAATTGAATGTCATGATGTTAAATACACAAAAGAAAATGCATGTGTTCACTTTGATTTAAGCAAATAAATACCCCAAACTGACTAATTAGGCTAAGCATATTGACTTCTTTAAGGTATATATTCTTTGTGTGATTTTGTGAAGATATTATTTTCATTTAATTGTAAAAATGTAATAGTCATCAGGAAAGAAATAAAAAAATTTTTTACTTGAATTTATTCGTGTTACAGACCCTGAAACTGGTAATTTTACCAAATCTGTATTTCATTTGTGATCCATTTACCATCCATTTATGATTTTCATTGAGCTAACATCTTTTTTTTTATAATTGACTGTCTCAGGAATGTATTCAGATTTTGCATTTATTTCTTCAATAATCATTTCCTGTAATTTTCTTTCATATAGAATACGTTTACCAAAGTTTGATTACTGTTAAAATGTGTTAAATGGAAGAAACTATTACTTCCATATCTTAATAAAAGTATACTTCATTACAATAGAAAATCCATAAAATTAGAAATATGTTTCTGCAACTGCAATAGATGTAAACAATAAAACAATGAGTTTCATTGCAATAAACATCGTACAGACACAACTACCAGTGCCAATGTCTTCACATCAGTAGCAGTTTTGAAAACAATTTCACAGCTTGTAAGTGGTGAAAAGTTAGTACTCTTGTGAAATATAAAGAATCTGATCCTGAATTATCATGCAAAAGGCTTTTAAACGTGAAAAACAGATACAGTTTCAAATCCATGCATGTAATGCATTCAATATGTTTTTGACCATTCATCATTCTGTGTTCTGTATTTTGCATTAGGTTTTAAATAGTATTCTTCATCTCTTCATTTGCATTCTTCATTCTGTCTGCATTCCATTTTTGCTTCACTGGTAAAATTACTTGTTGCAGGGTTTGTATTTAGTTTGACTGCTTTTGTTGCATAACATAAATTAAAGAGCTGTGATGGCTGTAAAGTATATTGCTTTAGATGCAGTTGCACTGACATCAGTTAAACAGATGGCCATGTTGCCTGTGAAGTATATTGCTTTAGATGCAGTTGCACATTTTACACATTGCCAACTTTGCAGTCATTGTGGAATACAGAATAAACAATTGATTTTTGTGTGTGGATTTTGGGAATTTGGTATTGCCTTTAAATTTCCAATTTGATTTCAGTTTATTATTGTTTGATCGATTTCTTATATTGATTTTCTTTTTTCTGAAAAGAACTGTAATGCATAGCTGTATGTATTGGATTCCTTTAGCTGCACATTCAACGCAATGATTTATCTTGAAAAGCCACATACTGGCAACAAGTCTGTTGTAAGTTGACATTGTGCAGACCCCATAACAGATAATTCCATTTCCATTTTGTTAGCATTCAGTTTGTGTTCTATTCATGATTGCTTTTCTTCTGCCATCTCATTTTTCATTAATGGTCACAAAAGTGCATTCAGATTTTACATTTACCATTTTTCATCCATGGTTATCTTTAAACTTTGCTTGTTTGGAACAAAGTTAAAATGCACTTACGGAGTTTCTTTTTCTATGTTCAAGAATGTTAAAGTGGGAGCACTCTTGTTTTTGTATTTATTCTTATTATGTTTGTGCTTTAATGAAATAACATGCAAAGAAAGCAAAAGAAATCCTTGAATTTATATTTAAAAAAATGTAGCTTCAAAATTTCTTGTATTCATTCAGTATTTCATTTCTTTTGCTTTCACTTTGCATTAATTCCACATTGTGATTTTGGTTTAGTAGGAAAAGTGCTCATTTGAGATTGGTAGTAAATAATGCATGAGTAAGATTTCTTAACCTTATTCCATTTTGGAAGTAGCACTATACAAACACTAATGTGTATTTTTCTTTTTTTTGTAGGATCACATTAATTTCACACTTGGTCGTCAGTCTCACAGCCTGAAGCAGCTGGAGAATGCAACTGCAGCTTTCAAGCACCTGCTGACAGAGAATAGCAAGCAAACAGCCAGCCAACAAAATGCCTTCCTCAGAGAGTACCTCTTTGTTTACAGGGTATGAATTATTAATTATAAATTTCACCTTGTCATTGATGCTTCTTAAATTTAGTAAAACAACTTTTACCAATTAAAAGCAACAGAGTTCTGTAGTATACAGTATCCAATCATCAGATTATCAAAAGTTTAGTTTGTAGGTCTGCAGACATTTTGTTATCAAAATTTACAAATGTGCATTAAACAAAAGTATTTTGAATACAGTAATATATTCAGTTTTTCTGAGTGAAATCATTATAATGCAGATTTTTAAGAAATGTACTTTGCTAGAGTTTTATTTGCTTGCCACTTTCAAATTATGCTTAAGATTTGAAGGTAGTTGTTATGGTTGAGAATTAGTTTCAAGACTATTTTGATTGCTTACACCAATTTTGGGGGAAAGTGTTGGGGGGTGGTAAAAATGTTCATCACACTGATTAAAATGCTGTAATTATTACCTGTGCTTTCATGTTTTTGCCTGGAGGTTCATGAAGTCATGACTAAAAGTGGTGATTATATATTATTTGCCCTACAGCAGTTACTGCAACAGGAGGCAGGAGAAATGGGTGTATTGTCAGGAGCACTACCAGAACTTCCTCTCCCAACCCTGGACTCCAATTCCACCAGAGTGCTGATGGGGAGTAGACCACAGCCTCCACAAGGTAGGTCATGAAGCATATATGAATGCATCCACATTTGTAATGCATTGATAGGCATAGTTTTATAAGATCTGTAATAAGTGCTCATTTATGCATTGAATACATTACCTAAACAAATTAAGATCAAGGAAAATATCTTTAACTACCTCATTAATCCACCAATACACTATAATAGATGTAGACTGTTTATGTGAGCATTTAGAATTTCCACCTAAAGAAAAAGCCTCAGTGATGAAACAAACTTTATCTGAGAGTACCAAAATTGGTTCCTCAGTATTCTATTAACTATCCACTAATCATTCAAATCTACTGTCCTATTTTTGGCCCAGATATATTGTATGTTCAGAAACCAGTATCTTTTTCTCCACCGTCTGCCATATGAATTCATACTTGTTTAGAAATAGGAAAATCAGTTTCCTAGTGCAGTGAAATTGTATTTTCCTGGTTTGCCACCATTGATACACACTGATTGATATTTGACCTTTGCCAATTCTGAAAGTCCTCAACAAATCCTCTTGTTTCCAGATGTTACCATTTCCAGCCATTTACTGGATAAAGCCTCCATTTTAACAGCAGAAGTTAGCCAAAAATAATCCTTGAACTACATTAAAACCTCTCAGAAATTAAAATTATCATCTTATCTGATTTACTTTCCAAACTGGATGCCTTGCAAAGTCTTAAATTGAACAACCCATTGAAATCATAAATTCATAGAGACACTTTTTTTTTGTTAAATCTGGAAAAGGTATTTTGTACTGTTGACTGCCTAATTAGATTGGCAGATCTGCCACTTGTCCCGATTTACTCAGAATCATCCCAAATTTTGCTTCAAAATCCTGAAATCCCAATTTCCCACTGTTTTGCCTAAAATTCCAGTTTTTAAAAATGCCAACAAAAAGTTTTAAATTAACCTATTGATTCATGATGGCTGCGCAAAGAGAACAGAAGTGATCATTTTCCTGTTTTCATCTTTTAGGCTGGTATTGAGTGTGTTAATTGAATCAGCAGAAAAGATGACAATGAAAAATGATAGATTTTCACTGTATGACTGTAGCATACATTTTTACATTCAGTAAATAGCATAAGATAGTGGAGATGTCAATTTCTTTGTAAAAGTATTTGTGAACATATGGTCGCAGACTCTGACCCTCATTTTTTTCCCTCCAAATTGCAATTTTTTTTTGTTTGTCATCCTGATATTCATTCCACTCAAGGTTACAGGTCTGTATTGGTGTAAGGGTAATGAAAAAGCAGATAAAGGATCCAAAGCTTCCCTGCGGTCACTTATTTCTGAATTGAAAATTCCATATATTGGCTTCAAATATTAAAATTGGCATGTTCATCTAAAATCCATACAATTCCAGATTTCTCCCAGCTGTCTGTGAAGCTGGGGTACCAGAGTTTTTTTTTTATTTTACATTGTAGGGTAACATTATTTCTGTTACTGTGTTGATATTCGAAGCTTGGACATGGACATAACAATGAATATGTCTGTTCTGCCATGCTACAAAATCAATTGAGAGGTTTTCAGTGCTACTTAAGAACTGGTTCAAAATGTTGCAGCATCATACCTGCATCTTTGGCTGTTTTCTACCTGGTGTAAAATGCTTGCAATGACAGCGTATGGGAATTGTCTTGCCACAAAGCCAGAGTCATGAACAGAGTAACGCACCATATGATAGTCAACATTCTGAAGGCATTATGCAACATGAACTTGGTGAGAAGAGGTGCCTATCTGTACACATGCCTCTCTGCACACATCCTCACTAGTGCCTCCATGCATCCTCACTAGTGCCTCCACACATCCTCACTAGTACCTCCACACAGACAGTCACTTGTGGTTCATCTTCATGGTTTGGTACTTCCATGTAAAGGAGCTACTACTTCAGTTTTCATAGCCTTCCTCTTCCACTTTTTGCAGACAGAGATGCAAGATAATAGACAGAAAGATAAGACAGTCACTTTCCAACAACAACAGTCCATTTGCTCGTTAGCAAACATATTGAGTAGCCAGTGTTTCAATATGTTAACCCTATCTACACCTTGGCCAGTGTATCCCACAGGGGTGTAAAATTGAGGGTAAAAAGAACCCATTGGTGTCATAACTGGTGGTCAATAAAGAAATGTGGGGGGTCAAAAATGTACTGACAAATTTTCATCTGACCATGCTTTTTCAGCATGAAATAGGATATTGCAACTTGCACAACATACTCTCTCTTTCTCTCTCTAAACATGCAAATAAACCAACATGTACAATTAACAAACAAATGCATTGTCCATTCAAAGAATAATTTTATTAGTTCATTTTTCTTTTAAAGTTGTACTTTTAACAGTCTCCTTATAAGCTTTTTGAAGCAGTATTATAGACCAACACATTACATACAAGCCAATACAAACAGCCTAATCTTTTTTATCAAATGGCCGTTAATTTACTGTCATAAAATTTGTACTATCATCGGTTTCATTGTACTTCCTACTGGAACACATTTATCCAAAATCAAGGAGACTAATGATTCATCTTCTTTCTAATAAGTTATACTTGAACTTTAGGATTTTTTTTTTATTGTAGCAAAGTTAAAAGCCAACAAAATCTGCAATGACCCCCTGACTTTGAAATCCAAATAACGCATTTGTCTCGGCAAGTTTACTGATTTCTTTGTTGTGAAAGAATGCCTTGGGTTATAATGTGTTCTCCAGATATCTTGTGGCGAACGAGGGCAGAATTTTAAAATTTCTTAAACCCTGTCATGAAAGGATTATTCACTTTTGCAAACTTCGCAATCACATGATCAGAAGTCACACCAGTAATCCTAATGGATGTGCCATATTCCACTCAGCCGAATTATTTTCTCCTTTTTTCATTAAAGTTAGATCCACAGTTATTCTTTTGTGTTCTGCTTCTTTCACTTTCTTCACTAATGATTATTAGTGCACGACATTTTAATCTGGAGATCACTTTCTAGTGCAACAAGCATTGAGGTTAAACATCTAGATGACATCTTGCTGAGCTCGATTGAAATCATGTGAGAGCCTGCGAGGTATGGGGAAGCTATTACGTCATAACATTGCCTGTGCTAGTCTGGTTCCTTATTTAGTATGTTCCCTGCATTGCACTCTGCTATACAAATAGAGGAGCACAACACAGGGAGCAAACAAAGCGGGGAACCAGTCAATGCCTATTATTGTATTATACACATTGCCATTCCTTGTCCAGTTTATTGGATATTAAATAAATCCTGATCACATTATGTCCGTCCTTTGCATCAAAAAAACACAGCAACAACCCTCAAGACATGGGGACTATCTGGAGACCCAAATTGCAAACTTATTTTGGGAGACCTGCGAATTTAGAACATATGCTGTCTTCCAGCATTGTAGCTCTGAGAGATGGTCCTTGTTGGCATCATGACAAAGAGATTGCTGCAACATGGATATAGCCAGGAGAAAGAAACATCAAGTGAACAGTGACCCCATCAGGTTTGTGAGAAGTGGCAAGACACAGAGGCAAAAGACTGAATCAAGAGGTATCTTTACTATATTGCCAGATTGGGAAATGCAGGCAGATGTGAAAGGACAGCTTAAGTTCCCAAAGTGACATCTGTGATACAAACTGTATTGCCATATTGGGAAATGCAGGCAGATGTGAAAGGACAGATGAAGTTCCCAAAGTGACATCTGTGATACAAACTTTATTGCCAGATTTGGAAATGCAGGCAGATGTGAAAGGACAGCTGAAGTTCCCAAAGTGACATCTGTGATACAAACTTTATTGCCAGATTGGGAAATGCAGGCAGATGTGAAAGGACAGCTGAAGTTCCCAAAGTGACATCTGTGATACAAACTGTATTGCCAGATTGGGAAATGCAGGCAGATGTGAAAGAACAGCCGAAGTTCCCAAAGTGACATCTGTGATACAAACTTTAGACCTAATATCTTATAATTTATTGTTGTGGAACTGACAGTGCTATAGGAAGCTAGAATGGAGGAGGCCATGAGAAGAAATAATCCAGGTATTAGCCACTCATGGATATCCATAAGTTCCAGCAGAATGGACAGGAGACCTGGAATCAGCATGTGGAAATAGGATGCTATGGCTTTGCAGCTCAGACATTTTGTTGTGTCTTGAGTGTCATGGGGATTATAGAACCTGGCCATAGGAATTGAGTTGCCAAGGTTGGTAAACAGGCAGAGGAAGCCTCACATTGGATATGATGGAAGAGAGTGGAGTGATGAAAAGCTAATTGATTCCAGGCTGAGGATGAACAACTAATTTGGTGCACCCCAGGAGAACATTGTGGGTCAGTGCAGAAATGCTCTAGGAATGAGGAACCCCACCTGATGATAGAATTATCACAGTGCAGAACTCTCTTTGTATGTGTGTGCATGTATGTGTGAGTGTGTATGTGTATATATATATATATGTATATATATAGAGAGAGAGAGAGAGAGACCTGCCAACCCTTACGATTTTGCCATAAGTCTTACGAAAATTAACCTTAAAATACGGACATACAGCATAAAAGCAGATACTACGGAAAAAAGATCATTGCTGAAAAATCTGTATACTTGGCACATATGTGTTTGATTTGGATCCGGGTTTCATATTAAAATGAGTGGAATTAGTCAGGGAACCAGACTAACTTTACAGCAGCACATCAGACGCTTTAAACTGCACGTGTTTGTTCATGCAAAGCATCTGCATGATGAAACTGTTGATTATAGAATTTTTTTAAACTGGCTTCCAGCAAGAGACGCATGTTTAAGACAAAAGGGAAAATAAGTCTTGAAAAGTGTTAATAATCAACACAGAAGAATAAAAAGCAATATTCAGATTCTTGTGAATAAAAACTGGAAGGGACAGAATTATGTTTATTGGACACAACATGCCAATTTGAGTATGTCTCATGGGGGGAGATATGATTGCCTTTGTCATGTGAAATGGAAAAAGACTTTCCAAGAATTATGTCAAGTTGAGAGATAGCAACAAGCCATTGAGATGCATTGGGTTTGGAACTAAAGTTTGTGCATCTGTACTAGTGCTAAATAAAGTCTATGCATACTTTACAAACTTTCATTTGAACATAATGTTTATCGTCACTGCATGTTTCAATTACTGAGCTTTTCATTACTTTTTCCAGCTTTACAATAGCAGTTTATGATATTGTTACACCTTACTGAAAACTGGTAAAACTTACGGAAAAAGATCAACTGCCTTGCTGAGACAGACTCTTTAAGGTTGGCAGGTCATATATATATATATATATATATATATATATATATATATATATTGTGATCCCTGCTCCGTTATGACATGAATTATAACTTGAATTTCATAAAAGTAAGAAAAGAAACGTGAAAAGTTTATTATCATTTTGGGGGAAGAGATCGTGCATGAATTCTAATACAAGACAATTGTGGTGTGTCTCCTGCAATTTCATATACTTGTATTTATTTTGTACACAAAAAAGTTTTCTCTCCTTAAAAGTAGGAAAATTAATGTATAAAATGTTTATTGAAGGATGACACTGGGCTTCACCAGTGTCGCAAGTTGCGATTTATTTTCCATACTGGCGACAAAATCTACCATCTGGTGATATATTTTTTTCCCTCGACATTGTTGGCTGTTTAAACTTGTATATACAGCTTTGGTTTGGAGTGAAGAAATTCAGAGGCACCATGAAAGGAAGCTGCAAACTTAATATAAAATGCACTGGAATTTATATATCGTTAGATAAATAGATTCATTGTTCATATTGACTGTCCACCTTAACTGTGAAATTATATATCATAATCCACATATTTTGACATATGGCCTTGAGTACTGTATGCTGTGAAATCTCGGCCTTGTTTTTGTTTAAAGCATTTCTGGTGGAGATTAACCGGATAAAGCACTATCTCATAATGGATCTTTCGGACGAAAGAGTGTCAGATTATCAGCTGCTCACTAATAATAATATATTTATTTTGACTGACCTCAGTATATGGATGGTAATTAAAAGTACACTTCTTTTCACTGATAGAATTAAATCCTTCAGAACACTCATATTTTCTGTAGAAACAGAACAGAACGCCTGTGTATTCAGTGTGTGTTGGCCTTTTTTTTTTAAATTTCTGATGCATGCATGGAAGGCAGCATCACTCTGCCACCATAAATGTCACAAAAATTCCCAAACAAAACAAACAAATAAAAAGAACCCAAAAAACAAAACAAACAGATATGGAGTTCTACTTGTTGGTCTACCTGTGCTACTGGGACTAACCTACAATCAACCAACTTTTGAAGGCAGGAAATGTAATTGATGCAATCAACCAAACGATGCCCAATTAAATTTGTTTTTAACACCTAACCAGAAAAGGTAGTATTGCTGAAGCTTCAAAGAAAATGGATCACTTTTGAAGCACTGATCATTCTTTACAAATACTAATGAAAAAAAAATTTAATCTCTGTCAATGTTATTCTTTGATGTTGCCACCACAATAAGAAACAGACTTCTATTGGGTCCTCCAAAGCTGTCTTTTAGTGGTAACTGCAATAACACATGCACCCTCAAAGAAAGCCAAATACAATCTTCAATAAAAACAAATAACCTTTCATCAGAAGTCGGCACCAAACTTCAACAAAAGCAATAGAATCTGACAGATTGTTGCATTTTCCTAAGTGTCTGGAAGAAGTTTTTTGTGCCATGACAGTTTCATTCTTGCAGGAAAAAAATTATGCTTACGGTGACTACCAGTGGCAGCATTAAACGCAGATTAAATTTCCAGTCTTTTGAAAACAGTGATATATTGCTGTCAAGTTAATTGCTGATGGGATATCTTGCAAAGATGTTTCTTGAACTTTTTAATTTGTTGTAGTTTTCATTTCCTTATCAATAGCCTCACCCCCTCGGCAAGATGATACTGTTTCCAGCTGACCAAAATCTAGACCAATATAAGTACATTTACATGTTGCATGTAAACAGCTATAGCCATGTGCTAGTTGCGACAATCATATTGAATTGTTAAGTGTGTGTGTATATATATATATATATATATATATATAGCTACTGTGTTATAGCAGTGTCACACCAAATATGGTGAAATAACCACAAATGTTACATTATTCTTATAACATGACAAAATGCACACCATTTTTTCAATAAAATCACCAATCAGTGTAGTGAAATTTATGTACTCTTGGATGCCACAGACATTTAAACTTTCCCCTTGTATGACATGATGACATTATTGTAATGTTTTGAGCTTTTGTTATATGTTTGTAATATGAAACAAATACGATATCAGTTTATGAACATAAATAGTACATTAATCATGTGATTTACCAATCCTTTGTGACCAGGAGCAATGAGTCTTAGTAGCTAAACTAAGAGAGCATATTTCTGTGTTTGCTTTTATTTTGCCATCAAAGTACCCGAGTCAATTTGAACCACGAAATATACAGAGATAGTACAATTTTAGAAGAGCACAGATAACATGTGAAGACCTTGTTCCATCATGGTTTGGAATTTACCTTGTCCTGGATGTTATTAAATTAACAAATGGCCTGCTATTACAGATTTATTAGCTTTGAGTCAAATTTGTGACTTGAAATGCCTAGCCAGTGAAGTGAATGTATATTCATTGCATGATCAGAAGTATCTTGTGAAGAAAGCCAATTAACTTGTGTAAGATTAACTTGTGTAAGATTAACTTGTGTAAGATTAACTTGTGTAAATGATGTGAACTATAATAGAATAAGTACTATAAGAAATTATTAAATGCTTTACTGTTCTCTGAAAGTAACTAATTTGAGTATTGCAGTTTCCACTCATCTACAATAGTTATGTGTAAAATGTAAAATTGATAACTATTATAATGCACAGATTGTATGAGAACTCAACATAAGTCTTAGAAAGACAGTAAATAGAGCTATATGGTATATTTCTATCAAAAACCTGTTTGAGGTACCTTATGCCTTTGAAACCAAACAGTAATTACATTGTCTTTGATTAGTAAAATCTACAGTTACTGAGTATAAAAAGTTTCAAAGACAAACTTTTTATAAAGCTTGATGTACAGTTATAATGCTAAATACATCTTAACTATTATTTGGTTCCAAATCATGTGCATGGTGTGGAAGTTTCATATAGTTGATTTCTTAACTGCATGGATAGTACACATGCAAGAAAAAATGAAGAAATCATACATTTACAATCTGTTTGTTATTTTAAAAGTAAAATGACAGTTCATCGCAGTGCATATTAAAATAAACTACTTACTTTCCTATTTCTCATCAACAGGATGAACCTGACATCTGTCTTACCTTTACTGTCGATAAGATCATGTGTAACCAAAGAAAATTACAGCCTCAAACACATAACTGTGTTTCAGGATGAAACAATGTGCCCACTGATATCATTAATAGAAATTGCTTCTTGAACCACAGATTTTACCGAGATCAGTTTTCCATGGATTGCTGCTTTTTATCTCCATCAGCTGCCATTTGATTGCTGACATGTGTTGGTAGGTTGTAAAAATACAATAAAAAGAACCAAAGTTTGGATTTATGTTGGTAGGATATAAGAAAAACAACCCATAGCAACTCAGTATTTGTGACACTGGGTGATCTCAACATTGGCTTTAACGCATCTAGTGGCTTAGTGGGGACAAATTCTTTTCTAATATGATTAGTACTGCTTCAAAGTATTCAGGTTTTTGCCATGAGTTTTACTGCATGTGATTATCATGACTTGTTCTAGAACTGAAAATTTAGCAATGAAATTCCCTCTTTAGTTGAATAAAAGGATAATTTTCTAAATATTGGAGTGATTTAGTGAAGAAATAAAGGTTTTTGCAAGCTGTATGATGTGTGATTTTCATGCATTCATTTGAATTTTCAGCAAATACCTTTTGAAATTATTATGAATCCTGCAATCATGCATCCTAGACTAGGCCCATATAGATTAAGTACATGTCTTTATTTGTCACTTGGTGGCCTTTAAATGATTAGGGACCATTTAAAAATACTGATTTGTCACTAATAATTTGCTAAGTTCCACATCAGAATATTTCCTATCTTGAACGTAACAAACTCTGTATGATCACTGTATTTATCGTTAATAGGAGACAGAATCCCAGCTACTGGTGTGTGGTTTGACCAGGCGGATGTGAACAACTCCAAGTGGCACAAACTGGAGGAATTACTGGTGGCATCAGCTAATGGGGGAACCCTTCCTGTCATCTTCAGACCCTCCATACAGTGTTACAGCAGTAAAACAGAAAACAGATTTAACCCAGTAGGATTTGTTAGAGGTAATTAAGTAAATTAATGCAAACTATACATATACCCAACTCGGGACTAGAAAGTATGTTCTACTTTGTTTTTTCAATGATTATCCACAAAAATTGCTATGCACATTAGGTAATTCTCTCCGTCAGACCTACAATATCATAATCATGTTAGCAAGATTTATCAAACTGAAAACATGAACCAAATGTTGAATAGTCTGTAAAACTTGACTTCGGACAGCTTTCCTCGAAATGTATATAAAAACTTGTTTATCAGTAATATATCCAATACATTTTTGCTTCTCTCAAGGGGCTACGTGATGTCAGGAGAATATAATATAGCTATGACCCAAAAGATGATCTTTGACCTAAGCCATGATGATCTCAGGCATTTGTATACACCTTTCTTCTAACATTGGGTTGACTAAACCCAGGGACTGTGCTGTACATACATACATACATACATGCATGCATGCATGCATGCATACATACATACATACATACATACATACATACATACATACATACATACATACAACAGTCACCTTTAACAATGTTTGAAGGTGCATTGATAAGCATTTAAAAAATGCAAATAAGGTTAACTAATGGGAATCATTGTTTTGGGAAGTTTTTGTTGTATTTTCAATGGCTGGTATATGACAATGATGGCTGAATGTTTACAGCCTCTATAATATTTTTAATTAGTAGATTTTATTTGTTAAATGCGCTAAATTTATTGACAATTTCAGAGTGGATTTTTGCTTTCAAACAGCATTTTTCATTGTTACCATGCAAGTAACTTTTAATAGTTTTCGTTTACAAATTTTTTATTGATCATGGTATTGGTTACAGAACCCATAACTGTTGAGATCTACCTTGTGAACCCCTTGAAGGTGCCCTTAGCCTTGGCAAATGTGACACTTCTGTGGACATTCCTCCCTACCATATCAGGTCATGACAAACCACAGCTCATCACCAATGAACATGCTTCGACTGTAAAGGTAGGCTTGCAGTTGTACATTTATGCATGTCACTTCTGGAAATAAATTTTTGTCCAAGTGTTTATAAGAAATTCATTTTTAGTTATTTTCACAATGCCAACTGCAGTGGGATCAGCACCATATCCATTACATCAAAAGAAGCAATTTCTTGTGTTTCATTACCTAATTTTATTATTCTTTGCTAAATATCAAGCCTAAAGATTTCAAACAATTCTTTACTGCTCCGGTGGCCTGTTGGTTAGAGTCCACCTTAGATGCAAAAGGTAGCGTGTTCAAACCCCAGTTTAGTCATACCAAAGACTTGTACAAAGACTGTTTATTGTGAGGAAAAATATGAATTTTGGAGAGTAGGAAAGGGGCTGCAGTGTCTTGGTGGTTGGCATGGCAGACATGTGAATACAAAGGTACAGGTTGAAATCCTACTGTTAGATCAGCCCAGGTTGGCTACCATCGTGTGTTCTTAGGTAAGGCACCTTACTCCAACTGCTTTGGTACTAAATAACCCTCACATGTTGCTTTGCAGTATAACACCAAACCAAACTGTTTTACCCAGCCTAATAAAATACTATATATGTACATGAATGCTATGTTCTTTCTACTCAGAGGTGTGGTTATTTATTCCAACACAGCATATTTTCAAACTGCACATAATTCAGATCTCTGCCAGCATGGTGATATTGAAACAAAATTATAGACAAAACATCAATCCAAGTTGGTCCAAGTTGACATCAGCTTTTCTATCATTTATATGATTCCTCACACATCTTATTGATTGTAAAATAGTTAACATTGGTTTTCTTGCTAAATTCGCTAACATTATATGCAGCTAAAATTATATGTTTTATGGCATTTTGTGACAGGTAGTATGCCCTTATTTCACTAAATTTCACAAACTTGGGCTTGTAATTGAGATTTGCATTATCTCACTTATGATAAATATGACTATTATTTTATTTGGAGGTGGAGTTGGTACAGAGGCTAAAAAATAACTACATTCGACACCTGGTAATATTAGCTTACATTGAGTTACATTACTTGAACACATTGTCATATGCAGTGCTGAACCATGTTTGGGTACATTCTTCTGTAAGAATATGACTTTCCATGAAAAGTAGGTGACAGTGAGTTGCAGTGCACACAGCAGTGATAATGTTAATCTTTGGTGTATTATTTTATTTTTATCTGACCTATCACTTTCTGGCAGCAGTGTCAGCATGATCAACAGCGTTTTATTTATTTTATGCAGAAGTTTCTTCTTAAAAACATTACCCAATCATAATACGTTAGGAGAACTTCTACTACCTCGCAAATCCAGCCCTTCCAGATACTACATTTAGCTAAAGAGAGCCAAAAGTTGTCTGCCAACCCATGTCTCAGTCTGGCAGAGTGATCTCCACTTAGTTATAAAGATTGGCAGCAAAGTCTTAGAGCCTGTCAGTTCCTACTTCTGCTCGTGCAAAACTGCATGCTTTCTCTCAAGAGATACCTCACAAGCCAGTTTCAACTTGGAAGCATACCATTCTCAGTTGGATGAGTCCTGTCACCTGAAAGGAAAGTATACTGATCTCTGTTTCCAACTTTTCTCTCCTACTTACGAAGTTCTTCCTTTCAGTTTGCTAACACTTTGTTGCCATTGCATAATTTAAAGCACTTCATCACTTGCATGGGTAGCCTATATATCTTCACGGTTTGGGCATGCAAGTCTTTTATGCCTTTCAAAACTCTGTTATATCTGTATAATTCCATCATTGCTGGTACAGACATTCCTAACACCCTGGCACAATGCTTCCATGATTTACTTGTATGGGGCATCCTTGAACATTTCTGCAGGTAGTATTATAATTATATTGTAAATTATATTATACCTGGACACTTCTGGGAGTTGGTCTGATGAATGATCTAAGTACTATATAGAGCTGCCAATGCTGTAGCTGCAGTTGGCAGAATGCAACTCAGTGCTTTCTACCTCCACTTTCCTGAAGGACCACCATAAGGTCAAGCTGTGAGAACAGCCTTTATCCTCCAACCTTCTTTTTAACGTCCAGATTGAAGTCCACAAACAAGATACAAAAGAGACCAGATTTTCCTCCCCTGCAGTCACAGCATTGATACAGGGATATAATGGGGACTCAGGAAGGGCACCCAAATGCTGCACATGAGACAATCCTCTAGAAAACTATTCTACTGAAGATCCACTGTGCAAAAGCCACAGTCCTTGCAAACCAAAGCGGATAAAACACAAATAGGGTCCTATAGTTCACTCCAACATTTCTCCCCCCGACAGCCTCCTTCCCTCATAAATGATGTCATTTCCACTCAGCCCTTTGCACACATCCCATTCAGAGGAAGGCTTCAATTCTTCGATGCCAAATGGAACAAGACTTGCTACCATGATCCATGGACTCAACAAGTACTTTCTGAGGGCTCTACATCACTTTCCACATTCCCTATCCAGAGTCCCAACAGTTACAAACATCCCATCAGACCCATTGAAACCCACCACCTTGTATCAAGAAATAAATGACCTCCAGAAAAGGGTGATGGAATGCATTTGAAACACATGTTCTATGGGTTTTTTATTCCAGACTTTTCTTGGTCCCAAAGGCAAACGGCATTCTGCATACGGTCATGGTCCTCGGCATCCTCAATTATTGCATTCACGACCCTTGGTGCTCAACAGAAACACCACGGTGCATTTTGAACGCTGTCCAAGAGGGAGATAACGCCATCAGTATGGACCTAAAAGACGCTTACCTTCATGTCCCTATTCACCAGTCTTCCAGAAGGTCCAGCAATTTGCCTACAGTGACCTTAAATAGTAATTCAGGGCACTCTGATTTGGACTCAACATCAGCTTCTGGGTCTTCACTCATCTCCAGAACTGAGTAATTACACATGTCTGGACCATTTCTACAGCAGCAACAAGTTACCTGATCGATATCCTGCAGAAACATCAGATTAGTTATGTTTTAAAATGCGACATAATAATCCTTGTTAAACTGCTTACCAAATCTGGGCTTTCTCATCAGCAAGGACAAATCCAACTTAGTATCTTCTGAACAATTTATTCACATTAGTATGGAGTTAAATACACCGGCAAAATAGTTGTCTCCCTCAGGATGAGGCATTGAAAATCTGCACCGTCGTGGCTTTTTTTAACTTGTGTGAAAAACTTTTTCTGCATGGAAATTCCTTCACAGACTGGGCTTGCTCAATGTGGCAGCTGCCGTAATTGTCCTAGGTCACCTTTTTATGTGCCTATTGCAGATGATTCTTCTGTCCCAATGGAGGCCAAAAAAGTGTCCCATTGGACCAAAACCTCACCATCTGCACACAACTGAGGCACCATCTTCAGACTTAGAGTGATCTAATTTGGCTCACAATGGTATACCTGTGCAAGTACAACTGCCCAAAATTACAATCTGTACAGATTAAAGTATAGAAAGCTGGGAAGCCCAACTATTGCCATCCTTTCAGAAAGCCAGCAGTGCATGGTCTCCCCAGGAACGCCATCTGCATATCAATATTCTGGAAATGAAGGCCATTGTGAAAGCCTTTCACTCATGGCAGGTATATTTAAATGGCAAGGTAGTCCTTATTCTTTCTGACACTCCACAGTAGTGACTTAACTCAAACAACAAAGAGGAACCAAATCTCAGAACTTTGTGTCTTGGTGTGGGACTTTCTAAAGTGGTATTGTCAAAAGCAAATCCAAGCACACATTCACCATATCCTGGGATGCCTAAATATACTAGCCAGTTCATTGTCATGGAATAGTCAGCTAATACAGATCGAATGGTCTCTTCTTCCCTCCGTTTTCACTTGGGTGTGTACCAGATGGGACCAACCATTGGTAGACCAGTTTGCAACAAGATGGAATACCAAACTCCAAACCTTTGTCTCTCCAGTCCTGGACCCAAAAGCTTGGCCAGTTGACACTAGGTCATTAGAATAGAATGGACTGGATGCATATGCCTACCCTCCAAAACCTCTGATTCCAAAAGTGATACAGAAAGCAAGAGAATGGGACTGCTGCCTTATCCTCATTGCACCACTCAGATGGAAGAAGTCATATATCATCTACCACATCAGTCATGTATCGGAAAGTCCTCAGAAAATTCTGATATTTCCCTCATCTACACAAACAACCACGGCAGCAGTTGTTTCATCCCTTTCCAGAGCTACTGAAACTGCATGTCCGGATCATATTAAACGGGCCCTCAGAAAAAAGCAGTTCTTACAACCAGTTGTTTAGGGAATTGTTCAGGCATGAAGTCCCTCACTCTGAAAGCATATGAAGGCAAACCAGAATTTCGAAATAGAGGCTATTTACATGTGTAAGGTCATATTCACCCAGTACAGCCTCGATTCCACCCTAAAAATCCATATAAGAATGAACAAAAAATATTTTTTTTAAAGAACTTGTTTGCTTCAGCTGTTACTAATTCTGTATCAAGGTCAGGGACCTGGTCAGCTTTTAGATACAAAGTTCTATTATTAGGTGTTTATGGGGAAAAAACGGGTCAGACTGATTTCTGGAAAATGTCAAATTCCAGTAAACAAAATTTCATTACTATAAATGATTAAAAAATTTAAAACTAACAATCAAACTATTTAATTAAATCAAATATAAATTAAATCAAATATACATAACAATATCAACACAGACTATCTCTTCCAGAAGTAAGTGGGTTATTTTCACGGCATATAGAGAAATGAACTTGTCACACCTTTTGGCTCTCGAGTATGGAACAGTTTCCACCTGCATAGCATTCGACTGGAACTGTTCTTGAACTGACATTCAGGCTGTGGGATGGAGATCAGAGTTCACATTCTCAAGCTTTTATCTCTGTGATCCCAAAGGGCCCAGCTTGATCTGGTGGGACTTGTGTCTGCAGCTCGACAGGTCACATTTCCAGGTCTATCAACAGCTTCTTAAAACGCGTCTTCATGACTTCCTCTGGATTTGTGGGGGGTCTCCTAATTGATGCCGCTCCCCAATAGATGGAGTCTCTTCCAATCAGGTTACCTAGAAGCTGTCTCTTACATACCCTAGGGAACCAGAGATGGTACCTCCCTCCTCTTACCTATTCTCCTAAGTATTATGATTTGGTAAAATTTCTAAACAAAATATTTTCTCCTAGTAAAACATGTTTCTTCAAGCATACTTACCCAATCATAATACATATACACATTCCCAGCCTCTCCACAGTTACATCTAAAGAAAGCATACTTTATGCTCCAGTAGTAACTGACAGGTTCACGGTTTTTACCACCAGTCCTTACACCTAAGGGGAGAACACTCTGCCTGACCACCACTTAGGTAGGCAGATAATTTTAAGCCCCCTTTACCTAAAGTAGTATCTGGGTGGGCTGGATTTGCTAGATAGTAGTAGTTCTTCTAAGGTATAATGTATGATTGGGTAAGTGTTCTCAAAGATATTTTACTAGGAAACATTGGTTTCTTGTATTGCCTTTTTCATTTGTAGCTGATCTTGAGTTGAACCTCTGGGATGATATTACAATGTGGCTAAAATTTGTATCATATCTTTGGGTAACATGCCATGCTTACAATAGCAGCATGAACAGTGTCAACATTAAGATTCTGCGCTTTAGTTTTTAAAATTTATATGTTGTCTATAGTATTTGTTGTATGCAGCAGGAACTTCTATAAATTTACTACATACATTAAGCTTTACCATGGTACACGGGTTTCTTCTCTTGCCTGCTAGAGCAGAAAGATGCATCCAGGTCCATTTATTGCTATGATTTCACCATGGTTACGATTCAAGGCATACATTTTACAACCAGTCATTTTCTATGAAAATGATGCTTATTAGATTTCTGTTCATTTACTACTAGGCTTGTCAGGTTTATCACTGAAGACCATTTATGAGTGAAGTCATTAAACATAAATTTCAGGAGTTGATATTGTAATGAGCTTTTGGCAGATAAAATAACTCTGAATAACAGATGAGGTGGTCAAAATGGAGGTGAAAAATTGCATAAAGAAATGTGACCTTGCATCTGCAAATTGATGCTAACCATTGGCATAGAAGGGGGTGCACGGATGTCAGCTAAGACGATCAGTGGTACTAGAAATAGACTTGTGCATGCTTTGTGAGTTTCTGGCAATGTTATTCCAGCTTTGAGTGTTGGTATTCAAAGTATGGATAGATTGCTAAAATTATTTATTGGACTAGGGCAAACTACTGATAAATATATGTCACGGTGAACAGTTTTATGCAGCTAAACAGTGTTCATAATCAAAATATGCATGCTCCAGAACTCTTGCTTCATATTGTTACAAGTGAACTTGGTTTCATTTATTGCAAAATGTAGGTTGCAGTGACATAATTTATGTTCTGATGATAGGTTTTGCATTGAGCTTGACTGTTGGAGGGCCATGCAACATCATAAATGCATTTTGAAGTGAATCACAATGACCTACTTAATGACTACTGATTTATGCACTGTGAGAGGAGGTGAGTCATACCATTCTTGGAAATTCTGGTATTACAGAAAAATATATTTCATAATACTTATCTTCAAATGTACTTAATTGATATTTCCTACTTTACAGAATCTACTGGCTGATGAGATTATCCACAGCCAGGTGATAGAGGAGATCATTCTGCAGGGCAGTGAAAGGCTTCCAGTGAGTCCAGATACACAAATAACACTAGTATAATTATGTTTTTAACATGCATGCCGGTGCACTCTGATACAGTGTTAACAGACATACAAGAACTCTCAGCTAGACAGTGTTTCAGTTATACTTAAATTTAACATTGTCAGCATTTCTGGTTGGTAATCTTTATCATTAAGGATATCAATGTTTAAAGTTTACTCTACATAACAGATTACCGCCACACCTGACAACAGAGGGATGTACATACCCTTGGAGCAGAATTAATAAGAGCTGCAGTGGCTCAGTATTAGTAAGGTGGACTTGTGACTTGAAGGACATGGATTCAAATCCTGCTATTGAATCTGCCTAGGTAAGCTGCCATGGTATGTCCCCTGGGCAATGTACTTCATTCACATTACCTTAGCGTGATATAAACCTCGTGTGTTGATGTGCACTAAAGCACCAAAAACATCCTCTTCTGAGTTTACTGTCTGCATTAAAATGATGGTATTATAAGAGAAGTGGCCATTCAAGAAGGAAAAACTGAAAAATGTATCTCTGATGCAGTACTGTCCTCATCTGGGAGAACAGCTTCATTATGAAGTGCATCTTGAGTTGTGGATAATTACGCAATATGCATCATAAAAAGTAATTGTGTAACACTGTCAGATAGTTGGCCATCTATTAAAAAAGAGTGTTGTTTCCTTTTATATTTTCTACAAACAAATCACGGTTTTCAAATAATTTGATTTCAGGTTATATATATATACCTGTTCTTTGTGGGACTTTACTCTACATACTGTATTTTCCCCAACAGATTCAGCTTACCCTGATACCTCA
Source organism: Sinohyriopsis cumingii (assembly GCA_028554795.2). NCBI lineage: Eukaryota > Metazoa > Mollusca > Bivalvia > Unionida > Unionidae > Sinohyriopsis > Sinohyriopsis cumingii. The sequence goes on from CM068838.1 coordinate 131,404,040, forward strand.
GCAGATGGGAGACTTAAGAATTGTGGGATTGGCATATAATCTGGGCAGTAGCACACCTGGCTTCTCCGTGGCATCTCAGGGAGGTCTAATGGGGAATGGAGGAGTAGGGGGAAGTGGACCTAAAGCCAGTTATGTAAGCACAGTTTATGTCAGGGGAAAGCAGAAACTTGAAGTTCAGGGGCCCAGATTAAACAACAAAAAGGAAGAGATGGTGAACAAAATGTATGGACCAGATCGGCGGTTAGATCTAGTCATTCAGCAAGAAATGCCTCTGCTGCAGGTATGGTAATAAAAAATTTAGTCTGTAAGTAAATATGTACCAGCGCTAAATATCAAATTTAGGTTCACCGCTCCAGTGGCCTAGTGGTTAGAGTGTCCGCCTCAGATGCGGGAGGTCATGGGTTTGATTCCCGGCCAAGTCGTGCCAAAGACTTATAAAAATGATACTAACAGCTGCCTCACTTGGCGCTCGGCATTAAGAGGTTAGTGTTAGGACTAGTTGGCCTGGTGTCAGGATAATGTGACTGGGTGGGACATCATGCTACAATGCTACATGTCTATGGCATGAGGCCCCTGTGCTAGACATCGTAGCAATATGACTGAAAAATTGTCAAAGCTATGTTAAAAATCCAAATCACACACATACACCAGTACTATTTATTGTCTCACCAATGTCAGCATGATGAAACAACATTTTACTTTTTCAGCAGTGATGGTAATGGTGTCATTATCATGGTCAACATCCAGGTTCTATTTTAAAGTTTTGTGTACAAATTTTTGCAATTCAGATACGGGGGATACATGTTTGCACCATTCTGTGCAATTCAGATACATTGTGGTACATTTTGCCACTGGTCTTTGCAATTCAGATTCAGAGGTATACATCATTTCACTGGTCTTTGAAATTCAGATACAGGAGCATACACCATTACACTGGTATTTGCAATGCAGATACAATGGGATACATTTTGGCATTGGTCTTTACAAGTCAGATACATGGGGATAAATGTTTGCACCATTCTTTGCAATTCAGATACATTGGATACATTTTGCCACTGGTCTTTACAATTCAGATTCAGAGGGATACATCATTTCACTGGTCTTTGAAATTCAGATACAGGATACACCATTACACTGGTATTTACAATGCAGATACAATGGGATACATTTTGGCATTGGTCTTTACAAGTCAGATACATGGGGATACATCAGTGCCTCATTTGTAGGTGAGATACTCGTGTTCCAGTGATTCCATGTTATTATTTACATATCTTTTCATCCTTGTGCCAGAAAGAACTAGAGAATAACTACTAGGTTTATTCTTATGAAATAAAAGTGTATGATCTGTGTGATTTATTGAGATTCATATCTGAGTAATTGACTGCCAGAAAAGGTACTGCAAATTATTAAATTATTTTTAATGTTGGGTTATGTCAGTTGTCATACATTTGTAACATAATGCTGGGAAAAGGGATAGCTGTTTAATTATAATCAGCTCATTTCTGTTTTAAGCTCTTAAAAATATCAAAATAGCACATTGTAATTGTTTGTTTGCACTACTCAGCAAGCTTTTTCCATGTAAATTTGATTATGTTTACCTCATATAATTTATTTGTTTTCTTCCAGGCATCTTTTTCTAATTTCCCAAAGTCTTTGTTATGTGGTGAAGTCCATCCTATAGTGGTATATTTCACAAACAGTGGATCTAGTCCTTTACATAGATTAAAAGTGGCATGTAGTAATCCCAAATTTTTCACACTCAGCAGCCATGGTGAGTCACCAAAGTTTGCTGGAGTGTACCACACAGACAATATCACTGATGCCGTCAATAGGACTCATGTTATAACAACACTCAATTGTAAGGACACTGGTAATGTCAGTCGTGTTGTAGATATCAGCATTCCAAATGGGACACTGCAGCCAAAGAGTACTATTTCAATTCCTGCTTGGATTCGAGGGGATGATATTGGTGGGATCCATGAAGTAGATTTTCTCTTCTATTATGAACCAGTTCAGAAGATGTCTAAAATAAGGTGGGTACAACATATAAATTTGAATCCATATACAAATTGCCATGGATAAATTACGTCGCTAGACTCTATTGATATTGGTAGCGGAAAATGGCATTTTTTACAACATGGACATCTTTTACTAGCAGAATGTAATTTGGAGATTTACTATTGGCGAAATATTCAAGGATCCGATCTTGTAATTGTAAATACAGAAGAAAATAAATGCATCATATCTATGACAAATAAAAACAAATAGTACATGATATCACAATAATGGAAGCACTTTAAGGCTTTAGTCACCAGAAAGTGGCACAGTATCATTGATTGCTTTATTTGTTTAGGGTTTATGCACATTGTTATACTTCATTAATCTTCATTTTATAAATTGACTTTTGGATTGAAATAATTAATTTGTCGAAATAAGCTTATTCCCTCTAATGTACAGCACAGATCAGATTTTCACTTGCTTGGTTGCACAAGGTACTTAACTAAATTGAATAAAATAAATGAAACACAATCACAATTAAAGGTTGTTACCATATCTGATTTTTCTAGACCTAACTCAGCACAGTCATTAATCTATTCATACATCATTCATAACTAGCAATTGTTACTGGATAAATACATTGCCTCATCTCTCTAAATATTTTGTTCAAAGAGTTCTATATGAATGCTATATATTTATCTAAACATGCCTTGTATTACTTTAATTCTGAATTGTGTGTAAACAACAACTGCCCTTTTCTAATGTAGAGCTGACCATTCAGTTAAACCCTCGATGCATGTTGCAGAGAGTGTTGGATTTTCAGAGCTTATAGTTCATCACAGCAGTTTATGTATGCTTAAGTTTAAAACAATGAACATAGTTTTATATATATATATATATATATATATATATATATATATATATATATATATATATATATATATATATATATATATATATACATATATATATACATATATATAGTAAGAGTTAATAGTTATAGTTACAACTCTATGGTCCTAAACTAAGTACAGAAAGAAGCAGAACCAACAACTTTTCTAAAACTTAACAAATAATTTAATTCTCAAAGTTATACATGAAAATTTATGAGGAACTTAAAGTATTATGAATTAGATCCAAAATAATCCAAAAAAGTTCTGCACAAGACCTCATTGAGATGCTGACCAATAAATGTGTCAGCTAAGAGAATAATTTGCTGGTCAACATAATTCTCAAGAGCTCATTTTACTATAGCTCTGGTAACTGAACAAGTAGGGAATAAATCGGGGATTTCAATCTCAACAGGATCAACCTTTTGATATAAAAAAGGCTTATCAATTACAGATGGATTAGCCACAAGCTTATCTCCAGTTAAGTGATTGCCTTACAATAAATGAGCATTCTCAACGGGCAAAGATGTGACTACTTCTGTCATGGGTCCTAAGATTAAGTCTAATGACAGATTTACACAGTGGAAAGGAACCTTACCAAAGCACTCTACTCCCTGAATAAGAACACTTTCACTAAAAGAAGACATCACAGATAAAAGCAAATTACCTGATAATAAAAGACTGAGAAGCTCCTCTGTCCCGTAATATTTTAATAGGGATAGGATTGCAGAATCACCAGTAAGTGATACAGAACCCTTCGAGATAAATGGTTAATAATTCTCCATAATAAAATCAGACTGGGATTTGTTTGACCCAACAAATCTATTGTTTTCAGTATATGACTGTGACCTTGATCTCTTAGAAATAAGAGCATTTGGAATAGCTCTGCCTTTATTCTGTTGCTTGTTTTGTTTTGTTTTTTAACTTATAGCAATCAGAAATAATATGCCCTAATTTCTTGCCATAAGTGCATATAGGAAGAGATAAGGATTTCTAATCAATCTTATCAGAAGTTTGAATTATTTAAGTTGTGCCAAATTGAGATTTGGAGATACTTATATGAGTCTGAGATGGTTTCTAGCTAGAAACCTGCTCAGAGGAAACCTATTTGACAAACAAAACTTTGTGAGTCAAGGAGTAATCAGCGACTTTAGACAGCATCTTGTGAAGTTCTTACCTTTTGCTTATCAAGACAGGTCTTAAATTCACTGAGTTTGACATGGGTTTGGCTAGTTTCTTGTTTACAAATCCTAAATCTCTGTTGATATGCCTCAGGTTCCAGCTCATGACCCTTCAAGCGACATTCCATAACTGCATCATAATTAGCACTTTTTTGTACCGACATTGAAGTGTTGACTTCTTGAGCTTAGCCAATAAGTACACTCTGTAATAACAAAGTCCAATGCTCTCTTGACCATTTCAAATTCTCAGCAGTTTTCTCAAAATGAGGAAAATATTGATCTACTTCTTTTTATTTAGAAGGGGGTTCTAACCTAATATTTTTGCTAATATTAAAACCTGAACTTTTGTGAGGAGAGTCTATTTGCTTGCCAGCTTTAATTCTTTTTTTAGTTGTATTTCCATTGATTTTGCATTTCTCTTCTTTCTGCATTTGCATTTTCGTGTGCGTCTCTTTTTCTCTTCTTTCTTAATTTGAATTTTTCCTCTTTCTGAATTTATATTTGCATTTGTCTCTCTCTCTCTTTCCTCTTCTCAGTTTGGATTTTCATCATTTCTTTTTGTAGCTAAAGTTTTTTATAATTTTATTTCCATCTGGGTTTTTTAATTTCAATTCTATCACTTTCATTTTAGAGCCAGATTCATGTTGATAATTAATCCCAAAGCACTTGTATCAAAAATATTCTTTTCCACAAAATATTGTATCAAAATATTTTTATTTTCATGTTTTAACTTTCTTTTATGTCGGAAATAGAATAGTGGCTTGCAAGCTCCAGCGTTTGGTCTTTCTTTAAAGTCTAACCCTTCCTGGATCAGATTAGAAACAAAACTCTCCACTCTAGATGACATTGTGAAAGCTTGCTGGTTTCACAGTGTGAAATAAAAAATACCAGGGATCAGGAAAATTCTAGAACAAAATGAATTTAATTTTCAAAAGCAAATTGAATTTCTCTCAAATATTTGAAAGAAATTCATATCCTGGATGAGCCCCAATTTTTTGTATGACTGAAGAGTCCCTAACCTAAATCACAGAAAGAAGCAAAACCAGCAACAAATATTGTAAAACTTAATAAATAAGTTAATTCTCTAAGTTATAAAATGAAAATTTAAGAGGAATGTAAAGTATTATGAATTAAATTCAGAATAATCCTACAAAGTTCTACACAAGTCCCAAAGAATTGAGTCTTCTTAATTAATTCCAGGTCCTCCAATGAGCTGATGTGCCAACTGTGTTGATTTATCACAGTGGCATTGTCCAAAACTCCTTTGAATAAAGCCACAATAATTCCAGAATATTATTTTAGTCCATAGTCAATAAGCACTTTGTAACTCCAATAAATAATCTGAAAAGAATGTTTCTTCTCAAATTATATCTAAATACAACGTCAAACACATCTGCAGACTGATTTTAAAACAAGAACATAAGAATTAAGACTGATCTAATTGATCAGCTCTCATCCTTATGTACACCTTATGGCAACATTGCGATGTTTTCTACTTGATCTGTATTGTAACACTTCCTATGTGACAGATGTACCCATGTCACAACAGAACCTGATGACTAAACCATCCAGTTAGAAGTCACCCGAAACTTGCATGCAGGTTGATTAATACAATTAATTTGAAAACTTGTCAACACCTATTTATATCTCATACTCAGTTTGCCTATATGGGCTAAAAGTGACAACACAATGTGTACATGACAATTTGGTCATTTATACAGAGGAAGTAACTCTGCATTTTAGTTTGATGTTTACTGCAATTAAAGGGTCCCCAAGTGGTCTAAAGTGCTCACCATTAGGGATCACTGCCATCTCACCTCTGTCTGTATGGGTTTGAGTCTCAGGGCTCGGACAGTGTGAGTATTTGAGAGAGCTTGCCAGTAGCTTCTTGTGGGATGGTGGTTCTTTCAGGGGTTTTCCCTGGTTCTTCCTCTACCATTTATGCTGACCACCTTGTATAGCCTATCTGTGCTGAAAAATGGCGTTAAACCCTATAACAACAACAACTGCAATTAAAAGGATCAAAACACCAGTTGTCCCTGTAGTAGAATTTGCTTTCATTGCAGCTTATTGATTTTAGTTTGTTTCAGGAATAGGCTATGTGCTGTGAGTACACTGCGGATGTATTGTTTTTTGACAACACAGAAATTTTTTCTTATTTTTGTATTTTTCTTAAGGTGACAATTTAATGATGTTAGACCTCATTTTGCAAGTGAGATACATTTTAAACATTTGCTGTCCGTTTCATTCACAGCCCTGATGTTACTGATTGTATTTATATTCCCATTTGTAAGGCAGTAAGCGTTACTTTGACATGTTACTTGGCAATATATATTTCAGTGTTAACTTGGGTCAGATAATTTGTTAGAATTCATAAAATTTCATTCTTGTTCATTCCACAGTCACATGTAAAACTGATGTAGAGATGCCATCCAATCTAGATTTTGTGGAATTGTTACAGATTTTTAGAGAAAGTTCTGCATTCTGAATTACAGGGATGATTTCTGGAAAATCAAAACTTTTTGGAATAAATAAATTTAAATGACTTGTGCATGAACATAGTGGACCAAAAATATGGATTCTAATTGTAAAAAGAAACCAAACATGTACAGAACAAGAATTGGTCATAAAGACTAAGTAGGTGAAAATGGTTTCAGAGGTAAAGAATAATGAAAGATACAGATAATTTGTGAAAAGTATTAATGTTTAAAATAAACTGTTATTATTTTGGCCAAAATTAATTATTAGACTAATTCAAGATAATGGAATTAAAGATGCTGTGGTATATTTGTATGAAAATTTGTTGTCCATTTGATGCTCGCTGTTATGTTTATGAAAAATTTACTCCTTGATTCCTGATGAGTTTGCTAGTGCCGTCTGTGTTGATGAAGAGATGTAACTTAATTAAATTTCAGAAAATTTGTTACTAACTGGTGAGTTTAATGTTTTACATGTTTAGGTTCGAATAAACAGTAACACAAAGAGTGAAAACAAGCTTTTTTAAAATTTAACAAATAATTTATTTTCCTGGAAAAATTCTGTAAAAATGAAAAAAGTAGAAGAACTGATAGTTTCAAGAATCAAATCCAAAACATAATCTAAGAATAATCCATGAATTATTTTGCAAAAGTCCTAGTAACAAATGTTCTAATAATTTCAAGTTCGAATCCTGATGGAAAATCCAAGATGGATGATGATGACGTATTCTGTGGTCAGTACTGTGCTTGTCTACAGTTCCTTGTAGAAAACAAATAATTGCACTCTGTTGTTGGAAATACAAATTAAATTTGTAAGCAGTGTCTTTCCAAAATTTCTGTGTGAGCACTCAAAATATTTCCAGAGAAAAAAGAATTAATCCTTTTGAAATCCAACTGATCTGAAGAAAATTATAGCTCAGAATCTGGCTACATCAAATTAACTTGACATCAGTGTAAAAAGCCCCACACTGAGATCTCTCTCTCTAAAACAAAGGTTATATTGTATTATAAGACACAGTTTCGAAATTCCCACAAGTAATCAGAAGGGGGTGGGTTACGTGATCATGTTTGTATCACGTACACAGAATATGGCCTTGATTAGACCAATAATTTTCTCTAAGAAATAAAAAAGTTGTTTGCAACTTAAACCCAAAGCCCCATCATGACCTTGACAACAAGCAATCATTTTAAAATAAAAATAGAACTTTGTTTACTAATTTTGAATCAAGGTCAGCATCCAGGCCAACACCTGGTGCTTATGAAAAGAATGATTCAGGTCAACCAATTTTCTGGAAAAATATCATCTCCAGTGAATAAATTTACTTTATAATAGCATATAAAAGAATAAAAAATTTAAAACTGACGAACAAATTAAAATAAATATAAATTAAATCAGTCATACATAACAAATGGGACTTACACTTTCAGAGAAAGTTGCACTTTTTAATGTTCTTTTTAAAGGTCATGTCTTTTTTTTTCTTCTCCATTTACAGTCAAGAGTCTTGGCCAGAGGATGTTTCTTAATTACTATAGCTTTTTTAGCCTCTTTATTTTGTGCTTTTATTTGCTTTGGATGGCTCCTGTTTAGAATTTGAATCCATGTGAACATTAAGTTGTAAGGCTTTTACATTTTTACTGGGTTCAAAAGTTTCCACACCACAAGGTCACATGGAACTCGACTTGACATGTTTCTTTTTTTACTAGCATTTTAACATGTAGGTGTATTCTTGCCCAGTAGACTAATCTGAATTCCTCACAATAAATGTGTAAGGGACGAACAGTGTTATTTTTATCCAATCATCCGTTTATCATTCTGTATGTCAGGTTGACTTTTGTGTTTAGCTTATTATGCTAGGAGATTCATATTCTATAAACATATAATTTCTTCATTTTTACAGGCATCGTCTGTTACGTCACACAACAATAGTGAACACGATAGAATCATTAAGTGTACGAGCAGTGGCTTACAGAGCTAGTAAATATGATAGCTTTACCTGTGATGGGAAAGTTGGTGCCTGTTTTCTGTCATGTGAGATGGAAAATCTCAGTCAGGTAGGTTCAGTAACAAGACATGCTTGTTATACCCATCTATGGAGGGGACGTTGCCAATTGTTATTGTCTTAACACTTCATGTCCCATCAAGTCAGATTTTTGCTTCCATTCTGTGACCTTTGAAGGACTTTACAGAGTATTTGGTAACATTTATGTCCAGATGTGAGTTAAGGCTCTTGTATAACCTGGAAGTTTTCCTTTTTATGATAAGTTCTGTTTCCACTTGGTAACTTTTATTAGACCAGTATAATTTAGTATAAATTTTATTGGAGAAACATGTCTTTTTTTGGGGTGTATTTATGTCAAAATTTCAGAGTTATGTCACTTGTTTGACTTCAGAATGGCAGCTTTTGAGGGACTCGGTGAATTGAAATTAATTTTTACACAAGGGTTTATCTTGAGAAGAACTACCTCAGGTTTGATTTTAACTTAATTGTATGCAGTTTACTGAATTAGAGCCTAATTTTGAATTTTTAACTTTGTCTTGGCACTGCAAATTCCACATAACATAGGACTTCAAATTTGAAAGCAAATTTGGTTGTATTGACAAGACCTGATCAGTTTTAATTTCACATAGCTGGTTGTACATTTGACATTTATTGCCCTATTTAGGGTTAGAGATTTGACATCAAATTTTGAACCAGTATTTCTTTAAATACACGATAGCGGAAGAGGCATTTGTGTTGTCTAGATACACTTGTGCTGTCTAGATACATTTCTACTAATTTGAAAAAGATATCTTTTTTGCTGCTTTTTAAATAAATAAAACAGTATGTAAGAAAGTAAATAGGAAGAAAGAAGCAGATTTAATATTTGTCTTCCATTCATGTTGGATATTTGAAAGCCTCCCAGCCACTGCTTTATTATGTTATCCTAATACTTTTTCCATTAAATTTTTCCAAGATCCCTTTAATATTCTTATATATTTTTGTGGTAGAAGAACCCCAACATTTTCTGCTGTGCTGGACATAGACCAGAAGAGCTTGTGAGATGATCTGTCATGTGTTGATGGTCCATCTGTTAGAATATGTTTGTTATCGTTGCTTCTCCTAAACTATTTATAGGATTGATGTGAAAATCTGCACGCATTTATCCCATGGTCTAGTTGGTCATAAATGGAAATGGTTTTTCACAGACATCCAATATTGCTGCCACAGTTGCCATCTTGAAAGTCTTGTTCTTGCTATTCTGGATTGTCATATCAGCATGGTGTTTTGACTTAAAGACTTCTTCTGGATCCTAAATGAAAATTTTGTGAATCTCATGTTCAGTATAATCACCATGGTAGCCATCTTGAAAGTCTTGTTCTTGCTGTGCCTTCTGAAAGGAAAGTCATATTGACATGGAACTTTTACCAGAAGACTTCTTTATCATGTCTATGAAAATGTTACTGACCTGAATTTAGAAATCATTAGCCGTATTAAATATGGCTACAATAGTTGCCAGCTCAAAAAATCTTATCACTAATTTTCCTAAAAGGACATCAGACCTGCCAACCCTTATGATTTTGCTGTAAGTCTTATGAAAATTACCCTTCAAGTATGGGTTTATAAGTATGGGTTTATCGTATACATGCAAAAAAGAAAAATGGTCGTTGCCGTAAAATCTGGATAATTGGTTTGTCCGTGTTTAATTTGGATCTTGGTTTCGTATTAGAATTGGTGAAATTAGTCCGGGAACCAGACTAACTTTTCGGCAGCACCCCAGATGCTTTTAACTGCACCTATTTGTTCATGCGAAGCGTCTGCATGATTAAACTGTTGAATATGTAATTTTTTTAAATGGCATCCAGAAAGCAATGCATGTTAAAGACGAAAGGGAAAATATGCTTCTTGAAAAGTGTTAATAATCAACACAGAAGAATAAAAAGGAGTATTCAGATTCTTGCGAATAAATGCTGGAAAAGACACATTTACGTTTATTGGACATCACGTGCCAGTTTGAGTATGTCTCGTGACCAGAGATATGATTGCCGTTGTCATGTGAAATGGAAAAATATTTCCAAGAAATATGTCAAGTTGAGAGAGAGAGAGCAACAAGCCACATCCACCGCAGTAGCTAATTTGAAACTCTTGTTATCACTGAAAATAATATATCTTTTAAATAAAATATAACAGTAAAACATGAAGTGTGCCATAATACTCATGTTGTCATCACAGCAGGTTACGATATTACTCTTCTGGATGTTAACTTTATAAAAGACATTGGAAAAACAGTATTTATTTATGGACAAACAGTACCAGGTCATGCACATTTGAATATAATCCAGTTAATAAGAACAGTTTAAAGATAGGTTGACATGACGTGTAAAGGCAAACCATTTCACATCACAGATATGTACATGAGAAGATTTGCTTATATACAGCAGCATTCAAAGTGTTTTTGCCATGATAAGGCCAGGAGCTAAGAAAAGTTGCACCAAAAGCAGGGGATATGGACTTATTATTAGATGACGCCTTTGGTAAATATTGACCCAAATATTTGGGGAAAATGGGGTTGGCTTATCATCAAGCATGGGCTTATCACTAGATAAATATAGCACCATGTCTCTTAAATGGATTGTTTGCGCCATAGTACACAGTTCTCAATGTATGCTTATAAATTCCAGGTGCAGATACAGAAGATGCATGTAAAACAGATTCAGATAGTTCAGATCTCTTGTGCTAGTCCTCACTGGGTGTTGAAAGGTTTGTCTACATCACAAGATTCTCCTGGTAAGTAAAAATTAGTAAGAAGAATACTTTGCAGAACTGTTTCACTTCCTAATTATTAATAATAAAAATTACAGTGATGACTTAATAGAGCACATAATCTTTAAGGAAAGTTGTAAGCGCCTTACAACGTCAAGTAAACACACAAGTGAATAAGAACTGTTTGCATACAGACAACATAAAACACATGAAAATGTCTAAAAAAAACACTATAGGATAAGAAACCAATTGTGACATAAAATAACAACATGAAACATATAAATGGGTTAACAAAAATAACCTAGAAACATAAAATGAATTTACAATACAGTTTCAATAATTACTTTGAAGCAGTGATAATGCCTGGTCATGTGAGTGGATTAATCACACAGATGTGACTGTCTTTTATGTGATTTGATATTAGCAGTGCACATGAGCTTGTGCAGTGAAATCTTAACCTAAACAAATAAAAATATGTGCATTGCAGATCATCTATATGAAGTGTGATGGTGTTTTGTACATGTAAACTGCTTTAGTCTTCATCACCATGGTGTTTTTTGTGGCTGATAACCATATCAGTGCATGACTGGTAATTCATTCAAGCAAGGTCAAGACAATAGCAGGTCATAAATTGATACCAGATTGCTTTAATGTTCCTTCTGCTGGGATTTCTGACTTGAATCCGGATAATAAATGGGTCATGGATAACTTGGGGACAGTATTTTCAAACAGAATAATTGGAGTTTTAACTAGGATTCAGTCTGCATGTGATGAAACCCCATAGACGAGGACAAAATTTAAGTCAAAATTCCTTAGGTCATGGTCTGGATAAAGCTAGCAGAATGAGCAATACACATGCCTCTCTGAACTACAAATTGTGAAAGGGGTTTCTTTACCCAGATCAACAGTCATTCACTTCAATCAGAAACAGGTTAACTAATGAAAATATCAGTGGAATAATGCTAATACATCTACAGGATCATTGATATATGAAGTTTTCAGTTTCAAAAGAGCACTGAATGCATGACAAAAAAAAGAAAGGCAAGTGTCTACAAGTGTTTGGCAAGATTTATAATACCCTATAACTGTCTTCCACTCATCAGTAAAATTTCTCTCAGCATGACTGCAGAAGTGTAGCATCGTAACAAGTCTGTGGAATAAACAGTTTCATCAGACTTAAGGAAATAACTGCACATGCAAGTATATTGTTCTGGAAATCGTTACAAAATGGATGTGCCTGGGATGAAAACAATGTTTTCTGACCCCCAAAAAGATTTGAATAAACCTTGCGTTTGATGAAACTATAATGGAGACACCATTAATAATCAGCTTTTTTCATTTCTCTGTCAGATACATTATCTAATCATACTAAATATAAGTTTCTTCGCTACATCAAATCTGCCCTCCCTGAGTTAGCGAAAAATGTCTTTCTTTCTGCAGGTTAGATAGGCAAAGGGAAGCAACTCGTACATGTCAACTCCCCTTTGTACCCATTTGATGGCAACCATTTAAACCAGATTTTACTTTTGCTGCCATATGCTTAGGTGTCCTCCACACAATCCAGTTAAATTCGATAAAATGTATAACTTCACATTTCATTTTCAGTGGTAAAGCAAGTCAAATTGTTTTATATGGTGCATACAACATTGGAGAAAGCATCAGACAAGATATTGCTGGGTGAGGAAGTATCTTACAACTCCTCAGCCTGCTTAATGCAGGGTGGACCTGCTAAAATGCCAGTCGACTACTGGACTTGTGACCATCAGTGGCATCTGGATTCTTTAATAAAAAGCTCTTCATATCAATAAATGAAACCATTCTCTATGCCTTTTATACATGGGTGGAGTGTATCCATGAAACATAATGCTGATGTCATACAATTTATTTCTGGTAGCATGCCTCTGCAAGGGGTGGAACAATCACTAAACCTTTGCCTTGCAGTACTTTTATTCAAGGATTAGAAGTGGACCTCAAAAACCTTGAAAAACTTAAAATGTCATTTTGACCTTAGAAACCTAAGAAAGAAGCCTGAAAAATAAAATCTAAATAATACTAAACGACCTAAAAATGTGGGAAAAAAACTAAGTTTTTATTAATTTTCACTTTATCTTTAGTTTTATTTTATTTAGAAACAAATCATTCTTTATTACATTTTTAATAAATGTTATGCTCACCGTGGAGATCATAATTTAACTGCTATGTCTTTAACCTAATTTTTTTTTTAAACTTTGAGAAAACCTTGAAAAATATCCTCAAATTTTAAAATATAATTTCACTTCTAACCCTTTTTCATAGATGCTTCACGTACAACAAAGACTGCAGTATCCCTGATTACCCCACTAAGATTTAACAACGTGTATCAACAGTCTGCTTGATTTAGCGACATGTACCCAGACAACTCATAGCAACCTCCACTCGGCTTCAGCAGTCGAAATCAAAATTAATCCATCTTTGTTAAGACAGACTTCTTCACTCCTGGCTTCTTTCAGGGATGTCCTGATTGAAAAGTAATTTGAAGTTTCAATCCTAGAGAGGATAGCAGCAGCAGAGTGACTGGTATCACAACAGTGAAGTCACACCACTCTCAGTACCAATTCCCCAACAGTGATCTAATTTCTCTTCTTCTTTAGTCCCTAACACAATCAATGGGTACTGTTCCATGATCTCGGACACGTACCTGATCACATTACAAATAATTGTTCCCCCCTCCCCCTCAATGAAGGCATCCTATAAGGTGTTTTTCAAGTTAGAAACTGATTTAAACTGGATATAACAGTCTCCACTTCGCTTGTCGAAAGAGGAGTTATCCTCTATGAGTTGCTTCCCTTTTTGTATATACTATATAGACAGAAAGACTGTTTTCTGCCTTCCGGAATGGCAAAGTTAGCAAATTAAGTTATTCTAATGTAATGTCATCAGGTAAGTATTAATGGAGAAACATGATTTACTAACAAAAATTCCTTTATGATTTCAGATGTAACAATTGGTAGCAGAGAAATCTTACAGTTGTGTCTAAGGGGAGAAAAACAGTCCAGCCTGACAGGTTTGCCATCGGAATTATTACATAAAAAATAATATCTACACTTATTTAGAAATGGTTATCTTTGATAAGTTTTTGCCATATTTCTATATCATAACCTTTAGGTGGTACCCTATAGCCATTAAACCCTATACATACATGAACAGCATCTATCAAGAATAATCACAGGCATTCATATTTGTACTCAGTAGTACTATGAAATGGATTATTTAGTTGTATTTTTTTGTAATTTGACAAATAATTTTATTTGAACTCTGATCCACTTTTTCCTTTTCATGTCAAAATGTAACGCTTTAGGGCAAAATTGATTATGTACCTTTTAATATATACTGGTATATTGTTGTTTGATAGAAGTGGGGAAAATTAACTGCACAGCCATTTTGTCAAAAGTGTAATGAAGATTTTAGGATGTATATGCCAATAGAATATTATATGAGCAGAACAGTTGTTCCAGGTCTGTGATCTCATATGATGACAGACAGTGCTTAGCTTAGGGTAAGAAAAATTGGAGAAGTCAGTTTAGTTTTCATTTGCAGATTGATTGATATATAGGTTGATTGTCTCCATGATGTACAACAGAGTAAATTATCACTCATGATTGACCCATATTTTGAAACTGACACAAAAAATGACAGTGCTATACGGCTTTGTTCTGTCATGCATGAACAGAATGGCAATAAGATGCTCGTGAGACTGATGAAAAAGATGCAGGAAATCATTGCAGTATTGTTTGAAGAAATAAACACAAGCGTTTGAAGAAATCATTTAGTGTTTATACTCACTTATAAGTTTAATCAACTGTAATTCGACCCCCACCCCACCCATTTTAGTGGTTACAGAAAACCAATTTCTCTTTCATCCTCGGATAAGTCTAAGTATATTTTGCAAGTCCGAGTTGCACTTTGAAAAAATAAACAAGTCCAACTGGATAGATGAATGAATGGATGGATAGATGTGAAAAATAACAACCAATGTTAAATGCAATTATATTATTGAGTGGAGCATATCACTGATAAAGTGACAACTTACAATTTGTCTAAGTTAAATCACTTAAAATCCATAATACTTGACATTTTAAATCCATTTATGTGATGAATTCTTTTTTAGGTCACATATTGCATAATATGTTAATTTCACATATCTGACAGATAAACTGAAAAGTTAAGTCCACATATTTTTTTATTCTCAGTATCCTATGAATGTCACAGTGTCATCTGGTATAAAGTATAAGAATTCATTCTTGTTGACAAAGTTCTGAAATCTTCCATCATGATCTAGTCATTGTAAATCATCATGGTCTAGTCACTGTAAATATCATCTGACTCCGTTTCCTCAGCATCACTGTCATATGACTTTTACCAATCACTGCCATCTCGCCCCTGTCCGCATGGGTTCCAGTATCAGGTTCAGCCAATATGGGTATGTGAGAAAGCTGTCTGTAGCTTCCCATGGGTCGGTGGTTTTTACTGGGGTTTTCCCGGGTTCTTCCTCACTAATTATAATGGCTGCCATGCATATATAGCCTATCTTGTGTTTAGAAATGGTGTTAAACCCCAAAACAACAGGAACATAACTGTCATATGCAGGTGCTTCTGTTGGTATTGTGCTTGGGTTCTGTAAGTAACACTTTGATCAAAAGCTGTGACTGAGCATGTCATTTATGTGGCAAAATTACATGGAGTTCAAATAACCACACTCTGTTACTTGGCACTGGGCAGGGATCAAACTCATGGCTCGATTGTAGGGTTATCACATAGAATAATAAAGAGGGTCAGACATTTACTGGAAGATGCAGAACTTGACTTGGCACTGAACCAGTACACATACTAAATAAGGGACTCTAAAGGATTGTCAACCTGAAAACAAGTGATTTCTGCCATTACAAGCCAGGGGCTGACCAGAGCATGTGCTCTGTGAGAAAACTTGGAAAACATCACTTTGGAATTAAAAATTTAAGTTATGGAGTAGAAAAATACAACTTAAAACAAAGCTTGTATTGCATCAAACACAATTTATGCAACAAAACACAATATTAATGCAGATACAGGTTGTTCAGACATGAACTAAAATGGAAGTAGAATACTTGCTAGTAATGTCATTGTAGACAACGTTGACAGAAACTTCGCTTTTCCGTTGGTATTATTTAATTTACTTGTAATATTTTAAAATCCAAATAACTGTAGATATAGAATTTGTGTACTGTACTGAATGTCATCATGAAATGGATACCATTGGCTACCATACATGCATTTCTGAATTGGAATAGTGGCATAGAAATGTAAAATAATTTGAATTCACAGTATTTTAGTGTATTGCAGACATAAGTTTCCAGCATTACCCCAAGATTATCAAACTTTTTGTATGACATGCTCATAAGATTACTCCAACTCAGCATAAATCCCTATAGAAAGGTCAACTTATGAGCAAGTATATGCAGAAAAACCTTTAAAAAGAGATAAGGATTTTTATATGAATGTATTTAGTTCTTTATTCACTTTTATTGTCACCTGATTTTTGTGTGTGTGGATTGTTTTGTTTTTCCAGATCCATCTGATTGTTGATTCCAATCTGTATATTAAGAATTTGGAATAACTTAGATATTACCCCCTGGATCACATTACACGCAGTTAACTATTCTGATTGCTTTTCAGTGCCTTGTCTTTTTGAACAATATAAATAAGGTCAGTGATGATGTATGTAAAACAGCCTGTGCAATACAGTGAATGATTATACAGTGAGTTTAAGTGCTGAGTTTGTCCATCAGCACATATTGTCAAATGGGGCCAGTTACTTGTAACTGTTGAAAGGGTATGTGTGTGTCACAATGTTCTGTATGCTGCTGTGTTTGGAACCAAGGCTTCATTTTTGCTTTAGTACCAAATAAAGTACGTCAGGGAAATGTAGTAGGGGGTATACTGTAAGAGGGCAAAATTGTTTTAATTGGAAGGGTAGTCTCCAATACAGAAGGTGAAATGGAAATTGCTCTTATGCACACAAATATTCAACTTTTCAGCCAAAAGCTAGTCTATTTTTTTTGGGGGGGGGGAGTAGCCTGTTAATTTGAGCCATGACATATATCATGACATTTTGATTTTATCTCTCATTGAATCTTGTTGAAAAATAAAGATAATGAAACCAAAGATTGAAAAAGATGGAACATGCAGATAGTTTGTAATGTATCTTGTAATGATAAAAAAATATAAATTTCATACTTTTATTGAGAAGGAGTTTTATCATAATTACCTTCACATTGACAAATATGTTACCATGGAACATGTTATCTTAGTTTATAGGAGTTTGTGGGAATTTAGCTCTACTGGTCATAGAACAGAACAGCATATGGGATGGCCTGTTCTCCTTTGTCCATCCATTAGCAAAGGTTTGTTATTCACACACCCTAAACTGCATGGAGGATTGCCAAAAAATGTACCCATACATTCATCTTAAAATCTAGTTGGACTTAAATTGAAATGGTACTGCTCAGACATGCAGTATGGCTACCATAGCAGCCATCTTTAATAATCTTTTATTGTTACTTCTCCTGAATGGATGGTCATAATAACATTTGGTTTCACTTGAAGACTTATGTGATGTCTAGTTGGTCCTAAATGACAGTGGTCCCAATCTGACATCCTGTATTAATGCTAGCTTGAAAATTGTGTTGTTACTACTCCTTCTAAACAAATGGTCATATTGATATACGGTTTTCAAAATGTCTAGTTGGCTTTAAATAAAAATGGTGCAAATCAGACATTCAGTATACAGCCATCTAAAAAATCTTGATGCTATGCTACTTCTCCAGAATGGATGATGATATAAACATGCAGTTTTCACTCAAATACTGTTTTGATGTGCAGTTGGTCCCAAATGAATATAGTGGATAGTCATATAAGCATGGGGTTTTCATGATGTCTCTATGGTCCTGAATGCAAATAGTGCTAATCTGACATGCATTATGACAATGGTGGTAGCCATCATCAGAATCGTCTTACTTCTCTTATGGCATCAAGTTGTTCCTAAATGAAAATGGGTGCTGCTCAGATACACAATGTGGTCAACACAATGGCCATAATGAAAATCTTAACTCATATCATATCAAGATGGGGTTTTCACTTTAAGACTCCTATGTCAAGCTTGGCTTGGCCCAAATAAAAGTAGTAATGATCTGACCTTCACTATGGATGATTCAACAGTCATTTTGAAAATCTTATCACTACCTTCCCTACATGCATGGTCACATAGATATGTGGTTTCCCCATGGCGTTTTTTGTATATCTAGTTTGACCTAAATGAAACTGACATCCAGTATGACTCGCATGGCAGCTATCTTGTTATTGCTACTCCTCCTCAACAGAAAGTCATATCAGAATGGGGTTTTCATTAGAAGATTCCTTATGATATCTGTTTGATACTAAATTGAAAAGGTGCCCATCTGACCTAATATATGGAAACAATAATGGGCATTTTAAAAATCTAGTTATTGCGACTTCTCCTAGAAGGGTCATCATATTGACGCAAGTTTTTCACCAAAAGACTTTTGATGTTTATTTGGTCCTAAATGAAAATGGTGCTAATCTGACATCCAAAATGACTTCCACAGCAACCCTCTTGAAATCTTGTTATCGCTATTCCCTTAGAATAGATGTTCATATTCACTTGGGTTTTTCACCAAAAGATATTCCATGGTGTCAAGTTTGTTGTACATAAATGCATCCAATCTTACATCCAGTATAAAAAAATATTAAAGATGGTATCAACACTCAGCTGTTAAAGAAGAAGAAATGGTCTTGTCTCTAATTGTTAAAGCTAGGTTAAAAATCCAAATAATACACATCTCCAATTCTTGGAGAAAAAAATTTGCTATGAGTCCCTTTGAGACTTTTATAAAACGAAATGTGGTAAAAGTATGTTTTATTTCTATTTGTGCAGATTTGTTTCTCTTTTCAGAAAGTGTACATTCAAAAGGAAAGACATTGTTATTTACAGACATTATTCTAAGTAGTCAAGTAAGTATCCTTATTCAGACAGTGTTGATAGTATAATTTGTTGAGTAGTTCTTCGGAATTGGTGACTGCCTGTTATGGTCCCAATTTTTTCCATGGTAATTTGTATGGGGTCCTTATGGGTTCGCAGTGAGCATCAGTATATCAAATGTACCCCAAAGAATCAGTAGTATCAATATCAGGGACTTGTCAGTTTTTGTTTGCTGAATAATTGGACTAAAATCGATGAAATTGGCAGAAATGGCAACCAGAACTTGCTTGCAGCAACTGGTACCTAACAGCTTACTGCTGGCAATACCACGTGTTCAGATTGTGGTTCTTATTTGTGTTTCAGTTTATAAAACAATGCCAGTAAACAATATAAATGACTTCAAAACACAATTGTTTTGTGTTGTTATATTTTGGAACTTGGAATTAACCGTCGCGTTTGTACTCAAACATGTCACTTATTCGGGTATATGTTTACTTACCTGCAGCTCAGAAGCAGAATCCTGCAATTTGTCACTTATCACAAACATGAAATTAAACACACAAATTTTCATTTATTTAAGTTTATTATCTAAAAATCTATTTAAAAAATATTGATTTTGACCAACAGTGTCACGTTGTAACATAGCATGACGGCCAGTTTTCAATCCCCTAATGCTGCATAGTGGGACATATTAATGACCCTGATACCATCTGAAAATAAGCTAAATATAGAAGCACACAATTTGAAACGTTTACGACAGAATTCCATCATGTGAAGCAAGGTATTTATCAGAAAAGTATGACGTGTCATTCATATCTGGTTTATGTACAGATGAGACACTAGGCGGAAGATTTAATCATTGCTTGGTAATTTATCCACAAATCAGCCTTCAGAGTATTCTTCATGAGTTGAGGTAAGTAGAATATTAATTTAGAATGTTTTTTATGTCAACAAATGATAATTTACAGCTAAATAACCATCATCTTACTTTGTATGCACTCTGAAATTTTGAATTACCTGGTTTCCTGAATGTCACTTGTAACAGAACAAGATGGTCAAAATTGTCTATAAACATAGTACTGCTTTCTGTGTATTAATTTTATCAAGTTTTGAAATCACTTCTGATACTGTGTTGATTTTCAGTTGAATGCAGAGCCAATCGATGTTCGTTAAAGGAGATTTTATATTTGTGAAAACATCATATTCGTTACTATGACCGACAATTTTGTTTTCGAAATCTTGTCATGTCTAACGAATGGCATGGGTTGAGCTGCATTTTTAAAGATAAAGAACATTAATAGGAGACTGAATGTAGCACGTATATGAAATTCGAATGCAGTCATTTTTTGCGCCTCTGCAGTAAATAATAATATGAAACGTGTGGCTTAATAGATGTTTTACCATTTTTTCCCCGTTTTCTGTCTCATATGTTTCATCTTACTTTTTTTGTACAATGGTTGTAATGGACAGGATGGTTGCAGCTAGTACAGCTGTTAATGTTTCTCAATATTGTTCAGATTGTCAGGTCAGCATGTACATTTAAGTTTAGTTTATAAAATCGCACATTTTACTGTTTATTGTTTACTTATTTTATCATCTGTTGGATTTACTGAAGTTGATGTCATGTGTGTTACTTGAGACAACTTTGGACTTTAGTCATTGGCAACTGCCTGAGAATTTCTTCTTAGCATGTTTTGAAGCAAACTTAGTCATTTCTGATTCAGTAGTGGTTGTCCCCATTTCGTATTCAAATGCTTTTAAATTTCATAATAAACTCTTGTACAAGATTGGTGATAGTCATTTTTATAAAATACTTGTTAATCTTGCATTGACATGTGCTTCTGTTTTGTTACTGAAACAGTAAATTATTATAAAAAAATAAATTCTCTTGCAATTTCATCTGTATAAAAGAATTTCTATAAATGTAATTTTTTTATATTGATTTTAAATTTTTACACAGACTTGGAATTGGAATTGACATTGACCTAAATAAATTGACCAAAAGTCTGTAAATGCATTTGTATTTTTATAATAATATGTCACACTTAATTTTCTGTTATGTTATCATATATACTCCCATTATAGTATACATATTATAACAGTTTCAGGATAGTTATTAACATGATAAGTGGGGCCCCGAGTGGCCAAGTGGTCTAAAGCGCTCTCCGTTACGGATCACTGCCATCTCACCTCTGTCTGCGTGGGTTCGAGTCCAAGGCTCGGCTAATGTGGGTACATGGGAAAGCCTGCCGGTAGCTTCTCGTGGGTCGGTGGTTCTTCCCTGGGTTTTCCAGGGTTCTTCCTCCACCAGTTATACTGGCCGCCATGTATAGCCTATCATGTGCTGGAAAATGGCGTTAAACCCTAGAACAACAACATTAACATGATAAGGACATCAGATCGACTTGCCGAGAAAAGAAAGCTTTCTGAGCTGACACAGACTGAAACGAATTTCACAATATGTGACTCTGTAAAAGAACACAAGTTATCAGCTAGAGTGATAAGGAATCAAAGGTGCGGGCAACATCTAAAAGAAGATCATATTCGATACAAGGCATACTGGGAGAAGGAGACACAGTGTCTAAAAAACTACAAGGCAAGTCTGATGCCAAAACAAAAAGAGCTAGAACGAGATAAAAGTTGGACTAGGGTTGCTGAATGGAGGAAAAAACAAAAAGAATTAGGAAGACCACTACGGAATCCAAAATCTCAGACAAGAGCATGTGTAGAAGAAAGAAAGAAGACAGGCTCTGGCAACATAGATATAGAGCTGGATTAGCACAGCGACCGAAGAAAAGGGGATGGATCACTAGGAAGAAACAACAGCAGGCAGAAGCGGGAAAATAGGGCTTTAGAACAGGAAGAGATGTTGGAACCATCCTCAGTAGAAAAATGTACTCATTCCAAACAGTCACCAGCCTGCACACCAGCATCACAATCAAAGGAGAGACTGAAGTTAATGAGAAAACTGCCCAAAGAACCACAGCTGTTTGCAGAAGTGATAGAGGAAGTTGTTGAGACTGTGCAGTTTACTTCTGCACCAAAAAAAAAACAGGCCTTTCAGTTAAAAAACATACTTCCAAGATCAGCAAGATGTGAAATTGTTTTTTCAGCTACAGTCCTGGATAAAGTTAGTGAAAGCTACAAACAACTGAAGAAGTTTAAGACTTCTGCCCACAACATCAAATGATCTGCCCTGGCAAATATTCTGTTAAAGGCTAACAAAAGAGTAGCATCAGCTGTATACAAAAGAAGTATGGTCTCAGTTTCCACTACATAAAAAGTGTCAGACACAGAAACTTGAGCGCAAAATGTCAAGCAATGCTCTGCCAGAAGAAACAGTCCAGAAAGTTGTAGACTTTTTCAGATGAGGTGACATTTCCAGATGTAATCCCTCTCCAGCATCTGTGAGCAAGAAGACCCATGCTATGAGAAGATACATGGAAAAAAATTGAAAGATTCTTACAGGCAGTTTGTGGAGGAGACAAAGGTTGGCATATCATTTTCAGGATTTGCCAACACTGCCCAAGGAGTAAAATTTATTCTGCCAACATCACACTGCAGAGGGATGCCATCCACAACTTTCTGGCAGCAAAGGGGACTCCATAGCCTCATGCTTCCTTCAAAGGTTGCCATGAGTGATCTGACCTTGTGTGACAAGGAAATAAATATGCAAGGTCACATGAGCTGCATAGACAGAAAATGTTCCAGCCGTGGAGTTAACAATAGCCACATTGAAGCTACAGCCAACAATAGAGATGAATACAAATGCTATAGTAAAGTGGAAAAAGTGGGTGCTCGTCAAAGAGAATAGAAGTGACCGTACTGGAATGAACAAAACAGTATGTAAATGGCAACTTACTACAATGCAGGGCACACTGGACCAAGTTCTTTCAGAACTTGAGGAAGAACTACTTTCCTGTTCATGCCTTCTAACAGATGTGGATTGGAAACATAAAGCTTTTGCCAACTTGAAAGAAAATCTTCCAGAAAACTGGCTGCTACTTTGTATGGATTTTGCAGACAATTTTGGGTGTTACTTCCATGGTGAGGCACAAGGGGCTCACTGGACTTGCCAACAAGTAACAATTCATCCAATGATTGCCCATTACTGCTGTTAACAACATCATGACACCATTACAGAATCCTGGATCTTTATATCAGATGACCTGCAGCATGATGCGCATGAAGACCAACATTTCCAGATGATTGCAGTGCATGAGCTACAGTCCCGAGGACTCCTGTTCACAAAGATAATTCATTTCTTTGATGGATATGCCACACAGTACAAGGGAAAACTACCATATATCATGTAATTTATTGTACAAGAAAAAATAATTATTAATTTCAGTGTATGAAAAATTATATGTAAAATAAATAATTATCATTTTGTGGTAATGACTGTGTACAAAACATTTAAAGGGATATTACCCGAACAAGTTGTATGAACACGCTACTCTACAACCTAACGGTACAAACATACAAAATAAATGTATATTTTCTGTCTCATTCTGCTCTCAACTCAAGAATCCAGTTACTGTAAAAATAAAGGTACTCAAAAAGATTTTTGTTGTTATTAGAGAGAGAAAGAGAATAACGTGTCAGTGTGCAAGCTCGTCTGCATTTAGAGCATAGATTCACAATAAACTGTTAATTATATCCAAGGGCTAAAAAGTACAAGCACTTAAAAGATAGGTGTGTGTGTATATATGTATATGTATATATTCTATATGAATAGATTTAACAGTCCTTGACTTTCAAATTTATATTAGAAAATGACTAGGTTTTTATTTTGTATTTTTGTATGACTATAATAAAACAATAAGACTGGTTGATCAATGATCTGTGGTCTTCTTTTTAGCATGTACTGAGATATAATTTTTGTTGGATAACAAAACATCAGAGGACTTAAGAACTCATTTTAAAACGCATGTGGGTGTTTTGTTACAGTGTCGGACTTGATAAGGAGACTTAACAATAATATTTAAAAATGTGTTCTGTGAAGGACTATGTCCAGTTGTTAATAAACACAATTTGATATTGTGATGACCGTAAGAGAGCTTGTGCATTAATCATTGTATTTTCTCACCAACAATTAATTATTTTTTTAAAACAAATGGCAATACAATATTTTCAATCTTCTTTGCAAACTTAAATCTTCTTAGTAGAAATTTTGTCTGATAATTTAAAGATTTTTTTGAAAAATACAAAGTGATATATGCGAAAAAATATAATACATGTACATTTAAATAATTATCATTTTGATAACTGGATTGTGTATGAAAAATTAGAGGGGATGTAAAAGACATGAAATACGGCAATTTTGTTGATGCCTCTTACAGGGAAGAGAATATTGGTGTACCAACAGAAAAACGTTTTTTTGGCAGTTGCCATGGAAAGGGCCCTTGTAATGCAGAGATTGGTGGTGTTAGGAGTCTGGTTTCAACTGCTGTCAAAGCTCGGCAGGCTGAAGTTTCAACAGCTGAAGAAATGTTCAGCTTTTGCATGGGGAGGCTGACACGAACAGAATCGGCCAAGACCCACAGTCACAACAGGAGAGCATTCTTTTTTGTTCTTCAAGATGCAATCAACAGGCACAGACCAGACAGGACTGGACCAGTGATTAAGACCATGGCTGGCACTAGGACCTTGCACCATGCTCGTGGCTTGATGCCATATGTCCTTAACATACAAGAAAGGAGCTGCTTCTGTCTAGCCTGCACATCTGAGGAGGGCCTTTGTGCAAATACAGCATTCTGTGGCAACTGGAAAGTGGCACACTTGAAAAAGAAGACTGCAAGACCAAAGCAGATTGGTAATAATTAACAATGTTTTGTTTTAAGAAAATTTAAAGCAAAGTTTTAATTTGCATTGTATTTCCTTTATTTAATAAAACGAGTGCATTGTTTTGTTGGTCACATTTGAAGTAAATATAAATGATATTTGTGCCTGAAGACTATTAAGTCATTACGTCTTCAGGCACAAGATTTAATAATATTTATTTCTCTTTTAATGCACTTAGACCTTCTAAAGATAAGGTACTGTACTAAGTCCACATCATTATTACTAATAGTATTGTTATTATATTTACTGGTTCATTTTGCTGTACAGCAAAATTTCCTGAATGCAGCAATTTTGATGTCCATTACACAAAGTATAGTGTTTTCATAACCCACTGTAAATTAGTTTCCTTTAAAAAATCTATTTTATACATTTGGTTTGACATGCACAAATACATAATTTAAATGTTGTCATCTTTTTTTTTACTAGAGCCAACTGAGATCTCAACTGCATTTGCTAATTAAGAAAATCCTGCCCCAGCCATGAACACAACACCAGTGTCACTGCAGTACCAGTCTCAGAAGCTGTAATGGATGTGCTTCAGGCTAATTCAGTCAGGTAAACATTTGCAAGAAAATAATAACTGGTACAAGTTGTAGCGCTGACATTCTGGACTTAAAACTGAGACTGAGCAAATTTGTTCATAGCTATGAACACATTCTTGGGACTGTGGACACGTAATTTAAATTGATAATTCCACCATTTTGGTAATGAGAATTTTTTCTTACTTATTTATTGCTGGTAATTTATTCTGTTTGCTTTAAAAGTTTTGTTCAATATTTCAGAGCTGGTCAGTTTTTCTTGGTTAGTGTCCCAGTTCAACTGGGTCACAAAACCATCAGGAATAAATATGGAGTTGTTGTTAGTATTAAGATCCTTTTCTTCCTTTATTTGAACAAATGTGTATAACGATGAAAATCTGTGACTGACCTATCATGCATGGTAAAAATTTGACTGTATTGTGATAACTTGCACACATGTTTTCACAATTGATGTTTAAATGGATAGTTGATGGAAAAGTTGGATAGTAGGTATACATCAATGTAGGCACTTTATGTGCTATAGTTTAAAGCAATGGTAAATATTTTATATGCAGCATTTGCAATTAATTTTCAAAGCTTCTAATAGATTGTGCTGCACATTGCAGGTGCTTCAAGTCCAGGGAGATGATCTTGAGGTGCGGTACCTCCGCCAGAAGGATGGGAAATATTATTTCCCTGACACAGAGGATGATGCCTGAATTGTGCGTGCTGACATTGTTGGCCATCTTGATATGGCCCATATGGCCAAGTAGAGTGTTCCAACAAGTTTGAAAAAATAAAATACATTTGAAATTAAACAGTTGAGTGTTTTTCTGTCACCTTCATTTAGTTGGCCTGTCATGTGTAACACTGTGACTGTTACAAGTAACAGTGTGACACCATCCATCATATTGAGTGTGGATAAAAAGAGGACAACTTCATATCATTCACATATATATTCAAAATATGATTCACACACACACACACACAGAACAGATATGGTTTTATCGTAAAAGCTGAACACTAGTTGTCCTATATGTGACATTGTGACAATTTTTTTATGATGATCAACTGAAATGTTTCAAACAGATTTTGACAATTATGCTTTTAAATCTTTTTTTCTTCTGTTTTTACTATCTGAAATTATAGCAAAGGTCTTAAACTGGGGGCTTGTTTTGTATGTTCAAAGTATTAATGTCACATTGAAACATTTGTGACACCCTAGCCCATTTTCTTCAAGTCACAAATGTGAAAATGAATTCACTCACTGATTTTCTGTTCTACACAAGATTCTATGCACATTGGGCTCTCAAACAAAAATGAAACAACAACATTATAATTTGATTTTTGACATCTGTCCATCCTAGCAGTCACCAATTCTGGAGAACTACTCTATTATAAGTTTAGTATGTATACTTATTTTATGATTGTGAAACTAACCTAGACATAGTTGTTTAAGTTAGATTACATATATTGCAATCCTTAATTATCCATGAATGTGAAGGACATAACTTGGAATCCATGAAATGCCATTAAGTAAAGCCTACGGAAGCTCTATGGCGAGATCTTCATTTGAGGCTAACTCAAAACCTTGCTTGAAATGAAACAACCTTTGTGTCAACATTACTTTTTGCAGGCACAACAAAAATTAATTTTCCAGTCAATCACACAGCTACTACTATAAATTTGAGAAATAGAAGCAATAGGTAAAACTTTTATGTTTTGTGTCCGGGAAAAGGACAAATTAGAAATGATTTGCTTTCCA
Organism: Sinohyriopsis cumingii; assembly: GCA_028554795.2. Lineage (NCBI taxonomy): Eukaryota > Metazoa > Mollusca > Bivalvia > Unionida > Unionidae > Sinohyriopsis > Sinohyriopsis cumingii. The sequence continues at coordinate 131,431,469 of CM068838.1, forward strand.
TCCTTAGAAATTTAGATAGAATCCCGGAATTTTAAAGTTGTATGATATTTCCAAGTCATGTTGTTAATTTCATTATTATTAAATAGAAATGTCTGATTTGTATTTTATTATATTAAATAAGATGACTTTAAAATTTCAGATTTCCAGCTCGAAATCACCATGTGTGGACTTCTACTTCCGTTCTCAGACATGTTTTAAGTCACTTGAGGAAGAAACTGTCCAGAAGTCAAGCTCAAATTTTGATGTCAGTGCGAAATCCATTGAGGCTGATTTCTCACATTTAAATTGTGCCATAGAACTTGGTCTGACATTGATCATTTTGTGGCAGGTTAGTGCATTAGTTGTGTTCAGATTCATGAGGACAGTCATCAAAGCATAGTTAAGTTTTTATTGGACATCAGGAACATTCAGTATATTAAATGTTGTATGAAGTAATTACATTAATTTCAGTCAGTCTTAGAAATTTAGTAGTTTTAAAATATATACCTGTAAATTTATTTTTCAAGATTGCACATTCTTTACTGTTTTGATTGAACATTAGGACTGAAGTGCGTGGCAGTGATTATGAATGTACTGTTACGAGTCTAGGTCTTACAAAAAGTAACAGGAAAAACGTGAAGACAACAAGCTTTGTAAAATTTAACAAGTAATTTTTTCCCTCGAATATCAAGTGAAAAATGAGAAAAAGTCCTAGTACTAAAAAGTCCTGAATGAAACTGAGTTCGAATTCAGTGAAATCCTGAATGGAAGACGATGACGTCTGTTTTAACCTGCAAAGTGCTGCAGTGTTAATAGTCTCTTGTTGAATCACAGAAAATATTATTCCAGTGTTTGATTTCTGTATAAATTTTGATAAATGTGCTTTTCCAAGAGTTAATTTATAACACTAGTATTTCCAGGGAAAAGAATCACTTGAATTCAAAATAATTTGAAGAAAATAAAATAATTAGCCCAAACTGGACACAACATAAACAACTTGATGTCTCAAGTGTTAAGGCATGACTGACTATACTTTGTCAATACATCAGTAATAAGTCTAAGACACAAAACAGATTCCTGGATGGGGGTCAGCCTTCTAGAAATGGAAGTTTATTACATGATAAATATCACGTCATCCAGGTATGGCCTTGACTTAAGATAATAATTCCTACTCTGAGAAAGAATATTAAATTTTTTTAATTAAAAAAAAACAGTTGTTTACTAAAACTATCACTGGTTCTGAATCAAGGTCAGAAACTAGATACAGTGTTTCTATTATTATAACAGTCAGGTCAAACAACTGAACTGAATTTCTGGAAAATGTCAAATCCAGTAAACAAAGTTACATTACAGTAGCATGTGGGGCCCCGAGTGGTCTAAAGCGCTCACCGTTCTGGATCACTGCCATCTCACCTCTGCCTGCGTGTTTTCGAGTCCAAGGCTCGGTTAGTGTGGGTACGTGTGAAAGCCTGCCAGTAGCTTCTTGTGGGTCAGTGGTTCTTCCCTGGGTTTTCCAGGGTTCTTCCTCCACCAGTTATACTGGCTGCCATGTATAGCCTATCTTGTGCTGAAAATGGCGTTAAACCCGAGAACAACAACAACAATAGCATGTAATGGAAATTTTAAAAATTTAAAAACTAACAAACAAATAATTAAATTAAATAGACATAACAGTACTGTGTGTGTATATCTATAAGTTACGTTTACAAATGACTGTAAAGAAATAAAGACTCCCACAGTGATCTCGGTTGTAATAGTTAAAAAATGTACTTGTTTCCTGTTCATTTACACAAACATGTCAACCTCCCTTTCTTTATACAATGCCTATTTCCATTATTTATTTTAAGGAAACAATTGAAAGTTTTAAAATGAAAAAAAACACAACATTGGGACCATTTTGGAAAGTGTTAAACTGTTAAACAGATGCGGAGATGGCCTTTCATAGTAGATAAATGCCTGGATTATATTTGTGGCAGTCTTCATCATTGTTGATTTCAATACTTAGGAAATGATGAATTGTTACAGGATCCAGGTTTCCTCTGGTGTTCACCAAGACATTTAAATTCTTTCCTGCCTGTGGGTAGTTTCAGGTTGCTGACTGAGTGTCAGAATTACTCAAGATTGTTGCTGTCTGGGTCAATTTGGCAAGTTCTTTACATGAATGGAGGAATGCTTAATTATGTCTATTGAAACTGATTCCAAGTACATAAATTCCTGTATTCATCCTTTATTGAATTTCATGTGATATGTTGGTTTGGATTTTGTGTCTTACCATTTTGAGAGAATGCATGCTTAGATATTTTGATAGACATTAAATACCAAAGGGGGGCCCCGAGTGGCCGAGTGGTCTAAAGCGTTGTCCATTACGGATCACTGCCATCTCACCTGTGTCTGCATGGGTTTGAGTCTAGGATTCGGCCAATGTGGGTATGTGAGAAAGCTTGCCAGTAGCTTCTCATGGGTCGGTGGTTCTTCCCGGGGTTTTCCCCGGTTCTTCCTCCACCATTAATACTGGCCGCCATGCATAGCCTATTGTGTGTTGAAAAATGGCGTTAAACACAACAACAACAACAACAACAACAGCAAAATACCGAAGGCCCTTGTAATATAAAGTTATCTTGATTAAACCATGAAATCTTATCTTTTTTTACACTCCCCCACCAAAAAAAGTAAGTTACAGTCATGTACCTTTCTGGCTGTTTTGACTAAGTTTGTATGGGAGTTGCAAGGTGTTATAGTTGACCATTATCCAGTTATTTGGGCAGGGCATAGATGGACATCCATTTTGGTTACTAGATTATAATTTAAGTTCTAGTTAACAGATGTCAATGCAACTTGGTTTATGTGTTCCTCTTAGCAGGAGGAAGAAGTCTAATGACTTTAGGTAGATAGCTTCAGTGTCAAGGTAATTGCTTGCTAAAAATGAGATTTTACCTTAGCATTTCTATTTCTGAATGATTAGTCTTAGATGACATTTCATCACAACTGAAAACATTTATTTCCCTTAATCCTGTAAAGAATCCTTTTGATTTGATGATCATTAAGTCCAGGGTCAAGATCTCTGTTGCTAATAATAGATTTTACTCACGCATTTTGAAGTTCTTTATAACAGAATTCAATGAAATTAACAAATTTCCCTTAACCCAACACTATTGATTTGAAGGTCAGCAGGTCCAAGGTCAAGATCAGTTTTGCTAAAACTAGATTTTGCCTTGGCATTTCATTTCCACATAATAACTAGCTAAAAATCTGCTGTAGATTAATCTTTTATGCAACATCTTTTAAATATATGAAGTACACTAGATTATATTTTATTATGATTCCAGATAAGTAGGCTGCATGTCATATAATTATGTCAGATGTGTATATATATATATATATATATATATATATATATATATATATATATGACACTGAAATATCAGGAGTAGAAAATTCAACTGAGTTATTGTTGGAACTATGTGCATGTCATTTAATTTGAGTTGAAAGTGTATTTCAGAAAATACATTCAAACAATGATCTTTGCTTGCAAGTTATCAAGCTGTTTATGTTTCTCGTCATTTGTTATGTAGTTGGTGAGCTGCGATGCTAGATGCAGCTTCCTTTTGAATTCTTGATAATGTGAGTTACATTTAGAGTTGATGTGTCTCTATTTCCTTCAGGCCCACATTGTAGATGAGCGAGGCCAGGACAGTGTTAGTCTGGGACAGCATCATGTTACTATTGACAAGCTGGATACCATTTTCACCTCGTATCCCTTTGTTATGGTGAGTTTTACTAAAGCTATAGAGTTTGAAGGCTTGTAATATACTTTAATCTGTTCTTATTTTTAACACTGTCCTTATAACATAAAAGTAATACTTTAATATTCAAACATAAAAGAAAATACAACATGTTTAACCAGAATTTAGACATCATAGATGTGCATAATTACTTCCCATGAAAATAATGACTGCCATCCTGTGGGCCATCTTCCTATAAGATTAACAAGATATGGAATAATTAAATGATTTCAAGCAGCCCACATGTCATAAAAAAACAAAGCAATATTTCTTTTCAAGCTGACATTGATGGGAGGGTGAGACATAGCATTCACTTTTCTAAATATGGCAACAGCAATGTCAACAGTTTTTTGTTGGGTTTTCCTTTTCTTTTTAAAATGATGATTGCATATATTTACTAAACCCATTGATGTATTATCTTCATGTATGGCATGAATCTTCTGAAGCTGAAACAGCTGTGACACTTTGGCTTGTCCCTTTGACCTTGTGATCAAGGTCAGGGTAATAAAACATTTGCATTATGATTTTGGGTACAGTTTGTTTATTTGCTTATATTTTATGAACCCCATGATGGCAATTTTTCCTACATGGAATTAATCATTATGAAGCTTAGACAATTTGTTCAGTATTATGCATGCTCACCCATGTGACCTTGGGTCAAGGTCTTTGTAATAGCAAATTTGTATTAAGGTTTTGGTTAAAGTTTTTCCTGAATTGATGGATTCTGTTCAGACTTGGAATGTATCATTATGAAGCAAAGACAACTCATTTTGTAATACACATGCTTGATATTTAACACTGGAGTCAATATCACAGTCCTGTAACTTTTCCATTGGTTTGGGTTTGAATATTTCATTTTCACGTTTTGTAAATCTCTGATAAAATGTGTTCATGGGGGTTTTCACTTTAAGATTTCTTATTATAGTTTGTTGGCGTTAACTGAAAATAGTGCAGATCTGACACCCAGTGTATGGCCAACATGGCAGCCATCATGAAAATCTTGTTAATATTAGTATTTCTGAATTTACCCCTGTGGGCTTGGGTTATTTAGTGTATAGGTTCAGTGCATTCTCCTGTATGTTGTAAGTGGTAACTGATGGAAGCAAGAGCTGAGATCTCTCAGTGGTTAGTGTGTCAGACTTAGTAATAAATAAGTGTATATGTTTAGGTCCTATAATCTGATCAGCCCAGGTCCGCTTACAGAGTTTGTCCTTTACTCTGATTTTGATGCCACTAAAGAACTTATCTGTGTTGCTATGCCATTAAATGCCCAAACCAGACCAAACTTCCTGAATGGATGATTTTGTCAACATGAGGATTTCATTAAAATACTGTATGTTGTCTAGTTGGTCCTAAATAAAAATGAGAGCTGTAATGGCATCTTAAAAATCGTGTCACTGTTCTTGAAGGGCTAGTCCTATTCACATCCTAACTGGATGTCCATAACAGAATTTAAGTAAGAGCAAAACCCTTTTTTTTCATGCATTATATAGTTACTCCAGTGTTTAAATTATGCTGATTTACTTCCTAAATAGTTGGTATGAAGGCCAGTTGCAGATCTGTTTACATGTCTACTTTTCCTGAACAGATGGTAATGACACTAGAACACTATCTTACAAATATGTAGCTGATTCTGAATGAAAATGGTGTCACCATTTTGGCCATCTAAAAATCATGTGATCATTACTCTACATTCCTGAATGGTGGAATTGACATGAAGTTTTCACTAAAACTCTGTCAGGCGGCTTTATACTGATGGGACTTGAATGAGTTGGATTTCCAGAATTCCATGCCATCTTTTATCAGATTTATGGCCCCCAAATGTTCAGCTTCTCCAAATTTACGTTTTCCTGCAAAAGTTTCTCTGTTTTAGAATCAGTCCAAGCAACTTCAAATACGTTATTTAATCATAATACCGTAGCAGCAAATCCAGCCCTCCCAGATACTTCTGTTTTATTATGACAGAGTTCTGCCTTTACAAGTTGCTAACAATTTGTCATTGTCACGCTTTTGGGTACTTACACTGGAGCCAAAGCAACTTCTTATTCAGCTCTGGCTAAAATTATTTTGCACGTGCAAGTCTCCAGCGCTTATATAATTCATATATGTGTAATTCCATTACAGGTACATTTCAGTGAGTTTCTGTTCCAAGGTATTTCCAGTGTTTGGACGCCAACTTCATTGTTTTTACTGGTACAGGCCATCTATGGGTCTTTTTCCTTACAAGTATTGCCTCATAGTATATATTGTCACACCTATTGTGTACGTGTCTATAACAGTGCCTCAGTTCCCTTTTCTGTGAAGGTTCTTTATGTGTAATATAGACACTTGTGTACATTTCTGTATCTCTTCTGCTCAGGTCAGACAAGTACAGATCAGCGCTTTATACATGTTTTATTCAGACACCTCCTGCACATGCATGTTTCTATAGGCGACTTTTGAGCCATGTTTATCTGCATAAACATTCCATCATATTTAGCAAACACTTAGCTGCTTGCATGGGTAGCCTATGCGACTCATAAGTTAGGTTCAGGCTACATTATTTAGATGTGTGCATGTCTTTATGCTCTTAAGAAACTCTTTTGATATGTATAATTCTGTCTTTTCTGGTACATACAGGTCAGTTTCTTTTACTACGGTATTCTTTGCCTTGGAACACCATGCTTCCATGATTCTACCTTATCAGGCCATCCTTGACCTTCCCTACAGGTAGCACTGTATTGAGATCTATCAATTTCTTCCAGGTAACCTTCATTGGTACTGCTCTGTGCCCACACAGTATTTAGACATCATATGCAGGCCTACAAGGTTATAACTTCTTTCCCATGCAGGTATTATTGTCATTATATTTTACCTGTATGCTTCATTATTTTATTAGACTGTTATCAATTTCGGTTCACCACTCTGATGGCCTAGTGGTTAGAGCATCTGCCTCAGATGTGGGAGGTCTTGTATTCGATCCCCGGCCAAATCATACCAAAGACTTACAAAATTGATACTAATAGCTGCCTCGCATGGCACTCAGCATTAAGAGGTTAGTGTTAGGACTGGTCATCCTGGTTTCAGGATAATGTGACTGGATGGGACATCATGCTACATCTCAGCAACATGATGCCCCAGTGCTAGGCAACACTGTAAACTGCCACTCTGCAGACATCATAGTGATATGACTGAAAAAGTGTCCTCGATCCATTCATCCATGCCCCTTGGTTACCACTGGAAACTCGACAGTGCATTTTGAACACTATCAATGAGGGAGACTTTGCCATCAGTGTGGACTTGGATGGTACATACCTTCATGTCTCTATTCACAATGCTCATGTTCCTATGATTCGCCTGCAACATCATATACCAATTTAGTGCACTCCAATTGTGACTCAACGTCAGCCTCTGGGATTTCCCTCATCTGATGAATCAAGTAATGGTGCATGTCCTGACCATTTCTATGGTGGCAACATCAAGTTACCTGGACGACATCCTGTTGCAACATCAGTGAGTTAGCTCTAACAAGACGTGATAACCCATGTTACCAATCTGGGCTTCTGATCAACAAGGAAAAATCCGACCTAGTAGCATCTCAATCATTTGTTCACTTAGGTATGGAGTTTAATACACATATTTTGTCTCCATCAGGATCAGGGATTGAAATGACCCATGGTATCACCTTACTTTTGAAAAAATTCAGTTCCGCATGGGAATCTCTTCACCTACTAGGCTTGTTCAATCTGGCAGCAGATCTCATGATCATAGTTCGCCTTCTACTGCATTGCTACTGTTTCCTCTGCACAATTGGAGTCCTCCAGTTTGCCCTCTGGACCATCCTCTCGCCATCAGCACACAACTGAGGCACCATCTGCGGAATTGGGAGCAACTTAACTTGGCTCATGGTGGGTATTCATCTACACATCCAATGACTCAAGATTAGTCTGTACCAATACAAGTACAGAAGGCTGGGGAAACTGCCTACTGCCATCCTTTGGGACACCAGTGGTGCATGCTCTCCCGAGGAACAACATCTTCCTTTTAGTACTTCTGGAGAGAACAGCCATCGTGAAAGCCTTTCACTGATGGCAGTAATATTTGCTTGGCAACAGAGTTCTCATACTGTCTGACACTCCAGAGTGGTGACTTATCTCAAACAACAATGAGCAACCCAATCCTACAGTGGTGATTTATCTCCAACAACAAGGAGGCCCCCATCCCCAGATCTTTGATTCATGATATGGGACCTTCTGAAGTGGTGTGGGACTTTCTGAAGTGATGTTTTCATCAACAAAGCCACAGACATGTTCGCCGTATCATGGGATGCCTCAATTTACTGGCTGACTCTGTCACGGAACAATCATCTAGTACAGAAAGACTGGTCTCTCCATTCCTCGTTTCTCACTCAGATCTGTACCCAGTGATACTGACTGTTGGTTGGCCTGTGTGCGACAAGGTGGAATGCCAAACTCGCATACTTTATCTCTCCTCGCCAAACCCCAAAAGCTGGGGCAGTCAATGCCCTCTCATTGGATTGGACCAACCTGAATGCATACATCTCACCTCCAACACCTGATTCCAAAAGTGATTCAGAAAGCAAGGGAATCAACCTGTTGCTTCATGCTTATTGCACCACTCCAATGGGAGGAGTTGTGCATCAATAACTTCATCATTCTTGCATCGGAAACCCTACATAAAATTTGGGTTTTACTTCGTCTATTCAGATAACCAAGACAGCAGTTGTTTCATCTGTCTATAGTTCCTGAACCTGCACATCGTGATCATATCAAACAGGTCCTCAGACTTAAACAGTTTTTACGACCAATCATGGAGAGAATCACTCAAGCGCAATGGCCCTTCACTCTAAAAGCATATGAAAGCAAATGGCACATTGTCACCCAAGGGTGCACAAACAAACATATGTTACCTCTATATCCTCTGGCTTTCGAAGAGAGAAAGTTAGCACCATGTATGATCAAAGGTTACCTCTCCATGATGCTGACACCTTTTGTCATCATGGGAGAGGGGATATTGGACAAACCCAGGACTTATCTGACCTTCTCACCAACTATGTGCATGCACGGCCAAAAGTGGAAACCCTATGCGATGGGCAGAACCTATCTTGGGTATTAAACTGACTGGACAAGATACCGTTTGAACCAGTTTCAAACGGCATCTCTGGTACTCCATTTTCTACAAGACCTGCTTCCTCATGGCATTAGTGAAGGCAGGCAGAATTCACAAAATACATGCCCTATCAGCAGACTCAAATTACATTCAAGTTCCGACAAGACCAGTCAGTCTTACTCAGGACAGCATTCTCTTTCATTGCCAGGAACCATCTCCCTTCCACGGCTAACCAAACTTTGGTCTTGAAACCTTGGTCTCATCTGGACATATCAACTGAAGGCCACCTACAAGACCCAGCCCAGGCTGTCATGTGGTGCCTTAATAGAACAACCATTGTGTCGAGGGAGATCATGCCTCTTTCTTCTTAAGACTGCTCCAGTAGCCTAGTGGCTGGAGCATCCGCTTCAGATGCGGGAGGTCATTGGTTCAAATTCAGGCTGAGTCATACCAAAGGCTTACAAAAATGGTACTAACAGCTGCCTTGCTAGGCGCTCAGCATTAAAAGGTTAGTGTTAGGACTGGTCGGCCTGGTGTCAGGATAATATGACTGGGTGTGACATCATACTACATATCTGCGGCATGATGCTCCAGTGCTAGACATCACTATAAACTGCCACACTGCAGACATCGTAGCGGAAAATTGTTAAAGCTGCATTCAAAATCCTAATCACACACACATGTCATTGCTTTTGATATGATAAAAACAAGATTACTTTTATTCAAAAAGTTGAGACATTTGTTTTGTACAAAAACAGTCAACATTGAAACTCTATTTTTAAAAGATGTTATATTAGAGAAATATTGATGGCATGATTTTGTTGCAATTGTGAAACTTTTGCTGCTCTCCCTTCAGCAAATCTCTCAGTACCTATGTAGTCATTTTAAGTTTGCTACAAACTTGGTAACAAATTTCTCCATAATGAACCATATCTATCAAATAGCTCAGAAGTCACTGTTTACTCCTTTTGCTTGGTTGTCTTCTTATCATTGATCACATTTGTAAATGACCAGGATAATTCAAGGTAGTGTAATTGTTACTTACAGAACAATATTTATAACACTATTCAAGTGCTTAGTTGAAATGAGTTGACGACCTGACACACAACTCTGACCACTAGTTCTTACGCAGGTAGGATTAGCATGCCTTTTAAAAAATTTCTTTATTCCATTCCTTTTATTTAATTTTATACAAAAGACATAACTAACATGATAATGTAAGCCAGAAATGCTTTTAATTGAGTAAACAATACAACAAATATAACTGCAAATCGGACATCAAACACAGGCGGCAGTTAATAAGTTTCTCTCAGAATACCCATGGACATAGCTGTGATGGTAGATTGTCATTTTTCACATTTGAATTCACAAAGACATAAACGACTGTTTTTTTATGATGAAATAAGCAGTAAATCAGGGCTTCGTTTACCTATGTTGATTGTGATTTTCTTCACGTTCAACAAATAAGGGTCAAATATTTTTCATTTTCTTTACAATAAAATGAGATCCATGCCTACCCCTGCATTATAAGTGGTTTTGTGTGTTGTCTTGGTATGAGTTATTTGGGGGAGCAGGGTATGTTAGGTGCAGAACTTAGCATTTGAACAGATATGTTTTTAGATGTGCAGATAATAGTGTAAGATCAGTATGGTTTTATATGTAGACATTATAATTTGGACAGAGATGCTTTTTGATGTGCCATTATTATCATAAGATAAATATATATGTTTTTAGATGTACAGATATTAGCATAAAATAGACAGATATGCTTTTATATGTTTGAAATCATTTTATATGTTTAATAGAATTTCAAATGCAATTGTCTACAGCAGGTACAAACAGAGAGGCCAGCCATTAAATTTATACAAGATCCTGAACCACAAGAAGATATAAGGCCAGTAGTTGAGGTCATCACACAACTAGTCAGTTACAGCTTCCAGCACAAGGCAACTGTCAGTCATAGCTTCTCAGAGTCCAGGTAATTAAATCACATATTGTGTATCAGTTACACAGAGCATACATGAAGTAACGAGAAACAACTTAAAGCACTGGAGAAATCAGCCCACTAATTATTAACTTAGCAGGGTACCAGTGTTAAAGTGGTAAACACTGGATACTGTTCATAATAATTGCAGATTGGGCTATTGGCTTCAATATCAGCATGAAATTTTTCTAAATTTAATTTTGTAAGACCTTTTTGAGTGCTTTCAAATTTTACATAGATTCTATCATCATACATACACAATTTCAGTATTTTTCTGTCAGGTTAAAATATGTTGTGCCCATAGATAATTAGGGTAGCTTTTATCATCACCCTGCTCTAATATTTAGTCAAACAAAAACTGCAAAGCAAAAGTTTTTTAATGTGCAGAAAGTTTGCACATTAAGCTAGAAGTACCTGTGTTTTATGCTGGGTCATTGATAGACCTACTCAGGAGTATTATAGCCAAACTGAATCTTGCAAAATAACCATGGTAAACAAATATTCTACCCCTGTCTGGACCATCTTCTCTTTCATGGCTCTTGTCAGCACAGCCTTGCAAGGGAAAAAATTTAGACAAACAATTATGGAGAGTATCTCAAGAGCATGAAAACCATCAACTCTGAATACTTGTGAGTGAAAGGGGTGTGTTTCCAGGGACTAGTGACGAGTCATTAACAGCCCTTGTTAGTGCCTCAATCCTTCAACTAGCTGACTTTTTATTCTTTGGATGTATGAAGAGAAAAAGTGGGCACCAGTTACCATCAAAGGCTACCACTCCATGATATCTGACACATTCAGAAGAGATGTCGGCCATGATAAAGACCATGATGAAGACCTATCAGACCTACTTGACAATTTTGATTTAAACAGGCCAAAAACCCTCACCCTTTTTCAAACTGGGATCTCCTGGATCTTATCATGGCTCAGTTCAGAAAAATTCAACCATTAGTCCAGACCTTGCTGAAACTATTATCATACTAACCTTTTTCCTGACAGTTTTAGCTTCAGCATGCAGGTTGCTCCTTGAGTTGACTTGAACGATCTTCAGTTCCGATCCGATGTTTAGTGATCCTCGTAACTCAGCTAGGCATAGTAGCCAAGAACCAGTCAGCATCTGGATGCAGAGAGTTATCATATGCTCCATCTCATCTGTAGATGAGTTGAGAACAGCAAGATCCTGTCTGTGCCCTCTAACACTTCTTGAAGCACACAGACAGGTCATGGCATGTGCAAAGGGCTCTTTGTCCCATGAAGGTGAGAAGGTAGTTCATCACCTCCCTAGCCAGATCATCATGGCTTAAGTGGGCTATATGCTTGGCATGCTTAAACATCTCAAAAGATAAGATTTGCCTCATGAGAATTTCAGCTCATGAAATAATAAAAATCTCTGTGAGCCTCGCAGTCTAACGCATCATAATCATCATTGCAGCTTCTGTTGTCTGGCATACAGCATCATCCTTTTCAAGTTTGTATCTTGGATATAGCTTCGTAGAGACAAAACCTGAATCTGGTGGCTCCCAAGATGACCGTTAGACCCAATTAAACTGTCACAGCCTCTTCGCTTAACTGAATTCACCAGTGAACTGTGACAGTAAGGATATTTCAGTAATCTTCTTCTGAACTAGAAGACTGGTCATGGATCATGTGACCATATGTGTTGCTTTAAGTAGGAGAGCAGGTTATCATTCACATATGGAATCCAGTCTTTCTTCCCAAGAAGGGTACTCAAGGTATAGGTAGGATGCTCAGCATTCCCACCTTCCGTTACCTATTCTCCTAGCATTAATACACTTGGTGAACACTTGTGTAATAAGGAAGAACATTTTTATAGTAACTGTGGTTATCCAAAAATTTCAAGAATAAATAGGGATATTGGTCTTAGATCAAAGGTTTTAATTGGCAATACCATGACCAACTCGACATCGGTCATTGGAGTTCTCAAATATCATTATATCAACTTGTTTTTTATTTGTTTTGCTATTTAACTGCAAAATAATGATCATAATGAAGTAAAATTCACTAGGTCTTGTTTATATTTTTTTGGTTTGTTTGTCAAACAGTCTATAAAGATATTGCTGACTTAGCCTACTTCAATGAGATGCCTAGGTCTAATTTACAGTTTCTTTGTCTGGCAATCAGTAGAGGTGTCACTGACTAAACTCGTTTGGTTGGTATGTTTTCCCATTTTAAACACTCTAAAATGCAAAGAACAAGATAGTAAGGGTGTGAAAGCTTATACCGTTATCCTAAATCTTTTAACTGAGCAATTGCTTTTTATTAGCATAATCATAGACTCATTTAGGAACCTGATCAAATGAAACTTCACTATCCAACTTGATGTTTATCAATTTTAAAAAAAATCAGTCTTTTAGTTTGAGAGGAAACTAGTTAATCATGGAAAGATAATACTAATGCTAAAGCAGCAATCCAGAAACAAAAATGATACAGTTTCTAGTACATTTAATAAGTAAATATTCAGCTCTTCCTCTTTATAATGTGGTAGCAAGGGTCCATTACTGCTGACCACATTGTATACTGAAACCCTTCTTTAAATAGAACCATGATGTCTATGAAACCATGGTTAATTGAGAATAGTGTGATATATGGAACTGTGATGTACTGAGTATAGTCAGAACTTGTTAAGTAATGGTGTTTTGAAAAGGAAATATGGTCATACAGTCCATACTAATACTGCATTATATCTAGAAACACATAATAACAAGGCACATTATAATGGGGATAGCTATATCAATGTTTTCTCATTTTCATAACTTCCTTCAATGTTTTTATGTTAAATTTCATCAATACATTCCTGCCATGGTATTTCATGTATATGTTGTACTATTTGACAGGTTGTGCCTAGTGCCAGTAAAACTTGTACTACAGAACTGCTCAGAAGCAGAAGTCACTGTCCTGATAGACACCAGCAAGGCTCAACAAAGGTAACATTTTGATAATGTACATAAATTAAAATAATTTCTCATTACTTTGGATCATGTTTATTTTATTTGAAAGTTGATATTTATGATGTGAAGTCTTTCATTTTCTGCAGTGTCATTTCATTTTAATTATTAAAAATGTCAGCAGCCATCCAGAGAATCATTTTACCCTGCCTTTCTGAATGGATGTTCATATCAACATAGGATTTTCACCAAAGGACTGCTTATGGTGTCTGCCACCATGGCATCCATCTTGAAAATATTGTCATCATTATTTCTGAATGGAAAATCATGCCTTAACGAGAATGCTTCCTGTAATGTCTAGTTGGTCAAAAATGAAGATACTTCAGTATTGCCACCACAGCAGCCACTTATAATTCTTGTCATGACTCCAAACCAAACTCATATTGGTGTGGTTTTCACCGCAAGACTTTTAATGATGTTTGGGCCTAATTGAAACAGGTGCCACTTGCACATTCAGTATGGCTGCCACTGCTGCCATCATGAGAATCTTATAATGTTGCTTCTCCTGAATGGATGGTCATATCAGCATGTGGTTTTTAATGGAAAGACTCTTCGTGATGTCTGGATGGTCCTAAATGAAAATAAAGCCGCTTGGCCATCTTGAAAATATTATCACTACTTATCCTGAATGAATGTCTACATTAGCATGGGGCTTTCACTGACTCCTCTTATTATCTCTAGTTGGTTCTGATGAATTAGAATGATGTTGATCTGATGTCCACTATGACCAGCATGATGAAAATCTTGAAGATTTTGCTTTTGCTACTCCTATTAAATGTAATTTTATGTTTTCATTGGTCCTTAATGACGGTGTGCCAATCTGACATCCAGTATGTCCACCACAGCAGCTAATTTTTTAAAATTTTGTTATTACCAAATAATATTAGAGATTGTTTTCAACACTGAATATTTTGGTTGCTCAGTAGAGGGGCTTTTAAAACTTTTATTCTCTCTATCATTATTCTCTCTATCATTTTAGAGCTGTTACAAAAGTGCATGAAATGCAAGCATTTCAGAGTCACTGAGAAAAATCATGAGACCTGCCTTGCCTGCACTTATATTCATCGTTATGGCCTTAAACGTGTGTGATCTTTTAACACATATTAAAAGTACAGTTGAAGGGCCAAGAGATAAGGGCACATTTGAAATTCTCTGCATACAAAGTGTAATGTATCCATCCATTCACAATTAGAGATTTTATGAGGGTCATTAAGATGCCACCCATATCCTTGGCAAAGATACCCAGAAAGGCACCTACAGTGATGAATACTTCTAACCCCATTGAAGTCACAAGTGACTCTGCATAAACTCCCTTGGAATCATGGATACCATGCATAATACAACAAGTTTTATCTTCAAGTATGTTGAAAAGCAAATTGGAGGAAACTAGGACAGTTTTATGTCCAGTTTGGCAGCTCATTATAAATCCCTACCTCTGCCTGTGCTTGATTCTAACTTTGCCAGTCAACTGGGCCAGGAATGCATACATATTATATACTGTATACCATCCTGGATGCCAGCCAACTGGGCCAGGAATGCATACACATCATATACTGGATGCCAGCCAACTGGGCCAGGAATGCATACACATCATATACTGTATACCATCCTGGATGCCAGCCAACCTCTCCAGTTGTCTACCCAGTCAGTGTACAATTTTGGCTGGTGGGATGCTGTCATTTTGCACTGGTGAATGGCACTTAGCTCAACATTTGCAACAGCAACTGTGAGCTGCTTCCAGCAGACCACTTTTGTTGGCCAGCCAACCAGCCAGATGGATCATATCAATGATGCCAACACATGGTGTACTGGCATGATAATTGATGCTGCCCATCCAGCTATCCAGTTTGGCCAGACCAACTGCCTAGACCAATATCCCCCCAACCAGGCAACACTCCATACTGGACATGCCATGCCAGCACAACTAGCAAATCAAGCAGGTATGGTCAATATTTCACATTTTGACAACATATCATAATCACTGCTGTATGGAATGTTATTTCCCAGGAAGAGGACAACCCCCTTGTTGATGAGGGGAATGATATGGATTTAGATCTGAAAGAACTTAGTTCAGTTTTATGGTGGTATTGAAGAGGTCTGTGAAATTTTGTCTCCATCTGAATACCATCCTCTAGCAGTCAATACCACATACAAGGTTAAGGCCTCAGTGAATGTTGAAGATAATGAAAATCTGTCCTATAGGATCTCACCACAGTCAGCAGAGATTGCTGAAATTACTGGGCATATCTCATGATTTGTGATCTAACTGATTCAATGGTCTATTTGGTGAGTCATTTACCTGCAACTTTCTCATCCCATTGGTACAAGTCATGTAATTGATGCTTACCACTCAGATGTGAGTAATGTAGATAAAGGCATTACTGTCATTAAAATGTTTTCTTCCCTCTTTTTTAAAGTGATTAGACAAGTTTCATGCCACATCTAAGTTGGTCAGGAATGTCATGTTAACTTATTCCCTGTTTAACTAATATAGAACTATTTCCACATAGCTAATCCCACAATTTCTAGGAAGGACATTCACTTGGGCTACTGCAGGGTAGTGTACCAATTCCATGCCCTTTCATTCAGCCCTTGGGAATTCACCAAGACATTGGACTGCACCATGTACCACTTCTAGATGTCCTATTCCACACTGATGGCAATGTACTTGTACAATATTCTGCAGAAAATTCAATAAGTTTGGAGTTAGATCACAGTATGAACAACTTCATTCATACTGTAGGCTGGATAGTCAATGTTGAGAAGTTGGACCTTGTCCCAGCTCAACATTTTGTTCATGTTGGTATGGAGTTTTAAATCAGCTTGATTTATTTTCCCCTCAGATACATGTACCATATCATTCATGCACTGGAGATGTCATCTACCAGGCTGTGATTTTTGCATGGGTTTCTTCAACTCCTCAGCCTGTTCAGTGTGCTATGGACCTGCTCAGCCTTAGCTGCTTTTACATGCACTCTCTTCAAATGGCTATACTGGCATATTGGTGCCCAATCTTGGTTCATGTAGATCACCAAATTATGATTTTGATCAAAGTCAAACACTTTTTGCTTAATTGGCAAGACAGGTAGTGGCTTATGGCATCAATAACTTAAGAAACCACCAGTCTGGAGTAACATTCTGTTCAGGTACCATTCTGTCAGGTTGTTGTGAGGCACATTTGCTACCACAATTTAATATGGTCAGCAGCAAGTGGACAGTGCAGAAGAATGCTCTTCGCATATTTCTCTAGGAAATTAAGATTATTTTCCATGCTTGGATGGAGTGCATCCAAGGCAAGGCAGTTTTTATAATGTCAAACAACTCGTAGTAAACTGCCTCTTCAAACATGGTAGGAAAAAAAACACCAGAGCTGTTCATTATGCTATGGGCATAGCTTCATTATTGTGACCTGTGCTATATACACATACATTTTCCAACCCATTTCAGGTAGGCTCATTGCCCATGTGCAATCCATTATTGTCGAGAGGCCAACTATTTCATTGAGTTTGCACTCTAAGGGCTCCTGATGCTGATACTAAACCTATTTAAAATGAGGTGGAACAAAATTGCCCACCTTTGTTTATCCTGTTGGGACCCAGAGGCATGGGTCATTGATGCTCTTTCAGTCACTAGGGAAGATATGGGCCTATTTCAGCAGTTATAATTAATTGTGATTCTAATCCAGAAAATGAGGATTAGGGCTTGCAGATAGTTCTGTTTGCTCGTATCCAGTGTGATAGGCCCTGGGTCAACAGTCTGCTCAGTACAGTGATTAACTTACATAGAAAAATCTTTGCAAACCCCACACTACTCAAGTGGTCAGAGTCATTATTCCATTCTTGTCCAAATAAATTCCTTCATGCCTGTCGCTTGTCAGGGATACTCTGCATGAAAAGAAATTCTGCACATAATAGGTCAGAGGATCTCAACAGCTAGATGCCTTCAACATTGACAGCTTATGACAGGAAGTGGCATATTTTCACCAACTAATGTCTCATTAACAACATCACACCATGTTCAACCTCTCTCCCCCAGTTGGCTTGCTTGCTTCTTTTCCTCTTTGGAGACAAAGGAATAACCACTATCACATGATTTCATTGATGCTCTGACATGAAAGGGATGATATTGGCCTCAGAAATGATCTTGATGACTTGTGCAATTTTGACATATCTCAGTGATGATTTTTTTATATCTTTAATCCAAAATAGAATCTCTCCTGGGTCTTGACATGGGTAAACTCTTCCAAATTTGAGCCCTGACTTTGACCTCACATTGGCACAGTTGTACTAATGACACAAATTAGTTTGTCTCTAAGAACAGGTTACTGTCTATAGGCAATAAAAAATAACAATTTGCCTTCTCTCCTTGATCAACCCATCGAGAGAGGTGCAGAAGCAAGTCCTGTTACATATTCTCTGCTACTGTCAGGGGCATACCAAGAATGTCCATAGTGACCCTTAAAGCCTCTTCCTACCAATCAAGGTGGGAGAGCAAGACATAACCCTACATGCACAGGCTGCTTTACTAAAGTAAATTATTAGATGGACATATGCTGAATGCTCACTGGATTAATGTATGATCCAGAAAATTTATGCTCACAAAATACAAAGTATATCCATGAGCTGAACTTGTGAATATTACATTGTCTCTCAATTTGAGGGGGATCAGTTAGCCTTCACACTCTGTCTGCTTTCTCCAGGTTCTTTTCAATGACATGGCCTTACACAGGAGAGAATTGAATCTCATCAGGCCACTGGTAGTTGACGAGACTGTAACCACACCCCATTCATGACAGCGCCATCTCAACCCTGAGTGTAGTCCAATAAATCTACCCCCCAAATCTGTGTTTGCACTGATGAACAATATGTGGGTCTGATGTCACCTATTCATTATAATGTGCAATTTTGCTGCATGCAGATCTTAACAGAACAAACCTATGTACACTTCAGACACCTACTGGTAATTGGTAACAGCCATATCTACCACGAAATTCAAAATGGCCAAAGGACAGATGGTTGTTCTATTTCACATGGATTTACAAGTCAACAAACATAGAATTTGCTCCAGAAATATAATGCATGTCACCAAAAGAACCATTCAGCCGATGGTAATTCTCAGCTGCAAAAAATAATGGGTAAGTGTGTAAATTGTACAACAGTGCTGTAGAGTTTTCCAGGTTTTAATGAATAGGCGATATCAGCCCCTAAACTGCCAGTCAGTATTATCATGGGTGAGGGGATGATTTATTGGCCTGCCCTTGTTGTGACACAGCTTGTGCTGGAATCACCAAGGAAACTTTTGCAAGTATGTTAATAGTCAGGTACAGCATCCCACTGGGATCTCCCTCACATGAGCATGAATGTATCATCTTTGAGTGTGCTGCCTTCTCGTTAGGAAACATTCACCCTATCATTAGAGCAGTCATTGTGCTTCTAAAGGGTTATGTGGGTGGAGTTTGGATTTTCAAGTATTTCCTCTTCCTCTTACCCATCCTGTTAATGTTAACGAGATTTGGTAATGTATTTGATGGAGAAAGGAAATCTTTCAGTAAATTATATTCCTCTAAAGCTGTGTGAGCACATTACTATCAATCCTTTAACCCGTTCTGGCAAATGTGATCATCATGTTACAGGTTTCACTCAAGCTTAAACTGGCAGACATTAGGATGGCCATCTGCTGGGGCAAGGTGGGTTAATCTGTAAGAGGTACTTCCCCATTATCTGTTTGGTAAATAGACAGAAAGACATTTTGTTTGTGTGTTATGTATATTTTGATTTAATTATATCTGATTTAATATATATTTATTTCAATTTAATTTTTTTGTATGCTTTAAGATGATCACGTGACCCTTGTTTACATTTTAGAAAGACCATATAACCCATGTTTTTCTGAATTAATCTCAGTAGAAGCTGGGTTGTTAAACTATTAGTTGTATGTTGTGCTGTTTGGAGTTATTTCAGATTGCTTGATTTGGAGTTATTTCAAATAACTTGGATTCAAAAGGATTAATTCTGTTATTTTCTGGAAAATACCTGTGCTCGTGTAATTTTGTGGAAGAACAGATTTTAATAAAAATTTATTCAGCTATCAGAAACGGGAGTGATTCTTGTTTCTATCAGGAACTGTAGACTTCAGCACTACATGCTGCATCATTATACGTCATCGTCTTCCATTTTGGAGTCTTCTTTGGAATTCAGACATGCAATCAGTAGAATATTTTGTTATTAGGACTACAAAAATTTTATTCTTGGATTATTATTTGATTATTTTTGGATTTGATTCTATAAAACCATAAGTTCATATTTTTTAATTTTTACAATTTTTCCAGGGACATAAATTATTGCATTTTTAAAAGCTTGTTGTTTTCACTCTTTCTTGTGTTACTGTTTATTCAAACCTAAACAAGTGACATAAGATTGTGTTTTCAGCTAGGTTTTTTTTTCTTTTCTTACTATGATCAGGTAAGTATTTACAGAGAAGAATAATTTACTATTTTAAACAAAAATCTTTTTCTCCTGACAGGCTTAATGAATATCAGGACTCCTCACAGTTTTCAACAGAAGCCACACAAGCCCATGGATTTAACTGGGTAGGACAGACTTTGACAGAACTAAAACTGGGTCCACAGGAACAAAGAAACATCCCCCTGACAGTTTGCTTTGGAAAACCTGGAGTGTACAATATTAACAATTTGGCAGCATTTGTAAACTACACCAAAGACTCCACAGAGATGATGCAGCAGAAGCACACAACTCCTAGTGTTCTCATTGTGGAGGATTCATCCTGAGTCTTACATATTGTGTCCAGATTGTTTTATTAACTGTGGCATGGCAATCGTTCCATAATTTTGAGTCTTTTTATGGTCTCTCCTAGTCATAAATTCAGGAAAAACATAGTCCATATATTTCACAAAGGTACATACATGTGTACCTCCAGATTTTGATATTGGTAAGTTATCTTTTCCTTTTTGTAAGATGTCTGGGACTTTGTTGTATTTAGATTCCACCGAGTCAACCATAAACCTTTCTAGAGTCACAGTATAATTTTATTACAAGCTGTTTTTTTCAGTGTTGATAGGTTCTTCATTTGCTGAATCCTTCACATGGCTGCCAGAAGTTAATGAAATCAAAGAGATAACTCAATATAGGTTTCAATTCTACTTAATTATTTTAAATTCTTTTTATGATCCTTGTATCTCATCAGCCTATAAAAAACTATGACATTGATGTAAATGTGTGTGAGCTTTAATTACTCTGAGATATGCATAAAATAATAATTTCATGTTTATTTTCTCAAACTGTCTCACTCTGGAAATGATCCCAGACTGACTCACTGTGGGAAGTGGTCTTAACTGTCTCACTATGGGAATTGTTTTTAACAGCTTTATTTCATATTTTTTGAGAAACAAAATGATAAGTTTTGTATTCATTTTTAAATTGCTGCCAGTAAAGTACAGCTCTCTTTCATTATAAGGGGATAGTGATGCCAACCAGCTGTCTTAGGTTCCAAACTGGATGAATTCATGTATGTGCTTATGTATGGAGTGGGGAGGGAAGGCAATGAAAGGAACACCATACATACAGTAATAACTTCAGTAACTGATCATTACATTCTAAACATGCTTTATAATGAACAATTGAATATTAAATAATCTGTTTGTATGAAACACAATCATTAATGTTGGGTTATTTTTGTCAATTAAATATCTTGTCTCAGGTTGAAACACTCCTTACATATGATGATCGACATCACACAGTGTACAGTACAGATTTAGTAGTTCTAAAACACAAAATAATGGAAATCAAACTTACATGCATGTATGCAATCTATTTTAAGCCCAGTATGCCCAAAACACATTCATTCACAAATATTCAACCAATATAAGCACTGTTTAATCAACACAATGTACATTCTTTGCATCCATGCCATAATTCACTAAAAAAAATCCGTATGATTTTGCTTAGAATAAAGAAACAGTTTCAATCATTGGAATTCTGTACAACTGATTTCACAATAAAGTGGTATGTAACTGTTTTAACAAACCAAAAGTGAGCATCTTCAAGTGACCAGCATGCTATGGTGATTGGATAATGTACTCTGGCTGTATTGTGGCAACTCAGTCATTGCTTTTCAAAACAGATACAACAGACAAGCTTATTACAAGACATTATTTAAGCACACATTTACGGCAACATATCACAGGAAGGATCAGTGGGTACATGTCTTTATGTACTGTAACCACCTTGATGGGCGAGGTGTGTCTACACAGCTTAAGAGGCTAAAATGCTGAAGTGTCTTTAAAAGCCATTTTGGCTGTTCTGTGTGTTGGTACTGACCCTGATTGATTGCAGTAGTGGCTTGTAGGGGTAAAACAGTACACCTGTGCTGCATATTGGTACGATTCACAATGCAGTTTGTGATATAATTCATATCGATACATCTATGAGCTTGATGAAC
The DNA here is from genome assembly GCA_028554795.2 of Sinohyriopsis cumingii. Classification (NCBI taxonomy): domain Eukaryota; kingdom Metazoa; phylum Mollusca; class Bivalvia; order Unionida; family Unionidae; genus Sinohyriopsis; species Sinohyriopsis cumingii. Next base: position 131,453,743 of record CM068838.1, read on the forward strand.
TTTCCATTTTTGGTAGGTAGGTTGTGCCCTTATATGTATATTGACATACTAGTTGTATATCTAGTTTGCAACTTAACAGATAGATCATATATTTATTTGAAATTCTCATTGATGACAAGAAAACAAAAATAGTTTCAAAGAGACTAAATGTTCATTGTCAGTGAGTTTTATTGAGCGATTTACGCTTTTTAATGGTGGTTCCATTTAACTTACTTTATCCACCAGGCCCTTTGTTTTGCACAGTATGGATGCTTGAAAACATCTTATTACCAATTACATGTCTCACTTAAACTTAACGATATTATTTTCAAAACAGAAGAAATAATGCAATTTCCTCATGCAAAGAAAATCTCATCTAGAACAAATCTTGGCATGGGAATGAGGATAAATACCAACAAAATCTATCACATTGTACTTCCTGCAGATGCAAAAGACTGCTGCTGCCACAAATACTTGTATTTGTTAGTGAAGAAGGAAAACAATTGACAGCAGCTGGTCCTATTCTATAATTTTCTGATTTACACAAGGTGATAAACTTGAGCAGTTTGAAATCTGTGCCCTCGCTGATTCTGTGCTAATTTTTTTTTTTCCATTGACACCTACATTCACTGGTTAAATATCTCTGCATAAAAAGAGAAATTCCAAATCAGTTCCCCATGTACAGTTTAAGGAGAGATGCTTTCAGGATTTTATCTGAAAGGGTACATCCCGCTTTGTCGCCGAAATAAGGGGGAAATAGAAAAGGAGGGGGAAGAGGAAATGGCCATAGTTCAGTATTTACCTAACACCTCTCTTCCTGCTCCACTTAAGCATTAATCTGTAAATTATTTCTGAACATAATCTGTTCCTTACCTGTGTATTAACATTATTATGTGCTTCCTTCTGAAGGGGCTTATACATATGCATAATGCATGTACATATATAGCTTTGTCAGCTTGAAAAAGTTGGGAAACTGATCTTTATGGCTGTTAGACCGCTCCGGTGGCCTAGTGGTTAGAGCATCCGCCTTGGATGTGGAAGGTCATGGGTTCGATTCCCAGCCGAGTCATACCAAAGACTTACAAAAATGGTACTAACAGCTGCCTCGCTTGGCACTCAGCATTAAGAGGTTAGTGTTAGGGTAAACAGTAGCAAACAGATGTTACCTCAGTTATCTGGCATATACATGCAAGGACCAAACTGTGATAATCGAGTTTCGTACTCAAATTTTTAAATCATTCGATATACCTATTTAAAGGAAAACAGTAAAAACAATGGGCTATCAGTGCCTCCTCGATTAACCATATAATCACCCATGTACCAAACAATGCCACTGTTGGACGGCTATGGTGGCCGAAGTGGCTAAAGCAGATGGCAAAGGTCTCGGGTGCAAACCCCCCATTAAGAGATTATTGCTAGGACTGGTCGGCCTGGTATCAGGATAATGTGACTGGGTGGGATGTAATGCTACATGTCTGCAGCATGATGCCCCAGTGCTAGACATCAGTATAAACTGCCACACTGTAGACATCATAGCAGTTTAACCGAATAATTGTTAAAACTGTGTTAAAAATTCAAATCATACACACATACATGCCATTGTTGAAATAAGTTGATCGCCCAAATTGCTAGGAGCAGTTTTGGTCATTGCCACATACATTCACCCCCATGGCGATAAAATCTTCAAATCAATCAGACGTACACACAGGCTACTTGTCATTGAGATTCCAAAGTTACATGTGCTGTTGAACGCTGACTGGAACAGAACCATTTAATTAGTAAGAGGGGAATGATTTGCTGTTATAATGAATGTTTATGAAAAACACGGTAGCTTTGTTTCTACAAGTTAATATGAGTGTATTGGCAAGAATTTGGTTTCAGATTTGCACATTTTATTTTGTCAAAAATCAAGCCTTTTAGACATGTCTTATTTGAATGTTTATGAAAAATACTGTGTTTTTATAAGTTAGCTTGTCAGTAAGAAATTATTTGGTTTGGTTTGTTGCCTCATGACACTGAATTACAAGTAGGTTATTTAATGCTATGGCAATTGGAGTAAAGTGCCATGCCCAAGGACACACCATGGTAACCTACCCAGGCTGATCCTATGGTAGGATTCAAACCTGCAGCTTCTTGGTCATGAGCCTGGCATGCTAACTACTGACCCACCATGACTCAAGAAATGATTTGGAATTCTAATGGAATGTAACAGATAAGTTCTTGGAAATTATGTTTTTCATACACATTTTTGATAGAATTACAATAGCAGTTACAATGAGATTGGTTGGTGAGCTTCTTCTGTTTACACCATTTAGTTGCCATTTTCTTGTACATGCATATGTATGTGCCAGTGCATGGTTCTCATCCAACCAAATATAAAGATTTAATATGTGATTGCTGTTTTAGGTATTTCTTGTTTAAAATGCTTTTAAGATGGTAACTGCATCCCTGAATCCGTAGTTGTTGCCCACCCCACCCCCACCCCACCTTGTTAAGTATAGTAAAGTAGATGAACCTGCAGTATTTTCTTCATTTAACTGATTTCTCTGGATATTTTGCATGATATTTTACATAACACAGTGGTACTTTGTGTGACCCCAGCCATTATGTTATCGTGGGATTTTGATGGAGTTTTTTTAAGTTGTATTTTGTTTACTTTTATAAGTTTAGTAGTGAGGTAAATAGCTTTACAGTGTTATATCCAGAATTATGCTACAGTGACAGAGAGCTGTAATTCTGTTGTATATGATTCTTTATGAGAAAAATTAGTTGTGAACTGAACCAACTTGGATCCACTTACCATATATACTTGCTTATAAGTAAAGTTGAACTGTAAACAACATTGTCCCTGACTCTGATGTAACATGCTGGTAGATCACGGTCTGTGTTGTTTTTTTCTGCTGATTACTCAAGCTGCAGAGACACAGATGTGACAGCACATAATGGACTCCATTTGCAAGTGGTAACTCAAAGCTTTTTTAAGCCTGTTATCAATTATATAAATTATCAATATCAGCAGAAAACAAATATTAGGGAATGTTCTTTTGGAGTAAATATCAAACTTGAAGAACTACACTTTATTGACATGAATGCTTATTTTTCCTTGAAGTTTTACAATTTATTGGATATTGCTGTTAAAAATTGCTGCTGAACAAAAATATTATTTGTTTTGAGGGGTTAGTCAGAGATACAAGATTTTCAAAATGTTTGTCAATTACTATGCACATATATTTAAATTAGCATTGACACCAGATTAAGTGTTGTCTTTACTCAAATTGACTGGTCTTTTTTTGTACAGCCTTAGACTTTCTTTCACAAGTTAGACACTCTTGTTATGTGTTGGTGACACAATAACATTTTACATGTGAAAGCTTTGGGAGGTGAATGAGACAATACATTGTGACATAGAAATTTGATGTACATTACCGAATACTGTTGAATGATGGAAAACTTTTAATGTGTATATCTGTAAATCTGTGAATGCCAGTCTTCAATACAGGTGTTATGAAATGTATATTGCATTAATTTTCATTACAAGGTGGGTCCAGAGTATTAAATTATTTTGTTGTTGTTGCTGTAATTGCAAATTGATAGTATATGACTCAATTTGGTCACATACTGCTATGTATTGGACATCCAGTCAATGTAGGTTTTCACGTCATATTTTTATTTTCACTTGATATTAAATTTTTATGGAAAACACTAGTGAGCACCCACATGCTCAAACAAACAGTGCAATAATAGTTAATGTAACCATATAAGTGTGTACAAAATAAATATTGTATGTGTCTACATGCTTTGTGAAGGTGTATCATATTTGATTGATCAAACTGCATGGATGATTTTGTGTAAAAGAATTGTGGACTAAATATTATTTATTTCGTTTGGATTATGTATGCATATACTGGAACACAGTGGCAACTGATTTATCATTGTTTAAATCAGTTTTATTTAAAAAGACACAGGTACATTGATATATATATATATATATATATATATATATATATATATATATAGTGAGTTTCGCCAGGAAACTTTTAAGTGAAAATACTTTTCACTAAAAGTACCATAATAGGAAAAAAAGTATTAAGTATTTAACATATATGCATATTTGTAAATACTGTAAAATGAAAGTGAAATTGTTGTATGAAAAATTATGTGCACATTTTTAGTGATATATATATATATATATATATTGGCCTTTTTATATAACTGGAGAAACCAAGAATAATTATTTCTGCTTAATATTCATAATTAATTTAGTGTAGTTCTATTTATTTTGGTACGTTAAAATGTTTTTGATGTACAAAATATATTTGGTAATTACATCCATGTTGGGCAAGCCTTTGATGAGGTAAGACTACTGTTTTCTTCACTGACGGATTATATAATGTATGCATCTGGTCACTGAACTGAAATACCTGAAACTTGGCGGCATGCAAGGAAAATAAAATGAATCCATAGTTATTTAAAAGTTATTAAGAGAGCAATAGTGTGAGATAAATCATATCCACAGATTAATTATCTGGTTTTCTTTTTTCATGTTTCTTTTATTTTGAATTGTATAATTGATCATGTTAAATTTATATTGTATCCAAAGGGACCAGACTACAATAAGTGGGGTGTATACTTGTACTTAAAAACTCCTGAACCCTTTGACATGACTTCATGAAATTTGGCATACATTGGTATAATGACAGTTGTTTGTGTCTCTCTTTCAGATTTGTCAGATGAGTAATAATTATTTCTCCATTTTTTAAATTTCTGATCATAACAGTCTTCTCTGGTTAATATCTACTACACGTTTTCAGATATCTTCACAAAATGGGGGGGGGGTATTACGATGACACAAGTTCATGCCCACCAAATATACTGGCTGCTTTATATAGCCTGTCATGTTTTGAAAGGAAAAACAAATGTATTCTGTAAGTACTCACTGACAGATGTAGCCACAATAAGTAGGACAAAATGTAATGAGAGAAAAAAAACAAGTTGTTGTTACGGGTCCGAGATCAAATTATTATTCTATGAGTAATTTTAGTTTTCTCCCTGCATTTGAATGGTGAGACATAGACATTATTTTGCTGTTAGCAATGGCAGCATTATCAACAATATTAAAGACTTTTGTTAATGTTTTTAAGTTCTGCAAGTCAGATATAGAAGTGAAACATCAGTAAACAAATGCAAGTTAGATGTCAGGTTTTGTGGCACACTTGATCAGTCTAAACACTAGCCTGAGGCTGAATATGGTTGAATATATTTTTATTTATGTAAAAACAATTAAAATATGAATATGCAAATCATTCCTTTTCTTATTAGGAGAAGAACAGTGTATTGTTTTCTTTCAGTATTTCCAGATTATTACATTAATTCAGTGATGCATTGTTTTCAATATAATGCTTCAGATTAGAGTAGGTAATGTTTTAAGAGCTGACAGAATACAAATGCATCACAGTAAATCATAGCTTGTATTTTGTACATGATTTTTCTTACTAATTCCAAATGTAGTTGGTATGTTTGGTGTCTGTGTTTTATATACTTGGAATTTGTTTCATTCATGTATAAAGTAAATAAATCATGGCACAAATCTGTGATTTATCATCTCACTGTGGTGATAATAAACAATACAATTCAAATGCTGTAATTTTAGTTGTCACTTTCTTCAAAATGTATCAATTTTTTTATTACTAACCTTTTACAATAATCTGTTCAGTTAATTATTATGTATTTATTCGATTCTTTCAAAGGATCAAGTGGCTATAGATTTTAAAGCTTTGATTCTAACTTCACCGATACCTTTCTTTTAAACAACTGTTTCAGAGACATGTTGACTTGTGCCTGATCATAACCTACAGCTTCATCTCTTTCCAATCTCTGGACTTACAAATTTATAAGTTACTCAAATGGTTTTACAGGTTTATTGGTACCTGTTTATTCCCAGTCTTCATTCTTTTTACTGTTTATTTTATGCATGTCAACTGTTGACACCTTCATTATCTTTGTTTTTGCCTCCACTTTGCTTTTGTGAGCAGATCAAACATTTAATGCAATTGCCCAATTGAACAACATACTTGTTCTTAGAGATATTCTTTTTTAATCACCATCTGCCTTGTTTGAAATGTCTCAATTTGAAAATGACAAATGTGTAGTGGTATAGGAACATCTGATTATGTAACAATGATATAGCCATCCAACATGTAGTCACACAAACACGTATACATAAACTCTCAGACTTGCATACTATGCTTATAAGCATGCACTGGGAGGCCTATATGCAATGAGCTGACAATATCATAATGACTCCTTAAAACATACTTGAAGCATTGCATTCCCTGAAAATTACTGCAACAGTAATTGATGTTGATTTGACTTTCAGCTGTTGTAATTTGCCCTCAGTCTGATTTTGCAAGAAGATGCATTGTCATTAAATTTAGTTTGACTTTCTAAAAATGTGTGGAAAACCAAACATGCTTCTGTAAACATACTTTTTGTCCTGCCTGCAACAAATGTTTCAAATTGCAGGACATAGTGCTCACAATGTCCATCTGGCATCTATCAGTATTTACCATATTTGTGAACGCTCTAGAGGCTTCATTTCTGATCAAAAATGATTTGTCATCAGATTTATTGAGCTGTTTACCATTTGAGGCTTTATTTCTAGACAGAATTAGTTCAAAATTAGTGTATTTGCTTACTTAATTAAGCTCTTCAAATTGGGTGACGGTGGTTCTTTCCGGGGTTTTCCTGGGTTCTTCCTCCACCATTAATACTGGCCGCCATATATAGCCTATCGTGTGCCGAAAAATGGCGCTAAACCCTACAACAATAACATTAACAAATTGGATGATAAGTGCGATCCATTTATATTAATGAAGTGAGCATGCCATCTAAATGGTTGAGTTTGTTACAGCTCGTATTTGTGATCAGATATTGATCAAACCTGGCATTTAATCTAATAACAATAAGCTGTCTTAATTGATTATTAGTGAGTTCAGTGCTGTTAATAAGGTGAAATGGCATCTGATGGGCTGAGCTTGTTTCCTGTTTCCATTATAGATTCCAGATTTCTAATCAGATTTTATTTAGAATGCATGTAAACTTACGTCAGCAAGATCTCAAATGAATGAAACGATCATCAACATCTACACACATTAATTAAATTGTGTTGCTTCATATTTGCCAACACACAAACACACATACACACACATGCAAATGAGCCTAATTATGGGCAACATCAGCACTTGTTAATAACCTTTTATGTGAACCAGGTACATGATACAAAGCACGTTTTGGCCTCTTGTTTACATGGCAGTATCACCTGTTTTCTTCTGGGGATCAGCAGGTTTTGCCTACGAGACTACATCAGAGTGGTTGTTTACATTTTAGGTGTGTGGTCAGTGGTTTAAGTTTTTAGATTATTGCCATGAATAAATTGACATCAGACAACATAAATATGTTTACCATGGGATATAATTGTCGCTACTGGTGTGTAGGTCAAAAGTCAAGGTCATTGTGTTCAGGGGGGAGAGGTTAAAAAATTTTATAATGCGTGCATGGAGAGATAGATGTCTGGAACATGATGCCCCAGTGCTAGACATCACTATAAACTGCCACACTGCAGACATTGTAGCGATATGACTGAAAAATTGATAAAGCTATGTTATATATATATATATATATATATATATATATATATATATATATATATATATATATATATATATATATATATATATATATATCTCACATGCTAAAATCTGTCATTAAATATGGCCACCAATACTAAAATTGAAGAATAACTGAATTTGTTCACAAGTTGGCAAAAAGTATCTTGACATGAAAGTCTTTTAAGTTCTGCACTTATGATCTCAATCCTTTGTCAAATATAGGCGCAAATACTTATTTGAAAATATTACGGAAAGAAACTTGACTGCCCAAAACGACTAAACAGAATTCGATCAAATTTGATGGAATGCATCCTAACATAGCAACCTTTAAGTTATTTTACAAATGTTGCAGTCAGATATGGCTACGGCTAGTAAAAATATGTGTTTATATACGAAAAACATCTTAACAGAATTTGACAGCATTATGGCAAGAAGGCCTTTTAGTTTTATATAAATGATGGTGGACACCTTTTTTCAGGACAGTAAATGCTACTAGAACTAAAGACTATATCGGTAAAGCTGCTGTAATTTTGATGACTAAAACTACAATAATACAAATGTAATTATGGCAGTAATGCTGATTGACTTCACACAGTGATGACTAAGATTAAAACTACAATAATACAAATGTAATTATGGCAATAATGCTGATTGAGTTCACACGGTGATGACTAAGATTAAAACTACAATAATACAAATGTAATTATGGCAATAATGCTGATTGACTTCACACAGTGATGACTAAGATTAAAACTACAATAATACAAATGTAATTATGGCAATAATGCTGATTGACTTTACACAGTGATGACTAAGATGATTCAGACTACAATAATACAACTAATTATGGCAATGAAGCTGATTGAGTTCACACGGTGATGACTAAGATTAAAACTACAATAATACAAATGTAATTATGGCAGTGATGCTGATTGAGTTCACACGGTGATGACTAAGATTAAAACTACAATAATACAAATGTAATTATGGCAGTGATGCTGATTGCATTCACTCGGTGATGACCAAGATGATTAAAACACAATAATACAACTGCAATTAAGGTAGTGATGCTGATTGAGTTCACTCGGTGATGACTAAGATGATTCAAACTACAATAATACAAATATAATTATGGCAATGATGTTAATTAAGTTAAATCGGTAATGACTGATGATTAAAACTACAATAATACAACTGTAATTATGGCAATGATGCTGATTGAGTTCACACGTTGATGACTAAGATGATTAAAACTACAATAATACAACTGTAATTATGGCAATGATGCTGATTGAGTTCACACGTTGATGACTAAGATGATTAAAACTACAATAATACAACTGTAATTAAGGCAGTGATGCTGATTGAGTTCACTCGGTGATGACTATGCTGATTAAAACTACAATATTACAAATATAATTATGGCAATGATGTTAATTGAGTTAAATCGGTGATGACTGATGATTAAAACTACAATAATACAAATGTAATTATGACAGTGATGCTGATTGAGTTCACACAGTGATGACTAAGATGAATAAAACTACAATAATACAACTAATTATGGCAATGAAGCTGATTGAGTTCACACGGTGATGACTAAGATTAAAACTACAATGATACAAATATAATTATGGCAGTGATGCTGATTGCGTTCACTTGGTGATGACTAAGATTATTAAAACACAATAATACAACTATAATTAAGGTAGTGATGCTGATTGAGTTCACTCGGTGATGACTAAGATGATTAAAACCACAATAATACAAATATAATTATGGCCATGATGCTGACTGAGTTCACTCGGTGATGACTAAGATGATTCAAACTACAATAATACAAATATAATTATGGCAATGATGTTAATTGAGTTAAATCGGTGATGACTGATGATTAAAACTACAATAACACAACTGTAATTATGGCAATGATGCTGATTGAGTTCACACGTTGATGACTAAGGTGATTAAAACTACAATAATACAACTGTAATTAAGGCAGTGATGCTGATTGAGTTCACTCGGTGATGACTATGCTGATTAAAACTACAATATTACAAATATAATTATGGCAATGATGTTAATTGAGTTAAATCGGTGATGACTGATGATTAAAACTACAATAATACAACTGTAATTATGACACTGAAGCTGATTGAGTTCACACGTTGATGACTAAGATGATTAAAACTACAATAATACAAATATAATTATGGCAATGATGCTGATTGAGTTCACTCGGTGATGACTATGATGATTAAAACTACAATAATACAACTGTAATTAAGGCAGTGATGCTGATTGAGTTCACTCGGTGATGAGTATGCTGATTAAAACTACAATATTAAAACTGTATTAAGGTAATAACGCTGACTGAGTTCACTCGGTGATTAAGATAAATAAAACTACAATAATACAAATATAATTATGGCAGTGATACTGATTGAGTTCACTTGGTGATGACTAAGATGATTAAAACTACAATAATACAACTGTAATTATGGCAGTAATGCTAATTGAGTTCAATCGGTGCTAAGATGATTAAAACTACAAGGATACAAATATAATTATGTCAGTGATGCTGATTGAGTTCACTCGGTGTTGATGATGATATTAATAAAGATGATGCAACCGTTTCCAAATAATTTTATAAACGCCCACCATAAAGCGGAACGTTACCTAGATATGATGATGTCCATCCATGTGTTCGTACGTAAGTTTGTTTGTTTTCTATTTCGTTTCTGCACAGTAATGTGTGTTTTCCATCATTTACTGTTGCCACACTTTGTAAGTAGCTCGCATTCCGAGCACACACAAAAAGCCCAACTCGTTCTGCTAGCACACAGTAGCTTCACGTGTATAACAGATAATTGACTAAGATGACCATACTTTGGAAATCACGACCATTTGAGATAAGAAATAGACCTGTTTTGGGGGTTCGAAGGTAAAAGTGAATTGAAAAATATAAGTGTTTTCCGTATAGCTTGAGTTCTTTATAATCTACTGTAACCAAGCTTTGTAGAGGGCTTGCATTTAAGACAAAGAAGATGCCTATTGATCTTGGAAATAAAGGCAAAGGCCACGGACTGGTCAAAGCAAAAATGATTAAATAAAATTAAAGCTCTATATCACATTTCATATGTAAATTGTGTAAATGGCTTACATTTAAGACGAGGGTGACATCTTTTGATTGGGAGTTAAAAGGTAAATGTCAGAGAGATTCCAAGAAGAAAAACATTTTCCACAAGATAACTAAATTTATCTGCTACAAAATATGGTCAAACTACCAACTGTTGACCAGAGGCTGACGTATACATTCCGTTCAGGGTGATCTTATTAACATTGGACGGAACATACCCAAGATATTGGCCGATAAAACCTTTTCAAATTATTTTTCAAAAGTTGAAACAGGCTCTGACAGGAACAGTTAACAAAGAGGCTTAGTTGTTGACGTGCTGAAGTCAAGACAAAGAAGGAGGTTTTTTAACATCCCGGATAGACCAAGCCAGGTTGGATGCTGCGTTGTGTTCTTTGGCAGGACGGGTCTATATAACCATGTGTGATGTCATGCCATTCAGCACTGGAAAAAGCACGTTTGTAATTTTCAGTTAAAACTAGCTGGCATAAAGTGTTCAGAAGATAAACGTGCAGAAGAAACTACATTAAATAAATTAAAATAATAGTGTTTATTTTTGGTTGAATTTTTATTTTCATTAATATATTGGTTTATCTGGAAACGTAAACTGCACTATTGTGATAATACCCATTTTGCGACGGATGTACTTAGAGAAAAATAGTGGTAGCAGCAGCAGTAGTAATAGTATTTGATGACGATGATGATGACCATGTATTTAGCGTAAAATATTGTTTTAATTTTAAAACTGAAAAGATAACTTTTTTAAAAGAAAACAACATCTATTCAAGTTTGTAAGGGAAAAATGAATGTCCAATATATATTCGAATATTTAAACAAAATAGTCATGACAGCCTAAAATGCACCGTCTTAAAAAATAATACTGCTTTATTTCGAGTGATAGACAATAGATAAACATTATATCTCATTTGATGGTGTAATATCTGCTAATCAGTTTTTATTTATTGCGCAAATTCCTCATTAAATAAAATGAATCTGTCGACGTCAACAATAGCCTATGCCAACTATGACGTTTAAGATGTCACATACATTGCCATAACCACAGTGTCCATCGATAGTAGTGAAGTGGGACGATCTAGGGACAATAGGACTTATCATTAAAAACACCCCTGGGACGATCTGGGGACCATGTAAATTTAACATGGAGAAAAATCGTGGGATTGTCTGGGGACAAGGGGAATTTAACATGGGGAATAAATCGCGGGACTGTATAGGGACAATGCGAAATTAACATGGACATAAATCGCGGGACTGTATAGGGACAATGGGAAATTAACATGGAAATAAATCGTGGGACTGTCTACGGACAAGGGGAAATTAACATGGGATTTTTAAAAAAAAAAAAGGGGGGGGTTGGCAATTAAAAGTCGATCTCTTTTCGAGAAATTGGAGTGGCCCTGAAAAGGGCCTTTGGATTTATGTTAATATGCCCTTAACATAAAGGTCATCTGCGGCATCTTCTTGTCCTCAAGCTGCGTCTTACTGCACGGCCATAAATAAGAGTCCTCTTGAGGCAACCTTGTCTCTCCACATACACTCTTCGTATCCACAGACTGGTGTCTGACCTGTGGACAACTGTCCACTTGGATCGGACATACATTAGCATGTCCGTCCTGAACATCATTGAAGAAACAAGGGTTGATGATTCGACTGTGGTCCACATCTTGAGGCAACGAGAACAGGTGAATCAATGCAGTGAACTGCGCTTATTTATAGGTACAGGAAGGATTGAAACGGATTGAGTTCATTGACCAATCCAAACACGCGTTACAAAATTCAGTCAGTCCGCATCCAATCCGAAGAGAACAGTCTGTGACGTCACGTGGTCTATATAGATTCGCTAGCGCCTGTGCGCTGTCAATCCATGCGACAGTGATTCAACATGACGTAAACTCAGAAAACGATCCATTGGGGTGCACCAGCAGTGGAGACAGCCCAAGATAACCCGGACTTACTTTCAGAAGAGGTAAATTGGGATTTTGTGGATTTTCTTACCTCGCAAGAATTTGTTCCGGAACCTTCGTCACCTTCATTACCACACGTGGAGAATTTTAGACAGAGACAGAAAGAAGAATTGGAGAAATTTATACAGCGGCAAAAGGAAGCAGAACAAGCTTTTCTCCTACAGCAACAGCAACAAGAAGAAGAGGTAAGAAAAAAACAAGAAGAAGAATCAGCAAAGAAACAAGAGGGTGAAAGTCAAATCGTCACGGTACTGTTGGACATTTTAGCGGAGTGAAAAGTCTGAAACAAATGTATCAGACTTCTTTATCACGACCGAAGAGAATACGACCTTCCCGAGCTAAACACGCCAACCATGTGACTAAGCCTACGGTACCACCCTTAGTAATTTCAACCAAATCATCATCATCAGAAGTAGGCCTCGGCCGTGGCAAAGGCTTAAGGCAGTTAAAGTTGATTGCTTAAACTCACCCCTACACTAAAAACCAAAGGCCCTTTTCAGGGCCACCCACTTCTCTCGAAAAAAGATAGACTTTCAATTGCCAATAACTTAAAAAAAAAAACAAAAAACCATTTTACCCCTATAGTACGTGTATATGAGTGCGTGAGTGTAGCTTCTTATTTAAAATCAAAACTCAAAGACACTTACCTTTTTATACCTAATTTATTCTTTTATAAATAGTTACAATCCAATTCACAATTCACAACAAATCACTTTAAAAAGTACATTCACTTCTTCTGTCTCACTGTTTAGTCTCTCTGTTTTTTTTTTAAATTTCTTCACCGTCACAGTCTTTTCCTCCTCTTCCTCCTCACGTTCTTCCCTTCTTCTTTTCTTCTCCTGTTTCTTCACCTGTCTGCTATCTTCCTCCTCCTCTTCTTCTTCCTCTGAAGAATCCTTCTCTTCTGACTCCTCTTGTTTCTTTTTTGGGCAATCTGGAGACCAATGTCCTTTTTCTTGACAATAATAACAGGTATCTTGACTTTTGTCTCTTTTAACCCCTGTTTTTCTTTTTTGACGGTCTGGACACTCTGAAGACCAATGCCCTTTCTTCTGACAGATATAGCAAGTATCTTCACTTTTATCTCGAAAAGAAGGAGAGTAGTCCGTCGGCTGGTCTGAAGAAAATTTTCTAATGACCCCTCGCAAAGCTCTGATGAAACGTTCGATTTGGCTAGTCTCTTCCATCGTTGTGCTCGGTTAGAGAGTGAAATGAATAGTGAAAGGACAAGACAAACACCCTTTTATATACGCTGGTCTGCCAGGACTATAAATGAGTCCATGCTCTTTAAACTTGAGTCATTTGACGTTTTTCACTCAAGATGAAACGATCCAATTCATTTGAGAAGAAAGAAGAAGAAAGTAAGAGGCAGAAACGTGATCTATCGCCTCGTACCAGGGCTGAAGTCTTGGCACAAATTCATGCCAGTGATTTTGAAGAGGGCATGAGTGAACCAGAATCCAAACTCTCTAAACAAAGTTCGCCACACTTAGTCAACCCTGAAAAATACTATTCCATTCGAGAGACGGAAAAGCGCTCCTCTAGAAAATTTAGAACCACGGCTTACAAATACACGGTGAAGTTTAAAGATTTCAAGGCCGAAGTACCGTTAGAGAAAGCAGAAGGGTTCATCACCGGGGGTGTGGGATTCTTTACTTACCACACTCAAGCAACAATGTCAACCCAAAGAAGACGATCGCTTGAGACTTTCCATAGAACACGATGGTTTGAAATCCCCTGTTTGGATCGAGTTTAGCACCCCTGCAGAATTGACCGCTTCCAAAGTCATGGACAAGATTCAACACGTGCAACAATCCAATGACCAGTTTGACATCACCGATGGAAAAGCCACACTGTCCATGACTCACGTCTCTCCTCCTCAACGGACCGGACAACGCAATAAGGTGTTGTTGGTGAACGACCTTCGCAACACCAAAACAAGTCTCGTCCGAATTCACAACCCTCAAGACCAGATGTGTTTAGCCAGGGCTATTGTGGTGGGACGAACCTATGCCAACAAAAACGACACGGTAGAATGGAAAAGAGCCTGGGAGAATATTCGAAAATCGGACCGAACCAAACAACGAAGTGAAGCAGAACTCCTGTTGCAACAAGCCGACTTGCCCAAAGACAAACCCTGTGGCATTCCTGAAATGCAAAAATTGCAAGATGTCCTAGCTCCACGATACACCTTGAAAGTGCACCCTCAAGAAGTGCGCGGACCTCTGTTGTTTCGAGGGAAAGACTTTAAGGACGGAAAATACATTCATGTCTATTATCACGATGACCATTTCGATACCATTACCAGTATCACTGCATTCCTGGGATACGGTTATTACTGTGAGAAATGTGACTATGGTTATAACAATCGAGAGCAACACAAGCATTGTGGATTGAAATGCTCAGGATGTTTGGCCTCTCCACCCTGTCTGAGCGAAGGACCAGTGCATTGTTCGACTTGTCTGCGCACGTTTGTCAGCCCTACCTGTTACCAACAACATTTGAAGACGCAAGGTTCACAGCAGAAATGTGCTTGTCAACTGCTGAGATTGTGCCCTACGTGTGGACAAGGCATACGTACCAATAATGCCAAGGCACACGTATGTTCAGGAAAGAAAAAATGTCACATTTGTCACCACATCGTGGACTTGGAACACCAATGCTACGTGCAAAAATACCAACCCCCATCAGAGAAAGAGGACGGTCACAAGAAGAAAGGCAATTTCATCTTTTTCGATTTCGAATGCATGCAAGAGACCGGTATTCACATTCCTAATTTCTGCGTGGCTCATCGAGCGTGCGAGAAGTGCATTCAGGAACCTATCTTCAGTCATTGCCCTCACTGCAGCAAGATTCCCGGAGGGGGTGAAAAAATCTTTCGAGGACCGAACACGTTAGCCGATTTTGCACAATGGGTCTTAGACCCCATCGACAAGACGTGGAGCCAAGAGGACATCGAGCGTTACGGAGATTGTCATCGTCATGCCACAGTGATGGCTCACAATTTCTCCGGATACGATGGACAGTTTCTTTTGAGATACTATACGGAACAAGGCACCGAGCGTCCTAAAGTCACTTTGAACGGAGCCAAAATCATTTTCATGCAAGTGGGACAAATACAGTTTAAAGATTCGATGAGTTACTTGGCCATGCCTTGAGCCGAATGCCTAAAACGTTTGGAATGACAGAAATGGCTAAAGGGTACTTTCCACACTTTTTCAATACGGAAGCCAATCAACACGCCGTTCTACCCGATTTACCTGAGGCTCACTATTACGACCCTGACAACATGCGTACCGAACAACGAGAAGCTTTCTACGCTTGGTACCAGGCTCACGCCTCGGACCCTTTCGACTTTCAGGAAGAAATGTTAAAGTATTGTCGTTGCGACGTGGACATTTTACGACGTTGCTGTGGAAAATTTCGAGAACTGTTCATGGAACACGGAGGGGTCGATCCTTTGAAAGAAGCTTGCACCATTGCCAAAGCGTGTTCCTTAGTGTACCGGCAACGATTCATGCCTGAAAACACCGTGGCAGTCATCAGTCCTCAAACGACCAACTATGTCAAACGTCAATACTCGGTCAAAGCCCTACGCTGGTTACATTACTTGTGCGACAAGGAAGACAAATGGATTCAGCATGCCCGCAACGGAGGCGGCGAAAAGACCATTGGAACGCATTCGGTCGATGGCTGGGAGTTTGAAAACCCCAAGATCGTGTACGAGTTTAACGGTTGCTTATTTCACGGATGTCCCGTCTGTTACCCTGACCGTGGCACTAAAAATCAGTTTTTACAACGAACCATGGAAGGCTCGTACCAGGCCACTTGTCAGCGACGCCTAAAGTTAGAACAGGAAGGATACCAAGTGGTGGAAATGTGGGAACGCGAGTACGATCACCGTTTGAAAACCGATCCCGAGTTTAAACGCCTCGTGGAAAGTTACCAGTTCATGGACCCGCTGAACCCGAGGGATAGTTTGTACGGAGGAAGGACCAATGCCACCTGTTTGCTGTACCAAGCCGACGAAGAGAAAGGAGAAGAAATGAAATAATTGGACGTGTGTTCGCTGTATCCCTACGTGTGCAAATATTGTCGCTTTTCTGTAGGGCACCCACAATTGTTGACGGAACACATCGACCTGAAAAACATTCGACAATACGAAGGTCTGATCAAGTGTAAAGTTTTGCCTCCCACGGACTTGTACCATCCCGTGTTACCTCACCATTGCCAAGGCAAACTGATGTTTCCTTTGTGCCGTACTTGTGCCGAAACGTGCAACCAAGACCAACATTGTCAGCACACCCAGGAAGAACGGGCCTTGACGGCGACGTGGGTTAGCGTGGAATTGTTCAAAGCTCTGGACATGGGACACCAACTGTTAGAAGTGTACGAAATTTGCCACTTTCCCAAGACACAACAATACCACAAGGGTGACCCCAGTCAGAAAGGCATTTTCGCCGACTACGTGGATGCCTTTTTCAAACTGAAACAAGAAGCCAGCGGCTATCCTTCCTGGTGTCACACTCCCGAAGACGAAAAGACATTCAAAGAGAAATACTGGGCACAAGAAGGCATTACTTTAGGTCACATCGAGAAAAACGAAGGCAGGCGATCGTTTGCCAAAGTGATGTTAAATTGCTTGTGGGGTAAAATGGCACAACGTCCGTGTTTACCCAAGACGGAGTATTTGACCGAACCTTCCCGCTACTTTCAGATGATTCACGACAAAACCAAATTCATGAAACACGTGGACGTCGTTCGCGAGGATTTGATCTTAGTGAATTACGAAGAAGATCTGGGCTTTGTACAAGACGACCCCTTTGGAAATGTCATCATTGCGGCTTACGTGACAGCTCATGCTCGCTTAAAATTGTACGAAGCTTTAGAACTGTTAGGGGAACGCGTCCTGTACTTTGACATGGACAGTTGCATTTACATCCATCACCCGAGTCAACAGCACCCTGACATCGAAGGAGACCGTTTAGGAGCCTGGACAGACGAGCACCCCGACGACAAGATTCTAAGTTTCGCCAGTGGTGGTCCTAAAAATGACGGTTACGAATACCGGGACAAGCAAGGAGAAGTGCACACGACGTGTAAAGTGAAAGGATTGACTCTGAATTATCGTACCAGTCGTGTGGTCAACTTTGGCGTATTGAAAGAAGCTTTGCAGTCCAGAGAAGATGAACACTTTAAAGTGACCACCTATCAACCCAACAAGATTGTACGTTTACCCACCCAACACATCGTCAGTCGACCCTTAGAAAAAGTCTATCAAATTGTGTACCAGAAGCGAGTGCGACTTCCCAATCATTTCACCTTGCCGTATGGACACGTTGGTATTGGTCTATATATAAAAAGGAACCCTAGGCAAGATCGATAGTTCATTGTGACTACCAAGACCAAGCGAACAAGATGAATACTTTCAGAGAAACACAAAACAAGTTCAGACAGGCACAATTCAAGTGTGGGACTTCTGAAGTGGAATGCGATTGTGAGCCTTGCGATGGGAACGATGCTGTACGCTGTGACCTTAGCGATGCCGTAAAGCATCATGGGAACTTTGTTCTCACTACACCTATCATGGAAAGTGATGTTGTGCGTACCAAACCTGAGGGATGCGAAAGCGATTCCGTTCGTCCTCTTGGACACTTTACTGGCTTTCGTTTTAAAGGTGGATGTTCACCTTCACGTCTACCCCCCTACGGATGTCATCCAGCCCTGAGCAAACTCCTGTCCATGTCACCCAACCCTTATCGAAACGAACCTGTGAAAGACGAATATTCGTTTCCTGTGCGTTTGTCGGAATACTGCGACTTTGAAAATCGTCTTCAATCGTTCAAAGGAAAATGGCCTAAGTATCTGGGAGGACCGACCCCCGAAGAATTAGCCAGAGCCGGATTGTTCTACTTGGGCGAAGGAGATAAAGTCAAGTGCTTCAGTTGCGGTGTGTCACTTCATCACTGGGAACCGCAAGATTCGGCCTACGTAGAACATACTCGATGGTCACCGAATTGTCATTACTTACCCTTAGTGAGACCGAGACATTGAAGTAACTTACCATAATCTGTTTATGGATACTTTACAAGAGAACATTCGTGCTTTGCCTGTGGAGTTGAGAGAACGCATTTACCGAGAGCTGGTCAAAATACAAAACAAACGTAAAGAACAGCTGCATCCGTTACGTCACCGGTGTTTGAACCACTGGTACCTGAATGCTATACAAGGACTGATTGAGTTGAAAGTGTTCCATTGGACAGACATTGATCAACGACCCCATGGTTATAAAAAGAATTGGTTTGGTATGGATGATTCTGTCTACTACATTGTAAACGTACTGGATCCAATTCCAGAGGAAGAGTTAACGAATTACCAACATCTTTTACGCAATGTCAACTTAGTGAAAGAGGAAACTTCTGAACGAATTTTAATGTGTAGATTAGTGATGAAACGATTTAGATTCGACAATGAATTAAAACCATGTCTGTGCAAACGGTACATTTCTTGTGTCAGACAAAAGAGGATTTAGTATGACCTATTCATGGATACTTTACAAGAGAACATTCGTGCTTTGCCTGTGGAGTTGAGAGAACGCATTTACCGAGAGCTGGTCAAAATACAAGTCAAACGTAAAGAACAGTTGCATCCGTTACGTCACCAGATCTTTAACCACTGGTACCTGAATGGCATAAGAGAACTGATTCGTCAGAAATTGTTTCAGTGGTCAGACTTTGTTCAATACTTCCAGGCCCCGATGATCCACGTGTTGATCATTTTGGTTACTTCGAGATTCACCTAGTGCAACGCATTGAGGAAGACAAGTTAAAGGATTACCAACATATTTTACGTGGAATCTACTTAGCGGAAGAGGAAACTTCTAAACAAACTCTGACGTTTAGGTTACAGTATGCAAGATTTAGATTCCCCAATGGAGAACGAAGATCTCTGGCTAGAAAGTACGTGTATTGTTTCCGAAACAAAAAGACTATCAAAACAGGCTGCCATGCCACGACTTATGTCACATGTAATTGAACAGATTCCGTGGAAGGAACTCAATGACCATATTCAAACCGTGGATCATTACCATCGATTATTACAAGAACTGTATCCATTCAATTTGGGTCGACAAGTGGTGTGTGTCTTAGTGACTTGTTTTCTGGGATTTCGTTTACCAGCCGATTCCTTGTGGACTCTTTATGAACAGTACTTACCACCCCAATGGCCTTAAATGGTCACGAAAGACTCCTTTTGCTCAAAGCCTTGCGTTTTCATCTGGATACTTCTCGACCTCTACGGGAAAAAAAGATTCGTCAACTTTTAGCTACCGAAGACGTGTATGACGATGTGTGTGTAGCTTGTGACTTACACCCCCATTGGACAGATGTCCGTGACTGGAAAAAAGGGGGTTTTGAGGCTTGGACCCAAGAAGTGGCGCAGTATGCACGAGAGTTGTTCAAGGAAAAAAGTTACTTTTCAACCTGTGTTAGTGACAGTGCCAAAAGAACCCGTCACCCAGGACAGGACTGTCGTGGACAGGTCTGAAAGACCCTTTCGGGAGGACACTTGTGTGACCTTACCCTCTATAGAACTGGTCAGAACATTACCCAAAACATGTTGTACAGACACTTGTTTCTATTCCACGTTGATAATTTCGATGTGCCTTTTTTCGTTGTACTTAAGCCTTTGGCTTTTATGTATTTTTGTCTTTCGTATTCATGTTTAAAACATTCAATAAACGTGTCCTGAAAAAGTACATAAACTCTTGTCTTCTTTGTTTTCGTGTCACAAGTGACATTCCTCACACTATGGCTACTTCTGCTCCCTCTTCCTCTACTGTCAAAGTCATCGACGAACACTTAGATCGTGCCAGTTTGGAGGCTTTGTATCTTCGCCATCCCTTTAACATGCTCATTGCCGGACCTAGCGGTTCAGGCAAAACCGAATTCGTCAAACGATTGATCGAACATATACATCATTTGATCGATCGTCCACCTCAACGTGTCGTGTGGTGTTACAAAGAGTGGCAATCGGCGTACAGCCTCTTGCGAGAAAGTCAAGGCGAATCCATCGTGTTTGTGGAAGGCATTCCTAAAGAAGACGATAGCATCGTCTCTGACTCCCGTCAAACCCATTTGGTCATTTTCGACGACATGTTAGGAGAAGACGAAGAAGAAATTAAACTGTGGTTCACGCGCAAAGGGCATCACCGTAATGCCAGTGTCGTTTACATCACCCAAAATTTGTTTCAACAAAGTAAAGCCCATCGCACGATCAGCCTCAATGCACATTACGTGGTCTTGTTTAAAAGCCCTCGAGATAAATCGCAAGTGCAAGTCTTAGCCAAACAGTTAGGAACGCCTTGGCTGACTCAGGCGTACGACGATGCCACTCAAACTCCACACGCCTATTTACTCGTCGATTTGAAACCTACGACCCCCGAGGATTTGCGATTTCGTACCCACTTGTTTCACCACTGGTGCCAAGACGGAGGGCCTGTCCTGTACACGTCTCCGTCCTCGACTTCATTTCATTCCACAAAAAAAATCTATAAAAACCTCAGACCCTTTTCGTCTGTCTCACACAACGTCAACGTGACGTCCCTTCAGTCGCATCTTCCCGTCAAATTGATTCGTGCCTTGTATGGCATCAGTCGAGAAAAAAATCCACAAACACGAGCCCGTGTCTTAGAAGCTAGTCTCAAAGAAGTCTTACGATGGTTCACGGTGACAGCACGTCAATTACTCCAAGGGATCATTCAGATTTATCATCAAACCAAACGCTTTTTTGATCGAAACAAAGTCGCTTTGACCCAACTGGCCGATCCCCGCATCAACACTCAAACCAAAAAACAAATCATTTTGAAACCTGGAGGGAGCGGTACTCTAGGAGGGGTCATCATTCGCTCTCTCTTAAGATGGGATCCTAATGCCCCCAAAGTTCTTCCCAAGAAAAAAGTCAAACGATGCTCCAAGAAGAAGAAAAAGACCAGGTCCCCAAGGACAACTTCTCCAGTGACGGGACCCTCCTCTTACCAGACACCACCCCGGAAAAAGAAAAGAAGCCCCCCCCCCCCAGAAAAAGAAACAGAGAAAAAGTCCCCAGAAAAAGAAAAGTCCACAGAAGAAAACTAGTCGCAAGAGAGGCACTTCGGCCAGGACGCAACCTTACACTCGCAAACCACGACCTGCCACGGCGGTGACCGCGTCTCCGGCAGCCTCAAATTCATCCACTTCTCCGTTGATGACACCAAGAACTGAAGAGTACTTGGAGACGTTGATCACACCAAGAACTTCTCCGTTGATGACCCCAAGAACTTCCCCAGTGGCAGGACCCTCCAATTTAGTGGCAGTGGCTGCTGCTCACAAAGTACCTTCTCCCAAAATCAAAGTCCAAGAAAGATCGGGCATGTTACAAAGTTTACTGGATTTGTCCAAGCAAGAACTGGCTCGATTTAGTCTGTTGCGTACCCCTGCACGACGTGTCATGCCTGTCCTCAAGTTGATACGACGTAAAGACAATCAGTGGCGACGCGTTCCAGTATAAAAAAAGGTCTGTGACCAAGTCGGGGTATCAGTGTTTTTGGTGTTCCTGAAGATGTCACCCTCCAGAAAACATCCCTCTTCTAAACAACCCCAAGGAAAGAAAAGGAAAGGACTGCCTCCACGTTTAGTCAAACATGGGAACATGTTATCTGTCCTGTCCAAAGCTTCTCCGCCCCTACGAAAAAAACTCATTCAAACAGCCTCCAAAGAGGTCATCGATACCGTGTGCGAATGTTATTTGAACATCTTGAAAGGTACGATCCCTTTGTCCAAACACCAAAAACAATGCTTAGGCAAACATCGTCACGTTCTTCGCCAAATGTTTCAAAAGAAAACCCCCTTCGTCAAAAGAAGAAGATGTTGGTCCAACGTGGACGCATTTTACCCCTCTTGTTAGGCCCATTGTTGAAAGGAGTCTTGGGAACCATGTTGGGAGGACTGGTGGGAGCAAGATAAAAAGGCCCTCTGAAGTCCCAAGATCTCAGAATCGACCCTTGACAACCCCATGGAAGGACGAAAACTAGCTTTAGTGCCTTACAAACGATGGATGGAATACCATCGTTGGCAAGAACAACGCACCCCGCATTTACCTCCCAATCCCCATTTGAGCGAAATGTCCCAGTTACAACACGAATTGCAGTCCTTGATGGATCGCCAAGATTTGCCCGAAACAGAAAAATCGCAAAAGTACGGTCAACTCTTGCAATGACTACAACTCTTTCACCAGAAAGCTTTAGACGAAACAGCTCTACCCAATCTGAAAGATTTTAAGACCTTGATGAAAAGTCCAGCACCATCACCAGTACCACCACCACCACTACCAGTGACCAAGACAGAAAAAGAAGAAGAAGAAGAAGGGTTTCAAACTCCACCAGAAAAAGTACGTAAGTTAACACAACCTACCTCCAGAATTGGATGGATTAAAAAGATGATGACCACCCCTTCTTCATCACCAGAGAAAAAGAGAGTGAAGACAGAAGTGAAGACAGAAGTGAAACAAGAACCGATATCCCCTGTTCCGACATCCTCTCTGCGACACCTATTGCTGGTCGCACACGCAAAGCATTGCAATCCAAGAAAGTACCCCAAGAGAAAAAGAGTAGCATCTTCCAAGAGTGGGTGCCTTATTAACACACAAACACAAAATAGAAAAAGTGTTAGCCAGCATTTACTACGATCCCTCGCATCCTGCAGGTTACGCAGGAGTTCAAAAATTGTATCGTGATGCCAAGATGCGACTGAAAAGTCTCCGTTTACCTCAAGTGCAACGATGGTTACAAGAACAAGCTACCTACACTTTACACAAACCCATTCAACGCAAGTTTTCCAGAAGTCGCACCCAAGTAGAAGGCATCGATCATCAATGGCAAGCCGATTTAGCCGATGTCTCTCATTTGGCCAGCTACAATCGTGGCTACAAATATTTGTTTTGTGTCATTGACGTCTTTTCCAAATTTGCCTGGGTCGTGCCCTTGACTTCCAAATCGAGCAGCGAGTTAGTGCGAGCCCTGCAACGAGTGTTGAAACAAAGCGGTCGTCACCCTCTTCGATGGCAAACGGACAAAGACACCGAATTTCTGAACCAAGCTTTCCAAAAAGAATTAAAGGAACGTGACATTCATTTTTTTACCACCGAGAATCCCGAAACCAAAGCCAGCATCGTGGAACGTTTTCAACGCACTTTGAAAGAACGCATGTGGAAATATTTTACGCATCACCACACTCTGAAGTACATCGACATCTTACCGCACCTGGTGCAAGCGTACAACCAATCTTACCATCGAAGCATCGGACGTGCCCCGCAAGAAGTGACTCCCGAGAACGAAGTGCTGGTGTTTGAGCGCCTGTTTGGTACGTCCCCGACGAGGGCTGTCCCCAAGAAAAGTGGAGAGTTGACCGTAGGAGATTGGGTGCGCATTGGCAAAACCAAACGCACTTTTGACAAAGGTTACTTACCTAACTGGACGACCGAATTGTTTCGCGTCACTGGACGAGTGCATGGCCGTCATCCTGCCGTCTATAAATTGGAAGACATGAACGGAGAAGTGCTCAAAGGAACGTTTTATTTGCCCGAGTTACAACGTGTCACTAAAAAAGAAGACGACGTGTACGACATCGAAAGCATTCTCGAACGCAGAACCCGTAAAGTGGGCAAACGACGTGTCAAAGAAGTCAAAGTACGTTGGAAAGGATATCCACCCAGTTTTGATTCTTGGATCGACGCTTCGCAAGTCATCGACTATAAAAAGAAGTGACCATCATGCCCTTTCACACAGCTACGTCGACAACTCCTTCACCTAGTTCTTCTCTGCAAGATTTACAAAAACAACCCTTGTGGGTGTGGTGTGGAGAACGTGTGCCTAAAACGCAAATCGTCTTTTTCTGCCAGATCTTCGTGGTGTATTGTGTCATCGGGGCAGCCATTGCCAATTTGAGTTTGCAACAAGGAGACAAACAATTGTGGACCATTTTATTGAGCAGTTGCATCCGTTACCTGCTTCCCAATCCCTCCCTGAAATTCTCCTCGAACGGGAACCACGGGAACCTTGTGTCCAGTGCCAGTGCCAGTCACCACTTCAACAACAACAACAATAACCCCATTTTGAGCGGAGACACGCCTCTGACGTCCAGTAACCCCTCGGACAGCCACAGAACTCTGGAATTATGAGTCACCAAAACCAATTTTACTTAACCTTACCCAGTGACAGTTCCATGGAGGTGTTTCCCAAAAACACGTTGTGCTGTTACACGGCCAAATTACCTCAGACCATCCCATTAGATCACGAAGCCCATTGGGAAGTGGCTTTAGTAGAAATCATTCACCTGACCCAAGTCCTCAATGTCCTTCCCAATCAAAATTCTTTTGATGTGGAAGTTCATGACGAACAATTGCAACAGATCCATCGTATCGAAGCTCTCCTGAATCAGAGTGAGGAGACGAAGCGAAGAAACGGTTATTTGTCAGACATTTTCAAGCAAAAAGTCAGGATCGAATTGATGACTTATTATTACCTGTGAAGAAGAAGAAAAAAAACCACATAAAACATGGATACCTGGGAACTTTATTACCTTCTTGGAATCCTGTCGTCTGTGCTAAAGATGAACTCCCTCATCGCAAACCTCAACACCATCTAGCTTATGTCATCAACACGGACGACAGTCATCTCCCAGGAACACACTGGGTAGCCGTCTACTATCCTCAACAAGGATGTGTAGAATATTTTGATTCGTATGGATTGCCTCCTTTGGAAGACGATATCATTGACTTTATGAGAAGAAATGCTCAGACCACCCGATTCAATAATGTGAAATTACAAGGCACAGATTCCTTGGTGTGTGGACAGTACTGTGTGTATTTTCTTCATCATCGCAGTCTGGGTTATTCCTTAGAACATTTAGTGACTCATTTTGATCCTCGTTCTTCTTCTAGAAACGATGTGAAAGTAGATCAATGGTTTTGTGACCATTATGCTTATTTTTTGTCTCAAGCTAGGAAACGTAGTGTCCATCAATGGCCTAATGACTTCCAACAGTGGAAATCACAATTTCATTCACAACGTTGTCAGCCCTGTCCAAAATAATGTGTGAGTTGGAAAAAAATGTTTGTCATTTCAAACAAAATGTTTGATGTTATATTGTTGGATTATTGTTAAAAATGTTTGTTAGTGTTAAGTGATTTTGAATAAAAAATGTTGTGTTTTGAAAAAAAATGCCTTTGTGGTTTGTTTGACTATAGAAATCTTGATTCATGCTCTTTGACTTCTTACTATCCCTCTCATGGCACTCATTGAACGTTCCGGCTCGAAAACCGTGGAGGGATGTTTTTCTTCACGTCCGCGCTTTGAGTTTAAAGCCGGGGTAGCCTCCAGTCTAACCATCCATTGTTGACTCATCCTCCTACGAAGATGTGCTCCAAACTAGCTAAGCTAAACGAAGCCTACGTGAATTTGCACAGGGTCGGACACAGTCTGATACCGAAGCCAGAAGAGATAGAGAATGTGAGAATGCTAAAAGTCACTGAAGACCTGATAAAAAAGCTTTTCAGAGAAGAAGTGAACAGGGAGAAAGAAGAATGGACAGAGAAGTACAGACTTCAGAAACAGCAGAGAGAGCAGCAACAGCAGCAGCAACCTGAACCTGACAGAGGCTTTGTCGATTGTCGTATCGACACCAAAGAGTTCTTCTTCTCTTTCCGAAGAAGCAGACCTATCGTCAGAAAGTCTATCGTCAGAGGACATCGCATTCTTAGAAACTAAAAGATTGCCATAGCAAACAAAAAAAAAAACAGCCCTTTTCAGGGCTACCCAATACTCTAGAAAAGAAATAGTAATCGATTTGCCAATGTGTGTATGTAGAGTAGTGTGAATATAAACACTGACTCTTTTTTTAAAATTGTGTGTGTGTGTGTGTGTGTGTGTGTGTGTGTGTGTGTTTGTAAGCGCTCACGTACGTTTGTGTGGATAGTAGATTATTGGGTTATGTAAGAGCTTAAGTTGGTTTGTGTGGATAGTAGATTAGGGTTTCATTTTAATGCTTTGGTGTGTGTGGATAGTAGATTTGGAGTTTGTTTATTGCTGCTTCACGTATGTGGATAGTAGATCATATGAAATGAGAAAAGTAGGGGATGTTTTCCTTCACGTCCGCGCTTTAACTATAAGAACCCACAAGGTTTGATGTTCGAACCATTCTACGGAATAAAGACAAGGAAGATGGTAGCTGTAACAGAATTGTTTAACCCGTTGAAGGACATTTGGTATTGGATGGTGGATGGAGCTTATGTAGTGGAAAGGATTGAACGAGAATGGAAGCATGAAGTTACCCGGGATTTTGTCAGAAGGCAAGTGACCAACCTGAAATTAGCTATGGATCTGATGAAAGAGATGTTAGAAGAAGAAGTAAAAAGACTAAGAGGCTTTATAGATCCAGAGTATGTAAAGAATGGTCACTTAAAGGAAGCCATGGATAATGTGATAGAAGTAAGGTACTTTTTGGAAGACATAATGGAATGGACAGAGTGGTCCTTTGTCAAAAACGGCCTGGACCAGCTTATGAAATCGGAAGAACTTATGAGAAAAGTAATGGAGGAAGAAGTAAAGAAGATCAAAGACAAGTGGAATAAAGAACGAAAGGATAAGGAAAACTTAAAGAAAAAAGAGGCCTTTCACAAACTCAACAACAATTGGATCATAATACAGGAGAAATTCCGAGCAATAGGTCATCCAGACTGGATGCCAGAGAAGGAGAAGAAGAAGAAGAAAGGAATACTGGCAAAAGTGAGAACTTGGTGGAAGCAGTGGAGGAAATAAAAGAAGAAGATGATGATGAAACCCAAAGGCCCTTTTCAGGGCCACTCCAATTTCTCGAAAAGAGATCGACTTTTAATTGCCAACCCCCTTTTTTTATTTTTATTTTTAAAAAATCACATGTTAATTTCCCCTTGTCCCTAGACAGTCCCACGATTTATTTCCATGTTAATTTCCCATTGTCCCTATACAGTCCCGCGATTTATGTCCATGTTAATTTCGCATTGTCCCTATACAGTCCCGCGATTTATTCCCCATGTTAAATTCCCCTTGTCCCCAGACAGTCCCACGATTTTTCTCCATGTTAAATTTACATAGTCCCCAGATCGTCCCAGGGGTGTTTTTAATGATAAGTCCCATTGTCCCTAGATCGTCCCACTTCACTACTATCGATCAAGTAGCAAGTGACGTTTTTGTTTTTCTGTGTATTTAGTAGCAACATAATGCATTGTCTATCTGGTTTCGGTTACAAACCGCCTAGTGTAATTGCTGGTAAGTTGCCTTATTTTCCTTTTTAGATTTTAAGATATTTTCAGCGCATTCTCTTGTAGTTGAAATGATGAACAAAAGTCATCGATACTTCAAGCTATCATTTTCGTCAATTTTCATATGTTGATACTTAGTTTAGTCGAATATTTAGCGGATTGTTGAATATTTGGTGTAATGCTTGACGATTTCATGGTTTGATACTGAGACTAACTTACAGGTATGTGCTATATGCTGTCCTTGGTTCAGTACGCGACAATATATGGGTATGGGATATACTGTCCCTGGTACAATCTGAGAAAAACGCATGGTTATGTGTTATGCATGGTCACAGTCTCAGTCTGAGTGTTATATACAGTATTACCGCTCTGTGGTCTGTAATTCTGGGATTATTTGGAAATTATTTCCTTTTTTATACATTTTCTCTTTGTATTCTAGGTAAATAAATTATTTATTCAATTTTACAAAGCTTATTGCTACTCACTATTTTTTATTACTAATTTTTAGAGCATATGACATTCAGTCTCGTTTTGCTTTCGAATTCCCTGGTATTATTTCACAATTTAAAAATTTAAGGTGGAGATCCTTATTTCAAATCCTACACAGGAACAGTTTGACTCTTTTGGAGAAAAAAAAGATTTATTGCTCCATCTTGCTATAAAATATGATCTTTCTGAGGCAAATGCATCTTGAATGAAGTAGGAAATACATATTTATGGTCCAATATTTGGTAGAAAAGAATGTTTTGGATAAAAGTGCTCTGCTTAGTAAGTCTTTATTTAGTTCTGACTTGCAATGTATGAACTGAAATTAAAATACAAGAATCAATTAGAAGTAAAAAAGCTTGAGCTTCTAAAAGCGATAGAATAGAGGCAAATGCAGTTACAGATAGAAGAAAAACAAATACGATTAGAGAAAGAGGAGAGAAAGACAAATGCAACTACATAAAGAAGAAAAACATGCAAAATTAGAGAAAGAGGAGAGAAAGACAAATACAGTTACAGCTATGGAAAGAGGAAAAAGAGAAAGAGATGATAGGTTAACGCAAATAAAAATGCGATGTGAAAAAGGAGAGAAAGAGAAAATGAAGAAAGAGAATTTAAATTTAGATTAAAAGAATTAGAGTGATAAAGTGAAAAACATATCCCCACTTTACAAAAAATTCAAGTTTTGATGTTACTAAGAATGTTAGGTTAGTACGCCCTTTTAAAGAAAAAGAAGTAAATAAATATTTTCCTCATTTCGAGAGATTGCTGAAAATTTGCAATAGCTAAAGATAATTGGACTCTGTCATTATAAAGTGCACATTTTGGCACAGCTCGTAAGATATGTCAGTACAGCAAAGTGTTGATTATATTATGGTTAAGGAATGCATCTTGAAGGGTTATCAGTTGGTATTTGGGGCTTATCGACAGAAGTTGAGGAACTATACAAAGAAACCGGCCAATGCCATGTTTAGTTTGCAAGAAAAAAGAGCAGTTATTTGATAGATGGTGCTTCCCCAAGAATGTTTATCTAGATTAAGAAAATCTTAGGCATCTCATATTAGTTGAAGAGTCAAAGAATTGAGTCCATAATGACGTTAAAGTTACCGTGATGAGCATAATAATCAAAACTTTAAAAAATGCTGCTCGTACAGCTGACAAGTATTCCTTAGCTCATAAAGTTTCTTTTCTCAATAGGTCTTCCACTTAGGAGCTTCTCGGGGACTTTTATTATCATATAATTTCCTTTTTTGGAGAGGTCTTCTTCTAGTGACAGTGTTTTTTTATTCAGTTTAGTAGAGTTCGGCTTTGTTAATATTCCTCATCTTTGTATAAATCTGTCATCACACTCTGGCTCAGTGACAGTCGGAACAGTGTTATTTTTACCCATTGAGGGTACTCATTTATTACGAGGCAATGACCTAGATGGAGATAAGGTTGGGGTTAATCTACTTGTAACTTACAAGCCTTGTTTTGATCAAAAGGCTGATCCTATTAAAAATGAAATCCCTGATTTATACCCAGCTTGTGCAGTTACTATAGCAATGGCAAAGAAATCTCTTGAGAATTATGTTGATCAGGGAATTATTCCTTTAGCTGACATATGTATTGATCAGGTTTTTGATGAGGTCACTTTTACTCCTTGTTTGTATCAATTAGATAGTATCGATTACAGTGAGAGTTAACTACTCATTCTCTTTATTCTAATCAGGGTGATAAAAACAATCACTTGTCGTCTAACAGAAAAATATCTGAGATTTTCCCTTTGTTTCAAAAGGCCATTAGTGAAACTGAAACCACAAAAATACCTGTTTGTTATTTTGTTTAAAATGGGGTCCTTATGAGAAAATGGATTCCACCTGAGGTGTCAGTGAGCTATCAAATTGTAGTTCCAAAGTCGTATAAGCATGAAATTCTTAGTCTGCCCAATGAAACTCCTTTGGCTGATCATTTCGGGATCAAAAAGACTTATCACAAGATTTTTAATAACTTTTATTGGGCAAAAATTAAAGGTGATGTTTGTAAATACTATGAGATCTTGTCACTTGTCATATGATAGGAAAAACCAATTAAAATATACGTAAGGCTCATCTGTAATCTATCCCTGCATTTCACGAACTATTTAGCAGAATAATGGTAGATTGTGTGGACTTCATACCTAAGACCAAGTCAGGTAACCAGTACTTGTTGTCCATAATGTGTGTATCCACAAGATTCCCAGATGCAATTTCTTCGAATAATATTAAATCTAAAACAATAGTAAAAGCTTTGATAAAGTATTTTATTCAGTTTGTTCTGCCCAATTCTGTTCAATCTTATCAGACTTCAAATTTTATGTCTGGAATGTTCCAGCAAATTATGCATTGATTAGGCATCCAACAGTTCAAGTCTTCTGCCTTTCATCAAACTTTGAAAAACATGATTCTGAAAGAAGATTGGGACGAAGGTGTTCATTTACTGTTATTTGCTGTTAGAGAATTTGTTCAAGAATCTTTAGAATTCAGTCCCTTTGAACTACTTTTTGGACCTACTGTGCGTGGACTATTGAAGTTGTTAAAAGAGAAACGTCGTTCAAAAGCACATACAGAAATTAATCTTCTTGATTATTTTCTAATTTTAAGTACAAATTGTCAACGGCTTGTGTGGAGCCAGAAATGAAATTAAAGTATGATAAAAGTACAAAGGAGAGGAGTTTTCAGCCTGGTATTAGAGTTCTGGCTCTCTTCGTAATACCACACAATGCTCTTCGGGCTAAGCACTAGGGTCCTTGCACAGTTGAAAAAGTAAGTGATTTAAATTATATCACCAATACTCCTGAGATGCGAAAACAAAAACAACTTTGCCATATAAATATGTTAAAAGTGTATGTTGAGAGAGATAGCCAGATTAATCATGCAATTAATTTTGGTGTACATGTATCAAACACTGAGGATTTAAGTGATGGAATGCAATCGAACTGATGTGACATTGGAGTATCCAATTTTCGGAATTCAGAAATTATAAATAATCTGGACCGGAAGATTTTGCATCTGCAGCAACAAGATAAGAATGAACTTAAACACCTCATACTTGACTATGACTCCAGATGTTCCTGGAGGAACAAACAAAATTTACTATGACGCTGCAATTATAATTTTCACACATGTGAAACAGCATCCGTACAGGATGACCCTCTCAAACATGAATGTTTTTGAGGAAAGAAAAATCCGTATTTGATGAAGAATGGTTCTATAGAACCATGTTTAACTGATTGGATAACATCGTGTATACTTGATAATACTTTCTGCATGTGCACTGACTATAGAAAGGTGAACGGTGTGACTAAAACGGATTCATTTCCATCGCCAAGAATCGATGACTGCATTGAAGAAAATTGGAATTGCAAAGTATGTCACTAAATTTTGCCTTCTGGAAGGATTTTAACAAATTCCACTGACGGAAAGGGCAAAGGAAATTTCGGCATTCGTGACTCCAGATGGACTTTATCAACATAAAGTGATGCCGTTTGGGATGGAAGGTTCGTCTTGTACTTTCCAACGTTTAATGAATAGAACACGATAGCATCTGATCTAGATAAGTATGATGCTTGCATCGATGATGTCATCATCTACAATGACACATGGAAAGATCACTTAGCGAAGAATCGGAAATTAGTTTTCAGACTTGCTCATACAAATTTGATAATGAATTTAACTAAAATTAAGTTTTGTCGTGCTTGTGTTACATTTCTCGGACACATCGCGAAATATGGACGAGATAAGCCTATAGGTGCTAAGGTCAAGGCTATCTCTGAATTCCCTATGTCTATCAGTAAAAACAACTGATGCGATTTATGGGTATGGCTGGATACTATCCGAAATTTGTTCAAAATATTTCAATAATTGCCGACCCACGGATAAATTTGTTGAGCAAGAAAACCAAGTTTCAACTCCAAAGTTTAGTCAATCATTGTAACTGTCTGCTGATGCAGGTGCTGTTGGGGTTAGGGCAGTACTGACTCAAGAAGACAAAGCTGTTGTAGATTGTCCAGTTTGTTATTTCTATAAGAAATTAAATAAGCACCATAGAAATTATTCCACGATCAAGAAGAAATATTTGGCTTTTATATTGAAATTGCAACGCTTTGAAGTCTATATTAGTTCAGCTCCTCCGATTATTGTGTTTAGTGATCACAACCCCTTACCTTCTTTGGCAAGATGAATACCAAAATCAGAGATTATTAAGCTGAAGTTTGATATTGCGGTAATAAAATATTGACATTAGGCACATTACGGGAAAAGATAATTTAATAGTAGATGCACTTTCAAGTGTATTGTTATATATTTTTTCTTGTAAACTGTATGTCATTCAAAAGATTTCATCCTGAGTAACTTTTAACACGTGTATATTTGACTAATAACAAAAAGAAGGCTTTATTGGACAAATCTTTCTTTTTCTTAATGAGGGAAGAGTTATGTATATTTAATTTCCTTTGTTTGTTAATTAGGTGTTTATTGTCATTTTTTAACTTGTTATGTATATTTAATTTAATTTTATCTTTGTTAGTTTGAAATTTTCTTTTATTTCATTACATGATATTGTTGTGTAACATTGAATGCTGGACTTGATTTAGTCCAAAATTGAGCTCATTTCTGCTTTACCTTATTTAATTTTTTTTTAATTATTTAATTTTATGTCAGCAACTAATACATAGCTAAATTATGCCTGATTTATAATCAGATTGTGCAATTACTGGAGCTATGGCCATGAAAGCTCTTGAGAATGATGTTGATCAGGAAATTATTCATTTAGCTGACATATATAGATCAGGCTTTTGATGAGGTCACTTTTACTCCTTGTTTGGATCAATCAAAGGGTGTTGATCACAGTGATCCTCTCTTAACTGCTCATTCTCTTTATTCTAATCAGGGTAACAAATGACAATTACTTGTGTTGAACAGGAAAAAAGATCTTGAGATCTCCTATTTGTTTCAAAATGCCATTGATGAAATTGAAGCCACAGAAATACCTGTTTGCTATTTCGTTAAAATTTGGATTCTTATGAGAGAATGGAGACCACCTGAGGTACTTGCTGGTGACGAGTGGTCAGTGAACTATCAAATTGTAGTTCCAAAATCGCACAGACAGGAATTCTTAGTTTGGCCAATGAAACTCCTTTGGCTGGTCATTTGGAAATAACAAGCTTATCACAAGATTTTGAATCACTTCTACTGGCGAAAACTTAAAGGTGATGTTTGTAAATACTGCTGATCTTGTCACACTTGTCAAATGGTAGGAAAAACCAATCAGAAGATACCTAAGGCTCATCTGCAACCTATTCCTGCATTTCACGAACCATTTAGCAGAGTAATGGTAGACTGTGTGGATCTCGTACCTTAGTCCAAGTCAGGTAACCAGTACTTGTTGACCATAATGTGTGCATCAACAAGATTCCTAGAGGCAATTCATTTGAGGAATAATAAAATTAAAACAATAGTAAAATCTTTTATATAGTAATTTTTTTACACAATTAGGCCTTCGCAAATCTGTCCTATCTGATCAAGGGTCAAATTTTATGTCTGGAATTTTCCAGCAAGTTATGTACAAATTAGGCATCCAACAATTCAAATCTTCTGCCTAACACCCTGAGAGCCGAGGGGCTTTAGAAAGATTTCATCAAATTTTGAAAAATATAATTTGGTTATATATTTTATACGTGCAAAGATTGGGTTAAAGACGCTCATTTACTGGAGTTTGCTGTTAGGGAATCAGTTGAAGAATCTTTAGGATTCAGTCCCTTTGAACTAGCTTTGGACGTACTGTTCGTGGACCACTGAAGCTGTTAAAAGAGAAACCTCTTTTTAATGAAGGTACATGAATTAATCTTCTTGAGTATGTTTCCACTTTTAAGTATAATTTGTCAAAGGCTTGAGAGGTTGTAAGAACTAATCTGCACTCTACTCAGTCACATATGAAATTAAGGTATGATAAAAGTACAAAGGAGAGGAGTTTTCAGTATGGTGTCAGAGTTCTGGCTCTCTTCCTCATACGACACAATGCTCTTCAGACTAAGCACTAAGTTCCTTACACAGTTGAAAAGAACGTAAATTATTCAAATTATATCATCAATTCTCCTGCAAGGCAAAAAAAAAAACACAACAACTTTGCCATATAAATATGTTGACTTTAGTGTAACCGATCCTCGGAATTCAGAAATTATTTATAATATGGACCAGAACCTTTCACATTTGCAACAACAAGAAAACAATCAACTAAAACAGTTATTATTTTAATATGAGCAATTGTTTCCAGATGTTCCTACAAGAATAAATAAAATCTACCGTGACGTTGAAATTGTAAATTTCACGCCTGCGAAACAATACCTGTACAGGATTAATCCTTTCAAATACGAATGTTTAAAAAAGAAATTCCAAATTTGTTGGAGTTCGGTTTCATAGAGCCGAGTAAAAATTACTGCAGTTTGCCATGTATAATTGTTCCGAAACTAGTTGATACTTTCCGCATGTGCACTGATTATAGAAAGGTGAACAGCGTGACTAAAACAGATCCAGTTCCATAGCCAAGAATCGATGACCATATTGATAAAATTGCAAATGCAAAGCATATCACCGAATTTGACCTTCTTAAAGATTTTAACAAATTCCACTGACGGAAACGGCACATGAAACTTTGGCATTTGTGACTCCAGATGGACTTTATTAATATAAAATGATGCCATGTGGGATCAAAGGTTCGACAAGTACTTTTCAACGTTTAACGAACAAGATATATCTGGTCTTAATAATTGTGATGCTTACATCGATGATGTCATCATCTACAAGGACACATAGAAGGATCATTTAGAAACAATTCGGAAATTCTTTGACAGACTCACTGATGCAAATTTGACATTTATTTTATCTAAAAGTGCGTTTTGCCGTGCTTGTGTGACGATTATATGGCATATTGTGGGACATGGACTAGTTAAACCTATAGATGCTAAGGTCTCTGAATTCCCCGTGCCTACAATAAAAAGCAGCTGATGCGATTTTTGGATATGGCTGGATACTATCAGAAATTTTGTTCCAATTTTATCATACCTCTTGAACCCCTGACAAATTTATTGAGCAAGAAAGCCAAGTTTCATTAGATTGAAAAATGTCAGGAAGCTTTTGGATACGTTAAAGGCCATGCTTAAGAGTCCACCAATTCTTACAGCTCCAAATTTCAGTCAATCACTTGAACTGCCTGTTGATATAAGTGCTGATGGGGTTGGTGCAGTATTGATTAAAAAATACAAAAATTATTTAGATAATCCAGTGTGCTTTTTTCTAAGCAATTAAATAAGCACCAGAGAAATTATTTCATAATAGAGAAGAAATGTTTGGCGTTGATATTGGCATTACAACACTTTGGAATTTACATTAGTTCAACTCCTCCGATTATTGTGATCTGTGATCACAACCCACTTACTTTCATTGGCAAGATGAAAACCACAAATCAGAGATTATTAAGATCTTTTTCTTGATGAGGGGAAGTGTTATGTATATTTAATTTAATCGTTTGTTTGTTAGTTTAAAATTTTATTTCAGTACATGATTGTAATGTAAAATTGTGTGCTGGACTTGACAGACTGAGTTTATTTCTGCTTGGCCTGATTGACATTTTTTAATTACTTGTATTTGATTTTATGTCAACAACTTATAAACAGCTACATTATTATTTATGTTAATGGTCTTAATATCAATATCTTTATAACAGAAGAAGGAAATATGTTTTCTTGGGTTAGGGTTTTGGACTTTCCTAAGTGAATTTTACAGGTTATTATTTTAAGTTTGTAAACACCAGGATCATTCTAAAAGGTTATTTTCCATTAGGTAATTCTTTTTATAGAAAATGACAATTGTGACCTGAGGTCAACTAGAGAACTATACATAGCTAAAATATTCTCTATGTGTATGGATGTTATCTTATTATTATTTTTATTATTAATAGAAGTAAACATGTTTATTTGGGTTCGGGTATGGGTTATTGGGATTCTTATAGCGTACCTGTCATAGATCAGGTTATATATCATATTTTTAGTACGAGACTTTCTAATTATAACTGATCTTTTGTTTTGCAAACATTAAGACGTTTTAGAAGGTTTTTTTTCCATATGTAACAGTGGTTGATTTTTAGAAAATGCTTACTGTGACCCGAGGTCAAGTAGAGATCTATATAATCTTGTGACTGGAAAAAAATTATTCATTCGTGCTTTAACATCCGAGGAAAATCAAGTTATTGGTGTGTACAGTATCTGATTTTGAATTATTCAAAGTATTTCTTCTCATGAAATACAAAAGTGTTCTGATAACATTCCTGGAAAAAAATACTTGAATTTATGCTTAAATTTCAAATAATGATTTCTTCATGTATTGTATTATTGTGATCCAGCACATCAACACTTTCAGCGTTGGACTTAATTTGGATTTCCACTCAAGTTTATCCAGAGCTCTAATTATTAGTACTTGTGTCTGTAATTCTATGATTTTTTTCGGATTTAATTCGCAACAACATAAGTTTCCTTTTTAAATTTTCACTCTTTCTAGGGAATAAAAATTATTTGTTGAGTTTTACAAATCTTGTTGCTTTTAACTCTTTTCTGTTACTTATTTTAAGAGCAGAGATTCGCAACAAGCATACACTGTTGCAAAACACTGTTACAAAACAATAGCATAAAATGATTTTTTAAAAATTCCAACTAATAAGTAATGCAAATTAAATGTGCATAACTGTCCATGTTCTGTCAAATATTGATTCTTTTCTGTATAATCGTCAGACGTGAATAGGTTGAAATCATCAAAACGTATAAAATGAGGTAATCATTGGATAACGGTATTTATTTTAATAAGTATTTAGACAATTCAAATAAATACAACGTGTAAAAAAATTTTGTTGTTGTTCCTGGGTAGCAAGTGTTATTTCCTAATTGCTTATGCCTCAAAATTATCGAAAATGGTTATTATTCCCCACCAAACTTTGCTTTTATGACCAGGACAGCGATATTGTGAAATTTACATATTTTCCAGAACATTCCAGATAGATTCAGTGCTGAGTAAACTTGGAGTATATTCTAGAACTTTGTAGAACTTTCTAGTAATATAAATGGTAGTATAAATACAGGGGCCTTAAATCCACCAGTTCAGTTTAGTATAAATACAGGGGCCTTAAACCCACCAGTTCAGTTTAGTATAAATACAGAGGCCTTAAACCCACCAGTTCAGTTTAGTTCCAGCTGCCAAACTGGATACATATCTGCATTTTTTATGAGATGGCATCAAGAGGCTGCAAGCATCCGGCAGACGCATTTTGCTATGTCTGTGGCCAATTTATTAAGACAAGAACGAAAATGTATTTCGTGGAAGCATCTGCTAAGATATGTGAGGCCTATAAGGCAT
The DNA here is from genome assembly GCA_028554795.2 of Sinohyriopsis cumingii. Lineage (NCBI taxonomy): Eukaryota > Metazoa > Mollusca > Bivalvia > Unionida > Unionidae > Sinohyriopsis > Sinohyriopsis cumingii. The sequence goes on from CM068838.1 coordinate 131,491,745, forward strand.
ATTTCGGAATTACTGTCTGGGTACTTCACTTCACCTGCGAGCACTACAAAATAAGCTCTGGAAGGTAAGATGGACAAATGTTACTCGGAATTTTATGTGATAAAATTTGCTAAAAATTTTTAAATTGTAAAAGTTTTAATTTTAAAATGTTCTATAATTTTCAATGTCATTGAAAAAATATATCATATATGAAAAATGTTGCGAGAATCTCTTACACATTATTCATGGTTGAAATAAATGTACTTTTGTAATTTGAAACAGAGGGGAAAAGAGAGCCATGAAGTTCGCTATCCCAAAAATTTGGCGGGAACCCACTGATCACTCAAGCAACTGTTACTTCTGGATGGTGGACTCTTCCAAACATCGGACTGAGAAGAATGCACTTGAATCACGTATCCGGACCTTCCTTCATCGATCGAAACAGTACCATACTGCCCTGAGCTCCCCGTACCCAGTTCTCCGGAGAAAGTGCAGCCGTCTTTAAAAGAGAACAGCAAGTCAGAGAGCAAGGAAGACATTGTAGATCCAGATGGCAATTTCAGATGTGGAGCTGAGGAGAGAAACCCATACTACCCCAACCAAAAATACCTCAACGACTTGATCAGAAATCTTAGTCTCACCAAGTCCAATGCCGAGCTTTCGACGTCTAGGCTCAAACAATGAAATTTGTTGGATGAAAGTGTGCAAGTCGCAAATCAGTGGAAGCGTCACCAAGCTTTTTCCAGCTTCTTCACCCGTCAAGATGGTCTCTGCTTCTGCCTCTACGTGACCAGTCTGCTCGGGGCATTCGGAATCGCATGTAACCAGAATGAGTGGCACCTCCTCATTGGCAGCTTATCCAGGAGCCTCAAAGCAGTGCTGCTTCATAATGGGAACAAGTACCCGTCTCTTCCCCTGGTTAACTCGGTAAACCTCAAAGAGGATTACAACAGCATCGAGACCTTGCTGGACGCCTTGAAGTATGATGAGTATGGATGGAAGGTCATCGGAGACTTCAAAATGGTAGCATTGCTGATGGATCTACAAGGCTGTAAAACCAAGTTTCCTTGCTATCTTTGCCTTTGGGACAGAAGGGACACCAAGGCGCACTACCTCAGGCGGGACTGGCCACAGCGGACCGAGTTTTCTGTGGGGAGGAACAACGTTAAGTGGGAACCACTGGTGGACCCCTGGAAGGTGTTGATTCCACCACTGCACATCAACTTGGGTCTTATGAAACAATTTGTCAGAGATAAGGAGTCGGCAGCCTTCAAGTACCTTCAAGACTTTTTCCCTAAGCTGTCTGAGGAAACGGTCAAAACCGGTGTCTTCGTCGGAACACAGACAAAGAAGATCCTGGAGCACCATTAATTACTAAAATCATCATGACGTATAGTATTCTAGTTTTATATTATAATGCTATACTTTCTGAGGCATTCTGCTGCCCATCATTTCTCTGTCACAGACAAAGCTTGTAAAGAAAGTCTTTTCTCCACTTAATTTACAGACGAGGAATTTACTTTTTACATCTACACACGAGAGACAAATTAATCGATACCTGAAAGTGCCACCTATGTGTCAGACACTGAAGTAAGTTCTACTAACATTCACTTCCAGTAACACAAAAACTAATGAGCCTTTACAGAAAATTAAAGATTAACTCTGCATGGAGAGAGAGACAGAGAGACCGACAGACAGAGACAGAGAGAGCTTTGCAATGAGAAATGCCAAACTAATCTTGAATTGGAAGCACGTTTCATCGGCTTTCAGACACATAGCAATGCTTTTCTCCTAAATAGACTGACTTCATGCTTCAACAGACTTTAAAGTAATATAAAGCACTATTTTTTGATGTAAGAAAAACTAATTTTTACACTGAATCTTTGTAGAGTAAACATTCATCCTGCAGTTAACATTTAAAATGTCATAATGGTGGTCTCCCTTATGTGATATAATGGTCATTCAGATAGACGCTTTTAGGGCTCAGTCCACATTATTAATAACTGAGAGGTCTCAAATTGTGATTTGGGGGTGGGGATGGAGTGGCACTGAGCATCGTGCTTGATAGATAAAAATCGGTTACCGGGTAAAATTAAACGTGCACTTTTTTTTTTCTAAATTTTTAAGATTTTATCAACGATTATACTTTATACACATTTCATCTTCACATGGCAAAATTACTCCCGACTGAGAAACACTGATTAATAGACATTTATCTGGACATAAATGCTGCACAGCATTAAATGTAATTTTATCGATAGAGTTTGCACATACTTAAACCAGCCTGCGTTACGTACTATGGTGCATAAATTAGTTATAATTTCTAGTATTTTAATATTTGCGGAAAATGAATTAGTTGTTTGAACCCAATATCTGCTACCTTGCTACTCTATCACTACTGTCGGGGTGGGGGAGGTTTGGCGGGTGTTGTTCTTTGCGGCTACCCAGTGTTTAAAAGTCCCACGAATCGTTGCGTGTACAGACAATTAGTTCAATCTCATAACGTGGTAATTACGTTGTTTGTCTTTGGATTTAACCTGCAGAATGTCCTGGGTTACAATATCAAGATGGATTATATTTGTTATGTTTTTATTTTCAGGAAGCGGAAGCTAATTATATGATTATATTCGTCTTCTTTTGTCCTCAAACATAAATTGTACAGGTATTCCTAGTGTGGTAATGGCACCTAATATAAATTTCTTAATTAAAAAAAATAAATATTTTTTATGCTTGTTTGTTGCATAGAACACTTTACAAGAGATCTTGTTTGTTGCATAGAACACTTTACAAGAGATTATCTGTTCTCACGAGAACTTGATGAGAATGACTCCAATGCTTTTCACAACAGTATTTCATTATATCGATGTCCGAATACTTGAATAATATGATAGTACTAATGTTGACTGGTTTTCTATTTCATGTGATCAGATATGACGACCTGTCATCCTCAGTATTTAGAATGCCATCTGAACAAAATTCAAACGACTCCAATATGAACGACTCGGACAATCCTTCTACCGATACAGCTATTGCCTTTACGTATAATAATAATACGATCAAAATGGTTTAGAAAGGAAACATAGTAAATTCATCAATTCCGCAAATTAAAAGAACTTGAGTCAATATGGTTATATGTGCACATATTGAAAAGGTTCAACCAACAAGTAGTTGTGTACTAAGGGTGAATGGCGCTTGGGGCGACGATGAAGGCCCAAGACCTTCTGGCGACCGTGGTTTTGGCGCCCCGTCTGCCCCCCACTCCACCCCCGTTAGTACGCTACTTGCAACAAGACTGAACAACAGTTCCAGTGGGAACAAGAGCAAGTGATCCGAAGGAACTAGTTAAATGTTACCTGCTTGGAACAGTTTTAAAAATATATATATATTCTTCTTCTTATCGTCAACAATATCGTCTTTCCGTTCATCAATGTAGTTATTTATTATCTAATGACGATAACTGATACTGTAAACTTTTCTTTTGTTGTTTGACAAACAAATATTTAAAAAGACGATAAAGATGACGATGACGATGATAATTATGATGAAGTAAAATTACGATGTGTTGCTGCTACTGTAACTACACCACTAATGATGATGATAATTATGATATATTATTTGTATTACGTATTAAACATTTCTGTAAGATACAATGCATGCGTGTTACGGTGAAAATAATATTTAAAATATGATTGATGATTGCAGTTCATATGATACTGAGGAAAAGATGACAGGAGATGAAGATAACCACATTACTTGTGATTTATGATTATGCACGTGAGTAATAATAATAATTATAACAATAATAATAATCTAATTCATACAATGCAGATTTAGATAATCATAAATGTGTTTATTAGGAAGAGAAAGTCAACTAAAATAATGAGTGATACTATGAAAATGATAACGACAATGACCGATGACGCTGATCAGTATTGTTATCATCATCGTCATCATCATCATTATCATCATCATCATCATCGTTTTCGCTGATATTAATATTATTTTTTTATATATATCATTTTAGAGAAAACTGTTAAGTCACCTTTTGATGCAGTTGCAAGAATAGCGAGGTCCTTTAAATATGTTACTATTTTATCATTTTATATTTTAAAAAATAATTTTAAATTAATTTTTGTTACTTCTATCTGTCCATTTTGTTTTCAACTACACGCATAAACAATTTATATTACCTTTAATAAAGTAAAAGACAACACGAAGGGATGTGCTGTTTTCGCTCTTAAAGGTTAAAAATTTATATTCCAGTCTCCAAAGCGATCATCTGCCGTCGTTTTCGCCAGTTTCAGAATTAGATGGTGTCCTTTGTTGTTGTTGAGTTTAATTATAGTGGCGTGCACACATTTGTGCACGTGCCACATTTGTGTCCTTATAGGCCAATAAGAATAACACTGAAAATTTAGAAAAGTACTGACAGAAGATGATGGTTACAGTGCATGAAAATAGAGTCGCTACTGAGTTCTTCGTCCATGAAATCAGTCCAGATTGTGTTCTTCCGCTTTAAACTGATTCAAATCTGATGCAGAAATTATGCAGAATGACATGCATGCTTTGCCTGTACACAGTGCACAAACTTAGCATAGCCTCTTCATCAAGAAATTAGACCATTACCAGCATAATTTAATTTTATGAGTGCTAACATTAGTGGCAAAAGTGAATGTATGCATAACAGTTTCGTGTCCTTGGATGCTAACAAAATGGTCACTATCAGTGATTACTTTTCATGTCAGAAAGTTCAAGATAGGTAAACAAACACATCAAGTCTTGTCATTTTCAATGATAATGCTAACAGAATTGTTTTGCTTGTAACAACTATCTACAGACGTTCTAATTGGACTTCTTCAATCGGAATAACAGTCTAGAGAACTACTTTTTGGGGGGGACCATGAAGTGGTCAGCTATTAAATTTTACGGATGCAAGCCAAAACATGTTTAGAGGCGTAATCCCCCCGAGGGGGGGGGGGAGCAAGTGCCCATAACCAACGATCTACAGACAGACATGATGTTCGGGTAGTTTGACTTAAAATAACTTTGTACAGACATGCCAAAAGTATTGTTTCATTTGTAACAACTTTGTACAGACATGTTAATAGGAATGTCTCCCTTGCAACAAACACAATATACAAGACTGTTATGGCCTTGACATCATGTGCAAAAATTCCAGGCGATAAATACCCCTAGAATGAGGTAATTGTACCCCATATATGTTTCGATCCGCCATCAAATGTAACCTCCGTTATTAACCCTTTTACCGACATCTTCTAACGAAGTCTCAGAATCGAATTTGCCATAAAGGATCTTGGCAAGGCATTTAAGGATTGTACTATTATGCCGAGATGCCATACAAATTAGTTGTCAATTTTAAAAAGAAATGGCTTCCAAAAATTTCTCCACAGAATTCGACCAAATGTGCAGTAGGCATACAATTATGAATTTTGGAAAAAAAGAAAATAGTTCTGATTTACTATATCAGTATTAACATTGTTATTGAAAATAATATAAAATACAAAGAAAAGCCCTTCACCGACATCTCAAAAACTGGTCGGTATCCTGGCAAAATGCCTTTAAAGTTTATAAGAATTACTTTGATTTGCTGTCCAAGATGGCTGCCATAACTATAAATGGAAGAATATTTACATGACAGAAAACATCGCACTAAACAGGATTTCTTGCCCAGCTGCCAATGCATTCGGATTTTTTGGTCATTTTCAACCAGGTGGCGAGCTGATGCCTTCAGTGGCCTCTTGTTTCTAATAAATTCTCTTTTTGTTTCCTGGACATAATTTAAATTCATTAATCTGATACTCTCATAATTGTTGAGTACATCGATACAGAGATTATTACATGTTTTAGTTTTATAGAATAGTTTAAAAAGTTTTCCCAATATTTATTTGATAGTAATAGTTGCTACCCTTATTTTAAAGTCCGATATTGATTGGCCTAATTTTTTGTTAGTGGTAGCGATTCAAACATTGTTAGTTTCTAAAAATATGTAGATTACTATCCCAACTTATACGTTCCTATATACTACTACTACTACTACTACTACTACTACTACTACTATTATTATTATTATTATTATTATTATTATTATTATTATTATTATTCGATGTTGTAGTATTATTGCCGTCGTCATTGTTTGGTTTAAACGTATTTTACTTACAGCACACGGGACCGGGCTACAAGTTAGCAACAGCCCTCCATCAGATCCACATTACATTAAGTACATGAAAGGAATAACAAACAATACGTATATATGTACTTAAGCGTGGATCAGAAATATAGTGCACAACTACAAATGAATATCGAAAATTTCATCGTACGAGAAAGGTTAAAACAAAATAAAGTACAACAACTAATTTAACGAAGAGAAAGGGGAAATTGGGGCGAGCTTATATGGGGGTTACGTGGCGGGTAATGGAGGGAGATCATGCCAATATGTAATTTGACATAGACGATTATTGAACTCTTTCAGTATCTTTAGTCCTAACATTTTCAAATATACGAGTGTTTAGGTCATTTGATAGCTCAGGTGATCTAAACAGCAATACATTATTACTGACAGGGATGAATAATTGAATTAAGCAATGCATTGGTAATTTATGTTTCTTCCAGCTAAAAACATAATGGAAGGCAGTATTGTTGTCTCCCTACATGTGCACAATGGGCTATCAGTAAGAAAATTTGAAAATAAATCATTTCAATCACTGTACTTATTTCTTATCCTGGTCTGAATAATTGATTTCATGTTGCCAGTTTAATGTTATAGTGGGACATAATTATATATAGGTGAAATTTTACGTTTAGATATAAAATAATCTATTTCATGGTTTACTGAATCAGGCCGAGTGTTCCAAATCCTTATTGTGGAAGATATATAAGAATTTCCTGAGATTTCTTTGTATATATTTTTTAAAATAATTTAAATTTATCAAATTATTGTGTTTTGTGTCGAATTAACGGAGGTAAAAATGGGAGCCAACTGGTTTCTCTGCAAATATTGTTAGTAGAAGCATTATGAATAAGTCAGTTAAAAAAATTCCGGCTTCAAGTTACAGTCTAGTTCCTGATCTTAATTCATTAAATTAAAGTAAACATTTTTTAAAATTATTTTTAGTGTGGGATTCATAGAGTGAAATCGATGACGTACTGGGAGAACGTGGTTTTAGACACGTAAATAGCTTCTATTTTGTTCTAGAAACATGTAGCAATTATTTCGAAATTCTGGTTTCAAAAGAGGGTTGACCCTCATCTAGGCGTCTATTTGGCGCAGTAGCCAAATTTAATAGTGATGCATCGAGAAATAATTTTAGTCTTGGGTTAAACCTTGGAGATGTTCATGTGTTTTTTTTTTGTTGTGACCAGTTTGAGTTTAATATTTATTTTTTTTCAAATTATTTGGATTCTTAGTGATTATTTTTCCCTAGAAATACTGGTGCTGAAAATTAATTATTGGACAAAGACAGTTATCGAAATTTACAGAATTCAAACACTGGAATATTATTTTCTGAAATTCACCAAAGAACAGTAGACACATCAGTGTTACACTAACTATAGCATATGTCATCGACGTCCATTTCGGATTTCGTCGGGATTTGAACTCAGATTCATTAAAACATTTGATTCTTAAAACCGTAAGTTCTTTTTCTCATTTTTATCTTGTTTTCTAGGGAAATAAATTATTTGTTAAATTTTACAAAGCTTATTGTCTTCATTTTTTCATTGTTAATGTTTGAAAGAGCCTAAACACGTAACAGTATGTATGTATGTATGTATGTATGTATGTACGTATGTCTGTATGTATGTGTGTTGTTGTTGTTGTAGGGTTTAACTCCATTTTCAGCACACGATAGGCTATACATGGCGGCCAGTATTAATGGTGGAGGAAGAACCCGGGAAAGCCCCGGATAGAACCATCGACCCTCGAGAAGCTATTGGCAAGCTTTCGCACATACCCACATTGGCCGAATCCGAGACTCGAACCCACGCAGACAGAGGTGAGATGGCAGTGATCCGTAACGGAGAGCGCTTTAAACCACTCGGGCACTCGTATGTATGTATGTATGTATGTATGTATGTATGTATGTATGTATGTATGTATGTATGTATGTGTGTGTGTGTGTGTGTGTGCATGTATGTATGTGTGCGTGCATGAATGTATGTATGTATGCATGTATGGATGGATAGATGGATGTGTATATATGTATGTGTGAGTGAGTGTGTGTGTGTGTGTGTGTGTGAGTGTGTGTATGTATCTTTGCATGCATGTATGTATTTAAAGGGATATGAAAGTAAACAAATTCATGTTGTCAATCCATATATGGAAAACATTTTGATTTAACAGAAAATTATTAATATATCTATACTTTATTCCTTCATTCTCATCACTGTCATTCACGTTCTTCAAGAAAATACCGATATAAAGAACATTCTTGACGACTTACGAAAAGAGCATCAATGACGGTCTACACAAGCGACATCTATGACGGCCTACACAAGCGACATCTATGACGGCCTACACAAGGGACATCTATGTCGATGATGCAAAAGAGTTAAAGTGAACACAGTATTCATATGTTACAGACTTCCTGTAGAAAGAAGTGTTCCAATATATATGGACTGACAAAATGAACATGTTCGCTTTAAATCTAAATCTCTCTCTCTCTCTCTCTCTCTCTCTCTCTCTCTCTCTCAGACGTGACTCAAACCATTTGGCTGTACAGTAATTTTATTGGAAACAGCGTTTAGCATAATGTTGTTAATTGAATAAAAGTAGCAAACATTGTAAACGTATTAATCAGATGTAATAGTACATAAAAAGCAGCGTACGTACATACAATAATTCGGTATGAGGCACATTTACTTTTCGAAATAAAAATAGCATGTGACGCCATACTTTTGTGTGAATTGGAACCCTCAGTGTGAAGTTGTAGCCGCCAAAAACTTAAATCCTGTGACTGAAAATTCATTCCTCTGCAAGTTTCGGCCTAACTTGTTGAAGTCCAAGGGAGGAATAAAAACATTTCACGCAACCCTGCTTTTCCATTTCTTGCCATCCTCATTGTTCAATGTCAATGCCATTAACATCTATAGTTTGATTTCTATACATGGGGGTGGGGGGTGGGGGCAAACTTCAGGTCAACAAATGAACAAAAGGATAATTTACAGAAATTAATATCGAGTAGTTGATGTCATTGATCAGACTTTAAAATGATATTGGTGCCTTTTGACAGAAATTTTTTTCTTTTCAGGTATGGATCCATTTTAATAGGGTACAAGTATGGCTACTTCTAAAATGCATTTCTTTCTAAACAAATCCACTTAACGACAAATTATATAAAGATGTTATCATGTAAACACATAATGCTGACTGATGCGCAGCATGAATTAAAGGGGATTCAGCTTCAAGTTGTTCTTTTTTAAATTGTTGCATCAAGTGTGAAACATTATAAACTGTCAATCACGTTTCAATGCAACTTACAATTCTCCTATAAAACATGTACATTCATTAAGATTGCGCCTGCAACCACTGACATGATGCTTTTCCAAATAAATTGGCATTAAAACTGTAAATTTCATGTGAGTGACCAATTTAATTAAGACGTTTATTCAGGCCTATCAGAATTGAAATTTACAAGATGTGAGAAAAATAAAATAGTGTGCTCGAATATACTTCTATAAGGAGCAAAAGTCCTTCGAGATATTGTTTTCTAGGAAGCTAAGATAAAAAGCAATCATCAGCATTCGTTTTTGAAAAAGAGTAACCAATGACAAAGTCCTAAACTACAGAACAAGAGATGAATCATTCATTCATTTTTAAACTGGTAATGAATGGGATCATTGTTCTCGCTTCAAATGCCAGCACCTGCAACTCAGTATATCCAAATTTGAAAACTACAATCACCGCACGTTCTTCTGGTGAAGGGTTTGGTATGAAAACAGACAATTCACCAACTTTCAAGCATCCGGGATCAGTGGTAAATTTTGGTTCTGGGTCAGAGGATGAAAATACCTGCAATAGGATGGCCGGTTGGAAGGGTACGAGGGTTGAATAACACTCTGTAACTGAATGTCCGATTTCAACTGGAGTGTCTACCCGGATGAAAGCACTGAAAACATCTCTGCAGTGAAAGTTTCCAGTGATTTCAATCTTTTTCTCTTCTGGGTGTTCTTCTGGATCAAATTCGGGTGTTATCGAAACTCCATAGGTGTATCTCAGGATGCGTGTTTCTATTACATCTGGCGATCTGCCAAATATAACGGCCCCGTTTAAAACGGATAATCCAGCTTCTTTCGGAGTCATGACTTTGACTCCATTTTTGCCATGGAATCGCGACCGAATTACGTCTTGGACGAAGAGAGACTCAGAAAAGCCCCCTACCAGAAGTATCAAGGTCACTTGTTCACAGGATGACAGGATAACCTCCATGTGTTTGATGATTTTATCCGTTACATGCTGGAACAAATTTCTAACAAAGTCTGGTGATATTCTTAACTTGTCAAGCTGAACGAAAATGTCTTGGCTGTACTTCGACTTTTCCAACAGCTCCTTGAAGCTATTTCCTTCGCATACGTTATCTAATGCCACGGGTTTCTGAAAAGTGGATGAAACAGTTGTCCATCTTGTAACATAAGTCTTCAAAGGAATTTAGAAAATTTAAAAGGATGGAAAATAATAGTATGGTACGGTATTTAATGTATTATGTACACAACTGTTTCACCTTGATACCATTTGAGTGAGCGATTATTAGAGGGTTTCGATGAGAACAAAGATAACATTGATACGGGTTTTCATGCGTTGCAGCATGTAACTATTGGTGACGAAAAAAGAATTCAAAGCCATACTAGTCTGTTTAAATATAATAGAACGGAAACGAGTCTGTCGTTATTTAAAACTTTACAAATGGCCAGGAAGTTTAAGTGACAAAAATGTTTAATGTCATTATTAAATGTTCGGACAAAACAGAATAACTGTTTTTATCGTTTCCATAATCACACAACAGTGCCAAGAACGGTATAGTATACGCCCGCTCAACGTAAAGTATTGCTCTATGTAGGCGCTAGTAAGACCTGTTTAACTCTGGAAATCGGTGACCAATTTAATTTACTGCGAAGGAACCATTTTGTTATTGACATTGTCTTGCTATTATGGACTTACCATGACCTTGACCTTTGCCTTGGAAATTATTTGGCATTTATAAACCATGGAATAACACATTATTACTGCTATATATGGGATTATTAATTGTTTTTATGTTTTAGCACTTTATTTGCAGATTTGACTATGTTAAATAAACGGTATTTGCATTCCCTCCCAACATAACTTTAAGAAACCGACATGATTTCTTGATAACAAATATATATATATATATATATATATATATATATATATATATATATATATATATATATATATATATATATATATATATATATGAATAATTTAGAATTTAATACATAATAGTATATTAAAACCCAAGAATAATTTGTAAGTAAACGAGGATGACGGATGATTGATGCTTTGCAAAGAAACACGAAGAAGAGTTATATGTAGCATAGTCAAATTGTTTGTGCAAATATCGATCTATTGTTGTAACTCATTAAACAGAATAAAACGAAAATGAAATAGGCGGAATGGAAAGAATCGCCAAGTGAACAACCTACCTACACTTCAAAGCAAAAAGAAAAGGTTCATATTAGTCACACCGATGACCAATTGCATGCAGACATGGTTGATATGAAATCCTATCAGAACGACAATAGCGGATATAACTACATTCTGACTGTTATATATATGCATGAACAATAGAACGCTTATAAGAGCTATAACCAGAAATGATACAGCTTGATGAAAGGTAAATTCCACAACCACAATGCTCAAGAATTAATAGAGGCTAAAAATATTAAATACTTTAAAACTTTAAAACAACATATGTAATAAAAAGCTTTAATACAACTTTGAAAAATATGTGGAAAAATCACTCAAATAGGTGTAGAAAATGCGTATATGAACTTACAAGTCTCTTCAGTTTATATAATATTTATCATAGGTCTAGTTTTATGACTCAAACTGAAGCGAGAAATAAGGAAAACAGATATAAAGTATGGATCAACTTTTTGGGTCATCTGCCAACTAATGAATATGGAGCGCTGTAATATAATATAGTTCAGACATTAAGGATTAAAAACGACACGTTTGTCCGAGCAAAATGTTTTCTGTCTAATTTTATGGAAAAGATACTTAAAATGACAGAACTAATTTTGCTTGACCTTGCTGCGTATAAATTAGACTACTCAAAGGGAAATGACATTGAAGGGATATTTAACGAGGCTGGGTTCTTTTATTTAGAAATAATTTGAAATGTTCAAAGTTCAAAGCAAACAAACAAACGCTCATGCACACAAAACAGTAACATGTAAAACAATATGTGCTCGCAAAATAGAAAGGATATGGTAATTTTTAACAGTCGGTCTCCGTGCTGGAAAATTGTGGAGGCAAACAAAAAAAAAGAAAACAGAAAAACAAAAACTACAAAACAAACCGCCAATCAATAAACTCCCGAATGTCGGTCATGCAAACTTCACAAGGTCAAGAACATTACGGGAAACAAACTATCATTGATTTTGCAGAAGTGGAAATGGATCGGAACATAAGAAGAATTTGCAAAACTGCACGGATGCCGTGTAAAATTAATCGAAATTAAAACACTATGCCATGTATGTATACATGTATCTTTGTATGTATGCATGCATGTATGTATGTATGTATGTATGTATGTATGTATGTATGTTGTAATACCTTTATTGTTAGTTTACCCTCGCTTTTCAAACTAAGTTTTCTCTTTACTGACTCAAACTCTCGCAAGAGGTCAAAATAGTCGTATGTGTACTGTTTTCGGAAGACTTCCATTGCACCTTTACCAATGATATCTTCCAAAGTCCCTAAAAACGCATCGTCCACGGCCGTGCCTCCCCAGGGACCTCCGCTTGCTTTCACGACTTCTTTTAATTGGTTCCCTTTTGTCTTTTGATGGACAGTCATATCTGCCGTTCCACCTAGATAAAGCGAGAAGCATTCGATGATGACGTGATTCAATAGCATGTATTACTTATGTCAGCTACTGAAATGTATTTCTAGTTAATAAATCACAAACAACACACTTTAGCCTGCAATAAATAGTTAAACATGCTATATTTTTGCATATAGTATCCGAATTAAATTTGAAAAATGCCTACATATTTTATTGGGAAATTACGGAGTGATATGCCTAAAGCTAAGAAAAAGCTTGTTACAGAGGGAATAAAGTAGGAAACTGTTTCTCAATTCAAGATACCGATTGGATAAATCAGGAAAGACCTGAACTTTCTCTCGGGACTTTTGATGTTTCGATTAAATATGATGATATCAATTAAAGGTAGACTATTATAATAAAGCATATGAATAATTATTTCGAGCAAAATTGAAAAAGTAAACTATGAAATCTTTGTCATAAAATTAGAAACAAATTAAAGTGAACAAATGTATTTGCTCCGAGAAGTTTGTTTTTGATAGCTGCATATGTGCAGTACAAAAATTACGAGGTTTAAGACAGTGCCTTACGCAGTCAGTGCCTGGTAAACAAGCCGAACTCACTGTCTCCAGAGATTCGCTTCATTTTCAGCTGAAATGGTGGGGTAGGAAAGGAATTTTGGGTGGTTTCTTCTAAATGCATCTAAAGACATCTGGTTTCAAAAGATTTTGGCTTAGCCGGTTGCTAAGATGTATAAAAGAAGTTGTATTCTATAAATGTCCTGTACATGCATGTTTATAAGGTCAAAATTGGAATTTTGTCTTCCTATTGGACCCACCATTTGTGTTTCCTGGTCAAAGGGTCTAAAAGCCGAACACAAGCTCCGGTTCCGAGATAGATAATCTTCGGGCTATAACAAAACGCGTCTTAAAAATGTTTTGTTTTTTCTTTTGTTTTCTTTTTAACGCGAGAATAAAGTCTACATTATATGGTATCATTCTAGAACCACATCATTCTCTTATTCTGTCATGCCAACACTTGGGTGTGTCGTAAATGATCATGACGTTACACAACTTGGAGGTAGGGTACTACTTTATTCCACATAAACATGGCAGCGGGGATTATGAGTTAAACACAGAAAAGAAACCTGCGGGTTACTCGTTTGGCGTTGTTATTACTCGTTTGGCGTTGTTAGCAATGGTCCTCACTACCGATCTTAACATGAAGAGCCGGTCGCCATTATTCCACTCGGTAGTATACTTATGTCAGATATTATACGTGGGAGAGAAAAACAGTCGACAGTTACTCCAAGGAAACAAATACTCATTTATTTCCTATGTAATTCAAACTCAGAAAACTACGTGAATGCAAACGTGGGAGAGAAAAACAGTCGACAGTTACTCCAAGGAAACAAATAACCATTGATTTCCTATATAATTCAAATTCAGAATACTACGTGAATGCAAACGTAGTAGAGAAAAACAGTCGACAGTTACTCCAAGGAAACAAATAACCATTGATTTCCTATGTAACGCAAACACAGAAAACTACGTGAATGCAAACGAAACTAAAGTGAAATGACCTTCTTTATTCTCGAATTAATGAGTTAAATTTGCAAAAGTTATCGATCACATATATTTAAGGTGCAGTTGAACGAAAGGAGGCGTGAAGCATTCGAAATCATTATATAGCTGTTTTATATCAAATCCGATTTAAACAACTGACCCCGTTAACTTTCGAGACCGACGATATAGAGGTCTTGGGGTTTCTGTTAAAAGTTGCATATAACATTGTCAAAATCTGAGATATTTCTCGCTGCATCAGAAAACGCATTAAGGTATGAAGTACTACCTCCAAGGTCTACCACCATGTACGTAGATCCTGGCGGGAGGGCGCCAAAGTGTACTTCGTTCTCTTTGTCAAAAAATTTGTCCAATGGCAGGTACTGACAGTAGAGCGCCGCTGCCTCTGGCTCCAGTGCAATGTCAAGTTGATCGCTTTTAATACCAGCCTAAACGTTTGGTACAAGATATACAGATGTTAGATACAAATGCATGTACTTCGTTAATTAAAAAAATAATTTTGTTACAAGAAATATTGTTATTCCAGAGTTAGTTGAACAGGTTCAACAATTAATATTCACTAAAGACAATGAATTTGTAAGGACATTAGTAATTACTTTACTAACGATGAACAATTAAGTCAGAATACGCATATACTTGTAAAAATAAGTGCACATGCAACAAGATGATTGTCAATCGGAAAAGGTGTGGGGGAAAAACTTGTTTTGACACATTTTCTACTTGCAGATATCCAAGACTACCAGAAAATAACTTGGAAAATCTAATTACAAACTGGAACTTTTATTGGCGAAGTAATGGAAGTAATATTAGGTCTGAGAGAAAGAAGTCATAGTAAGGTAAAATCTAATTTTTGCCGATGAAAGATGCGCATCATTGTCGATGAAGGTGCACGTGTTATCTTTGGCTGCTATATTAAGGGGGAAAACAGCTCACGATTAGATGACTTAAATTTTTTAATTCTGTTAGTCCATAAATACTTAAATACCATTATTGCAGCTTCTCTCATGAATTGCTTGGATGGTTCGTTCCAGATCGCTGGAACTGTCAATACCCAGTGAATCTCGGTCGAGCTTACAGGCACACCCTGCCTGTCTAACACTTCTGTAAGAACCTTCATGAGACCTTCAATCGATTTCGAGAAAACATCAATTGCCTTCATCTTTTTTTTGGACGCATCTTCAAGTTCCGATGATTTCGTAAGGCCCTGGTGAATATATATATATATATATACGACAGAGCTAGGATAGATTTTTCAGATAGTTATGATATATAATAGGTATACTATTTCACTGCATATTCAATACATTGTCAGTAGTAGAATAAGGCAGAGTGGGACTTAGACCACAAGGTATATAATATCCTAGTCCGAACAAGCTTATTTTCGATGTAGAACCTTCGCATACCTTATCAGAGGCCCATTTCACCAACGTTAGGCTTGGGATTTCAGCGATTAGGCCTATGGTAATGGTTTGCAAATTTTGTTAAATGAAAAGCTCGATCGGTCAAACGGGATCTTGTACCTTGTGCATATTAGCCCCAAGTTATCATACTACCGTTTAGAGGTCGACAATTTATATATCCTGTATATCAGATTACACGAAACGTTTCTAATTAAAGTCAACTTTATTTCTTGTCTATATGCTATATTACACAAAAACCTTTCAATGGAATGCAAACACTTACGGAAGACAGCCTATCATAGTAGTAGTGGAAAACATGCTAGAGGACGATCACACTAAAGTACTGTTAATACAAATTTTAAAGGAAGTACGCCAGTGGCAGAGATGATGAAGACACTAACTGGTGTGAAAATTTAAAAAACAGCATTGTACAAAGCAGATATTACAATTTTTTGATGAAGTTTATTTGGACTGGATTGATTATGAATCAAAAGGAAGAAAATATAACATCATCCTCATAGATCCATATCCTAATCCAGGGGTCTCAAACACACGGCCCGCCAAGCCGTATATCGTGACCCACAAAATGATTGGCGTCACAAGATGTCATGACAGATAACCAAGGTAGTGCGGCCTTGGAGCCCTCAGGGTGGTTTGAGTTTGAGACCCCAGTGACCTAATCCTTGCGATGCATTGATAAAAAAATCTCCATTAGTGACATACATGAATAGATCTAATTCTGTGGATGTTTTGGTCCTGAAATATTCATAAGCCAAGATGTCAATGCCATCATTCACAACCTAACGCTTTTTGTCATACACAGAAAGTCCTATCTTGTTCAGAATGTCTATAAGCAAAATTTGGTTGCTCGATCTGATATTGTTCATTGTAGCATACTGTTTTTCACAAGCAAACGCTTTAAAATAATAATCATGATTTGTGTTATAGAAGTTTGAGCGACACTATTATTGATATCCTCCGCACGTTCTTAGCATCACCATCAGAAAGTCTAATGATTTATATCTTAGCTCTGAGGCCAACAACTTCTGTTATAGGACATGAATTAGTTTCACCTTGAATTTTCCTTTTTACGTTTTGTTACTTTCATAGTGAATACTGCTGTCTTCAGAAGATATTCAGAAAAGTTAAAACGCTCTTTCGCGGCAAACATGTATTCGTAGATGCAATTTGTCTCGATTTTACAACATAGCAAATCTTGTCATTATACAGTTTGTGGGACACTTAGTGGTTCTGGTGGCACCAGCAGCTCTATAGCAGATGAAATGTCACTTGATTTGGTTAAAAGCCAGTGATACAATGTCTGGACAGCTAAAACTTCTCTTCGTAAAGGATTTAAAACGTGGCTGCCATTAAGATTAAAAAGACGAGGCTAACGAAACCTATGTAGTTAACTGATATTCTGCTGCACGCTCTTATTATTGAAACTAATACTAGCTTCTGCACGCAATTTTTTTATAGTTAAAGTAGATTCAGGTCTAGAGGAACTTATTACTCAGTTTGGTATATAATTGTCTGCGAAGGTTTGTTTCATTGAAAGATGGAATAATGAATGGTGACATCAATATGGATGACAATAAGATCACACTGAAAGTTAAACTAACTCTGAATGACCAAAATGTAAACAAATCATACTCTGACAACAAATGTCCGCCAGAAAAAAATAGTTAATTGTTAAGTGCCAAATGGTGCAAACATAAATATTGGCATACAGATATAAGAAGGCAACGCTTGTGGATCCTTTTGGAACCCAGACCAGGCGGATTTTCTTTTCAGAGAACAACTGAGGAAATTCTCGCCAATAACGACTAACGTAGGTTTCAAACTCATCAGCAATATTAAATCGTCTATGTTTCCAGCAACTACTATAAGCACCAATGTATAGTCAGCAGTACTAGCTATAATAATGTTCCAAACGAAAACACAGATGCAGCTACAAAACTAAACGTAGACACCAGGCGCCTAATAAATAATGAAGGCCACATACCAACATTGCTGGCAACAGTTGTAACAAAGATCCATTCAGAGCCACAGCATCATCATAATGCTCAGAACACCACAAGGCATGCAACGCTGTTTGATACGATACTAGCGGCGAGTGGATTACAACTTTTGGATACAAATAGAATGTCAAATACGTGTAGCCAAACGAAATTTCATTTACACGGACGAGCCAATAATACTTCAATGCCAAGGAAATCACGATGTGAAGCAAGAACATTTGGCGAAACAGAGTGGACAACTCTGTATACAGCATTACAATATTCCGTAGGAATGATATGTTCGGAATACGAAACAGATTCTAAGTTTGTATCGTATAGAGGCTTATCACTTTTTAAAATTCCAATGCTTGAAGACCTTGTGTAAAATGTTTATATATGTCTGAGATTGTTAGAATAACCAAGGAACTTTACAAGCTGTTATTTAATAAAAGCACGACGACTCGCCAGAAAATGTATCGGTAAACATTTATTACGATAATTTTGGTCAGCTGAAAAGGTTCTGGTCGGATTTTTATGATGGTCCATCCACTAACCCTCCACTAGATGAGACCTCACAAATTATTGTTCAGTTGCAAGTATGTGAGCACAAGAGTTCCAATCAGAAACTGACAGGTAGAAAATAGTCAGAACGTTCTGCAACGAACGATAAAGGACCAGACGAGCTGGAAAAAGTACAGAGGTGATAATAAACATTGCTATTGATGAACCGCACTCGTCTACTGTACATGCAATTATCAAGACAAAACTGCAGAAAGGAGAAGAAGGTCTGACTACAGATGTAAGTATGATTTTGTTGATTTTCACACAGTAGTTGGCCTATATTTTAACGATATGGATACGATTTTGAAAGCGATGACAGTGCCTGAAAAAATTATGGGCAACAATAAATGCAAACAAAACCAAAACCAGAGCAATATAACTTTACTTTTAACTATCAGTCAAATGTACGTGATAACAATTTACGTAAGATCAAATCTTATTAATGACAGAAAGTATACATGAAACAATATAATATTTCTATACACGTGAAAGTGTATCTGCTATAAAATTGTCCTTTCCCTTCATATGCCTGATGCTAATGTTATATTCGTGCAACATTTTCCACTTTAATAATCTCTGGTTTTAGTTTTTCATCTTACCAATGAATGTAAGGGGGTTGTGATCACTAAATACAATAATCCGAGAAGGAGCTGAACTAATATGCACTTCAAAGTGTTCCAAAGCCAATATCAAAACCAAACATTCTTTCAAGATTGTGGAATAATTTATCTGGTGCTTATTTATTTTTTTAGAATAATAGCACTAAAATATCACTAGCATCAACAGACATTTTAAATGATTGACTGAAACATGGAACGGAAAGAACTGGTGCACTGTTGTGTAGGGTCTTTCACTTGTCGAAAGTCTCCTGACATTTTTCAGACCAAAAAAACTTGGTTTTATTCCTGAATAAAATTGACAGGGGTGCAGCAATTATGGAAAAATTGGAGGAAACTTTTTGATAATATCCAGTCATACCCAAAGATTACATCAGTTGCTTTTTATTGATAGGAACAGGGAATTCAGAAAGAACATTGACCTTAGCATCTATAGGTTGTAATTTGTCCATCTCCCACGATATGTCATATGTGCATTTCCAATCTTATTAATGCAATCATCTATTCTTAGCAATTCAAACGAATCTGTTTTGATCACATTATTCACTTTTTGATAGTCAGTACACATGAGAAACGTATTATCTGGTTTGGGTACAAGAACAGATGGTGAACTCCAATCACCTTTACTGGGTTCTATGAAATCATTCTCCAGCAAATACAGAATTTATTTTTTCAAACATTTCTATTTGAGAGAGTTTAACCTATATGGATGCTGTTTCAAAGGTGTGGATTCTACAATTTCATCGTCATGGTAGATTTTATTTCTTCGTATAGGATCATCTGGAACAAGTGCTCAGATTCAAGGAATAGCTGTTTTTTTACTTCATTATTTTCTTGCTGCTGAAAATAGGAACGTTTCTGGTTCAGATAATTAATAATTTCTGAATTCCTAATATTGGTTAGACCAAATACACTACAGTCCGACTGCATTCCATCGCTTTAATCTTCACTGTTTGGGACAAGTGTAACTAAATTGACTCCATGATTAAAACGGCAATTTCTATCAACATACTCCATTAGCATATTTATATGGCAAAGTTGTTTTTGTTGTCGCCCCTCCCCTCAAGAAGTATTAATAATATAATTTCAATCACTTACTTTCTTTTCAACTGTGTATGACCCGTAGTACTTAAATTAAAGAGGATTTTGAGGTAAGGGGCAAGAGAGTAAGAACTCCATCACCAGGCTGAAAACTAATTTCCTCGGTGTTTTTGACATATCTTAATTTCATTTCTGCCTAAGAAGTGTGCAGATTAATCCACAAGCCTTTCACGACTTCTATTTAAAACTAGAAATATATTCGAGAAGATTAATTTCAGTATCTTCATTTGAAAGAAGTTTCTCTTTTAATAACTTCGGTGGTCCTCGGACAGTGTGTCCTAAAACTAGTTCAAAGGTAGTAAATCCTAAAACTTCTTGTACTTATTCCCTAACAACAAATATCAGTAAATGAACATATTCGTCGCAATCTTTTTCGGTATCTAAACAATAAGACCGAATCATATTTTTCCAAATTTGATGAAATATTTCTAAATCCCGCTGTTTTTCAGACAGAAGACTTAAATTGCTGAATGCCTAGTTCATACATAACTTGCTGGAAAATTCCAGACATAAAATTTGACTCCTGGTCTGATTGGACAGATTTCGATAGACCAAATCTGAGTATAAACTTTATCAAAGCTTTTATTATTATTGTAGTTTTAATATTTCTCAAAGGAAATGCCTCTGGGAATCTTGTTGGTTGACGTACAATTATAGTCAACAAGTGTTGGTTACCTGACTTGGTCTTAGGTAAGAGACCGAGAGTCTACAATTATTCTGGTCAATGGTTCGTCAAATGCAGGAATAGGTTGCAGATGAGCCTTAGGTATCTTCTGATTGGCTTTTCCTACCATTTGACAAGTATGACAAGATCTACAGTATTTACAAACATCACTTTTGATTTTTGGTCAATAAAAGTGAGTCAAGATCTTGTGATAAGTCTTATCAATCCCTAAATGACAAGCCAACGGAGTCTCTCGGGCTAAACAAAGAATATCCTGTCTATTCGACCTCACGTAGTCACTGTTTTCTCAAAGGACCTAATTTTAACAACAAAAAAAACAAACAGGTACGTATGTGGCTTTAGATTTGCAAATAACCATCTGAAACGACCTCGGGATTTGTATCCTTTTCGTCGACAAGTGACTGTCGTTAGTCACCCTGATTAGAATAAAGAGAATGAGTAGTAAAAGGATGACCATTGTGATCAATTCTATTTGATCGATCCATACCAGAGCAAAAGTGACCTCATCAAAAACCTGACCAATACATGTGTCAGCTGGAGGAGTAATTTCTGATAAACATCATTCTCAAAAGCATTCTTGGCATATCTCTAGTAACTGCACATGCAGGGTATAAATCAGGGATTTCTTTTTCCATATGATCGACTTTCTGATCCAAGCAGGTTTTGTCAGTTACAAGTATTTTGACCACACTCTCCAGCTAGGTCACTGCCTAGTAATAAACGAATACCCTCGATGAGTAAAGACAATACGTTTCCGACTGTATCTGGTCCAAAGACTAAGTCTGATGACAAATTTACACAATGGGGAATAACATTTACAAACTGCACTTCCGAATAGGAACACTTTAATTAAAAGACAACTTCTCAGAAAAATGTAAAGTATCTGATAATAAAAGAATCTGAGAAGCTCCGTGTTCTTTAAAGTTTTAATAAGGATATGATTGGCAAAGTCAACCATGTTTGATATAGAACCTTTCGACATCAATGGTTCATATTTCTCCATAATAAAACCAAATGTATTGCTCTCAATACATGACCGTGACCTTAACCTTTCAGAAATAAGAGCATTTGGAACATGTCTGTCTTAATTCTGTTGTGTCATTTTAAATCTATAGCAATCAAAATATCGTGTCCTTTCCTCTTGCAATAGTTGCAAGTTGGAAGAGATAAGGGTTTCAGAAACTTGATTCTTAAAAGTTGTGTCAGACTGAGATTTAAGAGAGCTCGTATTAGGCTAAAATACATTTTTTACCAGAAGACTCCTGAGTGGAAGACTTAATGACAAAATTAACTTTGTAGGTTAAGGAATAATCGTCAGCGTACGAGCAGCATTTACTAATGTTTCGACCTTGTACTCATCAAGGTATGCCTCACAATGGACGCAGTTCTTGAACTCTTCAACTATCATGAGTTGTCTGGGGTTATCACAATATTTATTAGCCTTTCTAGAAGAGCACCACTGTTATTTATATTTAATTGAATTGTTCGTTTGTTAGCTTTGAAGAAGAATTTTTTTTTTATTTCATTACATGCTATTGTAATGTAACTTTGTATGCTGGACCTGACCTTGTCCAAAGTTGAATTCATTTCTGCTTCACCTGTCTGACTTTTTATTTCATTTTATGTCAACAACTAATACATAGCTAAATTATTCTCTCTTTTTACGGGCTTAACATGAGAAGTAAATATGATTTTTTGGTTAGGGTATTGGAACTTCCTAAGTGAATTTAACAGGTTGTGGTTTTTGATTTTGTAAACATCAGGATCATTCTAGAAGTTTGTTTTTCATTAGGTAATGGTTTTTCTTTTTAGAAAATGCTAATTGTAAACTGAAGTCAAGTAGAGAACTATGTAATCTTGTAATTGTTAGGACTTGGTCATTCGTGCTTTAACGTCTAGCACTTTTAAGTTGTATTTATGTTGTGACCAGGAGTTTTGGGCCGGAATCTTTTTTTGTTCAAATTATTGAATTAAAGTGATTGTTTTCTCTGAAAATACAAAAGTGCTCTGATAAAATTCTTGGATAAAGACATTCACTAGAATGTATAGCATATTCAAACCTGGAATTATATTACTGTGATTCAACAAAAGACTGATGATATATCAACACTTCAATAGCTACCGACCGCTCCGGTGGCCTAGTGGTTAGAGCGTCTGCCTCGGATGCGGGAGGTCGTGGGCTGGACCCCTGGCAGAGTCATATAAAAGACTTACAAAAAGGATACTAACAGCTGCCTCGCTTGGCGCTCAGTATTAAGAGGTTAGTGTTTGGACTGGTTGGCCTGGTGTCAGGATAATATCACTGGGTGGGACATCATGCTACATGTCTGCGGCATGATGCCCCAGTGCTAGGCATCACTATAAAATGTCACACTACAGACATCGTAGCGATATGACTGAAAAATTGTTAAAGTTACATTAAAAGTCCAAATCACACACACACACACACTCAATAGCTGTCACAGACACGTAATCGACTTCAGTTTTTGGATATTTTCTTGACTTTTACTGAATTTTATTCAGGACTTTAAATTACTTGGTCTTGTGTCTGTAATTCTTGGATTATTTTGGGATTTAATTCGCAATACCGTAAATTGTTTTCTTTTTCTTCTCATTTTCATTGTATACTAGTGAGAGAAAAAAATATTTGTTAAATTTAACAAATCTTGTTGTCTTTCACTTTTTTCTATTAGTTATTTTGAGAGCATAGACTCGTAACAACCACCTATTAAATAATTGCCCTTTTCTCTTGAAAATTCGAGATGGATTTATCTAGTTTCCTTATTATAGTTCCAAAAACTTTGTTTAGATGCAAAATGTACCAACACATAACCCTATGAGATACATCCTTTAGGCAGATCATAATCAGCACTTTGTCGTACCGACAGGGAAATATAGATGTCACGAGCTTTGCCAATAAGTGTATGCTGAAAATTTGAAATGGCCGAGAGAGCATTGGCCATCTCAAGTTTTCAGCATTTATTTTTTTCAAAATGAGGAATTATTTCTCTACTTGTTTTTTTAAAAGGGTACGAACATAATATGTTTAGTAATATCAAAACCCGAGGATTTGTGTAACGTTGGGGAGTGTTTTCCACTTGCCAGCTCTAATTCTTTAAATCTAAACTGAAATTACTTTTCTTTCTTTACTAGTTTGTCTCTGTATTTCTCTAACTTCTTTTCACATTCATTTGCATTAGCCTGTCTTTTCTTTCTGTTTCGTCATTCTTCAACTGCAATTGTATTCCTCTCCTCTTTTTTCTTTTTCCAGTTGCAATTGATTTTCTTCTTTCTGTAACTAATTACGCCTATCTCTTTCTTCTTTCTGAAGCTCAAGATTTCGTAACTCAAATTTATTCTTGTATTTCAATTTCATCTTCAATTCCATAAATTCCATATTAGAGGCAGATGAAGACTTACTAATCAGAACCTAAATCACTTTTATCCACCACCACCACCACCAGAAAAAATGTATACTGAACCAAAATAGTTTTTGTTACTTGCTTCGTAAAAGAAGCCTTCACCTCAGAAAGATCATACTGTCTGGCAAGCTGGAGCAATTCAGCCTTTAAAATAAAGTTCTCCACTTCAGATGACATTGTTAAAGCTTGCTGGTTTCACAACAGAGTTCTCAAATATGAAATATACTGGAACTTAGACAATTCCAAAACAAAGTAAATTTAACTTTTAAAAGCAAAGTTTTCTTAAATATTTTAGAGAAAATAGTATCCCCTGCACAAGCCTTCGCTTTTCAATCGTGACTCTAGGGCCTTAAACAAAATAATAGAAAAGAGCCAAAACCAACACGTCTTTTTAACATTAAACAAATACTTTATTTCTCATGAATATAAAGCGAAAATATAAAACAAAAGAATTAAATCCCAAATAGTCATAGAATTACTGACACAATTCTTAATGAATAAAGTTCTGAATAATCTTTAGCGGCATTCCGAATAATTCATACTGCTGAAGTGTTGTTGTGCCTGTAGGGGCCGATAGTCTCTTATGTACTAATGTTCTAATGGCCTGAGTTGTGATGAGGCGCCAACAATCTTTTGCTGAATCAAAATAATATAATCCAAGGTTCCTTATTTGAATTCACTATATTTCCCAGTTAATGTCTCTTTACAAGAATAGTATAGAGTACTTTGTACTTCCAGAGAAAAATAAATAATTTCACTCAAATCAAACTTTGAATAAACCAGTATAAGTGATTTCAGTCCAGATATAATCGCAGGAATAAATAATTTTCCAGTAAACAAGATTGTAAAAAAAACTAAGACACAAAAGAAGAATCATGATGAGCGCCAAACGTTCATTTCTAGAAAATTCTTATAATTAGAAGGTCTGTTACTAAAATTGTAATAAAGAAAATGTAACCAAAATGCCCTAGACTCAGATCAAGATAAATATGTTTACTCCTATTAACAATAATCCTAATATTAAATCCACACTGATAGAGAAATAATTAGCTATGTATTAGTTGTTTACAGCGTTAAAAATTCAATGATTCTGGTCAGGTGGACAATGAACTTAATTTTGGTCAAGGTCGGTTAAAATCTACAATTTTACATAGCCCATAGCATATAATAAATTTAAAAACACCTAACAAACAACGCAAATAAAATATAAATATGCATATAACAATTGATATAAATCACATTAGTGAAGACCTACAGCCAAAACAGCATGAAAAACTTGTAGCGTTTTACGAGCATTATTACAAACGAATCCTATTGTTTCAAGCTTTCATACTTGCTTTATCGCCTCATGTTTGTTTTTTTTTGTTTTTTTGGGGGGGGAGATGCTGGTAGTAGTTCCCTTTGTACTGAAAATCACCGGGGCCACTTCTCTTGGCATCATGCTGTAACCGTTTTGGGTGAATATTTATGGCGTTGGAATTGCAACGCAAGCTTGTTTTTTTTTTTAAAAAAAGAAGCTTAAACGAAAAATTCTGAAATAAAAGTCTAATACATTGATGAACTGCGCGTTGTAGATATTATCAAAGACCGACGTTGCTTTCCCGATATTAGAACATGTATGCTGCAAAATGTCAGAAGCACAAAGAAAAAAAAGGCAGCGGCGATTATTGTACGATGCCGCTCGTGTTAAAGTCTGAGCAACCATGTCTGTCGTATTCTTCTTCTAGAATATTAAGAGCTCGCTCTCATTCAATGGCTATTTTAGCGTAACAGTGAAAATGCTCTTTGGATGTGTTTGCTAGTTTCCAGGTGATCTTAATCGCTTCTCACGGAAATTCATCAAATCCATGTTGCACTCTTCAAGTCATCAAAATCTATGTTTTAGCGAAAAGACTAAGATGCCATCAAAGCTGGTTTTGACAAAATCGTAGATAGATTTATTGTGACCATGTTGGTTGTATTATTTTCCTAGCTTGCAGCAGCTAATTCTAGGGCAATATCGGCATAAAATGTGCCCTGTGCTTTTCTTTTGGCAACTTATACATCATCTTGAGAGCGCTCTTGACAAACATGTCGGTGATATTAAAACTATTAATAGATGCTATGATTTCGAAGACGTCTTGGAGACACCATTTCTGTGCAAACTTTACTAGGACGGCATCTTTTGAGTACCAATTGTATGTAATTATACAGTATTCTTTTGTTGAAATGTTGATACACGTTGTCTTAGTTTTGATTCGGCGATCGGAATTGTTTTGCCAAAACACGATTCACAAGCGACTAATTGAAAGTGATCTTGACTATTTTCCTAGGCAAAACGCCGAGCAGTTTTTGTCTGGACACTTTCTGGCAATAACGTCGATGGCGTCAGAAATATCTTGTGGCTGTGTTCTCATCCAGGTCTTTATTTAGAAATGCGATAAAATCTGCTTCGCTAGATTCGCCAAAGTCATAATCACTAAAGAAATCCAACGATGCCAATGACGACAGGATCATTTACATATCTGCCGTAATCTCCACCGTGAAAGATCGTGTCATTGTCATAGCCAAATCCATGTAGTTGTTCTAGCGAACACTTGCGAAAAACGATGTCACTCAGCAGGTCGTATGAAGCTACCAGCCCTGATAATATTTCCTATATATAATCTTCTAGCAACTTGCCTAAATCTCAATCCACGGGACGTTTCAATTTCAAACGAAGAATTCATTGCAGTAGACCACATTTCCAGTTAGAGATCTGAGTAATCGGATATATAGGTAACATAAATTCTCAACCTCTAAGTGGTAGTATGATATAATAGAGCTATTGGGTGCAAGGTACGTGATCCCCCTTGACCGACATAGCCTTTCGTTTAGCAAAATTCGTAGACCATTACCCATGGCCTGATCGCTGTGACCCAAGTCGGGCGATCCTTACATACGCCTCAGATAAGGTATACGAAGGTTGTACATCGAAAAGCGAGGACGGGCAGGAATGATTATATAGCTTGTGCTCGAAGCCCACTTTACCATACTACTGTCATTACTCGAACTTTTTATAAATTAGATTTCTTTAGTTAGCAACATATGAAAACAGAAATCTGCATAAATCAAAGGATACAAATATTGTAATAAACCAGAATTTGTGCATTTTGGTATTTACGTACCCGTTTATAGTTTTGTTTGATTTGAGTAAGTATTTGTTGATTATGGGTAGTCGGTGTTTGAAAGATATTTCTCAACCAGAGTAATTAGCCCATTTCTTGAAGCAGACGTTATAATTTACTGTATTTACGAGCCT
Organism: Sinohyriopsis cumingii; assembly: GCA_028554795.2. Classification (NCBI taxonomy): domain Eukaryota; kingdom Metazoa; phylum Mollusca; class Bivalvia; order Unionida; family Unionidae; genus Sinohyriopsis; species Sinohyriopsis cumingii. Next base: position 131,519,398 of record CM068838.1, read on the forward strand.
TTATGATGAAATCAGTTTCGTAAAATAGACCCTTCCTAATTTCTATACATAGGGAATTATCTGCGTATTTTTAGGTATAGGTGCTAAGTAATTTGATATAGGAATAAGTAATTCTTTGCATTGTGTGCTTTTATCGTATTTTGTATTTCATGTTAATATTCGGCTCGAAAAGGTTTACTGAAAATCATGCAACTGTGAACAAGAAAAATACCGTGCAAATGTGCATTGAGAGATTCGAGATGTCTGATCGTTAGGTGATTAGAAATAGATGAATACTATTTGCGCCTTTTAAGAATCTTTCATTCGACAACGACTGTTGGCTTTAGGTCTTTGGAATTAAGGGAAAACACGGACTATTAAACCACTTGCGCTCGATATGAGACCCATTACATGTAACAATATATACATGGAACAAGGTATACTTTTTTTACTCATGTTACTATGCTCTTTTTTCCTTTCAAATACCCACATTTTATCCTCAATTAATTATGTTATGATGGTTTGTTCCTATCTATAGGACAGAAGTAAATGACTGAAAAATGAGACCCAAATTCAAACTTTAATTTGGATAAATGCGGAATAATTGTGTCCAGTTACCTCTCTCTCATGTAATCTCATCTTAAATCTTCTGAAAAAGTACCAGTCAGTATGCTTCCCCTCCATGCACAGATCAGCATATTTGTCCTCCGCCTCATATCCGAAACTATTAAATTTCCCATCTTTATCCAGTAGAAGACACGTGGGTGTCTTGGAAGAAATCAGGTTCTGCTTGCCACCGTTCCATGTCTGAGGAGCGCTTATCTTTGTGGGGTCCTTTTCAAATTCGTGCTTAAATTGGAATGCGATTCCAGAGTAGGCTGTGCCAAAGTCTATAGCTGCTACGATCATAGGTGTGTCCTTTTTGAATGCCATCTTTGTACCTATGAAGAACGAACAAAAATGATTTAGTCAATGTACGTTTTAGCCTTGTGTTTTAAGGAGGTGGGATAGGTTACTTATTAGCGTCATACTAAATGAAACCTTTGCACGATGAAAGGAGATGGTATAGAAACTAAATAATGAACCTCGACTTTCATATAGGTTTACATTTAGTCCGAAATCAGCGAGCCGGATTAAGATTACATCTTTTATAAACGTTTGGTTTTTTCGTCATGTTCTTGAGACAATGGTTGATATAAAAGTTGTGGAATAATCACAAGGAAGCTATACACTAAACGTAAAAGAGATAAGAAGATTTGGATGTCGAAAGGTGATCGTCAGGTAGTCTTCAAAACATAAATGTTATAATACAACTAAAACATTACAATCCCCCGGATGACGATAAAGAAATGAGGATTACAAAGAGGAATACATAAAACTATAGAATATACAGGCGGTCTCAATTAGTAACGTAATAACAAACGGTACACAAAAGAATAATAAGCCAATAAAAGATTGTCGACTCCGAAAGATGTGTTAACTATCCTAGTACAAGCATTGCGGGTATGGATGAAATATATATGCTGGGACGCCGACTCAGTCGTGCTTCTTTTTGACATTTTTTAACCCTAAGCCAGCCAGCCATCCTCCCATTCAACAATTTTTTTGTTTGCTTGAAACATCGTACGCCACCACCCACCTATTGTTGTTTATATACTTTTCATTGTTTCCCCAACCTTTCCCCCATACCGGCAACTGCAATGCACCAAAGTTATTTACAAACATCATAGGCCAAGAAAGCTGACAATTAAAAAGATAACCATAAATATTAATCGAAAAACGACAGACGTAAATATAGAGCATTTTGGTATATTTGCTGTTATATTTTATGTTCTTATACGTCATGTTTACGTTCATTTGGAAGGGTTTATCTTCCTAATTCTTGCGCAATTCATTTTAAAATTGTTGAGTTTTACATGTAGCTGGCACCATTCAGTCACTATTTTGCTGAGGTGCTATGTAATGCTATACATAGCAAAACACACACACACACACACACACACACACACACACATATTAATACAAATAATACTATTATACTGGTTAGAGAATTTTTAATTCGTACTCTACGGAGATTAGAACCCAGGTCCGCGGGTAAACGGCACCCATCGCCTTGCCTGCACACACGAGCCCATATTTCCTCACGACATAGCAAACATCACCAAGAAATGATATTACTCAGTCAGTGTTATATGCACTCGTGCGTAGCAGATACATTTGCATGACGACCTAGTAATTAATTCTCATGTATTTACCTAGTTTTTCCGGATTCCTATGAAAGAAATCAAGGTAAAGAGAATTAATTATAGAGAATTATAAATATACACCAGACAGAACGGAAAGTGTTATCCCTGGATTCATATAGAAGAATGCTTGATAATAGTAGGCAGAATTAATATTTTAATACAAATAATACTACAATAATACAGGTTATGAAAGGTTTTAATTCGTACTCTACGGAGATTCGAACCCAGGTCCGCGGGTAAACGGCACCCATCGCCTTGCCTGTACACACGAGTGCATATAACACCGATTGAGTAACATCATTTATGTGGGGATTTTTGTGTTGTTTTTTTTGCGGGGGGGGGGGGCACCAGACAGATGCCCCTCCTATTTCAATAAAAATATATAAAGTATTTTAAGTTTATGTGTTTCCCCCTCAGATATGTTGTATGTTCTATTTATAAAGAATTTTGTATCAAAAATTTTAATTTGAGTTTTTGATGGGGTATTTATTTTTCCCTAGTGTTATCTAAAGAGTTGTTCGTCCGAGCCTGGTTTTATTCACCTTGCTCAATGTCCCTTCCCTTGTAATTTTTGTGACCTTTGCTAGAGGTCTCCTAAGTCTCAGTGTTTGCTATGTGTATTAATGCTATATTGTGTGTATGCTATATTTTCTGTATGTTTGAGACAGCAAGCATAAGTCAATTTTTTTTCTTTCCCAGTTGTCTTATTTCAATTCTTTGGATTTAAAATCCATTACAATATATTTTATGCTATTTTCCGTTAATTTATTTTCAATTTAAAATTTTGGCGATCGGAACGGTGTGATATTTTAGGTTATGAAATTTTTTTAAAATAAAAATTCTATTGTTTTATTCGAGTGGTAATATGTGTCGTTCCTCTCAATACGTGCTAAAGAAGGAAACAGGTAGGCTGTGCTCGATTCAAGGTCCACACTTTTTTATTCCTTGTATTTCTCCCGAATCGAGTTAGGCCTCCTTTGATTATTTAAACTATTTCTTTAGAAAATTCCAAAAATTGTATAATCACTACAAGATTGTAGGTTGGTCAACCATACAGTGCGGGAGCTGTATGGTTGGAGAAAGAGAGAAGAGTCAGTGGGGTTCTACTGTATTTGTGTTTGTGTTTGGTCTGTTTATGTTCTATATGGGGTGTTTTTCCAAGACTCTTTCATAGGCCTGTCCACTTCGCGTAGCGCCCTGTGACATAGATCCATGATGGCATCGCCTTGTACTTTCCCCATATAGATTCACTGTGGATTCCCTCTAGTTTCGTATTTCAGGTAATAATATTTTGGAATTTTCCGATGTGTAGCGTCATAGGATTCTTTAGAAAGTTCAAATGGTATTTGAAAGTAACAATAAGTAAGGATTCCTATATAAACCTTGTTATAATTTAGTAAATGTTTCCAATTATCTACATAGGTTTAATTTTGGGAAGAAAAAAATTTAATAAACAAATGTTAAAGTTTCAAAAACTCTGAACTCGGCTAAACTTCATACATAATTTTTGAAATTTTCAAATTTTTCCCGATTATTAAAAATTTTACAATATAAATTTTATGTAATTTCTATTGGGTTGAGGTTCCTATTTAATTTATATTAAATTTAGGATTTAAAATCAGTTGAAATTTTAAAATTTGAAATTGGATCCTAAGGTTTGGTGGGACTCATGTCTGGGTCGGGGGATGAGTTGGAGGCTCTGGCCTGCGCAATGACAGTATCACACCCAGCCGAAACTCTCCCTCCCACCCCCCTCCCCATTTTGCTCCTCCTCTCCTCAGGATTCCATTTCTTGACAAGTTATTTCGTAATTATCTCCCTATTACTATTATTTGCCCACAGGCCCTCATTATTCCAACAATGTAATCTGTAATTGTATAAAGTGTGTTTTTGTCAAATTTTCCATCTAAAAATAAAATGTTATTTCTTTTATATTTGGTTTTTTTTTACATATTTCCCCTATTAATTTTAGTCTTTCGTCCTTTCTTTTTTCACATTGTGTCACAGCATGATTTTTACTGAAAAGGGCGTTCTTACACAGTGGACATTTTGGCGATACTCTGATCATGTGCCGTCTCACTGCCACCTCTCCTGTCAACCATGTATTGTGCATGTATTTGAAGCAGAGACTTTGAATTTTAAGTGATCCTAATTTGTTCCAGTGCCTTCAGGCCCTGTCCCAATTTACTCCTAAATTTTTTTGTTCTACTTTACTCCTACTTTTTTTGTTGTATCTTCTCTTATCCATTGGTATGTATCTTTTTCATCCTTTTCCCATAAATCTGTTTTATCGCGATATTTAATTAGTAATTCTTTAACAAGCCTGAACTTCCTAGGTATTTCTAATTTTTTTTTAAATTTATTATTTGGATATATTTCCCTCCTATTCCTCATAGTATAACCATACCAATATATATATATATTTTATAATCCCCTATGTAATTAATAATGTCATTATCTATTTTATTTAATATGGCATTTTCTATTTCTGTAGATTTTAAAATATAGTTTATGTTAGAATACATGTATGTTTTGGCAACCTGGGCCCGTTCCATCATACATAATGGCGTTATTGCCCAGATATTCACATTTTCTTCTATTTTCTTTTCCATGTTTTTACAGTTTTCCTGTTTATCTCTTCTCCCGAAAAAGACTCCCAGTGCCTTAACTCGATCTTTGATTAGAGGGGTAATCCCGGGTGGTTGCCCCACCAGTTCCATATCTTTAATATTTCTGTTTTTCGTGGTTGATTTTAGATCCTGAAGCTTGACAAAATTTTTCAAATTCCTTTTCCAGGTGTTTGAAGAGTTTTTTTTGGGGGGGGGGGGCACCAGACAGATGCCCCCCATTTTCAAAAAATAAAAGTATTTTATGTTTGTGTTTCCCCCTCAGATGTGTTGTATGTTTTATTTAAAACAAAATTTTATATCAAAAATGCAGTTTTTAGAATTTTTGATGGGGTATTTATGTTTCCTTAGTGTTATCTAAAGGGTTGTTCGTCCGAGCCTGGTTTCCCTTACCTTGCACGAAGTTCCTTCCTTTGAAATTTTTTAACCTTTGCTATAGGTCGCCTAGGTCTCGGTGTTTGCTATATGTAGTGGTGCTATATTGCGTGTATGCTATATTTTCTGTATGTTTGAGACAGCAAGTATAAATCAAATATCTTTCCCAGTTGTATTTCTTCCTAATTTGGATTCAAGATCCGTTATGATATATTATATTTTATCTTTTAATTTGTTTTATGGTTTTCGAATTTTGACGATGGAACGGTGTACTATTTAGATTTGTTATTAAAAAAATTCCTATTGTATTATTCGAGCGATAATATGTGTCGTTCCTCGTAATAGGTTTTAAAGATGTTGATAGGTAGGTTACGCTCGATCCAAGGTCCACACTTCTTTTATTCTCTATGTGTTTCTCCTGGGTCGAGTTAGGCCTCATTTATTTAGTTTATCTGATTATTCTTTATTGAAAGATCAAAAATTGTTTAATGAGACCACATTTTTGTATAGTGGTCAACCATACAGTGCGGGAGCTGTATGGCTTTTAAGATATAGAAGAAGGTAGCACGGTTTTAAACTAAGTGTTATACAGTATGCATTTGTGTCTGTTTTGTCTGTTTATCTTCTACATGGGGTGATTTCAAAGACTCTTTCATGGGTCTGTCCACTTCGCGTAGCGCCATGTGGCTTACCTCCATGATGTCATCGCCTTTTACTTGCCCCATGTAGTTTCTCTGTATCCATTATTATATGTCTTTAGAATTTGTCTTTCAGCAAAAAAAAAATTAATAACAATATTTTAAATATAATTTGAAATTTTCTTTGAAATATGACTGTTGTGGGGTGAGAGGATGGGGTATGGGTATGGCATCGGCTTGCATTTGTGCTACTCGACCCTTCGGTCTGTAATACCGATTCCTCCCTCCCCCTCTCTCCCCCAATTCCAACATAAATTGCGTTATATCAGCCTGACGGTAAGATCTGTTCGTCGTAAGACATATTGAGTTCTTACTGTGGTTAATATTCTTATTTGTACCACATATCTTATTTAAAAATCTTTATCACCTGTCCACAGGATTTCATCGTAGTTACTATATAGTCTATAATTTTTAGAACGATTTTGTTTTCGTAGTCTACCTCTATGAATAAAATGTTATTTTTGTTATACTTATATTTTTTGCATATTTCCATTATTAACTTTGACATTGGGCAATCGTATGTAGTTTGGTGAAGTTCGCTGTTTTACATAAAGGGCATTTCGGCACTATCCTGATCATACGACGTTTGATTGCTTCTTCGCCTGTTAGCCAGGCGTTGTGCAGGTATTTAAAAATTATACTTTATGTTTTGACAGATCTTATTTTTCCCCAATTTTTTCCAAGTTTTTGTCGAATTTACCCCCCAGTTGTCCTGCTCTACTCTACATTTTATATTTTTGGTTACCTCCTCCCTAATCCAAGCGTGACTTTTACTTATTTCTATTTTCCATAAATCTGTTTTGTCCCTATATTTTAAAATTAGTTCTCTTATTTGTTTAAATTTGCGTGGTACTTCGAATTTTTTCATTAATTTGTTATTTTTGTATATCTCTGGTCGGTTTCTCAAAGTGAAACCGAACCAGTAGATGTACAGTGCTTCCCACGCTGTAGCCGGGTCTGATTGTAATTGTTTTAATCTATTGATTATGTTAGTTAATTTTAGTAGCAGGGGGCTCGGCAACCCCAAGCCCCCTCTACTTTTGGCCCTATATAATGTCTCTTTTTTTCCATAATGCATTTTATGATTCCATATATAATCTATTATTTCAATGTCTATTTTGTTTAAAAGTTTATTATCCATATCTATGGATTTAAATATATAGTTAATATTTGAGTATAAATAAGTCTTGGCCACTTGGGCCCGCTCCATGATACATAATGGCGCCATGGCCCAGATTTTCACATTTTCTCTTATTTTGTTGATAATATGTTTATAGTTTTCTACCGCTTCCTTTTTACCAAAGTAAACCCCTAGAACCTTTACCGTGTCTCTCAGCAGGTGGGGGGGGGGGGGTGAAATCCAGGGTGGTTGCCCCTCCAGTTACCTATTTTTAAGATTTCGGTCTTGTCGTGGTTTGTTTTGGAACCCGAGGCTTTACCAACTTTTTCAAATTCTTCTACTAGATGCTTATAGCATTTCCCCTCTCTTATAAAGTTGGTGCAATCATCTGCATGTTGAAGCATTTTTAATTCTTTTTTTAGGTTTGAATTTCTATTGCCATTACGTATAATAGCATTGATAGTGGACATCCTTGTCTCAATGATCGTTGTATTTCAAATTCTTTCGTGCATTTCCCGTTTACCTGTGCACATGAAGTTATCCCAGTGTATAGGATTTCGGTCCATTTCCGGAAGTTGGGTCCGAAACCAAATTTTTTTAAAACATTCTGTATATAGTTTTATTCTAATCGGTCGAAAGCTTTCTCCTGGTCGAAGAGTACCATAACACCCTTCGTACAGTTTCATTTGTGTAGTCAATTATAGTTTTAATGTTTAAAATATTGTTTTGTATATCCCTCCCTTTTCCCCCACAAGTTTGATTTACATTAATTATTTTGATTATCCCACCTTTTACTCTATTTGTTAAAATCCTACTTAAAATCTTATAGTCCGTGTTTAAAAGTGATATGGGCCTCCAGTTTTTAATCTCGTCTCTGTCCCCTTTCCCTTTGTATATATCTGCATGTTGTAGTTTTTGATGTGTGATTAGTTGTGAGGAAATATGGGCTCGTGTGTGCAGGCAAGGCGATGGATGCCGCTTACACCTAAATTTAGAACTTTGTATCTTAATGCTGACCTAGTTCCTGACCTTGTTTCAACATTAATAACAGTTGAAGAAAACAACTTCTTTTGTTTTTATTCATTCCTAGTGAGGGGTTTTAGGGTAGAATCGAGACTGTACTGGGTGTACGTGACTTTACACATGTGAATAGCATCGATTTCGAAATTCTGGTTTTACCGGAATTGTGCAGTAATCAGATTTAATAGTGAAGTACTGAGAAATAATTTAAGTTGGGATTTTTACTTTTGACACTGAAAGTTGTTTTATTGTGACCAGTTTCATTTGAGATTTTTATTTTATTCTTTTCCCTGGAAATATTTGAGTGCTCATACATAATTCTTGCACAAAGACATTTATTGAAATATTATTCGGAATTCAAACACCGTAATAGTACTGATTGTGGATCAGTAAAGAACTGCTGACAGTTCAGTGCTATACTGACTACAGTATACGTCATCGCTTTCCATTTTGGATTTTCGTCAGGACTCGAACTCAGATTCATTAGAACATTTTACTACTAGGACTTCTAATTTTTAATTCTTTGACTATTCTTTGATTGGGGGGGGGTGATTATTAAAACCTCAAGTTCTTTTCCTCATTTTTACCTTGTTTTTCTAAGGAAATAAACTATTTGTTAAATTTTACAAAGCTTGTTTTCTTCACTTTTTCTTTGTTACTCTTTGTTACTGTTTATGAGAGCCTAAACACGTAACATTTATTTGCTAATTTGTTATTTCAGGTACTTTGACCTTCACAAAACTATTATATTTATGAACCTGAGAAAAATTTTTAAATTTAGCTTGTTATCCCTAATATATGTGCCTTGGATCAATGTTTAAGGTAAATTCTATAATCTAGATGACTTAGTCACTTAGCACAGACAGAGAGGAGATTCATCAGTTAGTTTCTTTACAGAATAATAGAAACCACTAGCCAATTTCTGACTGCAGTTGTAAGATATCTGAGCAGAAAATAGCAGCTACTTTATAAGCATGCAAGACATTTTAATGTGAGTTATAGGCCCCCAAGTACTATTTCTCAGAGAGGACACAAGACTGGGTTACAGAAATTGAAGCCACACAAGTACCAGTTTGTTACTTTGTGAAAACTGGGGTCATTATGAAAAAATGGAGACACCTGATGTACCTGCTGGTGATGAGTGGTCAGTGAGCAATCAAATAGTTGTTCCTAAGTCATATAGACAGGAAATGCATCGTCTAGCCCATAAAACTCCTTAAGCTGGTCATTTTGGTGTTAGTAAGACTTATCACAAGATCCTGAATCATTTTTATTTGCCGAAAATTAAAAGTGATGTTTATAAGTACCATAAATCTTGTCACACTTGTCAAATGGTAGGAAATCCCAATCAGAAGAGATATAAGGCACATCTGCAACCTATTCCTGCATTTGACCATTTGACAAGCCATTTAACAGAAAAATGGTAGACTGTCGGTTCCTTACCTAATACCAAGTCAAGCAACCAATACTTGTTGACCATAATGCGTGCGTCCTCAAGATTTCCATAGGCTATTCTTTTGAAGAATATCAAAGCAAAAACTGTTCTAAAAGTTTAGGCAATGTTTATTAACACTTGTTTGCCACCCAAAATCTGTACAGCAATTTTATGTTTGATTATTTCCAACAACTTATGCATGAATTACACATCCAATAGTTTAATTTTTTTGTCAGTTACCCTGAAAGTAATGGGGCTAGCACAAGACTGTCCGAAAACACTCTCACCTACCCAGGATACATGTATGCAATTATACTGAATCAATTCTTAACAAAGACATTGATCAGTAAAATTCTGCATTGTATAATTATCGAGTAAGATCAGAATTTTTTTTACCCATATTGGTATTCATCACCAAATGAAAGACCCCATGACTACCCTAAAACAACAAAAGACTGTCCCAGCACCCTCAACTACCCAGGATACATGTAGGCAATTAAATAGAATAAAACCAAATAAAAAGGCAGTGATCAGTAAAATTCTACCCTGTATAATTATCGAGTAAGATCAGTAGAATTTTTTCTCTTGTTGATACTTGCTGAACAAAAGACCCTAAGATTGTCCCAAAACATGCTCATCGACCCAGGATACATGAATACAATTATAATAACTTAATGAAATATGCAGTTTTGGTGCATTCTCTCTCTCTCTCTCTCTCTCTCTCTCTCTGATCGTAGATAATTCACTAAACTACTTTTATACTGCAAAGAGCAGCACACTTAATAAGTCGGAATCATGTGTCACTACATTAATATTTCAAACATTCTTTCAAGTTTTTTTTTAATCTTTAATGTGACAAAGAGCAGCTGAATAATTAGAACCTAAGAGTGCTATATTTATATTTTTAAAATGTAAGAATTACAATAAATAAAAGTAAAATCTCCTGTAACATTATGCATTTTGCGTATTAGTATTTCCACTTTTAGAGACAAAAGTTATTAAGGAAGCAAACCAGCTTTAATACATTCAAAGGTTGAGTTTCCGTACATTAGCAATGCAAATTAAGTATTGGAAAACAATCGTACACTAAATCTAATACTTCTAATCGCAAGTAAACATTTTGATCATGATACGAACATGATTTTACACAACTTGATTATTTCGGCTTTTGCGACAAAATATCTTCCAAAATGATGATCGTGATAAGAATAAGAAAACCCTAAGGAATGCTTACTTTTTTGCAATGTCATGCCCATAATCTTTTTTTATGTGCTATTGACGTTACTCTGAAATATATTATATTTCGCCGTAGCTTATGTTCAATAGTATCACAGGAAAATTCGGCAAATGTGGGTGTGTGAGAAAGCTTGCCAGTAGCTTCTCGTGGGTCGGTGGTTCTTTCCGGGGATTTCCCGGGTTCTTCCTCCACCATTAATACTGGCCGCCATGTATAGCCTTCGTGGGCTGAAAATGGCGTTAAACCCTACAACAATTACAATAACAATCACAGGAAAAGAGACGTCAGTGAGGTGCGTCAAAATGAGTGACGTACAATACGATCCTTAAAACAAGGGAGCGTCTAATGAAAGCTTGTTAAGAAGAGTACGAAGGAATTTATCACTGTCATTTCTGATCCTTACTTTGCTAAAATAACTAATGTTTCCAAAGTAATGAGAGATATCACTAAGAAGTAGATGTCTTAAACAGTGAAAGTAAATACTTAAGTGCGTAAAAACTAGGGTTGAAGAAGATGGATCACCCTGCTGTAGTGTATGCGTTTTTGTTTTCTTAAGGTGCTATAAATCACTTAGATCTTCAAGAAAGCACATGGTTTAGGGGACGATTAAAACTTCGTTGCTAACGTACACCTTAAAAGAAGGTTCTGAAAGAGTTTCAATGTTTATCGACACAAAATGAATGCCTTAAAGCTCCGTGGGGAGCATTAATTATTTCTGGTAAAGGAAAACCTTTAGAAATTTAAAGCGCCGTCTGTTATCATAATACCATGATAATTTCTACTGTGCCATTATGACAACAGATGGTGACACGAGTTGGACAACAAAGACGATGCTGATAAAACTTTACATTGTAGCAAGGCCAAATCTATACGAAAACAGCAGTCGGAATGATGTAAATTTAAAGTAAAGAATATGGTTCGTTCTAACGATGTGTGCATTTTCCTTGGGATTTATCTACAGTGTTTATCAATGATACACATTTGCAAACCGTATCGACATTATACGGCAAATTTCTCGGTTACTTGGTACCCATACTGTGATGTATTTAATGTTTTATTATTGTTAGTTGTTGTTTCTAAACATATTTAATGTTCTAAAAATCGATTAATATTAATTAAATATGAAAATGTGCAAAGCCCCCCCCCCTCTCTCTCTCTCTCTCTCTCTGGACCACAATCGAATCAAGATACATGCTAAAATCTATGAAATGACCAGCGTAGAGGATTTTCGTTTGTGTCATACCACCATGTCTCTGGACTTACGAATGATGGTAAACGTTAAGTCAAGCCCAGCAAAGGATGAGAGAGAGAGAGAAAAAGAGAGAGAGAGCTTTAAAGTCAAACTGACCACAAAGCGAGATTGAGTTTTATGGTTGGTGGTACTGTTACTAGGGCAGAATAATGACTTAGATCAACTGTAAATATATTAAAATATTTTAATTACCTCTTGCTTAGTTTCTATTCCACGTTAATTTCCATGCGCCTGTACTTGAATGCCTAAGCGTCTATGTGAATGGCGCAGCTAACGAAGTATTTGGAGCGCTCTTTAAATTCATCATTAAAACCATCTTTCATGTTTACATCATAAGTGTGTGTTATATTGATTTAATCAATGTGAAGCAAAATAGAAACTAAAAATACAAAACAATCAACTTATCAATATGCAAAAGTGATTGTGAATAGCCACAAAAGGTATATTACTTTATTTTGTAGCAAACACACTTGCAGGAATGTGAAGACTTCATTCACTCGGTCAATATACAGCTGCCTGTAGTAAATCTTAACTCCATTCAAAGGGCAAATATATGTATTTGTATGTGATATAAATAAAATATATGTATAGCATGTAGGCTGTATGAATGATATACCACTCGCTGTATAAACTTTTTATTAAAAGGAAAATCGGCAAGCCTCGTTTCCTTATAATTACAAATTTATTCATCACGTGGTATATCATTGATACAGCGTACATACATACATACATACATACATACATACATACATACATACATTGCTCACCTAATGGCCAATATTTGTCTTTAATCGATTGTATTTTTGTATCCTCTTCAAGAATAAATCTCTGTCATCATATACCTGTAAGAGCACAGTTGATTGTTCCTGACTAACTCCAGGGATCGATTTTTTCGCACTATACAGTTACAATCAACTGCAGGAAGGCTTCTAATATTTGCATTTGGAGATGTTCAATATCGAAATCTGTTACGACTCTATAGACCATTCTCAGAATATATTCATGTATTCATGTGACCCTGGGTCAACGAATCCAAAACGAGGCTAAGCTAGGCACCAGCTTCATTTTACATAGCAACCATGGCTGCTACAATTGATACTGGCAAGGGAAAAAATAGTGACGAATATTTTTATGTTCCGTTGTGCAATGGCAATGGTAGAATTCACATAGATTTAAGCTTCCACTATATTCCATCAGTGAAGAATATGGAGCGTCGTAAAAGATGGACTGTTGCAATGCGTCTTGATGAGGGACCGAATGTTAAGATAATAAACTGGATGAATGTTGGTGTGTTTGTTTTTTCTTCTGAATGATGTAATAAAGAGAAATCAAAATCAAAATAGGTTCTGTCGTTGAAGCAAATAAGTGTATGTATGTGTGTTATATAATGGTAGGTTTCTACAAATGTTACCCCATGTCCCATTCCACAAAACACGGTCATCGAAATCTCTGCGTACCTCCACGCAGCACATTCATCTAAGCGATTATGAATTGATATACGAGTAGTAATTACAGAAAAAGTGAATTTTATTATCTAGTTGAAAAAATAAATAGAAATAGTAAAATGAAAATGACCACGATAGAAAAGAGATATAGCACCAGTAAAATAAAAACGATGAGAGGACAAGTTGAATAAAATTGAGAGAGAGAGAGAGAGAGAGAGAGAGAGAGAGAGAGAGAGAGAGAGCGTGACTGGATACAAATTAATGAAACTGTTGATAAAACCTATTGATATGTGTAAACATAAGGAAAAGTGTGCACTCTTATATCACAGGCCATTGAAATTCTATCATTGTAGTAAGTTAATGTCAGAGAAATCCCCCAAAAGGGGAGCAAATATATATCTGGCAAACAGCTTAGATCGTTACTCGATGTACAGTAGGACGCCATATTTTTTCTCGATCTGGATAGCTTAGCCTCGTTTTCGTGATGCATTAATATTCATGAGGATCTCATTAAGAATGGTCTATAGTATTACCCTAACAGAAAAGATCAACAAGTTTTGTAACATTCAAAATATAATTTATTCCCCTAAAATAGAAAATGAAAAATGAAAAATTATTTTACAATATGTTGCATCAGGTCCTAAATATACATATAAGTTCAATCACAAGTCCAAAAATATCGAATTTCCCAAATGAGTTTCTGTGGTAATCCAAAAATGAAGTTCAATCTTCTGTACTGATGTGCTAATAGTCTTGATGGATCACAATGATATAATAGAAAATATCTAATTGAATTCATAGTAATTCCAAAACATCAACTGTTATTTATATTTAATGTAATTGTTTGCTTGTTATTTTTTTTCTTATAAATTCATTACATGTTATTGTAATGTAACATTGCATGCTGTATTTGACCTTGTCCAAAATTTATTCAACTTCTGCTTGACCTGATTGATTTATTTTTATTTTTTTTAATTTCATTTTATGTAAACAAGTAATAATAGCTTATTGTTCTCTAATGTAAACAAGTAATAATAGCTTATTGTTCTCTATGTGTATGAACTTAACATCAGGCTTTTTATTCAAGTAAACAAGAAGGAGTAAATATGTTGATTTGAGTCAGGGTATTGGAGTTTTCTAAGTGAATTTTACAGGTTATTGTGTCGCAAATAAACAAGGCTCATTAGATAATTCTAGACGGTTATTTTCCATTAGGTAATGTTTTTTTTTTAGAAAATGCTAATTGTGACCTATCAAGTAGAGAACTATGTAATTTTGTGATTGTGAAGATTTGGTCAGTCGTGCTTCAACATCTAGCAGCTTCAAGTTGTATTATGTTGTGACCAGTTTGGGCATATTTTTCTTTTCTTCAAATTATTGAATTCAAGTGACCATTCTCTCTGAAATACAAAAGTGCTCTGAGAAAATTCTTGGATAAAGACATTTACTGGAATTCGTAGTAAATTCAAACCTGGAATTATATTATTGTGATTAAACAAAGGACTGTTGATACATCAACACTTCAATAACTATCACAGACACGTAATCAACTTCAGTTTGGGATATTTTCTGGACTTTTGCTCAATTTTATTCAGGACTTTAAAGTACTAAGACTTTTGTCTGTAATTCTTGCATTATTTTGGGATTTAATTCGCAATCCCGTAAGTTCTTTTTTCTCATTTTCACTTTGTATTCTAGCGAAATAAATTATTTCTTAAATGTTAAAAAGCTTGTTGTCTTTCACTCTTTTTGAAGAAAAAAAAACTTCTCTCAAACGATCAAAACCATTTGTCTTTTCTAAGACTGGTGTTTATGTTGGGAATAACTAATCTTCAGTAAATTATGCATTATATAAGAAAAAATCAAACACAGTTTCAAAACCAGAATGAGGTTAAACTAATCATTTCGAAATCACTAAGTTCTTTTAAAAAAAAGTTTCTACAGCTTCCACGGTCAAAAGGCCACACTAATAGGTTTAGTTCTATTAAAAGTATATCACACTATCCTGAATCTATGTAAGGTGTTTAAAGATGACCTTTACAATCTGTATTCATACAAATTAACGCACATAATATAGATATGCATAGCAAATTAATGAACAATTAAAATCGGTAAAACTACTTAAACTCATCATTGCAGATATATAATACGCTCTTGATATTGTTGGATTGTATTACGTGATTCAGTTGATAACAATCTCCCAAAGAAAACCTTCCAGTTGCAACTAAAGCACTATTGGTATTTTCTTAACGTGACTGAACTGCATAAAGAGACCAGAAAAAAACGAGCTTTGTGGATAAAAAATGAAGGTCCCTGTGGTATGCAACATGAGTCATATATAAAATTCAAGTTTGCAAAGAGAAAGTTCAGGAACCAATTAAACATGACGAAATAAAAGTATGAACACGAACAATTCAGATACATAATTCAGGAACCTAATTTGATTTGTGAGCATTTTGAAACACTAGGAACTAAAGCAATAGATGATCATTTCGACAAGATTTTGCGGAAGAAATTAAGAATACCGTGGAATATAGTGTGGATTCAAGTAATGAATAAGGAACGGACAACAAATTGTATTGTAACATAGTGCAAAATGACATTGCAGAGACTGTGTGAGAGATGAAGAAAAGTAAAGCATGTGATCATGATGACATATATGCAGAACATGTCATCTATGCTTATCAATCGATGAGTTAAATATTTATGCCATGTATACCATCGTATCGTCTCCTTGGTAACTAATCCCAACTATTTTCAATATGTAATCGTTATGCATACAATCAAAATGTGGAACAAAGGTAGCCTTGACAGGAATAACAATAGAGACGTCTCAATCGTTCCAGTTTTGTCAAAAGGTATTTGAATAATACTGTTGGAGAGACTTACTCAATTAAGTGAAAGGATCATTTTTTTCAAGAAAAGAATCTTACAATAAAACTAGTTCATGATCGGAGATATGCAGATTCCTATTATTTTGTCAAAAATATATGTTGGGCTTACTCTCTCCTCAGACCTTTATAATTCTGCTACAGTGAAAAGTACTGGTGATACAGGAAGCTCAGTGTTTTATTCCGATGTAGGGATTGGTATGGGAGAGAATGGCATAAATACAATGAGCAGTGCTGGAGTTAAGCATGGTTAGTTAATTAATTAATTTGTTATATAGTTCAATTATTGACAGATTTAGTTACTTCAGCTAGTGAACCAGCTGCATATGCAAAATAACTAGACCAGTCATATATATATATATATATATATATATATATATATATATATATATATATATATATATATATATATATATATATATATATATATATATATATATATATATATATATATCGATGGAAATAATCAACACAAACATCAATAGTTTTTTTCATTTTAAAAGTAGTGCAATGGAATAACTCTTGGGATGGACCAGTTACTTGAAATAGTTATTGTGTGTTAAAATCTAGAGATCTCAAGTCTTGCAGGTAGAGATCTAAAGATGGTTTGTATCATGTTTAATATTATACTTGATTCGTTCAAAGTATGTTTCATTAACCCCCATAAAGTTAACTTCATTTCTTGAAATGTAGGCAAGAGTTACCTGTACAAAATATATACTTTTATAATCAATAAGCTGGTGGCAAATGGGATTTAATTTGTCCATCTATGTGTGTGGGTTAAACTGTCTTCAATGTCCTTGGAGAAATTCTTATACAGCTTCACTTTCTAACATTACACTTTCACTAAAGATGAACTTGGTATTAGTATGTGTTTAGAATCTAAATAAACATATAGATGGCTATTTTTTATTAAAGAGAGAGAGAGAGAGAGAGAGAGTGAGAGAGAGATGTGATAACGTAAATTTTCAATCCATAATACTTTGAGATGAACCCACGATACAACTACATTATCCACTGTGTATGAAAGTACTTTAGTTCCAGGAGATTTCATTACGATGTATTTAAAGTCTTTTATCCCATGGGCGACAGCAGTAGATACTATTGTATTATCAAATCAGTTAATGTGAAAGCATAAACATCTACTCGAGCCGAATAAACGGACCACCGAATAAGCCAATAATAACCCAAATATAATACTTAGTACGCAAAAAGATGGAAGCGATTCATTAGGTTTGACAAAAGAATCCACATAATTAAAAAACTAGTAATACAACCTACATGGGATCAAAGTGTGTGTGTGTGTATGTGTGTGTGTGTGCGCGCGCGCGTTGGGTTTTTAACGTAGCTTTAACAATTTTTTAGTCATATCGCTACGATGTCTGCAGTGTGACAGATTATGGCGAGGACTAGCACTGGGGCATCATGCCACAGCCATGTAGCATGATGTCCCGCCCAGTCACATTATCCTGACACCAAGCCGACCAGTCCTAACACTAACCTCGCAATGCTAAGCACAGAGCGAGGCAGGTGCTAGTACCATTTTTATGAGTCTTTAGTACGACTCAGCTGGGGTTCGAACCAGCGACCTCCCGCATCCGAGGCGGGCGGTCTAACTACTAGGCCACCGGAACGGTTGAATCAAAGTAAAGATAATGAGTAATCAAATAACTATTATAATAAAGTTGTTTTCTTGGTATCAAAAGGGATCATAAAAAGGCTTCCAGGAAAGTAAAATATTTATTCAAGAAGTGAGTTATGCAGAACCTACAACTATAGACAAAATAAGAAATGTTTATTTGGTGTTTTTATATACTTATGTATATTAAATCACGATTTAAATTAGTTGCGCTTAAAAAGCCTTAATTGTAGGTACGGTCATCGTGATTATGTACCTTATTTTGTGACTGTAGGCACTGTCTTTGTGGTTGTATTTCTCAGCGATGTTTCTGTAGATTCTGTTGATGTGATTGTACGCACTGTTTCTTGTGATTGTAGGTTCGTTTGATTCTTCTATAAGTTTATGCAGATTTGAGTTTGTTTAGCCTAATCTTTTCTAAAGAGAAGGTATTGTTATCTTGTCCAGGTTAAAGAGATGGTGTTTGAAAGAAAACGAAAGAAACGTGTGATAAATATGAACGAGTTCAATAAAGACAAAGCAGACCGTTTAAAAAAAGCAAACACAAAACAAAAGCTTAACATCATATACAAAAAATAAAGATAACAACGGCCATGACTTCATTTTGTGTTGAAAACTGAATGGTAAAAACGGACTTTTAAATAAATCCAGGTACTGCGTATGTGACTATTTAAGGATATGAACGTTTTAACGTGGGGAAACATTTATGCAGGAGTATAAATTTCAGGTGTTGCCTGCATGATTGAGAAAAAAATCTTTGAAAGCTGTAAAGCTAGTTAAAGGAATCTTTTGAGACAAACACACAGACACACACGCAGACAAACATACAGACACACATACATATATATACATCCATATAGACTTTGATTCACATGTGCATTCTAATTTACGTCCCTACCTTCATACAATAATACATTCGGAAATTGACCACGAAAACTATAAGTAAGACTGATACAAACAGAACGGAAACTTATTGTTGAATATTGCTGCGTTTAAACTCGAGAGATAACGATGTTATAGCTTGTGTTTATCATTTGTGTCAACTACTTATTAAGGTCAAGTGCTTTAATTTTAGACGTAGGATCATTGGTATGAAAACAACTACGAATCCCAACAACAATCTACAAATACCAATGCCTTCGTCCAGCTGTAATTTTAACTCTGCATTACGTCATGCGTATTTGATTTGCATTGTTTGTTAGTTTTTTTGTTTAACTCATTATATGCTATGGATAATTATATTTTAGACTTCGCCTTGTGCAAAATCAAGTTATTGTTGTTCTGACTAGAGACACTGATGTTGTGTTTATTTTGTACACAAATAATACATAGTTAAAATTTTAAAGGAGTGTGTGTTAAATATTAGGATCTATTCCTTAGTCCGACCAAAGGACATGTTTACGATATTCTTCATTATAATTTTAGTAACGTACCTTGTCTATTTATAACTTAGATTGTTCTAGAAATGAACTTTTGTCCTACATCTGGGCTCTTCTTTTGTGTTTTTCTTTCCCTATATAATCTTGTCAACTTGAAAATTTATTCCTTCCCGCAATAAGATCTGAAGCAAAAATTGTTAAATATTTGATTTAGATGAAAATATTTATTCCAATTATCATTCACTGGAAATACAAAGTACTCTTAAATATTATTGTTGGACAGAAACATTAATCTGGAATTATTGTGAATTCCGACAATGACATTCTGGATTATAGTATTGTGATTACTTGGAAGACTCTTAGTCCATAATCACACTTCAAGCTATTGGTATATTAGTAGATGCAAGACTTCGGGCACATCAACGCCTTCAGCGCTTGATCTTACTTCGAACACCACTGGAATTTAATTAGAACTTGTTTGATTAGGACTGGTAATAGAAAGTTTGGGACTATTTGGGATTTATTTCGCAATACTGTGAGTTCTTTTTAAGTTTTCACTTTGTATTCAAGAAAAGTATATAAATTTTTGAATTTTACAAAAGTTGTAGGTTTCCGCTCTCTTATTAGTTTGAGACCATAGGTTCGTAATAACTGTTAAGACACCAACTCCTTGTCCAGAAGACCAATCATCAGAAAACACCTGCCTCTCATTACAAAATCCCAGATCTTAATGACATCATCCTAAATTAACGTATCATGCTTTACCACAGACATTAAACACTGAGACATATGCAAAAGATAACAAAAACGAAGGTAAACACAATATTCCATTGACTTCTCTGAACCCCACCGGACACAATATCAAGACACATGACTTTTGCAGGACAGTAATAGGGTAAATTATTGAAATTCTTGCCATCCACTGTCACATGCAAAACAGAAAATGTTATCTAGGTCATGCAAATTCTGATCCGTCGACTATCTTGGAGAAAGAGAAAATTAGGCAAGGACAGGAACCTGACGCGCCAATAAGCTCGTAAAGAAAACAGCAGCAAAACATTTTTCATTCCCTATGCATACTGCTGCTGGTATTATTTTAAAAAGTAAATTCACAATTCAGACTGGTACCTTGCAGGAAAAGACACGTCAGGTAATGACACTCAAACCTATCGGCATGACTCGACACAATAAATGTGAACAGCATAGGCAATTTAAAAATAAGTCATTTACTTATTTCCATTTCATACGAAATTATTAATTTTTAAAGAGCCTCAAATTTAGCCAGTATGAATAGAGCTACATCTACCCCTGACATATTCAGGAGTAATGGATTTGCGGTTCCGCCGGCTGATTCGATTTCTGATGTTGTTAGTATCATAGGAATGTAATTCAGCGTGCTTGTTATTTTACTGTAATATTTCCTAGATTGTCTGACACATTTTAAAAAATGTTATGGTAATATATATAGTATTTGATGAGCTCATTCCTATCATTATCTGTTAGACCTGATGATATGTAGTTGAAGTCGACAGTATTTACTAATTATATCAAAGTCTCTGATCGCGTATCTCAGCTGAGGTCCTCTCAGTCCTAAAACTCTACCAAAGTTGACACTGTTGTCATTTAAACCAGATGAATCGAAAGTTAATTTTTTTCATTCGAGCAATTATATTTATCGCTCTTGCCTTCTCCACGCTGTCTTGGTCTAACTGATCAGCATCAACTCTTTCGATCTCCATTTTAGGGCTTAGTGTAGCGCTGTAAAACTCTTTTGCGACTCTGATCAATGAGGATCATACACATATATTACCATTACATTAAATGACAACGTGCTAGCATGCCAGGTCTATACTATGTCTTTGAGTGTATATATCTGAAACATCGACAAACCTGGGTAATGAGCCATAGATCTGGTAACATAAATCCGGAAATGCTAGTACTTGTGTGCGTTTACTTCAGAATTAAGTGCAAATTACCAAGAAGAATAAACATCACCATGTAATATACTATACAGTGTAGTCCGTGCCGAATCATCATTCGAACCCGAACCATCTAATTTCCAGGTAATAATGTATCCAAAAATATAATTTGGTCGACCTCGTAGTTGAAATTCCATATTGGTACGGCTGCGGGACACAGTATTTTGATCAAACAAATCACATGTCTTTCCGTCTTTGACCCACTCTCCAACTCGCCAGATAGAGGGCTGTTAAACGCAAACACACAGTCTGTCTTATTTTGAGAATAATAACTTGACATAGATACAACAAAACCCCAACGATTATTTATGGCATCAGCGAGATGTGGAATGTGACCAACACTATTTTAGCTCGTTTTGTATTACCACCAATCGCTTGCGATTTGGTAACACTATCCACGTACTGTTTATTGACAAAATCAAATGCAGAAACAGGCACATACGTAGAAGGTATTTTGTTGGCAGCCATATCGATCGCACCTGTAACTGTGCCTCTGGTTTTTTAAGATAATTGGCATCTGCAGAGGCAATTTTACTAGGTGATGCTCCACTTATTTCAACGCCCATGTATTATTTACTTGCAAGATCAAATGGAGCGACTGGATTATAAGTCGTTGTTATTTTATTCGAGCATATGTTTAACGTACCTGTCATCGAATCACTGGATTTTGCTAGTCGTGATGCAATATTCACTGATATCCTATCGTCGACGTAATTTTTATTTGTTAAATCTGATGTTGCTGAAGAAATAGCCGTAGTTGTTATCTTGTTCGATCCCATGTCCAGATTTCTCACCATAGTGTCGCCCGATTTTATTATAAAGTTGTCCTTGACAACCTTGACATTTGTGACAGAATCTTTATTGGTCAAAGCTGTGTTATCAAGCTGAGTATTAAATATTAATTTCCCGCCCCTATCAACATTTCCAGCTATCGTCACACTAGCTAGTGGCAACTTGTTAATATGAACCGTGCTAAGTTGTGCATAACTTACCGTTTGTGAGTTCTTTATGTTGACGGCGGTGGGTGTACTCATTATCAAGTTCTTTTTACTCATATTGATATTTCTGGCCATTTTTCCACGTGTCAATGATAACTTACTACTGCTAACTTTGCTAAGATGGGCAAAACATATTGCCTGTAAGTTATCAAACTTTAGAGGTGGATATGTTGTTTTAAGGTCTAGCACTTCCTGACCTGACATACTTAAATTACCTGTCTCTGTATCTCCCATATTTGTATAGATAGTTTGTTAAATCTGCGACAGCCGTAGTGGTGGTAGTTTCTTTATCTGTTGAGCTGTTGATTAGCGTACCAAATTTTGTGTAATAGCTCATTCTTATTCTTACTTCGAGATAAAATTTAACTTTGACCGCCTGATAAAATTTTGTGAATACCTCATATAGAATGAGCATAATTAACTTTGATACCGAGCGATTAATCAAACATCAACACAACCACGACCTACCATATTGTCAGTATCTGATAGTTGGACGAAATGGATCGGGCAAAACTAACTTACTGATGAATCTTTTACTTAACGACCTCTTCAACAACAATCGAGTTTATATCTAAACGATCAATACACAGCATGATAAATATAAGCTGCTTTACGAATACAACGAAAAACTAACAAAAGAATTTGAGTTTTAGTTACTCGTTTACTAATACTTTCTTCGCTTGGCAAAGATGACATTTTTTTTTTCGTAGTTTTTATCATCGCCGCAGTGGTTTCTGATATTGGTGATATTTTAGAAATCACTTGTCTTATATCCCTATCGCTTACAATAGGTGCACTCGGTGGTCGGCATTATTTTTATCAATAGTCCAACAGCTATACCTGCTACAGATTAGGTTGCTGTGGCAAAATATTTTGATGCGTCTAACACAATAGGTGCTATTTTATTCGCATTTCCAGGTACATTTTTAATACTTTTAGAGACTATATTTCCAATGTAACCTCCTACGATTTTTCTGCAATAAATGTTTCTTTGTTTCGTTTTCTTATACAAAACTGTCCGATAAAATTGACTGTGATTAGTTAACTCAGTGACCTCAAGTGCAGAAATTATGTTACAATTTAGTTATTAAGATTGAGCTGGCGGCCGGATTGATCAGTCAGCGTCAAAATTACTGCCAATACTCTGGACATTAGTGATAGCTGCTGCGTTGGGTGCCATATACGGTGCCACAAAAAAGGCTGTGTCTCGTGACGGTATCAAACAGTTAGTACACATGCAAACCATTTTACTTTTATCTAACAACAGTAATAAAAAATGTCTGGAAAACGTAAAACAGCAATGAAACGTAAAACAACTGAAAAAAGAGAGCCGCAAAGACGACGAACAGCTCTGCAGTTCTCCAAGGTGGAATCATATGTCCATTGCTTACAGGAATAGCGAGAGGTCTACTTCCCAATCTGATGGGGATACGACGTGAAAGTGGACTAATGCTACCTGGTACCAGACGCTGAAAGAATCAGCGTTGAGCAACTTTGAGATTCTAGATAAACTGAAAATTGTCAGCGGGTTTCAGGAGTAGTTTCTAAAGACGAGTTATCACATCGACCTGGACAGCGAAGCTCTCTACCAACAAATCAAACTTGTGTCATAAATATTCAGAATTTCAACGATGGATCTGGCACGCATCGGGTAGCGCTTTATAAAACAATCTTTTTTTCATTCGTCTGGGCTGCCACCAAGTGATGTTATCAAAACTACGTGATATCGTCCAAGTATAAAAAAAAAATCAAATTATTCGTCTAATCAAATTCAGCCAGTTGGACCTGCAGTTTGTGGATATCATTGTGCTATGTTCATCAAGCAAATGTCGCATAATGCAAAGCACTCTGACAGTGATTTTCTGAAATTTATATTACAACTTACACCTAAACCAAGCTTGGAAAACGACAATATTGCAAATTGTATCTAACAAGCAACTATAAAAATGACCATTTATTGCCTGAAGTGCAGAAGTAAAAGGGAAAATACAAACGAAACCATGGAAACAACTTTCAATAATAGACTAATGGTGAAAGGTATGTGTACTCAATGTAGCCGGAAATAGAGCTTGTTTCATAAACGTGACTAACTATTACATGGATATCAGGGAAAGCCAAACATTACTGATGCTATTTTAGTCGATGATTAAATTATAACAAAAATGCAAAGCCAATTTACAAGCAAATCGTGTGAATGTAAAGCTGACTACGATCTGTGTTTCGAGCAAAATAAAATCGTAACTTATTGTCAGTGTTGTAATCAGCGAGCTGTAATCAGATCCGGCTAAGATATTCCCAAGTTAATTGGCAAATTACCTAAACCAAGCAAAGGATGGACCCTGCCACGCCATCCTTATCCAGGGCCTTGAAATCTGCTCGATAAACAACTTGATGAAAATGACAATCTAATTCCGGGAGGAGAGTCGTACAATCAGGTCGATGAAATCGCAATGCATCATGACATATGTTACCATGAAAACGAAAATGATAAATCTAGTTGCGACCGTACTATGCTTGATGAGCTAAGTGACATGAAACAGAAAGGAAAAAGAGAGCGAATTGATCGTAAGGTAGTTCAAGGTATCATTGGAGCGAAATAAAAACTTGGACTTGGAAGTTCTTTAGGACAATGAAGTGCAGAGCGGTCTCGCACATGAACTAAAGAAAAGTTTCCTCGACGACGGGTTACCGTAAATGCAGTTGATGACATATGGGCAATAGATCTATATGATATGTTAAACATTGCTAAGTACAGTAACAACAATAGGCACCTAATGAATGTAGTGGATATTCTTAGTAAATACGCGTTTAGTGTGCCTGTCACGGACAAAACAGGAAAAACCATAACTGATGCGATGCGAGGTATTATTGTCAGCATAGAGAGAAAACCAAATAAGGTATGGACAGATCACGGAGCAGAGTTTTTAATAAGCAATTCGAGCAGTTTCTGGAACAAAACAACATCAAAAAATACATCGGGAATGAAGGGAAAATTGTCAACGTCGAGAGCTTTAATCGTACACAAAAAGAAAAGATCTACAAAGAACTGACAGCCAAAACCACTCTACAAACCACCACATTCAAAAGCACTAACAGGTATGTAGACGATCTGCCAAAGATTGTATCGGATTACACCAACACTAAACATAAAACACTTGGAATGTCGCCAAACGAAGCTGTTAACAATCCAGTACTGGTGAATGAGAATATGTACCGAAGACACAAGCTTAGCGTGGGTGATATAGTTATAATTTCACTAGTGAAAAACCATTCGAAAAAAGATTTACTCCGAATTGATTGGAGGAATTATTCGTTGTGGATAAAATTTTTACAATCCCTGTGACGGATAAGCTGAACGATTCAGCAGAAGAAATTATTTAAAGTTTCTACGAACAGGTGCTACAGCGGACAGATCAGGATATTTTTGTCATCGAGCGAATGATAGCAAGAAAATGTAAGCAAAGTTTGGCTACAATGAGAGTTACGGCGACGGTTTTAATTGCTAGATACCAACTAGTGAAATAACAAATCTTTGATTAAATCGCGAGCGATCCAAACCAGTCACTATAAATCTTTTCGTATTTCAAAAGAACAGACTTGCATTTCACTGGCCTGAGCAATGATATAAAATATTGGCTTCGTGTTGTTGTTAGTGCACACTCTCCCATCAGGTTAAAAATCTTAGCAAACAGAAAATAAAATATTATAATTTTTTACAACCATAAACTTGCAGCTGTCCACGGTTCACAAACGACTTTAACAACTCCCAGAATATCTGATGCTCAGAGACAGTAAAATTAAACTTTTTAATCTTTTTAGCAAGGTGATATTTTACATTGTAGCGTGATTTTTCTGCAACATAAACATGCTTGTCTTGAGGTAATATACCTCGTTCATTGGAAACTGTATCCTCGACGACAGGAAATAGATGCGTTTCTAGATCAAACTCTGGATTCGGGATTCTTCGAATCCTGATGCTTTGCACTCTGATTCTTTGAATCCTGATGTGATTCATGTTTGCATTTTGCAGTATCACAATCAATATCATAGTAAAGATCTGACAATCTTTTCGCGAAAAACAAGTTTGTTTGGGACATCTCTTATGTATAACAATTTTAATTAATTTACTCTAATAAAATGTCAGATGAAATAAGAAGTATCTTAAATATAAACCTATTATTCGAACTTGAGAAATACCAAACAATATTTGATAGCTACGATAGGGATACTGTTATTAAGTAAGCTCACTGTTGTCTAACAAAGAAAGATCTTAGAAATATTCTGAAAATTGATCCGTGAAAAAAAAAACTGCAATTTTGTGTTAATTATAAAATATGGACATGTTGTAAATCCTTATCAGCTGGAGGTGGCTGTAAGAAATATGTTCCGCGGTGACAACAACGTGATAGCTCGCTTTGAAGTAGAACGAGAAAAAATAATTTGAATTTGTTAAGCAACATAGAGCTTGAATATATACTTCAACATGGAAAGATAATTGACGAATATGACAAAGAAACTCTAAACAGGTATGTCATTTCTTGCTTGACAACTACAGACATCGCGCAAATATTAAACGGCATGCGATTGATAATGAAGGAAGATTCTTTCAAATGTTCTTGAGTAGGTTGATTTTGTAGTGCCATCTGCGACACGCATGAATGAGGCTGAATTGATGTTAAAGTGTTTTGCTGATGAGTCAATTGATAAAAATAATATTTCTTCGCCTGTATTAGAATTAGTTGCTATAATAGGTCTAAGATTTTTAAAATTATTAATTATTCAAGCATTACCTCGACAAAAAATTTCTTTCTGGGTAACAGTATCAAGATTCTGAAGTCGGTCGTCAATTCGAATACCGTTGATGTGGTCAATAACTAAACTGACTAGGGTAGGCACGTTAAAAACCTCATAAACAAATCTATGTGAGCTGTAACAAACTTTATTTGTATTAGTTAATCGAATGACAACTTGTAAATATCCAACATTACCAACACGACCAATAATATTTTTCTTTTTGACATGTCTGACAACACCTCTTCTATTTGCCTCGTATAAGTTGTATATTGGATGTTGCTGAAATTTACCTTGTAAATTAAGATTTGCTATGTTAGTATCAATACTTGACCATTACCGTGATAAACGTGCATTCTCGTTGCAATGTCATCGTTAAATAACGTATAAATAAATGTTTACAAGAACACTTCAGTGTACTTCGTATCATCTTCAGCTTGCACTCGAATTTTAAAAATCGCTGGAGTTAATATTCCGATCGAATGTTTCCTTTTTATATTTACCACAACTCCGAGTTCATTGCCGGCGAACTAGGTATATCTAGGATGAACCCAGAACATTTCCTGACACCTTGCAAGATCGTTCAAGATTATGGTTCGTTGATATAAATTCTCCATATTATACTATGCGTTTTTCAAATCTTTAATTGATATTTTCGTATCTTACTATTAGATAAATATAAAACAGTAGATGTATGATGCTGAAACGTACAGATATCGCAAAGAGAAGTATGTTATCGACAATAATCTATCAATCCCAAAAAACTGCAACTACATTTGCTGGTTTTAATAATAGCTGGAGATTTGATAATAAACATTTGCTAGTAAATTTCTCTGCCACAAACCTATATCATCTGCTTCTGCCAACAAATAAATCCGAGCTTTCACGTACAAGGGTCTCAAGATTACAGTGCAGTTTGATGATCAGTTTTCTAAGCTAAATATATCTGTGGAATCCCAGCAGCAAGGTGAGGATGGGCCTGCCAATCAGACGCCTACGGCAGGTCAGCTTGTTGCTTAGAAACGTGAAGGAATTTCCCGAATCTTATATTACGTCAAAATCTAGTCGAATTCTAACAGGGACAGACTTGATGTCATTGTAAGATAATATATTTCAGGAATATCGAAGGAAATTGATGAATACGTATCATCTGGTTTGGGTTGGACATTTGATAAAATAACGGAAATACTATTTCACAATATAAAGTATAATCCACTGCGAGGTAGCTCGTATGTCGAGCTGAAAAAAAATTAAGAAACTCAAAATATTGTGTAAATATCCAGAACAGTGACAATACATGTTTTCAATAGGCCATGCTATCGGCGTTATTTCCAGCATGAAATCACCCTTATCGAGTATCAAATTATATTTGTCATGTTAACCTAAACTTTAGCGGGATTAAGTTTCCAGTCGCTGAAAATCAAAATTCGAAAAGTAAAATAAACAACAGTCACCTGGTGGGGTTAACGTGTTTGGTGTTGATAAAACATAGCAAAATAAAACTAGAACTGTTAACAGACCCTAACATGTTCAACTTTATAGAATGTGGGATCAGAGGCGTAATAAATATCATAACAAAAGAAATATGACAGGGCCAATAATAAGCATTTGCACCACTACGATAAGACAGCTCCATAAAGTTTTATAGCTTATCTTGATACTAATAAATTGTATGCATATTCAATGTCCGGGTATATGCCATATGGAGTAGTGGCTATAAACGGGCGTATCTCAGCCAAACCCTATTTTGACTGACGACGATGATGATTCAGTGACAGGTCCTCGAGTTATATAATCGATAATGAAATCGATGATGATGCCTCAACAAAGTTGTTTTCGTACGGTGTTTAGACTAACGTTGGGGGGGGGGGGTGTCTGACGGGGTAAGAATCTTGCTGTCGTCCAAGTTAAAAATAGGGTTTTGGCAGAGATACCTCCTTTATATCCACTACTATGATTCACTATAAATCGAAAGATTATAAAATATCTTATAACACTTATAACACTTTTGCTACCACTGATCACTGATGTCCATCTATTCACCACCATGTTTAATCGATTGTAATTCTCTTATAGTTCGGGTAATAATTAAGGAAGCTGTTATCTCATTCTTGACTGTATTCTCTTATTCGATTATCAGTAGGATATTATACTTGCACAGTTTTTGTAATCTTTGAATCTTGAATTAGGGAGTCCCGATTAATCAATATACCAGATATCATAAGACAAACAACATAAAACTAATCTGATGTTTCACGATCAATTTATTTTTACATGACTAGTATGTTAAAATATTAACATTGATAAAAAAAATAGCACCTACTTTAATTAGACAATATATTTGTTCGGCTCCGAACAATTAAAAGAGTCATCATATATTTTCCAGCTTAACAGTATAGTGTTTTTAAACGTCTCAAAAAAAAATTCTGAAATTGTGAAGACCTCATATTGCCTGTCGTATTGAGATAACTGCTGCCCCCGTAAAATATTCACTCAACATGCTCTCTTTTTAAGTCTTCTAATTATATACCACAGCGTCTCCTAAAAAGTACTTCTCAGATTATTAAAATCTCCTACGTGAAATTAGGAATATAACATTTAGCAAACATAAATCTAAATATTGAGACATTGACTTTCTCGCCTATTTTATGTTTTGGAGATGCATGTGATTATGTTGTAAGATAACCAAATAAATTAATAATCCATCCTTGCATCCTGTTGCTAGATTAACTGGTTTAAATTGACGAAATGTATTTAGCTTTGTGGTATGATCCATTGTAAACGTCGGTAAGGTATTGTAATTGATCTATCCATTTTCTGGTTTCATATTCAATAAAATACGGCACATTCTGTTTTTCAGAATTTCTTTGCTTGAAGCTATATGGATTTTCGCTACATACACCGTTTTGTTCAGTGTACGGGCAAAACGCTGAATATCTTCTTTTCCAATTATTGCCTGGTCTTAAGACTGAACAATTCTTTGCATCATCACTCTGTACTTTTCTATCGGTTTATTCTCTTCATATATTTCCATAAAGACGTCATGCATGTCATCTTCTTTTACCGTGTTTACTTTCTAAGCCCAGACATTTTTTGACACAGACATCTAAAATTTCCAGCAATAACAATTCTTGCTTTTTATATGTATGCGTGCATATCAATGCAAAGTGTCTACAATTCCCGTCCGTAACTTCTAGGATACAAAGTACTATCTATTTGGTATAGTTAAGCTGCATACAGCCTTTGTTCCGATGTTGTCTTCTTCACGATAAGCAATACTGTAGATGCATGCAAGAATTCCACGTTCTCATTCTGTCAACTGTACTTGATAGAAGAGTTGCTACATTAACTGTTTGGAAATATATTATAGACTTCCATTAGATCAGATAAAAAGGTAACAGTCCGTTTCATGTTTCATTAGTATTTTCATCGGAACTGAGAGTTTAAGTTGAAGTATGTATGCTGTAATTATTAAAGAGAGACATGTGTTCAAGTGAGATCACTCTTTTCATGAACTGGTTCATGTATGAACTTCTTAATCATGTAATTCTATGTAGGTTCGTAATGGC
Organism: Sinohyriopsis cumingii; assembly: GCA_028554795.2. Classification (NCBI taxonomy): domain Eukaryota; kingdom Metazoa; phylum Mollusca; class Bivalvia; order Unionida; family Unionidae; genus Sinohyriopsis; species Sinohyriopsis cumingii. The sequence goes on from CM068838.1 coordinate 131,550,078, forward strand.
AAGCGTTTTCAATTTATAACAAGTTCTTATCTTGCGTACTAATAAATAACACGACTTTGATGGGACCATTGATGTTTGCTCGAATCAACGTTTGAAAAGTCAATGTTTTGTTTTCTAAGGTGTCTGCGAGGTTTAAAGGTTCCGTACGAGTTCTTCAGCAGCTAAGAAAGGAATGGGAAATATGGGATAATTCCTTATGTTCACCGAAATTGGGTGATTTTTGTATCATGTACTTGTACTGTGTATCAGCCTAATTTCATGTCAGCCATATGAATGATATTTGAATGTCATATACTTTGTTCGATGGTATATTATTACATCTTCGTATGTCTTAGAACAATTCAACTTCACGCCCGTGTTGGACGGTATATTATCATGTACTCAGATATTCACCATTGTGAACATCACAAGTTGATTGATTCGTCCTTCATGAGTGAATTTCAAGGATTCATGATTTAATGACTTCAGCATCCATGAAGGAATTATATTATGTTCTGTTAACATAATGGTATGACCATTCTTGTAATACGCACAAGGTTATTTGCATAGTTCACTGGTGAAATCTGTTTATTTATTCAATATTGTCAGAATAACCTTTGATCTATAAGAGTGACGGTTAAAGCTTTTTCGTTCCATCTCACTCAGTTGCGAATATTATCATTTCTAAGCTATATGAGGATTGATTCTCACCTGCCAGCTGTTGACTAGCTAACACAATTAACTTCTTTGAGCAAGTAATATCCAGGTACGTAAGTAGTATCATCTAAATGTCTATAAATATCTACAGTCAAACCCGGTCTAACATGTATCAGGTATGGTCCTGATAAACAAATAAGTGTTTAATGGGGGGGGGGGTCTGAGTTTCTCGTGGTATAAAATGTCAGCTGCAGAATCACACAGACAAAAATGCCCGATCGGCAACTGGCAGTTTATACTACGATAAGCTCACAAAGAAATAAAACATTAAACTCTTATAACTGCAAATCTTTATAATTTTATGTATTTTTATTGTTATTTTCTTTGCTTTTTTAAGATATTTTCTATCATTTTAGAGCTTTATTTTAGCGTATGAATTCTTGTTGAGGGCGACTACTACGTAGCTATTTATAGAACAGGGGATTCTCCATTTGCAACGTAAATGCTAAGACAACATTAAAAAAATATATATTAATTCTAGCAATGATAGGCGATCTAAGGCTTTGAACATTCCACAACATGGTCTTAATCTTTTATCTAAACTGGCATGTGTGATCTGAGTAGAAGTTCAATATAAAAAGCAAAGGATGTGTTGTTTTGTTTGACATACGAATGACTCTTGGATTTGATATTCTCATGAGTTCATTGTGACTTGGTCGAATCGTTATAGCCCAGACACGTGAGTAACCAATTTTCTTTTCTTTAAATCTATGTGTGTTTATTTACAGTTTAGGCTACCTACATGGTTACTAACAAATAAAATTAAGACTATCGGTAAACGGTTATAGTGATAGGGGTCGAATAGTCAGACAGTGAAATACATCGAAACTGACCATAACGATGGGGGGAGTAGGCGGATATCGTAACTATCAAGGTTGCCGTCTTACATTGTTTGACTGAGAATCCAATTGCAATTGGATTCACAGTCAAACAATATAAGTCGCTCACGTTGATAGTTAGTCTTTGAACCCGCCCACCCCCCTTGAACCGCCCAGTGGCCTAGTGGTTAGAGCGTCCGCCTCGGACGCGGGAGGTCGTGGGTTCGAACCCCGGCCGAGTCATACCAAAGACTAATTTTAAAAATGGTACTTGCAGCTGACTCGCTTGGTGCTCATCATAAAGGGGTTAGTGTTAGGACAGGTCGGCCTCGTGTCAGGATAATGTGACTGGGTTGGACATCACGCTGCATGTCTGCGGCATGTTGTTTCAGTACTAAACATCACTATGAATTGTCACACTGTAGACATCGTATCGATGACTGAAACATTGTCTTAGCTATGGTTATGTTCAGACCATCAGGAATCTTCCCTACATTTATCAAGCGATGCAACTGCACTTATTTAAAGGTCAAGTTTACCTACAACATGTGTTTTAATTTTATACATCTCATGTTTAGTATGCATAGACAGGATATACCAGTCTATAGCAGTGTTTGTGAATGTGTCAGATAGTGTTTTGTGGGTGTGTTAAGTTCGCCTGTCCTTTTGTGGTATTAATTGGCTCCAAATTAGCGTTTGTTTAGTTTGGATGAGATGAACACTTATGTCTTTTTGTTTATCAAACAAGATCAAATAGATATAAAAAGAATCTCTACTGATCGATAAAGTTAGCTTTATGAAGCTGTATATAACTTTATAATACTAGACCAACTGGAGATCTGCATTTTTTCTGGCGACGAGCTAGATTTGTATCCTCTGCAGTAACTTTTTGAGGTCTTGATTATATTTAGCATTGTCTTTTGAATTTATATAATCTGTGTTCACTGCATATTTAATTTTAAAAGAATAAAACTATGGATATTGGAGAAACGCTCGTCATCATTACACAGAGTTGTTGAAGTTCTCGTAGCTAGCTAGCAATTTGATTGCTACTTGCCAATTGGTAAATTGCTAGCTAGCAAAATCAAATAGAAGGTTCTTGCTAGTGATGTTTTGTATTAAAAGTTTAGTTCTTATGCAATAGTGTTAGTTCAAAACAGCATGATGGTTTGCCAGTTCATTACAACTGTCAACATGCAGCTAGTACTCATGTTAATTTTCAAGCCCTTATAGAGTTTTACAATAACTCCTATTAAACTGTGCAAATTGTTTTTCACTACAGGAAGTTAAGATTGTTTCATGTTCATTTGCATTATTCAACTTGAAAGTTCACTAACCCAAACTCAATGTTGATATTAATTATTTGACACATTCTAAAGTACATGCAAATTGATAAAGAGATCTGAGCTCTTTCGTTGTAATAGTAATATGGTTTCTGTGTAATTGAAATAAATATGCATACAATCAGTTTGTCAGGGTGGGAATTGTGTTACTTTTTCATTTTGATTTCTGACTTTAGAAGATAAACCACTTGTAATATAATTGTTCTAAATGTAACTGACACATCTGAAATCTTCTACCTCTCTCAGTAACCTCTGGTCCTTCAATGTACATGGGCTCGTTACTAATGAAATTAATTGTTAAATGTTTTGGACATACCCATCCCATTTAATTTAAGTCTTTGTCAAGCCATTTGTTAGGAGCCCGTGGTCACCCCTCCTATTTCTCAATCTCTATTGCTAAGCGTTACACTCAGTAAAATAATGTCTGACAAAGCGTGATACTCACTGTATATGACGCGATTGATCGCTGGTGGCGTGAAATGAGAATAACCAACAGTGTACCGCTTAGCGAGGTGAACACTGTTGAAAGGCATCTACTAAATGGATGTTGCATAGCGTCCAATTGTAATGGCTGGGCAGAAACCGGTGCTGTTAGCCGAGTCAAAAGAAGGAAATGTTGAGTTGATAATCATTTAGATCATTTCGGTCGTTGTTAACCCAGTACATGTTTAGAAATTTTAGTAAACATTGCAGCCTTATCAGTGTATCCATGGAAACAAGACATATCTCCTATTTCCCCCGTCAATAATGTGTTGAATTGCCGTTAGAAACCAGGCAAACAACCGCGTATCATGATTTCCGCCTTCATCAATATAACAGAACATAATTTTGATCATCATTGATGATGATGATGATGATGACACAACTGAATTCAGGGCGAACGAATTCCAGTAATGATTAAGAAAAAAACAATATAAAAAATGCAATATAAAAACTTCCAACTTACCGAATATTATCATAAAATTCAAAAATGCTTGAACTTTCTTCTTGTCTACATTACCTTTTTCAGTTGCAAAGTCAATGTTGAAATTCCAGTGTCAATTCAGGGAAAAGGAAACGAAAGTCGGTTGCCGCGTTTTCAGTAAAGATCGTTATATACTTAGTATGGATTCTAGTACAGTGGCTTGTGTCGCTGTTTACAATTTACCTATTAAATAATATACGCCCAGCAAGGGATCACGTGTACCAGTGACTGATTAAGATAAATGCAACAAACTGACAATTGTCATGCAGTAAACTAACAGCGAAGAACAAAGGGATTCAATAATAATTATGAAACTTTATATAAGGAATAAACAAATACAAAATTTCCAACTTACCGAAGATTATCACAAGATGAAATATACTCGCTTTTTCACTTTGTCTAAATTACCTTTGTCCGTAGCAAAATCTTTGTTGAAATTCCAAAGTCAATCAGGTGAAAATGAAACGGAAGTCGGTTACCACGTTTTCAGTAAAGATCATAATATACGTGGTATTCATTCGAACATAGTGGCTCGTATGGATGGTTACAATTAACCTACACACACACACACACACACACACACACACACACACAGGTCTTCTACAAAAAGTCTATTACACGACATTAGAACATAATCCTAGCAAGGTCTTATTCCGCAGAAAATGTGACCCTCTTATATCAACGATAACTTTGGATGGTCTTTCATAAACAAATCTAATTGTTGTATCCGGTTCTTTTCTCTGAAATTACAGTAGTGTTACGATGTTGGTGACTAGTGAGTAATAATTAACCACCTTGGCATGGTGTCTGTACATGGTGTCAGGTTATGCATTCATACACCAGTGTCGGGAGTACAATATCGTTTAAGGCATTTAGTTTTATTTGGAGACTAAGGCCTCTGCGCTATCACATATTTGCGCGTGGTCTGCCGAACCCCATGCTTACTTTGGCAAGTCAGGCGTTGCTTTCGTCATCAATATGGACTGTTCTTGATAGTGTACCGCCGAGGTAGATGAACTTGTCGACGGCCTGGACTATTTGGCCATTCACTGCGATGGTTGGATCTAAGTAAGTCTATCTTCATTTATGTTAGCGCATCAGAATTGCCTTTTTATGCTGTTTGTCAGACCAAAGTTGTCACAAACTGAAAACAAATGGTCCCTACTCTGCTGCATGTCAGACTCAGACATGTTCTGTTGACAGTTTCGTGCAGCTATTATGCAATTTATGCAAGGGATCAGTACCTTCCCAGGACCTTTACGGCTGATATTGGCTGCATCATTTAGTTCTTGCTTGTTTGTGTTTAAAACAAGGTTCCCATTTTAGTCCTTGCTTGTTTGTGTTTGAAACATGGTTCCCATTTTAGTCCTTTCTTGTTTGTGTTTGAAACAAGGTTCCCATTTTAGTCCTTGCTTGTTTGTTTTTGAAACGTGTACTTTGTACAAGACCAATTTGATTGATTTAGAGTTACAATGGCAGGTTATATTATCTTGTTGTATTTATGTATCTCCTCCTCAACGCTATTTTGGCTGACCAATTTGATTGATTTAGAGCTATATGGCAATTTATACTATCTTGTTTTATTTATATATTTGTTATTTTAATACACAGTAGAGCTTTTATATCTGCTTTTCATTAGCATTATATACTAAGATGGTATTGAATTAAATATTAAGACTATTTGAGGAGGAAACCATTGATCAACAAGTCTGATGGCTTTAGAGACTTGTGCTGTCTCACTCAGTTGTTAATATTATAATTTCTAATCAATAGGTGACTGATTTTCAACTCCCATCTGTTCAATACCTGAACTTATTACCTGTCTTGAGTTAATAATATCCAGGTACGTAAGTACTATCATCAAAATATTTTATTTTCCTGTGTCATTAGATATCTACTGTCAAACCCGCACCGTACATGTATTAGGTATGGTCCTGATAAACAGAATAAAGGTCAAGGTTACCTACAACAGGTGCTGTAATTTTATAGATCTCATGTTTATTATGCATAGACAGGATAGACCAGTCTAAAACAGTGTTTGTGAATGTTTCAGATAGTGTTTTGTGGATGTGTTAAGTTATCCTGTCCTTTTGTGGTATTAACTGGCTCTAAATTAGCGTTTGTTTTGTTTGGATGAGATCAATACTTATGTCTTTTTGTTTAACAAAAGAGATCAGTAGCAAACGTGTCTTAGATTTCCACCTCTGGGTAAGCTGAGAGATAAAACTAGGTTCATTATACCATATATAACTCCATAATACTAGATGTACTGATGAGTTCCAACTCCCTTTTGGCAACGCGCTGGATTTTTATCCCGTGTTTTAGTAACTTTCTGAGATTTTTAGAGAACCTTGTTCTGTAGTTTGAATTTACATAATTTGTATTCACTGCATATTTAATTTGAAAAGAATAAAACTTGATACTAAAGAGATGCTTTTCATCATCATCGCCATCAACACTCATGACTTGAAGTTGTTGTAGCTAGCTAGCAACTTGCTTGGTACTTGTCAATTAGCAAATTGCTAGCTAACAAAATAAAATAGAAGGTTCTTGCTAGTGATGTTTTGTACGTAGTGAAAGGGGGCACATTAGGGACAAAGGGACTTACCATTAAAAACAGGGTCCAGGCACTTTGGGGACTGTGTAAATTTAACATGGGGAAAACTGGCCCGGTACTTTGGGGACAATGGGAATTAACATGGGAATCTATTTTGGGTCAGTCTAGGGACAAGGGAAATTTAACATGGGAGAAAAAAGCAATTCTAGGGACAAGGGGAATTGAACATGGGATTTTTTTTTTGTTGTTTTTTTTAAAAAAAATAAAAAAATAAAAAAAATAAAAAAATGGGGTAGGCAATTGAAAGTCTATCTCTTTTCGAGAACTATGAGTGACCCTGACAAGGGCCTTTGGGTTTATGTTAATATGCCCTTAACATAAAGGGCATCTGCGGCATCTTCTTGTCCTCAAGCTGCGTCTTACTGAAGGGCCATAAATCAGAGTCCTCTTGAGGCATCCTTGTCTTTCCACATACACTCTTCGTATCCACAGACTGGTGTCTGACTTGTGGACAACTGTCCACTTGGATCGGACATACATTAGCATGTCCGTCCTAAACATCATTGAAGAAACAAGGGTGGAAGATTCAACGTCAGTCCACATCTTGAGGCAACGAGAACAGATGAATCAATGCAGTGAACTGCGCTTATTTATAGGCAGAGGTAGGATTGAAACGGATTGAGTTTGTTGACCAATCCAAACACGCGTTACAAAATTCAGTCAGCTCGCATCCAATCCGAAGAGAGCAGTCTGTGACGTCACGTGGTCTATATAGATTCGCTAGCGCTTGTGTGCAGTTAAAATTTGCGACAGTGATTCAACATGACGGAAACTCAGAAAATGATCCATTGGGGTGCACCAGCAGTGGAGACCACACAAGGGAACCCGGACTTACTTTCAGAAGAGGTAAATTGGGATTTTGTGGATTTTCTTACCTCGCAAGAATTTGTTCCGGAACCTTCGTCACCTTCTTCATTACCGCAAGTGGAGAATTTTAGACAGAGACAGAAAGAAGAATTGGAGAAATTTATACAACGACAAAAGGAAGCGGAACAAGCTTTTCTCCTACAGCAACAGCAGCAAGAAGAAGAGGTAAGAAAAAAACAACAAGAAGTAGCACAAAGAACAAGAGGGTGAAAATCAAACGGTCACGGTACTGTTGGACATTTTAGCGGAGTTAAGAAGTCTGAAACAAATGTATCAGACTTCTTTATTACGACCGAAGAGAATACGACCTTCCCGAGCTAAACACGCCAACCCTGTGACTAAGCCTATCGTACCACCCTTAGTGATTTCAACCAAATCATCATCATCATCAACAGTACGCAGTCCAGAAGTAGGCCTTGGCCGTGGCAAAGGCTTAAGGCAGTTAAAGTTGATTGCTTAAACTCACCCCTACACCAAAAAAGGCCCTATTCAGGGCCACCCACGTCTCTCGAAAAGAGATCAACTTTCAATTGCCAATAACTCAAAAAAAAGACCCATTTTACCCCTATAGTACGTGTCTGTGTATGAGTGTGTGAGTGTAGGTTCTTATTTTAAAATCAAAACCAAAGACACTTACCTTTTTATACCTAATTTTTTCTTTTATCAATATTTACAATCCAATTCACAATTCACAACAGAGCACTTTAAAAAGTTCTTACACTCCTTCTGTCTCATTGTTTAGTCTCTCAGTTTTTTAAATTTCTTCACCGTCACATTCTTTTCCTCCTCTTCCTCTTCACTTTCTTCCCTTCTTCTTTTCTTCTCCTGTTTCTTTTTCTTTACCTGGCTGCTTTCTTCCTCTGAAGAATCCCTCTCTTCTTCTGAAGAATCCCTCTTTTCTTCTGACTCCTCTTGTTTCTTTTTTGGGCAATCTGGAGACCAATGTCCTTTTTCTTGACAATAATAACAGGTATCTTGACTTTTGTCTTTTCTAGCCCCTTTTTTTCTTTTCTGACGGTCTGGACACTCTGAAGACCAATGCCCTTTCTTCTGACAGATATAGCAAGTATCTTGACTTTTATCTCGAAAGGAAGGAGAGTAGTCCGTCGGCTGGTCTGAAGAGAATTTTCTAATGACCCCTCGCAAAGCTCTGATGAAACGTTCGATTTGGCTAGTCTCTTCCATCGTTGTGCTCGGTTAAAGAGTGAAATGAATAGTGAAAGGACAAGACACACACCCTTTTATATACGCTGGTCTGTCAGGACTATAAATTAGTCCATGGTGTTTAAACTTGAGTCATTTGACGTTTTTTACTCAAGATGAAACGATCCTATTCATTCAAGAAGAAAGAAGAAGAAAGTAAGAGGCAGAAACGTGATCTATCGCCTCGTACCAGGGCTGAAGTCTTGGCACAAATTCATGCCAGTGATTTTGAAGAGGGCATGAGTGAACCAGAATCCAAACCCTCTAAACAAAGTTCGCCACACTTAGTCAACCCTGAAAAATACTATTCCATTCGAGAGACGGAAAAGCGCTCCTCTAGAAAATCTAGAACCACGGCTTACAAATACACGGTGAAGTTTAAAGATTTCAAGTCCGAAGTACCGTTAGAGAAAGCAGAAGGGTTCATCACTGGGGTGTGGGATTCTTTGCTCACCACACTCAAGCGACAATGTCAACCCAAAGAAGACGATCGCGTGAGACTCTCCATACAACACGACGGTTTGAAATCCCCTGTTTGGATCGAGTTTAGCACCCCTACAGAATTGACCGCTTCCAAAGTCATGGACAAGATTCAACACGTGCAACAATCCAATGACCAGTTTGACATCACCGATAGAAAAGCCACACTGGACATGACCCACGTCTCTCCTCCTCAAGGGACCGGACAACGCAGTAAGGTGTTATTGGTGAAAGACCTTCGCAGCACCAAAAAGAGTCTCGTCCAAATTCACAATTCTCAAGACCAGATGTGTTTAGCCCGAGCCATCGTGGTGGGACGAACCTATGCCGACAAGAACGACACGGCAGAATGGAAAAGAGACTGGGAGAACATTCGGAAATCGAACTGAGCCAAACAACGAAGTGAAGCAGAACTCCTGTTGCAACAAGCCGGCCTGTCCAAAGACACACCCTGCGGCATTCCTGAAATGCAAAAATTGCAAGATGTCCTAGCTCCATTCTACACCTTGAAAGTGCACCCTCAAGAAGTGCGCGGACCTCTGTTGTTTCGAGGGAAAGACTTTAAGGACGGAAAATACATTCATGTCTATTATCACGATGACCATTTCGATACCATTACCAGTATCACCGGATTCCTGGGATACAGTTATCACTGTGAGAAATGTGACCATGGCCATAAAAATCGAGAGCAACACAAACATTGCGGATCGAAATGCTCAGGATGTTTGGCCTCTCTACCCTGTCTGAGCGAAGGGCAAAAACCATTGCATTGTCCTGCTTGTCTGCGCACGTTTGTCAGCCCTTCCTGTTACCAACAACATCTGAAGACGCAAGGTTCACAGCAGAAATGTGCTTGTCAACTCCTGAGATTGTGCCCTACGTGTGGACAAGGCATACGTACCAATAATGCCAAGGCACACGTATGTTCAGGAAAGAAAAAATGTCACATTTGTCACCACATCGTGGACTTGGAACACCAATGCTACGTGCAAAAATACCAATCCCCACCAGAGAAAGAGGATGGACACAAGAAGAAAGGCAATTTCATCTTTCTCGATTTCGAATGCATGCAAGAGACCGGTATTCACATTCCTAATTTCTGCGTGGCTCATCGAGCGTGCGAGAAGTGCTTTCAAGAACCTATCTTCAGTCATTGCCCTCACTGCAGCAAGATTCCCGGAGGGCGTGAAAAAATCTTTCGGGGACCGAACACGCTAGCCGATTTTGCTCAATGGGTCTTAGACCCCATCGACAAGACGTGGAGCCAAGAGGACATCGAACGTTACGGAGATTGTCATCGTCATGCCACGGTGATGGCTCACAATTTCTCCGGATACGATGGACAGTTTCTTTTGAGATACTATACGGAACAAGGCACCGAACGTCCTAAAGTGACTTTGAACGGAGCCAAAATCATTTTCATGCAAGTGGGACAAGTGCAGTTTAAAGATTCGATGAGTTACTTAGCCATGCCTTTGAGTCGAATGCCTAAAACATTTGGAATGACAGAAATGGATAAAGGGTACTTTCCACACTTTTTCAGTATGGAAGCCAATCAACACGCCGTTCTACCCCATTTACCTGAGGCTCACTATTACGACCCTGACAACATGCGTACCGAACAACGAGAAGCTTTCTACGCTTGGTACCAGGCTCACGCCTCGGACCCTTTCGACTTTCAGGAAGAAATGCTGAAGTATTGTCGTTCCGACGTGGACATTTTACGACGTTGCTGTGGAAAATTTTTCGAGAACTGTTCATGGAACACGGAGGGGTCGATCCTTTGAAAGAAGCTTGCACCATTGCCAAAGCGTGTTCCTTAGTGTATCGACAACGATTCATGCCTGAAAACACCGTAGCTGTCATGAGTCCTCAAACAACCAATTTTTGTCAAACGTCAATACTCGGTCAAAGCCCTACGCTGGTTACATTACTTGTGCGACAAGGAAGACAAGTGGATTCAGCATGCCCGCAACGGAGGGGGCGAAAAGACCATCGGAACGCATTCGGTCGATGGCTGGGACTTAGAAAACCCCAAGATCGTGTACGAGTTTAACGGTTGCTTATTTCACGGATGTCCAGTCTGTTATCCTGACCGTGGCACTAAAAATCAGTTTTTACAACGAACCATGGAAGACTTGTACCAGGCCACTTGTCAGCGACGCCTAAAGTTAGAACAGGAAGGATACCAAGTGGTGGAAATGTGGGAACACGAATACGATCACCGTTTGAAAACCGATCCCGAGTTTAAACGCCTTGTGGAAAGTTACCAGTTCATGGACCCCCTGAACCCGAGGGATAGTTTGTACGGAGGAGGGACCAATGCCACCGTTTGCTGTACCAAGCCGACGAAGAGAAAGGAGAACAAATCAAATACTTGGACGTGTGTTCGCTGTATCCCTACGTGTGCAAATATTGTCGCTTTCCTGTAGGGCACCCACAATTGTTGACGGAACACATCGACCTGAAAAACATTCGACAATACGAAGGCTTGATCAAGTACAAAGTTTTGCCTCCCACGGACTTGTACCATCCCGTGTTACCTCACCATTGCCAAGGCAAACTGATGTTTCCTTTGTGATGTACTTGTGCCGAAACGTGCAACCAAGATCAGCCTTGTCAGCACACCCAGGAAGAACGAGCCTTAACGGGGACGTGGGTTAGCGTGGAATTGTTCAAAGCTCTGGACATGGGACACCAACTGTTAGAAGTGTACGAAATTTGCCACTTTCCCAAGACACAACAATACCACAAGGGTGACCCCAGTCAGAAAGGCATTTTCGCCGACTACATGGATGCCTTTTTGAAACTGAAGCAAGAAGCCAGCGGCTATCCTTCCTGGTGTCACACTCCCGAAGACCAAAAGACATTCAAAGAGAAATACTGGGCACAAGAAGGCATTACTTTAGATCACATCGAGAAAAACGAAGGCAGGCGATCGTTTGCCAAAGTGATGTTAAATTGCTTGTGCGGTAAAATGGCACAACGACCGTGTTTACCCAAGACGGAATATTTGACAGAACCTTCCCGCTACTTCCAGATGATTCACGACAAAACCAAATACATGAAACACGTGGACGTCGTTCGAGAGGATTTGATCTTGGTCAATTACGAAGAAGATCTGGACTTTGTACAAGACGACCCTTTTAGAAATGTCATCATTGCGGCTTACGTGACAGCTCATGCTCGCTTAAAATTGTACGAAGCTCTAGAACTGTTACGGGAACGCGTCCTATACTTTGACACGGATAGTTGCATTTACATCCATCACCCGAGTCAACAGCACCCTGACATCGAAGGAGATCGTTTAGGAGCCTGGACAGACGAGCACCCCGACGACAAGATTCTAAGTTTCGTCAGTGGTGGTCCACAAAATTACGGCTACGAATACCCGGACCCACAAGAAGAAGTGCACACGACGTGTAAAGTGAAAGGATTGACTCTGAATTATCGTACCAGTCGAGTGGTCAACTTTGGGGCATTGAAAGAAGCCTTCCAGTCTGGAAAGGATGAACACTTTAAAGTGACCACCTATCAACCCAACAAGATTGTACGTTTACCCACTCACCACATCGTCAGTCGACCCTTGGAAAAAGTCTATCAAATCGTGTACCAGAAGCGAGTGCGACTGCCCAACCACTTTACTTTGCCGTATGGACATGTTGGTATAAAACATTGGTTGTAAGAGGATAGCCACCCACCAGAAGGATGACTTCGCCACAGCAAGAATCGAGTGAGAAACCCGATGAGAACTCCAAGTTCAAACCCTACCATTTTCCGGTTTTCTTGCCTGACTATTGTGATTGTACCCGTCGATTGGACACGTTTCAAGCATGGCCTACGGATAGGAAAGGATTACCTTCATCGCATGTTTTAGCTAGAACAGGATTTGTCTACTTGGGACCTGAGTCAGGATTGGGATACGAAGTACAATGTTTCGCTTGCGGACTGAAGTTACGAATGGATCTATGTATCTATAAAGATTCAGCTATTCTGGAACATACTCGATGGACTCCGCACTGCCCTTACCTTTCTATAGCCTTTCCACCCATGACATTACGGTACAATAATGACGGTACCTTAGAAACGGTACCTTCCAAAACAAGACATAAAAAAGGAACGATGTACAACCTTGAGACTGCATGCGACTAGTATAAAAAGGGGCTATGGTCAAGATCGATAGTTCATTCTGACTACAAAGACCAAGCGAACAAGATGAATACTTTCAGAGAAACACAAGACATGTTCAGACAGGTACACTTCAAGTGTGGGCTTCTGAAGTGGAATGCGATTGTGAGCCTTGCGATGGGAACGATGCTGTACGCTGTGACCTTAGCGATGCCGTAAAGCATCATCGGAACTTTGTTCTCACTACCCCTATCATGGAAAGTGATGCTGTGCGTGTCAAACCTGAGGGATGCGAAAGCGATGCCGCTCGTCCTCTTGGACATTTTACTGGGTTTCGTTTTAAAGGTGGATGTTCACCTTCACGTCTACCTCCCTACGGATGTCATCCAGCCCTGAGCAAACTCCTGTCCATGTCACCCAACCCTTATCGAAACGAACCCGTGAAAGACGAATATTCGTTTCCTGTGCGTTTGTCGGAATACTGCGACTTTGAAAATCGTCTTCAATCGTTCAAAGGAAAATGGCCTAAGTATCTGGGAGGACCGACCCCCGAAGAATTAGCCAGAGCCGGATTGTTCTACTTGGGCGAAGGAGATAAAGGCAAGTGCTTCAGTTGCGGTGTGTCACTTCACCACTGGGAACCGCAAGATTCGGCCTACGTAGAACATGCTCGATGGTCACCGAATTGTCATTACTTACCCTTAGTGGGACCGAGACATTGAAGTAACTTACCATAATCTGCTTATGGATACTTTACAAGAGAACATTCGTGCTTTGCCTGTGGAGTTGAGAGAACGCATTTACCGAGAGCTGGTCAAAATGCAAGTCCAACGTAAAGAACAGTTGCATCCGTTACGTCACCGGTGTTTGAACCACTGGTACCTGAATGCTATACAAGGACTGATTGAGTTGAAAGTGTTCCATTGGAGAGACATTGATCAACGACCCCCTGGTTATAAAAAGAATTGGTTTGGTATGGATGATTCTATCTACTACATTGTAAACGTACTGGATCCAATTCCAGAGGAAGAGTTAACGAATTACCAACATCTTTTACGCAATGTCAACTTAGTGAAAGAGGAAACTTCTGAACGAATTTTAATGTGTAGATTAGTGATGAAACGATTTAGATTCGACAATGAATTAAAACCATGTCTGTGCAAACGGTACATTTATTGTGTCAGACAAAAGAGGATTTAGTATGACCTATTCATGGATACTTTACAAGAGAACATTCGTGCTTTGCCTGTGGAGTTGAGAGAATGCATTTACCGAGAGCTGGTCAAAATACAAGTCAAACGTAAAGAACAGTTGCATCCGTTACGTCACCAGATCTTTAACCACTGGTACCTGAATGATATAAGAGAACTGATTCGTCAGAAATTGTTTCAGTGGTCAGACACTGTTCAAAATTTTGAGGTCGCCAATGATCCACGTGTTCATAATTTTGGTTACTTCGAGATTCACCTAGTGCAACGCATTGAGGAAGACAAGTTAAAGGATTACCAACATATTTTACGTGGAATCTACTTAGCGGAAGAGGAAGCTTCTAAACAAACTCTGACGTTTAGGTTACAGTATGCAAGATTTAGATTCCCTACTGGAGAACGAAGATCTCTGGCTAGAAAGTACGTGTATTGCATCCGAAAAAAAGAGAATATAAAAACAGGCTGCCATGCCACGACTTATGTCACATGTAATTGAACAGATTCCGTGGAAGGAACTCAATGACCATATACAAACCGTGGATCATTGCCATCAATTATTACAAGAACTGTATCCATCCAATTTGGGACGACGAATAGTGTGTGTCTTAGTGACTTGTTTTCTGGAATTTCGTTTACCAGCCGATTCTTTGTGGACTCCTTACGAACAGTACTTACCACCCCATTCAACATGAAAGTGGTGCCTTTAAATGTTCACGAGAGACTCCTTTTGCTCAAAGCCTTACGTTTTCCTCTGGATAATTCTCGACCTCTACCGGAAAGAAAGATTCGTCAAATTTTAGCTACCCAAGACGTGTATGACGATGTGTGTGTAGCTTGTGACTTACACCCCCATTGGACAGATGTCCGTGACTGGAAGAAATGGGATTTTGAGGCTTGGACCCAAGAAGTGGCCCAGTATGCTCGACAGTTGTGATCCTTCCTTTCAACGTCCAAAGAAAAAAGTTACTTTTCAACCTGTGTTAGTGACGGTGCCAGAAGAACCCGTCACCCAGGACAGGACTGTCGTGGACATGTCTGAAAGACCCTTTCGGGAGGACACTTGTGTGACCTTACCCCCTATAGAACTGGTCAGAACATTACCCAAAACATGTTGTACACACACTTGTGTTTAGTCCACGTTAATGATTTTCATGTGCCTTTTATCGTTGTACTTAAGCCTTTGGCTTTTATGTATTTTTGTCCCTCGTATTCATGTTTAAAACATTCAATAAACGTGTCCTGAAAAAAGTATATAAACTCTCGTCTTGTTTGTTTCCGTGTCACAAGTGACATTCCTAACACTATGGCTACTTCTGCTGTCTCTACTCCCTCTTCCTCTACTGTCAAAGTCATCGACGAACACTTAGATCGTGCCAGTTGGGAGGCTTTGTATCTTCGCCATCCCTTTAACATGCTCATTGCTCGACCTAGCGGTTCAGGCAAAACCGAATTCGTCAAACGTTTGATCGAACATAAACATCATTTGATCGATCGGCCACCTCAACGCATCGTGTGGTGTTACAAAGAGTGCCAATCGGCGTAAAGCCTCTTGCAAGAAAGTCAAGGCGATTCCATCGTGTTTGTGGAAGGCATTCCTAAAGAAGACGACGGCATCGTCTCTGACTCCCGTCAAACCCATTTGGTCATTTTCGACGACATGTTAGGAGAAGACGAAGAAATTAAACTGTGGTTCACGCGTAAAGGGCATCACCGTAATGCCAGTGTCGTTTACATCACCCAAAATTTGTTTCAACAAAGTAAAGCCCATCGCACCATCAGTCTCAATGCGCATTACGTGGTCTTGTTTAAAAGCCCTCGAGATAAATCGCAAGTGCAAGTCTTAGCCAAACAGTTAGGAACGCCTTGGCTGACTCAGGCCTACGACGATGCCACTCAAACTCCACACGCCTATTTACTCGTCGATTTGAAACCTACGACCCCCGATGATTTGCGATTTCGTACCCACTTGTTTCACCACTGGTGCCAAGACGGAGGGCCTGTCCTGTACACGTCTCCGAGAAAGTCAAGGCGATTCCATCGTGTTTGTGGAAGGCATTCCTAAAGAAGACGACGGCATCGTCTCTGACTCCCGTCAAACCCATTTGGTCATTTTCGACGACATGTTAGGAGAAGACGAAGAAATTAAACTGTGGTTCACGCGTAAAGGGCATCACCGTAATGCCAGTGTCGTTTACATCACCCAAAATTTGTTTCAACAAAGTAAAGCCCATCGCACCATCAGTCTCAATGCGCATTACGTGGTCTTGTTTAAAAGCCCTCGAGATAAATCGCAAGTGCAAGTCTTAGCCAAACAGTTAGGAACGCCTTGGCTGACTCAGGCCTACGACGATGCCACTCAAACTCCACACGCCTATTTACTCGTCGATTTGAAACCTACGACCCCCGATGATTTGCGATTTCGTACCCACTTGTTTCACCACTGGTGCCAAGACGGAGGGCCTGTCCTGTACACGTCTCCGAGAAAGTCAAGGCGATTCCATCGTGTTTGTGGAAGGCATTCCTAAAGAAGACGACGGCATCGTCTCTGACTCCCGTCAAACCCATTTGGTCATTTTTGACGACATGTTAGGAGAAGACGAAGAAGAAATTAAACTGTGGTTCACGCGTAAAGGGCATCACCGTAATGTCAGTGTCGTTTACATCACCCAAAATTTGTTTCAACAAAGTAAAGCCCATCGCACCATCAGTCTCAATGCGCATTACGTGGTCTTGTTTAAAAGCCCTCGAGATAAATCGCAAGTGCAAGTCTTAGCCAAACAGTTAGGAACGCCTTGGCTGACTCAGGCCTACGACGATGCCACTCAAACTCCACACGCCTATTTACTCGTCGATTTGAAACCTACGACCCCCGAGGATTTGCGATTTCGTACCCACTTGTTTCACCACTGGTGCCAAGACGGAGGGCCTGTCCTGTACACGTCTCCGTCCTCGACTTAACTTCACTTCACAAAAAAATCTATAAAAACCTCAGACACTTTTCGTCTGTCTCACACACATTTTGAACATGACGTCCCTTCAGTCGCATCTTCCCGTCAAATTGATTCGTGCCTTGTACGACATCAGTCGAGAAAAAAATCCACAAACACGAGCTCGTGTCTTAGAAGCTAGTCTCAAAGAAGTCTTACGATGGTTCACGGTGACAGCACGTCAATTACTACAAGGAATCATTCAGATTCCTCATCAAAACAAACGCTTTTTTGATCGAAACAAAGTCGCTTTGACCCAACTGGCCGATCTCCGCATCGACACTCAAACCAAAAAACAAATCATTTTGAAACCTGGAGGGAGAGGTACTGTAGGAGGGGTCATCATTCGCTCTCTCTTAAGATGGGATCCTAATGCCCCCAAAGTTCTCCCCAAGAAAAAAGTCAAACGAAGCTCCAAGAAGAAGAAAAAGACCAGGTCCACAAGGAGAACTTCTCCAGTGGCGGTACCCTCCTCTTACCAGACACCACCCCGGAAAAAGAAAAGAAGCCCCCAGAAAAAGAAACAGAGAAAAAGTCCCCAGAAAAAGAAAAGTCCACAGAAGAAAGCTAGTCGCAAGAGAGGCACTTCGGCCAGGACGCAACCTTACACTCGCAATCCACGACCTGCCACGGCGGTGACTGCGTCTCCGGCAGCCTCACGTTCATCCACTTCTCCGTTGATGACACCAAGAACTGAAGAGTACTTGGAGACCATGATCACACCAAGAACATCTCCGTTGATGACCCCAACAACTTCCCCAGTGGCAGGACCTTCCAATTTAGTGGCAGTGGCTGCTGCTCACAAAGTACCTTCTCCCAAAATCAAAGTCCAAGAAAGATCGGGCATGTTACAAAGTTTACTGGATTTGTTCATGCAAGAACTGGCTCGATTTAGTCCGTTGCGTACCCCTGCACGACTTGTCATGCCTGTCCTGAAGTTGATACGACGTAAAGACAATCAGTGGCGACGCGTTCCAGTATAAAAAAAGGCCTGTGACCAAGTCGGGGTATCAGTGTTTTTGGTGCTGAAGACTCAAAGATGTCACCCTCCAGAAAACATCCCTCTTCTAAACAGCCCCAAGGAAAAAAAAGAAAAGGACTGCCTCCTCGTTTAGTCAAACATGGGGACATGTTATCTGTCCTGTCCAAAGTTTCTCCACCTCTACGATATAAAAACTCATTCAATCACCCTCCAAAGAGGTCATCGATACCGTGTGCGAATGTTGTTTGAACGTCTTGAAAGGCACGATCCCTTTGTCCAAACACCAGAAACAATGCTTAGGCAAACATCGTCACGTTCTTCGCCAAATGGTTCAAAAGAAAATTCCCATTCGTCAAAAAAAGAAGATGTTAGTCCAACGTGGAGGCATTTTACCCCTCTTGTTCGGCCCCTTACTGAAATCAGTCTTGGGAACCATGTTGGGAGGACTGGTGGGAGCAAGATAAAGAGGCATCGGAAGGCCCAAGATCTCAGAATCGACCCCTGACAACCCCATGGAAGGACGAAAACTAGCTTTAGTGCCTTACAAACGATGGATGGAATACCATCGTTGGCAAGAACAACGCACCCCGCATTTACCTCCCAATCCCAATTTGAGCGAGATGTCCCAGTTACAACACGAATTGCAGTTCTTGATGGATCGCCAAGATTTGTCCGAAACAGAGAAATCGCAAAAGTACGGTCAACTCTTGCAACGACTGCAACTCTTTCACCAGAAAGCTTTAGACGAAACAGCTCTACCCACTCTGAAAGATTTTAAGACCTTGATGAAAAGTCCAGCACCATCATCACTACCACCACCACCACTACTACCATCAGCAGGGGTCACCAGAGATGCTACCCCACGAAGACCTGAGGAAGAAGAGATGCGAGAAGTGTTTCAAACACCGTCAGCAGCTCCCATTTCGAGTAAGATTTCAGCATCCTTGTTGACCCCGTCCCCCACACCCCAACGAGAAGAAATGAAAGCTTGGGTTATAAAGATGATGTCCACTCCTCCTTCGACAGAAGTGAAAAAGAAAGAAGGGAAGCCAGAAGTGAAAAAAGAAAAGAAGACCAAAGCCATTTCATTGCCACCTCCACCACCACAACCATCGACTTCTACTCCCGTAGCCCATCGGACACGTAAATCCGTTTCTAAACCACCCTTTCGACCCACCCAAAGTAGCATCACCGAAGAATGGGTGACTTATTAACACACAAACAAACACAAAAAATGGAAAAAGTCTTAGCCAGCATTTACTACGATCCCTCCCATCCTCCAGGTTACGCAGGAGTTCAAAAATTGTATCGTGCTGCCAAAACTCGACTGAAAAGTCTCCGTTTACCTCAAGTGCAACGATGGTTACAAGAACAAGCTACCTACACTTTACGCAAACCCATTCGACGCAAGTTTGCCAGAAGTCGCACCCGAGTGGAAGGCATCGATCATCAATGGCAAGCCGATTTAGCCGATGTCTCTCATTTGGCCAGCTACAATCGTGGCTACAAATATTTGTTTTGTGTCATCGACGTCTTTTCCAAATTTGCCTGGGTCGTGCCCTTGACTTCCAAATCCAGCAACGAGTTAGTGCGAGCCCTGCAACGAGTGTTGAAACAAAGCGGTCGTCACCCTCTTCGATGGCAAACGGACAAAGGTACCGAATTTCTGAACCAAGCTTTCCAAAAAGAATTAAAGAAACGTGACATTCATTTTTTTACCACCGAGAATCCCGAAACCGAAGCCAGCATCGTGGAACGTTTTCAACGCACTTTGAAAGAACGCATGTGGAAATATTTTACGCATCACCACACTCTGAAGTACATCGACATCTTACCGCACCTGGTGCAAGCGTACAACCAATCTTACCATCGAAGCATCGAACGTGCCCCGCAAGACGTGACTCCCGACAACGAAGTGTTGGTGTCTGAGGGCCTCTTTGGTACGTCCCCGACGAGGGCTGTCCCCAAGAAAAGTGGAGTGTTGGCCGTAGGAGATTGGGTGCGCATTGGCAAAACCAAACGCATTTCGACAAAGGTTACTTACCTAACTGGACGACCGAATTGTTTCGTGTCACTGGACAAGTGCATGGCCGTCATCCTGCCGTCTATAAATTGGAAGACATGAACGGAGAAGTACTCAAAGGAACGTTTTATTTGCCCCAGTTACAACGTGTCACCAAAAAAGAAGACGACGTGTACAACATCGAAAGCATTCTCGAACGCAGAACCCGTAAAGTGGGCAAACGACGTGTTAAAGAAGTCAAAGTACGTTGGAAAGGATATCCACCCAGTTTTGATTCTTGGATCAACGCTTCGCAAGTCATCGACTATAAAAAGAAGTGACCATCATGCCCTTTCACACAAACGCAGCTACGTCGACCACTCCTTCACCCAGTTCTTCTCTGCAAGATTTACAAAAACAACCCTTGTGGGTGTGGTGTGGAGAACGTGTGCCTAAAACGCAAATCGTCTTTTTCTGCCAAATCTTCGTGGTGTATTGTGTCATCGGGGCAGCCATCGCCAATTTGAGTTTGCAACAAGGAGACAAACAATTGTGGACCATTTTATTGAGCAGTTGCATCGGTTACCTGCTTTCCAATTCCTCCCTGAAATTCTCCTCGAACGGGAACCACGGGAACCTTGTGTCCAGTGCCAGTGCCAGTCACCACTCCAACAACAATAACAACCCCATTTTGAGCGGAGACACGCCTCTGACGTTCAGTAACCCCTCGGACAGCCACAGAACTCTGGAATTATGAGTCACCAAAACCATTTTTACTTAACCTTACCCAGTGACAGTTCCATGGAGGTGTTTCCCCACAACACGTTGTGCTGTTACACGGCCAAATTACCTCAGGTCATCCCATTAGATCAAGAAGCCCATTGGGAAGTGGCTTTGGTAGAAATGATTTACCCAACACAAATCAAAAACATCACTGAAACTCAAAACACTTTTGAGGTCGAAATTCTGGACCCAACAGTGCAGCAAACCATGATGACCACTCCTCAACTTTAAAATTAACCCAGGCCATTATTTTAGTGGTCAACATCTGGTGGAGGCCATCACTGACAAATTCTATGCAGCATTTGACAAAGTTCTGACCACACTAAAAAAACGTGTCACCATTGAGTACCACAAACTGTCTCTCCGTCTACTCATCAAATTTGAAAGTGAGGAAAAAAGTATACGTATTAAATTTTGCCCTGAATTGTATGACATTTTGGGTGGAGACCTCAATATGGTCACGGATAAGCAGACCAAAAAGATTGAGAAAGCAGAGATTGACAACAACGGGCATTTTGCGAGGTATTTTCGTTTCCCGGTAGAACTGAACCAGGGACTGAATTTGATGTTTGTGTACTCCGATGTGGTGGAGTATAACGTGGTGGGACACACCTCCGTGCCGTTACTGCGTGTCATTCCTTTCAAAGTAAATTCTGCCACGAACACTGACGAGGAAGGTGGAAACACTTACCACGTCCACCGCGAACTTGTACATCCTCATTATTTGCCTGTCAGCAAGTCGTATTTGGACACGGTCAACATTGCTATAAAAGGAGATTTCGGACAAAATATTCCATTCACCAAAGGAAAAGTCACGGTGAAACTCCATTTTCGAAAACGGTTCTCTAGCGACTCGTAAGTCATGTATCCAGTGTACCGAGGGGTTGCTCGACAGCGAGGACACGGTTTAGGAGATATGTTGAAATCGGCCTTTCGTTCGGTGGCTCCGGTGTTGAAACCGATGGTGACACGCGGATTGCACGCCTTGAAAGATGCGGCACTGACGCAAGGCAAAGAATTTCTCCAAAATGTCATCATCGACAAACAAAACCCTAAAGAAGCCTTCATGAGGGCAGGCAAAAATGTCTTGCTGCAAACGGGCAAAGACCTTTTGGGCCGACGAGAAACATCTATAAATGCCCTGCACGCTACCGAATCAGGCATTCAGCAAGGACAAGGCAGAAAGAGACGACGAAGAAAACACCCTTTTACCAGACTTCACACGTCTAAAGCTAGAAAGACAAAGAAAAGAAGAACCATTCGAGACTTAGACGTTTTCGATTATTGAGACACAGAAAAAAATGATGCACCGAGAGTCATGCGCTTGTTCCAAGTCGGAAATGGATATGTTTGCCCTGCCACCTACCATGATGACAATGCAAGAATCCCAAAGGGTGGAATTTCACCCCGTCTCCTCATTGACAGATTCCGCTCCCATCGAGTTTGAAATCAAGGGACAGCCCGAAGATTACATCGATCTGAATAGCAGTTATTTGTACTTGAAAGTCAAAGTTCTAGATAAGGATGATGGTGGAGTAGAAGACACTGAGAATATAGCTCCCGTCAACAATTTCATGCATTCCTTGTTCAGCTCAGTGGACTTGTATTTGAATAACAAACTGGTCTGCAGCAGCATGGATACTTACCCTTACCGTGCCTACCTGGAAAATCTCTTGACGTACGGAATAGATGCCAAGAATACTCATCTCGATGCCTGTGTGCTATGGGAACCTGACGAATCGAAGGAGTTTAACACATTAAATAAAAGCAATGACGGCTTTGTGGAAAGACGAAGCAAAATCTTAAATAGGAAGAGTTTAGAACTGATGGATCGTTTGCATTTGGACATGTGGTTGCAAGAGAAATATTTGCTGAACGGGGTAAATGTTCGCTTGAGACTGAATCGTAGCAGTGCCGCTTTCCATTTGTTGGCTGATAGTACTGCCAAAAGCAAAATCGAGGAGGCCAAACTCTACGTACGACGCATGGAAGTGTTACCTAAAGTGGGAAACTACATCAGTCAAACGTTGAGCAGAACGACCGCCAAGTATCCCATACGACGCGTAGAAGTGAAAACGTTCACCATTCCCCGTAACCATCATTCCATGATCGAAGATCATCTGTTTCAAGGACAGTTACCCAAGCATTTAATCCTTGGTATGGTCTTGAATTCAGCCTTCAACGGAGCCTTCGCTGAAAATCCTTTCTACTTTCAACACTTCGACATGAAGAAAATCGAAGTCAGTCGCGATGGCAAGACCTTGTGTACCCATCCTTTCGAACCTGACTTTGGTGACGCAAAGATGAATTACTTGAGATCGTACTTGTCCCTGTACGAAGCCACAAGAAAAATTAGGGACCAACACCAGTCACGGCATTACGTACGAGGATTACGCAGGAGGCTATGCTTTGTGGGCTTTCGATTTCACTCCAGACCAAGGCAGCGACGAGGGACATTTCCACCCTATAAAATCTGGCCAGATTCGTGTGGAACTTCAGTTTGCAAAGCCACTGGACGAGACAGTGAACGTCATCCTGTATGCAGAATTCGATAATACCATAGAAATCAACAGTTTGAGAGAAGTCATTCTAGACTATTAGAAGCTATGGAAGACTGTTATCCCTCTTTACCTAGTGGAGAAACTTTGGAGATGGAATGTGAGGAGACCGTGGAAAAAGAATCTCAAGACAAAGACGACGAAGTTATGATGAAGTCAAGATGGCCAGAACAAGAAGCGCATTTAGTCTCCTGTTTTGCCGAACACTTGGTCGAAAAAATGACGGAATTGATCAAAAAAGATTGCTATGGATGTCAAAACGATCATCCCTGACAAATTCAATACGATAAATGCCTGATGCTGAGTCAAGAAGAAAAAATGGACGAGTATTTGGACGAAGCTTGGAGTCTCATCTCAGACGAAGTCGTGTTGCATCAGTGGTATAAAGACTTGCGTGAACATTCTTGTCCACCATTAACCACTCAAGAGATCCATCGTATCGAAGCTCTCCTGAATCAGACTGAGGAGACGAAACGAAGAAACTGTTATTTGTCAGAAATTTTCAAGCAAAAAGTCAGGATCGAATTGATGACTTATTATTACCTGTGAAGAAGAAAAAAAAAACCATGGATACCTGGGAACTTTATTACCTTTTGAACCACAGTTCGTACACTGCTTCTTGGAATCCTGTCGTCTGTGCTAAAGATGAACTCCCTCATCGCAAACATCAAGACCATCAAGCTTATGTGATCAACACGGACGACAGTCATCTCCCAGGAACCCACTGGGTAGTCGTCTACTTTCCTCAAGAAGGATGTGTGGAATATTTCGATTCGTATGGATTGCCTCCTTTGGAAGACGATATCATTGACTTTATGAGAAGAAATGCTCAGACCACCCGATTCAATAATGTGAAATTACAAGGCACAGATTCCTTGGTGTGTGGACAATATTGTGTGTATTTTCTGCATCATCGCAGCCTGGGCTATTCCTTAGAACATTTAGTGACTCATTTTGATCTTCGTTCTTCTTCTAGAAACGATGTGAAAGTAGATCGATGGTTTTGTGACCATTATGCTTATCTTTTGTCTCAAGCTAGGAAACGTAGTGTCCATCAATGGCCTAATGACTTCCAACAGTGGAAATCACAATTTCATTCACAACGTTGTCAGCCCTGTTTAAAGTAGAGTGTTAATTGAAAAAATGTTTGATGTTATATTGTTGCATTATTGTTAAAAAAATGTTAGAGTTGTTGGTTAGTGTTAAGTGATTTTTGAATAAAAAATGTTATGTTTTTGAAAGAAATGCCCTTGTCTTTTGTTTCGCTGTAAGAATGTTGATTCATGCTCTTTGACTTCTCTCTATCTCTCTCATGACACTCATTGATCGTTCCAGCTCGAAAACCGTAGAGGATTGTTTTCCTTCACGTCCGCGCTTTGACTTTAAGAACCGGGGTAGTTTCCAGTCTAACCATCCATTGTCGACTCATCCTCCTACGAAGATGTGCTCCAAACTAGCTAAGCTAAACGAAACCTACGTGAATTTGCATAGGGTCATACACAGTCTGATACCGAAACCTGAAGAGATAGAGAATGTGAGAATGCTAAAAGTCACTGAAGACCTGATAGAAGAGCTCTTCAGAGAAGAAATGAACAGGGAGAAAGAAGAATGGACAGAGAAGTACGACTTCAGAGACAGCAGCAACAGCAACAACAACGGCAGCAGCAGCAGCAACCTGAACCTGACAGAGGCTTTGTCGATTGTCGTATCGGCACCAAAGAGTTCTTCTTCTCTTTCCGAAGAAGCAGACCTATCGTCAGAAAGTCTATCCTCAGAGGACGTCGCATTCTTAGAAACTAAAAGATTGCCATAGCAAACAAAAAAAAAACAGCCCTTTTCAGGGCTACCCAATACTCTAGAAAAGAAATAACAATCGATTTGCCAATGTGTGTATGTAGTGTGAATATAAACACTGACTCTTTTGTGGTGTGAGTGTATGTGTTTGTGTGGATAGTAGATCATGATCATGTTTTTTTGCTGTTTGACGTGAGTGGAGAGTAGATTTGGGGTTTGATTTGATTGCTTTGCGTATGTGAATAGTATATTGAAGTGATTAATGAAAATTTTTAAATTAGTAATGGGTAGTATAAAAAAGTGAGTGAGTGTTTCTTTTAGGTCCGCGCGTAGTTTGATCATGATCTAGGTAATATCATTTTTGTTTTAAGGGGATGTTTTCCTTCACGTCCGCGCTTTTAGTATAAATTGAAAATCGCTGGGCAGTCTAGCTACCCTGTTCATTCGTCAACAAGACAATGAATACCAGAATTGTAAAGCTTCTAGAACTCCAGACGCACCTGGAATATGCCAGGCGCATACTAAATGAACTGGCTGCGGAGGCCATTGTCGAAGAGGGAAGGATGAAAGAGGAGGAAAGAAGAAAAAAAGAAGAGGAGGAAAAGGAGAGAGGAAATTTCAGAATCCCAGAGACAGAAAATTGGGATTCTGAAGCCACTTTTCCCGCCTCTGCACTCCCAAGAAAAAAGGTAAAAGGAGACTGGGGAAGAAGATGTGTGTGTGGTGCCAGGCCTGGAAGGTGCCATCATTAACCAGGTGTCATGGAGTTCAAAAACAAACAGCCCTTTTCAGGGCTACCCCAATCTCTAGAAAAGAAATAGTAATCCATTTGCCAATGTGTGTATGTAGAGTAGTGTGAATATAAACGCTGACTCTTTTTTCTAATTGAGAGTGTATGTATTAGTGATTGTAAGTGATCAAGTAGGTTTGTGTGAATGGTAGATTATGGGGTTTTGTAAGCGCTCACGTACATTTGTGTGGATAGTAGATTATGGATTTAGTTTTAATGATTTGTGTGTAAATAGTAGATTTGGGGTTTGTTTATTGCTGGTTCACGTATGTGGATAATAGATCATATGAAATTAGAAAAGTAGGGGATGTTTTCCTTCACGTCAGCGCGTTGTTTGGTTATGATCTAGGTAAGATCAATTTTGTTTTAGGGGATGTTTTCCATCACGTCCGCGCTTTCACTATAAGAAGCCACAGTATTCGTCGTTCAAACCATTCTACAAAGAATAAAAAAGAAGATGGCTTCAAACCAACTTGATAAAATGAAAACATTGCAAGACGTCCTGGACAATTTGGGTATGATGGAGCAAATGTTAGTGAGGTTAAACGAGGATCACTATTCTTATAGTCCCCATCGAGTGAAGATGGAGATCAACAATTTAAGAAAAGTAAAGGAAATGATCAGTGGTCTGATGAAAGAAATACAGGAGGAGAAGGAAGATGAAGAGGAAAGGATAAGGATGAGAGTATGGAACGAAAAAATTGAAAAGGAAGAAGAAAATGGGAAGAGGAAGAAAGAAGAGGAGGAGAAGAAGAAAGAAGAGAAAAAGAAAGAAGAAAAGAAAGAAAAGAAGAGAAAGAGTGTAGGACAGAAAATAAGAAGCTGGTGGAGAAATAGAAGAAATTAAAAGAAGAAGAAACCCAAAGGCCCTTTTCAGGGCCACTCATAGGTCTCGAAAAGAGATAGACTTTCAATTGCCTACCCCATTTTTTTATTTTTTTATTTTTTTTATTTTTTAAAAAAAATAACCAAAAAAAAAATCCCATGTTCAATTCCTTTTGTCCCTAGAATTGCTTTTTTCTCCCATGTTAAATTTCCCTTGTCCCTAGACTGACCCAGAATAGATTCCCATGTTAATTCCCATTGTCTCCAAAGTGCCGGGCCAGTTTTCCCCATGTTAAATTTACACAGTCCCCAAAGTGCCGGGACCCTGTTTTTAATGGTAAGTCCCATTGTCCCTAATGTGCCCCCCTTCACTACTTTTGTATTCAAATTTCAGTTCTTATGCAGTATGATAGTAGTAGTTAAAAACAGCTTGAGGCTTGCCATTTCATTACAAATGTCAAAATGCTGCTAGTACTCATGTTAATTTTCAAGCCCTTTTAGAGTTTTACAATAGCTTCTTGTAAACTGTGCAAATTCTTTTTCACTAAGTGGCAGTTAACATTGAAAGTTCACTAACCCAAACTCAATGTTGATATTAATTATTTGACACATTCTAAAGTACATGCAAATTGATAAAGAGATCAGAGCTCTTTCGTTGTAATAGTAACCTGTTGTCTGTGTAATGGAAATAAATATACATACAATTAATTTGTCAGGGTAGGAAGTGACGTGTATGTTAACTATTTTACTTTTCCATTTTGATTTTTGACGTTTGATGATGAACAACTTGTAAAATATTCGGACAAAATGTGACTGACACATCCGCACTCTCTCTCTCTCTCTCTCTCTCTCTCTCTCTCTCTCTCTCTCTCTCTCTCTCTCGTTTTCTCTTTAAATCACCTTTGGTGTTTCCAAACTACATGGGCTCGTTACTAATGAAATTAATTGTTAAATGTTTTGGACATACCCATCCCATTTACTTTTAGTCTTTGTCAGGCCATTTGTTACGAGCCCGTGGTCTCCCCTCCTATTTCTTAATCTCTATTGTTACACGTTGCTCTCAATAAAATAATGTTTGACAAAGCATGATGCTCATCGATTGTCTCATCTGACGCGATTGATCGCTTGTGGCACCAAATGAGAGCATCTACTGGTGCGCGTTCAACATTGTTGAAAGGCGCCTCCAAAATGGATGTTGCAATACGTCCCATGGTAATGGCTGGACAGATTAGTGCCTTTAGCAGAATCCAGAGAGACAAATGTTAGATTAAACGGCATCATTTGGGTCATTGTTAACCCTAGTATAGACATTTGAGCTAACTTTGCAGTCTTATCAACGTGTCCCCGGGAACAAAAGTTTGCTCTTATTTCCCCAGTCTCTAATTTGTAAGTGCCGTTAGAAACCAATCAAACAACATATGATCACCGCCTTCATAATAACACAGCATCATCATCAGCAGCAGCACCATTTGCTTGTGATGATGATGATGATAATGATGATGATGCCGATGATACTGATGACGAAATCGAAATCATAGCGAATGAATTCCAATAAAACTTCTGAAAATTAATATTAGGAATATGGTATAATATTTCTTACTGACTGAATTTTATCACAGAATGAACAATGCTTAATGTTTACGTTATCTAAATGACATTTTACAGTGGCAAAGTCTCTGTTGAAATTTCAGTGTCAGTTCGGTGAAAAGGAAACGAAAGTCGGTTGTCCCGTTTTGAGTAAAAATCGTTATATATTTTAGTATGGGTTCTAGTACGGTGGCTTGTATCGCTGTTTACAATTTATCTATTAAATAATATACGCCCAGCAAGGGATCACTTGTACCAGTAACTGATTAAGATAAATGCAACAAACTGACAACGAACAGTTATCATGCAGCAGACTGACAACGAGCATCTAATAATTATGAAAATGCATATCAGGAATAAAATATAAATAATTCCTACTTACCGAAGATTATCACAGAATACAAAGGCTTGCTTTTTACTATGTATAAACTTCCTTTGTTAGTGGAAAAGTACTTGCCGAAATTCGAATGGCAAGAGTAATTTGAAACACTGAGTTGGGTAAAAAGAAAGCGAAAGTCGGTTGGCGCGTGTTCAGTAAAGATCAGTATGTATGTGGCATACATAAAAACCGGGGCTCTTACTAACGCTGAATGGATGCTTATAATTAACCTAAAAATTATATATATATATATATATATATATATATATATATATATATATATATATATATATATATATATATATATATATATATATATATATATATATATATATATATATATATATATATATATATATATATATATATATATATATATGTGTGTGTGTGTGTGTGTGTGTGTGTGTGTGTGTGTGTGTGATTTAATGCTACTAAAAAGTATATTCTTCGACGTTAGAACATTTTCCTAACCAAGTACTATTCTGGTGAAAATTGACCCTCTTAAAGCAATGATATATTTGGATAGTCTTTGGGAAACAAACCTAGTTATTGCGTAATGGTTGTTGTATCTGAAATCTTAGTAGTCTGAGATACCTTAATTATTTAAGGGTATAGTTTATTTCATTGTGGAGTTGGCAGAGGGAAGTGAAGACATTAAACGTGGTGCGTGTAAGTGGCATTTATCTGTGGTGCAGGAACAAGATAATGTTACATAATGTCTGGGTCAGAAATCACAACATTTATCTCAATTCAGCGCTTTCGTTGGGAAGCAATAGCTGTTTTTTTATGTTGTTTTGTTTTAATCAGTTAGTAACAAGATGGCCGCTATCGCTTAACCGGCTTGAAGCAACTGATCCGTTTTTTAGTGCCGTTTTCATGATATTTGTGTTTGTTGCCTGTTTTCATCTTCGTTATTGTGTTCATTATGTATTGGCTGTTAAATTCGTATGTGTTTCTTCATCTCCTTGTTTTGGAAATGAGAACAATTAGACTTTTTCTCAGCTGCCTTGCTCCACTGTTTTTGAACAAACCGCCATCACGTGATACTCGCCAGTCAACCCGTTTATGCTACGATGGACCCTCATTAATTGATTTAAATGATCACTCCTTGGCTGTCCACACTACATTGTGCTCTAGACTAACGAACTTGGACTACATTCATCATTACCTAAATGTAAACAGAAGCGAAAAAAGAAACGTTGTTTCAAAGCTGGACGGCATAGAACAGGAAGAAGAATTCCAGTTATCTCCCTTATTTCGGCTCAACAATTTAAAAGCAATTCGACCGTTAATTTAGATAATCTAATTCAAATTCCTATTAATTCGTCAACCTTTGTGTCAGCTATCCAAGAAATACCTCTGCGCATTGCACTATTCAATGCCCAGTCAGTAGGACCACCGGAAAAGGGCACACAAATAGTTAATTTTATCAACGACCAGAAAATTGACGTATTTTTCCTGACAGAAACATGGTTAAAAAATCAGGAGATGAGTCCAAGTGCGCAGATCTAACACCCACTGGTTACTCCATCAAGTCGTTCTCCCGTAATTCTTGCGGAGGTGGAATTGCTGTCATCACAAAGAACTCCATGATAAAACGTCTTAACCACACCACAACATTCAATTTCGACCACACATCGTTTGAACTAGTCCAAACTACACTCACACTGGAGAAAAGGTTAGTCCATTTTACTGCCTATACCGCCCTCCTCCTAGTAGAAAAAACAAGCTGGCTGACGCTCTCTTTTTGGAGCCGTTTCCGAATCTCCTGGAGTATGGAAATTTGATAGGTGGCAACCTGATTATTCTTGGAGATTTCAACTTTCACTTTGACTGTCCCGGAAACTAAAACAAATCAAAACTCATAGATTCCATTAATGTTTTCAACCTCAAACAGACAGTTAACCAACCCACTCATAAACATGATCACATTTTAGACTGGATTCTTCATAGACCTGATGATAACATTCTACGGTCCTCCCTGGTATCCCATGACCTTGCATCATATCACCTCTGCATTATATGCCATCTTGACGTATCAGTCCCTAACCCTCCACCTCTGTCTGCTACTAAGAGAAACCTCTGTACGATAAATAGAATCAAACTAATGCACGACATCCAAGCTAACCTAACAACTTGCTTACCTCCTACCGCAGAACAACTCGATAACTGCCTGCGTTCATTGCTTGACAAACATGCCCCAGCTACCAAGTGCAGAGTATCAATTCAAAAGTGTTCTCCACGGTATTGCTGGGTTAAGGACTGCTAAAAGAGACCGCCGTAAAGCTGAGAGGCTCTGGATTTCCACCAGACTCACTATTCATAAGCAAATCTATGAAGCCGCTAAGAAGAATGTCACAAATATAGCCCATGCAGCGAAATCAGCCCACTACACTACTAAGATCATGGAAACTTCCAGCTGCAAAGAGCTCTACGTGATTGCTAACAAGATAATGTCAATGAATAAATCTACACCACTTCCAACTATCTTCTCTCCAGTCAACATTCCGGACATGTTTGCAAATTTCTTTCGTGACAAAGTACAAACCATCAGAGATAAGCTTGACACCACAATTTCAATTGACTCGTTGTCACCATACAGTTGGGATACAGAATTTGAGCGGCAACCATTAGCAGCATTTGAACCTGTCTCTATGGATTTCGTACGTTCAATCCTGATGAAGAGTGCACCAACGTCATGTGAACTTGATCCAATTCCAACATCACTGCTGCATGAGTGCTTAGATCCAGTATCGCCTTCACTAACTGATGTTATTAATACCTCTCTCATCCGGGGAATTCCCATCATTTTCCAAAACTGCCCATCCGACCTCACCCATGTGTATACACCAGCAAGAATCTTACGCTCCTCTTCTGACAATCGTATACTCATTATTCCCACTATGAAAACAAAGTCATATGGACAGCGTTCTTTTGCATACCAGGGCCCTGCAACTTGAAATGAATTGCCCACTGAACTTAGACACAAAAACACAGTGATCACATTCAAGAGGGCTCTCAAACCTCACTTATTGCGACTGCAAAAACAAACTTAAGGACCTAATAATGTTTCCTACCCTAAATATTCTCAGCATATTTTTTTTATTTAATGTTTTCTCATTTCATGGTGTTTGCTTTTGTAATCATATCATTATATGTTTTTTATCTTATAGGTGTTGTCTAATGTTGCAAAGCGCTTAGAGCTTCTAAACATTAGGCGCTATACAAAGTCCTCATTATTATTATTATTATTATTATTATTATTATGTTTGTTTGAAAAAGACAGGAAGAAAATAGGTCTTCCTTTAATTCGTTCACTAGGAAATTGTAAAGAGAATGTTATTAACATATATCAATTATACGCTGGATATATTGGTCAAATTGGAGATTTCTCATAGAATGGTGTGTGTATTTTACACTTATTTTCTTATTATTTGAAAATTACTTCACAATTGTTCTGGATAGTAAACCATATGATTTTATTCATCATTTTATATTTCGCGTCAAGATGTGTTTACGCACTAAGGTTCACAATTATGTGGTAGGGTCCTTTACATAGAGGTTATATATCCAAGGTCATATGGTTCGGCTGATACTCATTTACCTGAAATCCCCAATTATGTGGTTTTTATTTAATTTTGTGGCAGGTTGTAGAGCAATTGCGATTAAATGTGTTTCATTCTCTAAGATGTGTTCAGGCATTACGTTCCAGTGTTACATGACAGAATATGGAGAGCTTAGGATTTTGTATAATAATATCCGGAGTTTAAAAAAATGTTGATAGACCATGAAATAAGTAGTCATCTTTGAAGAATTAAGAACTTTCAACGGCTATAGTGCCACCCACATAAATGTTTATTCAAAGGTAGCTAAAAATATTCCAGTTTTGGTGTGATTGGGAAGAATTACATTGATATCACTTGTATTCCCATAGTACAAACTCTGCTTTGAAGTACGTGACTTCTTAGTATAATCCCATATTAGGTAACAATGAGAAATGAATATGTTACATATAGTTAATGATAAAAAGAACCGTTCGGAACAATCTATAATTATTTGTGATTTATAATTAATCTTCAAGTTTGAATGTTATTCCGTGTCTTCTAACAATTTTTCCTTCTGAGGTGCTTTAATCTACAGCATTCGCCCTTTGGTCCATGCAGTAACTTGGGCACTGTGCTCCTGTGATTGAATATTACATTTTAGAACAGCAAATTCTGAAGTTGGTTGATGTTAAAGAATACGTATGAGATCAGTAATTGTATTTTTACAACCGTTCTTCGCGTTCACTCAAATAGCAAATTTCTGTCTTTACTGTTACATAGAAAGGTTTTGAATAAGCGAATAAAATGACTGACTGTGTGCTTATTATAATGATTAAATTAAGTGACACAACGAGCACTGTCTCCATTATGAAGATATGTTAACTGTTAATCAAATACATACTAATATGGTCATCCAAGTTAAAGCTGAATATATTTCACTGAATTTGATAACAATATTTTAAGATCTATTTTAATGTTATACGTTTAAAATCATTTTCCATTCATGAACATCAACAGTTTGACACACATGACCGCAAGTACTCGCAGTCATCAATGTTTTCAGTCGGTCTCATTCATAATGATGATGAAGATCATGACGACGATGATGGTGAGATATTGCGATGCCGATAATGATAATAATATGAGATAGTGGTAGTGACATCAGATTATGTACATAATGATATTAGATGGCGATGATAATAAAGGTCATACTGATTTCCGTTCTTGTTTCTGAAAATAAAGGCGGTTATTATGTGGCCATGCCCATCGCGCCTTCTGTTTGGAATGTAGCAAATGCAGTTTTACACCACTGAATATTCAATCTTGAAACCTCCGGGTAAGAGTGACATCTTTTTATATGTACAGATGTTACCCCGTTGAAAATTTATAGCTCCACATTCGATAACCATGAAAAATGCTAGTACATACTGAACTTGATGAGGTGATGTTTTCTAAAAACTCATGGGCTAACCGTACTCACTTATTGCTGCTTGAAAGACACTGACTCTCATCCTATAGCAACGTAAAGATTTAGAGAGAATGGAACAGAGTATTCAGAAACCTGGTCAGATTTTGCCTCTTTCGTTTTATGTCCATACAAAGAAGGAAATAAGCCAACCAGACCTTTTTAAATGAACAATACCTATTTATCTCGTATCCATCATCCAGTGATCTAATATCCAATCACATACTATTCCAATACACATTTATCTACTAACACAGTTATCTACCACCGAACATTTACATTATACATCAGCACACTGCGTATAGTGACCAACACAAATACAAGACATAATCATTTACTAACCAATATCAAGTTATCTAATATCCAACACCAACACTACACTATAGGTGTAACGACCAATACTCAGAGATCTCCTGTCCCACACAACACATGTATTATCCAACACGCTGCGTAGTTAGCAAAACCCCACATGCACTATCCAAAACACCGACAGATACCAAAATACTACATACTTTCTATCTAACACGACGTGTATAGTGACCAAAATCCAGTTATCTACTGTCCAGCATCAAGATATCTACTATCCAACACTGTAGCATCAACACGCTGTGTATAATGGCAACTACTCAGTAATCTACTATCAGTACACATAATATACACTCCAGTACAATGTGTCTGGTAAACAATACTTTATACTTTTTATCCAATTCCCTATTTTGAGCGATCACCGCCCAGTGATCTACTGACCAATACGTGGTCATCTACTGACCAGCACCCATACCGACTGACCAACATCCATCACACCTATCGATCGGCACTCACGATTCGAAGCAATACACAGTGTTGCTGACCAGCATCCGCGATTACCGACCATCATCTACACCTACGAACAGATGTTTTAGTCAGGATGTAACAGTATGGGTATTGTTGTGTTGATTAAAACCTTATTTTAGACATACAAACACTGATTATAATCATCTTGCTCTCGCCTTTTCACAGATGGAATACCGAAATTGAAGATTATTGGACTGGATACTTGGATAGTGGCTAAATTCAGACATCCGAAGTTTATATATAAACCATTAACTTTACCTCGGATTGTGTTTGCTGTGTCAGTAAATTTTCATATATTGTTCTTAGATTACAAATAGCGATACTCAAGGGAACCAACTCACGATTACGCTAAATTGATATGACAAAAAGTAATGATACAATTACAAAATTATCCATGAATTTTGCGAACATTAAACCAAAAAGACCCATAAAATTTGAAATTTAGACTATAATTATAATAAAAATTGCTAAACTGTCCATGAATTTAGCTGTGACTAGACTACACTTCAGGAATATTATATACAAATAGCAGATACTAAAAGATATGCTAAAATTCCAAAACCATCACTCATTTTTAGCGGAGATTAAAAAAGTCTGGTTAAAACAGAATAAATATGGCTTGAATAAGGAAGTGCTGAAATTCAGAAATAATGCGGACTTAGGCGAATACTGAAGAAAAAGGTTCGCAAAATGTAAAAGTGTGCCTTATACTAAAACAGTACTAAAATTCTGAAACTACGTACTTTACCGGACACTAAATAGTACGTATTCAAAGAGTGAAAATTATCCTGGATATTTTAAAATTACAATTCATTTTCATTTGTTAAAATAAAACAAAATTTTGATTGCTGCCAAAGTTATATATACACACACGCACTCTCACTATGCACGCAAATACATTACATACAATAAAACAAAGTCCTAGTTATGAAAGAAAGGGTGATAAAGACGTTTAACCCGATTTAACCAAAACTGAAGCCCCCCCCCCATTTCCCTAATTTCACTATAACTTCTCTAACATCCCCATATGCATAAAATTACCACCCTCTACCACACTTATAATCCATAAAGCGTAGCAGTGAAGCGAAAGAAGACAAAATGCTAGGAATATACAAGCAAACGCATACTGGTATGCCATTAGAAATAGAGCGAAAGAAGACAAAAGAGTAGGACTAGTTAAACACGTACATAAAAAATAGCTTTCAATTGATTTTAACAGGACGGGGAAAAGAACAACTATATCAAATGAACATGCAATAACTTATTTTTACAATCTGAGAAGCGTATTAAAATACATTCGACATAGATATTAATGCTGAATGGATCCAAGTGGAATTTACAATTTGTAATACTATTTTCGTTTTTGCCGTTCTAGTTTTATTTTTCTTGCATAAAGGCTACCTATCATAGCTTGATAAATATTGGCAAAAAATGTAAACCATGTAGTATGGCCATATGACTTCTGATAAACACAGCAGAAACAATTAGAAATTGATAAAAACAAATTATCAACTGCTTTATCATATGGCTTTACATTATGCTATAGAAAGCGCAAGGAACTTGCAACCTAAAAGTCCGAATTCAAATCCTACAATCGGATCAAACTTGGTCGGCTACCTTGATGTGTCCTCGGGCAAGGCACTTAGCGGCAATTGTCTTGATACTAAAATAGCCTACTTACGATACTGTGCCGTAAAACACCAGGCCCAAACACGGATATAAAATTACTGGTCTCTCGTACTCATCAAGTTTAAATAAAGATTCAACTCCTAATATAATCACAGTCAATCCAGCTGTAGACTTTACCACTCTAGAATGGTATTATTATGTAATCTCTAAATCAAAAATGTTACAGATCTACAGAAATTAAAATTATGCAACATTGCCTTTTATTGAATGGCGGTGGAGGTAGGGACGAGGGCAAACTGCATAATTAACATATCCGTATGACTCTATACATTGTATAAGCAGGTTTTATTTGTACCTATAAAAACGAATACATCTAAGGCCTTCATTCTGCGAGCAGTTAAATCCAGTTGCAAACCTGAATCCCGGAAGTAAGTGGTCTTACTGTGTTCGCTTGATTTACAGCAAATAGTTTTAAAAGCTGACAATCAAATTATGCAGACTACATGAAATAAAATGTGTCTGTGTTGCTTATACGGGCTATTTACCTGTCGGCATTTACACCCCAACATTTTAGTGTAAGGATAACATAAATCATCAAGTCATATAGCTACTTTGCATTCCAGAAAACAAAAATCAAAATGATAGGAACATGCTTTCAAGATGATTACAACGAAGGCTACGTTTTTACAAAATATATGTTATTTTCCCTATAAAATGTATGATCACCTTACTGGTACATAAGTTGTACGGAAGATGATGATTGATAAATAAAACAGCTTTACATTTCAAACCTAAATCTATTAAAACATTACCAAGCTTCTAAGTCAACATATTATAATGATTTTTGTTTACAAGTTCTAATAAAAGAAATTTATTAAGCAGTTTGTGGAACACAAAGGAACACGGACATTATCGCCAACGACCTGTGGGCAGTTTTGAACCTGAGTAATTCTGGGATTCTTTATAGAGTTTATTGTTTACTTTTATTGCTGCCATGTAGTTGCCGTCTTATGTCTTTTCTTATTTTATTTATTTTTGCGGGTGACATTACATGAATGCTGAAATTAGATGAATATCCTAAATGAATATCTTATTATATGTCAAAGACATCAAAGACGTCAAAGACATCCCTGTAAAGTAGCTATAAAGAAGAAGCATTATACACGCAGGCTTTTTTTATACTAGGAATGGTAAGCACTAGAATCAAAGCGATATTCTATTGGGTTCACTCTCTACCATCTACACGATTGGTTCTCAGATTGGTTCTCAATTGGCCAAGGAGTGAGACAAGGGGGTGTTTTGTCAACCTTGATGTACACAATATTTATAAATGACTTGCTGCTACAGTTAGAAAATAGTGGATTTGGAGCAAAGATTGGATCCTTAGCCGTGGGAAATCCAACCCTAGCTGATGATATTTCACTTTTGGCTATATATCCTAGCAATCTACAAAAGCTGTTAGATATAGCATACGACTACAGTAATAAGTGGCGATTCGAGCTTAGTGTTACAAAGTCATACATTATCATTTTCGGACCCCAATACAAGAATTTTATCAATATGAAATGGTATCTTGGCCCGTCATGTTTGCCGGTTACCGATTCAGCAACACACCTGGGTCACCGGATTAACTCAAAGCTGACGTCGCATGACGCAATACTCGATGCATGCAAGAAAGGGAAAAAATCTTTTCACGGTCTGTTTGGTATTGGCATTAAACCGAATGGTTTAAATCCTTTGGTTGCTGCAAATGTAATTAAAAAGGTAATTTTCCCTTCAATGTTTTATGGAAGTGAATTATGGTGTAACATTTCAAAAAGTGACCTCGCTTTATTGGATAAAACTCTGAGGTATTTTGCCAAACATTTACAAGGTTTTCCAATACATACAAGATCAGACATTGCCCTGGGAATGCTAGGATGGACATCAGCGCAGTCCGAAATTGATAGAAGAAAATTGATGTTTTTACACAGATTGTGTTTGATGCCTAACAATGTACATACTAAACGTGGGTTTAACGTTGCGTTATTTCACTTCATTCTGAGCGGATGCATGTCAGCTGCGGGTTAATTTCAAATTTATATTATACCTCAAAGAAGTTTGACTTGCTCGGGTATCTAACTGATTATTTATATCATTCTGAAATTCCAGATAAACATAATTGGAAAGAAATTGTAAGGTCAAAAATTGTTGGTCTTGAAAATAGCCTCTGGAGAGTTCGTATGTCTAATCAAGCAGATTTTGATAGATTCTCTTCGATACACGAATACTTACGACCTGCCTCAGTGTGGCAGTCGGCTAAAACTAGACAGCACACTAAGGTATTTACATATGTAGCTAAACTATGGGCTGCTGTTCCACAAACACAGCTTGATATGTGTATTAGATGTGAGAATGTTTATACAGACTTGATACTTCATTGTTGTGTTAGTTGTCCTTATATGTCGAACTTTCGAAATTCTTTCTGGGATTTCCTTACTGATAAATTTCCCCTGAGCCTGCACATTACGTTATTTAATGCAGAAGATGAGCTGCAACTACAATATCTTTTAGGTAAAAGGTTACCATCAGGAGTAATCGACAAAGAAAACTCCAAGCTATTCGTCCTGTATGCAGCATACTTTGTCATGCAGTGTGCAGCTATCTTCTGTAAATAAGGTACTGAAACTTGCAACTTATGAGTTGACGAACACTTTGTTGATTGATATTGTGTAAGAATTTGTATTCCAATATAGAACATTTTTTTTTTTTTTTTTTTTTTTTTTTTTTTTAAATATTTATTGATTGTATTCAGATGATT
The DNA here is from genome assembly GCA_028554795.2 of Sinohyriopsis cumingii. Taxonomy (NCBI): domain Eukaryota; kingdom Metazoa; phylum Mollusca; class Bivalvia; order Unionida; family Unionidae; genus Sinohyriopsis; species Sinohyriopsis cumingii. The sequence goes on from CM068838.1 coordinate 131,589,362, forward strand.
TATTCTTATAACATGTAATCTTCCATGGAAGGAAATAAAGATGATGATGATGCAAAGGTAAATAAAATCTGAATAAATCAAGGAAAAAGTCGAAGCATTTGATGTTCTAAATATTTTGTAAGCAACATATAACAAACTCTCTACTTCTTTATATATATATATATGTAGATACATATATATATATATATATATATATATATATATATATATATATATATATATATATATATATATATATATATATATATATATATATATATTTATATATATATACATATATATATATACATATACATACACACACACATACATATATATATATATATATATATATATATATATATATATATATATATATATATATATATATATATATATATATATATATATATATATATCTTAACAGTCGGAGTTTTATAGTCTTTACTGTAATTGATGAAAGTTCGCGAAACACTATAATCAACGACATCTAAGACCACCAGAATTACTACAGTACACAATTGATTTTTGGTTATTTAGCGAGTGCATATTTCAAATAGGCAGAAAAACAATTACCAATAAAAGAATATAATGGTTGATGGAACTATCAGCTGATCACGGTTCACACAACGGGTACATATACGTCTGACCTACTGACGATTTCATAGGAGCATTTGCTAATTTGGCATGATACAGAGAAGTTTTATATATCTGGGGTGTTTGAGGAGACCATTTTCCATTACCGGAGATGATATCTAATAGATGTCATCGATCCTTATGTAAAATACTGGGTTTGATTTGATCCATCACATGTAGCTTTCGTAGGTCGCTGGCATGGCTGTTTATAATTCACAGAGCATGAGCAAGGTAAGTCCAGTAAATTACACCCGTACGGAGAGCGATATGAGTTACCAAATTACGGTTCAGCAATGGATTTTGGATAACTTTTCTATAAAGTATATTTTTAAATGATAATTTCAACAAATATATCCTTTTGGTTGGAAATAATCATTATTTTTGCATAGATTTATAGTCTCAAGACTAGTTGGGATTTTCCAATAATTTTCCAACTTTTACAACATCAAACGATTTTCCAACAGTATTCCAACTTTCAACGGTTTTCAAGCACATTTCCAACTATACGGTATTTAGGGCCCGGAAAATTTTGAATCGGAAGCCAGAACGCCAGAACGCCAGAACGCCGGTGTGCAAGCAAGGAGGCAAGAGACCATCCAAAGCTCAAATTTGTTGGGTATGTACAGCAGTATGTAACAGTCAGGTTTAAGTCAATATAGCAAGACATGGGTGTCCACTTTAATTTATTTTAGTTACTTAGATAATATATTTAATATTTATTTTGCAATTATATTTAATGCATTAACAATTTCGTATGTTAAATAATTTTAAGATACACATAGCTAATGCTGTAATTTCAGTATTTAAATTAGAACTTAATTTTCTCTTATTATTCAAAAATAACAATTTCTTCACTTCTAATATTTCATCTAGGGTCCATTTTCATGAGTTTGAAATATTTATATATGTGACAGTTTGTTCCTGTTCTTTGAGAAGATTCGTTTGCAAACCCCAGTTGTATAAATGTAAAAGAGTTCGCCTTGACGTCTTGATACGTTGCAGCTAGAAAACTTAGTTTGGGTGATCATTGGTGACGTTTTCTCACTACATTTCGTCCCGTTCTAATTAGTCGTGTGTGGTTATTGAATGACTCAAATTTCTCTTCACATACCACACTTTTGCTAATATTAATTGTGCCTGGTCATTGAATGAGCTTATTTTCTCTTCACATAGTACCCTTTTACAAGTATACATTGTGTTTTTATTGGATGAAAATATTTATCTCCTCATATCACACCTATTCAGTTCTATAAATGTTATGTGTGATCATTGAATGCATATATTTATCTTCAAATATCACACTTTCTTAGACTGAAGCACACAATTTGATGAACTTACATACGTTTGTCCGGCAAACATACCCCCACCACCACCACCACCACCACATCCAACTTCAAGCATGCGTCAGTTCGGACGCCGTCTAAGGAAAACAAATCTTTTTTGACGAGACAGTCATCAGATAAGTTGTCTCCCTTGGTCTGCTGCAGTCCTGTTTATTCCAGTCGGCATTATCTACTCAAATCCTAAGTGATAAAAGTCGTTTTCTGCCCAGAATTGTGTATTATATGAATAAAGACAATCTTCTCAATAGTACTCCCCCCTTTTTTTTCCCACAGCCAGTAAGTAATAAAAAGCTAAGTACTAGTCAAGTCACACAGATACAGAAAGTTGGCAATATTTTCCCCTGTATATCAGTGACTGCAAGCAAGGATAAAAGTCAAACGTGTGAGAAAGATACCCGAATGCTAGCCCTGATGCCAAAGTTTTCATCTTCATCATTGTGACGCGATTTAGTTACGACTGTTCGTTAGTTTTGTTTCTGTCATAACATATTCTGAGTTAGCCTGGTGAGGTGAAATGAGCGTAGAAATACACTAGTGGTGTTGGTGTTGATATTTACGTAAAATAAAGCCTAGATAGTCAGATGAGATTACAGAGAAAAAAGAAGAAATGTGTGCTAGTTATGTCTTATTTTTTTCTTCTGCTACTTACACTATGACAATTACATTGACATGCACAATACTAATTCATGACCATACATTTACTGTACGAACATCAGCAAACAAGGATTTCACACTACACATTTTTTTCATAAATTCCATTTGAACGAACGTTTTATCATAAACATATTTTTACAAACTAAATTTGGCAAAAATGAAGATTATGTTTCATAACATCAAAGTTTAATCCTATTGGTGGAGACTTATACTGTTGTACTGCCTTGTATATTTAAAGTTCCTATAAAATGAAACCTTCAAATGAAAATCTGGGCAAATCCGAAATTTAGACAAACCCGAAATTCGAATAACTCAGAATATGGGCAAGTCCGAAATTTATATAAAAAAAATCAAATCTGGGGAAAATCCAATTTGGTATTAAGAAAATAACAGTTTCAGCGATTCTTTTTTCCATGAATACAATTGGTCACATTTGTTTTAAAAATATTGAATTCCGAAATTTTGAAGTGGTGTCCTAATTTAATTTGAAAGGAGACGGACGATTCTGACTTCAAGGTTGTCTGTCTCAGATCTGCAACGACGGGGGGGGGGGGGGGGGGAGGGGGGCGTACATATATAATCTCTGATTCGGGTGTTGAAAACCGGAACTCTACCACCTCGCGCTTAGGAATATAGACTGCTGGGAACAATGACGCCCTTACAAACTTAGCGGAGCGCGTTCCGGGATGCAGTATTTGACTAAAATACACCATAAACAAATAAGGCAAAATAGAATATCGTCATTTGTTAATAATTTATCTAACAGTTACCCGAAACATAGTGACGAGTTGACATCATCAGCACAATGGATGAAATGAGTATCGGTCGATCTCATCCAAAGCTACCATATGCTTTCGACGAGGGACCGTCCCAAGACTACGTAATCAATGGAAACAAGGTACATGTACGCACTGTTGTGTGTGTGTGTGTGTGTGTGTGTGTGTGTGTGTGTGTGACCGTTTCAAAAGGAACTGTTCTCTGTTTGAATATGCACAGTCGTTCATACTTCACGAATATCTCGGCGGTTTTTAGTACAGTCAAGATCATCTTGTTTTTGTTTTCAGTTAAATATGTCTGCTGAGTCAGTTGTGAAGATGGAAGACTGGATGTACGCCTAGTTTTAGAACTTAAGAAAGTCAAGGGCTCACATATATATAGTTGTCATCTGTAAACCATTGCGCATTGAGTTTCCAATTTTTTCAATAAAATGACATTGCTTCAATTATTTTTAGCGTACAAGTTTAGAAATGTTTGTAAATGTTGTAGTTTTACTCTGTTCAATATCTCTAAGTTTTCTCTGAAGAAAATAGATAATTCAGTCATTTTTTGAAGCTATATACCGCATTAAAATTTAGGCTTCACGCATCTTTGAATTGTGTCCATACATCAACGAGCACCAATTAATTAGTAATGCCTATAAGTTTATATTTGTACATAGAGCTATTCAGAACAATTAATGATTAATAATTCGTATTATCATGATTAAATAAGGAAATCAGTACTGCGGTCATTATAAATTTCCCGTCGCTTTCTCTTTTGAATGCCTGAAGATTCTTAATAAGCTCATTCGTTCGATCCTTAAGTGTCGGGATATATAGTTAAAGTATTGATGGATAATAATGGTGAGGTTAGCAGTCCTGTGTAATCTGTTTGATAAGACGATGATGACGCATCCTATTCAGTATGAGTTGGGTGAACTACCTTTTTCATAGAACTGTTTATTATCTTTTTGTTCTAGTACTACGTAATTCCTTCATGTATGCTAGGGACGTGTAATACCTGTATCAGCTTTTTGTAAAGGTCTTACCTTTAAATGAAAACAAAATTAGAAATAACAAATCTTTGTAATCTTTTTGTAGATAAATAATTATCTCTTTGATTAGATTGAAAAAAAGCTGAGAAACTCAAAATCTGCCAAGAAGAACATTGGAGTATTGTACAGCACTTTCACTGCTGCTCTTTACAAATGAATTTAAAACTATAGGTAAATGGATATGTGGATTGGAAGAGTGGGGTTTCAGAGACTAACATTATAACATATGAATCCACAGTCCGTCAATGTAAGACGCTGACCATGAGAGTTACGATGTAGGGGTGGGTGGGCAAAACAAAACCTACTCCCCGATCGTGTCATGGTCGATGGCTATCGGGTCCCTATTACTATAACCATTTACCAATATTCTTAACTTCATTAGTAAGTAGCACCTGTGGGTAACCTAAACTCTTAATGAACAATAAAGTAGATTCAAGGAAACGAAAATTGGTTTACTCACGTGCCTGGACAATAACCATTAGGCTAGGTCACAATGAACTCATGAAAGCATTACACCCAAAAGTCATTCGTATGTCAAATAAAACAACATATCCTTTGCTTTGACCTTCTACTCAAATCACATATGCCAATTAGATAAAATATTAAGACCATGATGTAGAATGAATGTTCAAAACCTTAGATCGCCTACAATTGGCAGATTTTTTTTGTCTGATGTTGACGTAGCTATTACGTTGCAGATGGACAATCCTTTGCTCTGTAAATAGCTACGTAGCAGATGCACTCAACAAGAATTCAATCGCTTAAATAAAGCTCTAAAACTGATAAGAAATATCTTTAAAAGAAAACAAAATAAAAATAAATAAATAAAAGTATAAGGAATTACAATTATGAGAGTTTTAATGTTGTTTTGTATGAGCTTATAGTGGTATAAACTGTCAGTTGCCGACTTATAAAGCTTTCATAACGCCTTCGGTTTATCAGACGATCAACTTCGAAGAAAAAAAACACAGCATCAAAATCTTAAATAATTGCAGTTGCATCAGTTGATAAATGTAGGGACGATTTCCATTGGTCAGAACATAACCATGTGATCAGACGCAGTTGCGTTTATTTCCGTATAAACTGTACAGAGAACTACTTTATACTAACTTCTATAAATAGAGTAACGTGCAAAGTAACTAATGTAAATGCTGAATCGGAAGGCATACACAGTGCATGCCTTTAAAACGAAAAGAAAACGGTGGGTTTAATTTTTATTTAGAAAATTTAATAAATTGATTAGACAGTATCAAATAACAAATCTTTGTATTTTTTCTGAAGATAAATAATTGTTTCTTTGATTAGATTTGAAGAAAGAAAAAAACTGGGAACCTCAAAATCTGCCAAGAACATTGGAGTATCGTACAGCACTTTCACTGCTGCTCGTTACAAATGAATTTAAACTCAAAATCTGCCAAGAAGAACATTGGAGTATTGTACAGCACTTTCACTTGAATTTAAACTAATTGGTAAATGGATAAAACGATAGGGATGAGGAGGGGGTCAAAGACTAACATTATTACAATTAGATTCAGAGCACTATAATGTAAGACGTCAACCTTGATACTTACGATGTGGGGTTGGGTGGGTAAAAGGCCTGCTACTCCCCCATCGTGTCATGGGTCGATGGCTTGCACTGTTTTACTATTGGATTCCATCACTATAACCATTTACCAATAGTCTTAATTTCATTTGTAAGTAGCCCATGTTATGGGACATATACTGTTAACGTACACGAATATAGATTTAAAGAAACGATATTGGTTACTCATGTTCCTGGACAATAACTATTCGGCCAAGTCACACTGAACTCACGAGAGCATACAATCCAAGAGTCATTCATATGTCAAACAAAACAACACATCATTTGCTTTGAATATTGAACTTCTACTCAGATCACATATGCTAATTTATATAAAAGATTAACACCATGCTGTGCAATGTTCAAAGCCTTAGATCGCCTATCATTGGTAGAAATTATTCGTTTGATGTTGATGTAGTTATTACGTTGCAGATGGAGAATCCCCTGTTCTGTAAATAGTTACCCAGCAGGCACGCTCAACAAGGATTCATACGCTTAAATAAGTCTCTAAATCTGACATGAAGAACTTTCAAAAATAAACAAAATTAATACAAAATAAATAAAATTATTAAAAAAATAGCAATTATAAGAGTTTAATGTTATTTTTGATGAGTTTATTATGGTATAAACTGTTAGTTGCCGACTCGCAGCACATGGCGCCCGAGGTTCATTATGTAAGCTGTGTGAGTCGGTATCTGGCAGTTTATACCACGATAAACACAGAAAAACAACATTAAAATCTTAAATAATGTTCTTTTAAGTAATTTTCAACCCTGTAGAGCGGGCAAGATGGTATTGACTTGTCATGTCTCATTAAATCTACTGTTAGCCAAACATTTAGTAGGCATGTACACATTACCGATTGTATGTTGAACTTATATTCGACCACAGTTTCATATTGTCTTCCAATTAAGGTTAAATCTATCTACTTCTATTTAATTTTATTTTGTCTTGGCTACTATTTTCCTTATTGCATGGTACACCTTTTAATGTCAGTTGTTTTCTCCAAATAAGGTTGGTCCTGATAACATATTTCGGCCCATATACGGCATAATGTAAACATCAATTTGCCGTTGCAAGAGGATGGTTCAAGTTTGTTGGTACTAAAACTCTGCGTTTGATTAATCTTCGTGTTGTCAAATGCGACCGACGATGATGTGTACTGTCAACATTTTAGAATGACCGTTGGAGAAATGGGTCCATTTACACACTCAAAGATGCAACGAACACATGTCATATATTTGGTTTTCTCTCCCTGAGATCTGTCCACTTCATACAAAGAATGAGTAGCATTGGTTCATCCTCGGCACAAACTTTCGTGTGGATTTAAAAGTCCGTTGTCCATCATATCGTAATTTTGGACATTGCGTTTAAATTTTGGATCTGTTTTCAAACATCGACCGTAGTCTTGTTCCCACAATTATTTCACTTGGCATCTTCGACTTTCTACACGTTTGTGTCGCTGTGCTAAGTTTCACGATTCTTAAATGGTGAACTGACACAAATGATTTTTCAGGTCTCGTTAAGGAAATCAAGTAGGACATCCATGAAATAAACATCCATTGAATTTGTACACGATTTGTGTCTTTTCTAAATCCAAACCATATACGGAAAGGGTTCTATGTTTCTTTACTTAACCGCTTTTAGCATGTTTTATCCACTTGTCTTGGGTTACACACATGCAATAAGGACAGCGTAAGGCTTCGACTGAATATCAACCGCAGAAAAAGAGATAAGACTGAGGTGGTATGATGGATAATTTGTTCTCGGTCATGAACTGTTTTCTGTAAACTAATCAACACTCTTTGGCAATGGTATTACCTTCCTTCAAGGGACACTTCCATGAGTCAGAAATAGTTGTCGAACTTTTTCAAAAGCTCGATCCTAAAATGTCCACATCGGATTGACAATGCTTCAACATTTCTTCTTGAAAATCAAAGGGGCCTGAAGAGTGGAGCTGTTACCAAGCGTATAAAGCTTCTCGTTGTTCTGTCCGCATATCGTCAGATTCGTTTTAACGACCTTCTGGAAAATGCGGGAGCACGATATGTTGATTAGGTTCGGTTATTAAAAAGTTCGGATGTGGCTTTTGGCTATTTCTACTATTCCGAATGTTTCGTCATTCTGTATAAAAGCATATCCAAATAACTCCTGGAATCTTTAAATCGTACTTTTCCCACTTTCACTTAAATACTTTTAGTTCCCTGCATTGTCACTTTTTGAAATCCGGTGCTTTGTTCTGAATAATATTTCAAAATAAACTGTCCAAGTGAAATTAAAATTGTGCGCCATAACTGTTCTATATCGATGCCTGTTCTCTTAACGCTGAATTTCCTATTTTCTCCACGTGTCCTCCTAGTGTCGCTAGTGAGATATGAAATACATTCGGTATAATCAGCAATAGTACGAGAACATCGAAATATATTTTTCTTATCCTACTGGAATCACACTACAATTTGGACAATGAAAGTTCCTGTATGTCTAAGTCACAATCACGTTAAGTCTCGCAAAACTTGAGGATGTAAATTGCAGTCTCTTGCGAACATTAGCAGTAAAACAAAATCCACTTGTAATCTTATTATTCTCGTTCTCATTGTTAAATACTTTCTCACGCTCATTGTCATTTAATTGCATGTAACACGGATGACTCAAGTCGACAATATTGACACAAAACAGCAAATATTCTTTCCTGGACAAGGTCTAACTTTGACTTATTGGTTCGAACAAGATGTCAACAAGTGGAAAACACTCAGTAATTCGCAAGATCGTTTCTGTTGTTTGAGTTGTTTCATGTCATGTCGTTCAGGCTGGACAAATGTTCGCTTGTAAGTAGAACAATGCATTATTTCTTTTCCTTCAAGAATGTAATGTCTGTAGGTGAAACATCTACGACATATCTCTATGAATAGCCTACTCCCATATGCTAAATTCCTGCTCATATTTCTCCCAATACTATCTGTATTTGATAATTCATATTATAATTGCAACATCATCGAATTGATCTCGGTGATGATTAACGTGAATGTATTTTCCAGTCTGAAACATCCGATCCTCTAAACAGGATAGCTCCGCGAACGTCTTGATTGTATATTTTCAACTTTCATTCTGCAGTCCTTCTCGCCGTAAGTTCCATCCACTACGATGACTCAATCTAAATACGTTTGATCTGTGTGGTTTTCAGTCTGAACGATACTTGTTTTAGTACTGCCAACTTTATCCACGTGCAAAAGTTTGAGTCATCCAGTATCTTTTGGAGGTGAAGAGTATGTTTTCCATCGGTCATGTCAAGTTCATCCTTCAGTTGGTGAATATGTTGAAAATTTTCTCAGGCTTTTGGAAGAAGTTAATACTAAAGAAGGGCAAAACTTGATCCACACAGGAGATTTCAAGCTGTCGTGATTTAAGGATAGTCTCATACGATCTTCATCATTAGCTTATCACTGGCACTTCAGGTTTTTTGTTTTAAATTGTTCTGATAGATCTGTGGTGGAACTTGAGATTTTAAATCTTTAAATTTCACCGTGTTCGTGTAAGCGGTCATTTAAAGTGTGCTTTAAGTAATTGTTTCGGGAAGGGGTCGAATGTACCGCACGAGTTTCTTTCTTCGCTTATTTTGACAAGTTCTGAAAGAGAACAGCAAAAAGATATGCAATTTTAGTTTCATGTAATATTCTATTATTTGATTGTTCGTTTTATGCAAATGTTATTTGCTATGACTAGGTTTCCATATTATGTATCGTTTATTCAATTTCATGGAAATGTGTTGATGCTAGAGTTATTATGCAATTTATTTTATTCAATTTCATGGAAAGTATTGTTGCTAGAATTGTTATGCAATATACCTTTTTAATTTTACAGTTATTAGTTCATTGATAGAATTGATTCCATGCGATCCAAATGGTCATATGTGTAGGATTTCATAGGGTTATATGAAATAACTTCCTTTGTTAGGACGATACAGATCATCGTGAGTTAACGATACTTACCTAATTATATCTGATTTTGTAATGTTTGAATAATCTTGTAGGTTAAGGATTGCTGTGAGTTACAATTTGTGGATTTTATGCAATAGTAATCGAACATGTAGTAGCATGTAAAAGAATACGGTAATATTCGATAGACGCTCACATGCTAATTTAAGACCTGCCGCTGGAAGCGAGGTAAATGTCTTACCGTACTAAGTCAGAATTTACGCAGTATGTGGATAGCAACATGTTCTGAATAAGTTAAGAGAATTTTATATACGTCTTAGAGAGTGGGGTATAAAGAACTATGGGGTAATTGTATCCTTTAAGGGACAGCTTTCTGGAAGAGAGACAGGACAATCTGAAAACAGAAGTCCGAGGAAAAGAAAGACGAGGTCAGAATAAAAGGACCAGGAAGTCCATGAAGGGGGGCAAAGCATAGAGCTTAGGAAGGATGAGCTAGGAGACGTTGATATACGGTCAAAAAGAGAGGAAGGTGATGCAAATCAATCGTGGACATTGCGCTCTTTTCACCTCTCGTTATGATGATGAAATAAATCCAAACTGGACACTCCTGTTCAATTCTACTGATAAAATCTAACTTGAATTGGAATTGCCTTTATTAATTTGTTCTAATTAAATTTGTTATTTTCATGTTAAAGGGGGCTCGTATTGTTTTATTTCTTCCCAGTATTCTCGCTCAGTTCTCTGTTGTAATTCCATTCTTTTTTCACTCCCGCCGGGCTATAATATCGAGGGAGATCATCCTCTAGATAACGCTAGCCAAATCCAATTAACCACCCCTCTTACTAAGAGGGCGACATTACACGATCTTTGAGTATTATTTCTTACAGGCGGCCCTGAATAAAATCTTTATAGTTTTTTATAACAGGAAACTTTACATCATTGATCCTTTTCCACGGCCAAGTCATACTCTCGATGCTGCGGTTGTTATGCTAGTGACTGCTGCCGCTGCCGTTATTGATGGTGTCACAGCAGCATCTTAGATGTGTTCACTGAAGGTTTAGTAATCATGAGTCGTGAAGGCCTTTGTCTTTTCGGTTGTGACAAAGAGGTCTGACACATTTCTCTCAGATGTTTAAACTCTGTCAAAATGCCTTGTGACAGACTGACTGTTTTGTTTTCACTCTCTTCCTGTTGTTCACTGTTCAAAGTTTTCCGTTTATATTCTTGTTGCTTTCTTCTTTCCTCCTAATGTCTTTGTTGAACAGCTACTCGTTTATCGTCTTCAAGAGAATGAAAACGCTTTCCAAATCTCCCTTCGTAATCATAATAGACTGGTGATGAAAAACATGAAGGTGGTACAAGCCCGGCAAAAAAATTCTTGAAGCGAAATTAGGAAATCGATCAAAGCCAAACTGAAGTCAAATTGAATTGAAATCATTCAGTTTTGGAAGTATACTTGCTACAGTAGTAGTAGTAGTAGTAATAGTAGGAGTAATAGTAGTAGCAAGAAGAAGAAGAAGTATTCACTACAGGCACACTCCAAAAACATCATCTTTATTATATTAGCCATTGGTATTTAACTCAAATTCTAATGCAATGTCAAATACTTTATATATAAATATGGATAACGGCACAATGTTTCGAGTTAAACACGCTCTTCGTCAGCTTACTTACACAAAACAAACACTAAACAAAATATGTAGGAAACATTCTGGACTCCTCCATAGAAAAATTACTAGCGGTAATTTACAACAGTAGTAGTAGTAGTAGTAGTAGTAGCAGTAGTAGTAGTAATAGTAGTAGCAGTAGTAGTAATAGTAGTAATAGTAGGAGTAATAGTAGTAGCAAGAAGAAGAAGAAGTATTCACTGCAGGCACACTCCAAAAACATCATCTTTATTATATTAGCCATTGGTATTTAACTCAAATTCTAATGCAATGTCAGATACTTTATATACAAATATGGATAACGGCATAATGTTTCGAGTTAAACACGCTCTTCGTCAGCTTACTTACACAAAACAAACACTAAACAAAATATGTAGGAAACATTCTGGACTCCTCCATAGAAAAATTACTAGCGGTAATTTACAACAGTAGTAGTAGTAGTAGTAGTAGTAGTAGTAGTAGCAGTAGTAGTAGTAATAGTAGTAGCAGTAGTAGTAATAGTAGTAATAGTAGGAGTAATAGTAGTAGCAAGAAGAAGAAGAAGTATTCACTGCAGGCACACTCCAAAAACATCATCTTTATTATATTAGCCATTGGTATTTAACTCAAATTCTAATGCAATGTCAAATACTTTATATACAAATATGGATAACGGCATAATGTTTCGAGTTAAACACGCTCTTCGTCAGCTTACTTACACAAAACAAACACTAAACAAAATATGTAGGAAACATTCTGGACTCCTCCATAGAAAAATTACTAGCGGTAATTTACAACAGTAGTAGTAGTAGTAGTAGCAGTAGTAGTAGTAATAGTAGTAGCAGTAGTAGTAGTAATAGTAGGAGTAATAGTAGTAGCAAGAAGAAGAAGAAGTATTCACTGCAGGCACACTCCAAAAACATCATCTTTATTATATTAGCCATTGGTATTTAACTCAAATTCTAATGCAATGTCAAATACTTTATATACAAATATGGATAACGGCACAATGTTTCGAGTTAAACACGCTCTTCGTCAGCTTACTTACACAAAACAAACACTAAACAAAATATGTAGGAAACATTCTGGACTCCTCCATAGTAAAATTACTAGCGGTAATTTACAACAAAAATATACCATAAAAAGTTGCGTAATAATAACAATAACGAGCTTGTTGTTGCTTCTATCACATAGAGCACAACCAAGTACTGATCTAAATCCAGGAATGGACAAAGACAAGAACACATCGTGACGAAATATCAACGCCATCTACAAGATTTGCTTGATAAAATTTTTTTGCTAAAGTTATGAAATGAGATTCTAAAAGAAAGAGGTTAAAAGAAAGAGGTTAAGACAGTGGTGTAGCGGGATCATGGACAAGAGCTATAATAATAATAATAATAATAATAATAATACATGTAATTGCTAAGGTAGATGTTATGGAAAAACTTGCGTACGGATGAATAACTGATGCCAGGGTGTAATGTTTATAAGACTAAATTAAGGTTAAATTTTTTAATTTAGACCCATGAATATTAAATTGTAGTATCCAGATGGTCGTTGAGAGCTTTTGTTCTACGGTACGCAATCATAAGAACTTCTTCAAATATATCCTTCGAACGTTTATGTTAATTCTTAAACGGATACTTTTAATATGTTCTAAGACATCTCCCTCTCTTAAAGTCATTAATCATGTCGTCCAATAAATGTTAAACTCTAAACTCTATCAAATGCAGCAGCAGAGGGGGCGAACAGACCAAAAGCTTTTTGCACAATAAGCCCTCCCCACGGAAACTATTCGATAGAGGGCTTATTTCGACGAAATAAACCCTTCTATTCAGAATACAGGACAAAAAAAAATGTCCCCGAAAATGCTTTGTATTTCCGCTGATATAACGCGAGTTACTTCAATAAATCCGACTCGTATCCGACATAATTTCCACGGTGAGGTATCATCGAAAAATCAGGTGTAGTTTGCGCCCCCTCTGCTGCTCTACGAAATGAGTTTCCAAGAAAACATTTTTATGTCGCAAATAGTGTATCAAGGCCGACGCGGTATCGTGTACGCGGGTCGTGTAAATTTATTGTCACAAATCCATGCGGGGTTCTTTGAGCGCGACTAAAGAAATTTTTGAATTTATTAATATCCATATCGCCGCTACACCAGGTTTGATGAATATTTCTCAGCGTGTGAACATCAACTCCATTAAACACCGCAAGAAGATTACAGTTATCCCTGATTACTTTTGGAATTTGTGTATAACGCTGAGTAACATAAATCACATCAGTGTTTTTATGACGACCTCGTGAAAATATTCTTGCAGGATTTTTTTGCTTGTCCAGCATCACATCATCATACACTACTAGGTTATTTATTTCCCCGTTAAGGTCTTCCACGGACGGAGCTTCTTCAATATCAGTTATAAATTCAACAACATCCTCGCCGTCTTCACTCAGCGCTTTTGCACTCTCATTAAAATCTTTTATAACATCATAACAACGTTGATCATCCACAGACGGAGCTATCAAGTATAGTTTGTCCCATTTCATCCACTTCATTATCATGTTCAGCAACAGCTGTGTTTTACCTGATCCTGACGGTCCTATGATGATCATTCTGATAGAATTTGGTAGCGCGGAATTATGCTTGACTGGTTCTTTCCTTCGCGTCGCAGAAAAATCAGTGATCTCCATTTGTATATAAGGAATAATAATTATGGATCTATATTGTGTGAAGTGTAAGGCACAAACCCCTACGAATGATCTAACAACCATTACAACAAAAAATAACAGACAAGCACTTTCTGGTAAGTGTGCGCGATGTGGCACAAAAAAATTTAGATTTCAAAAAAAAAGCCTGACAAAGTCAGCGGAGGTGACATCGCAGCAACCCTCGGACGACTTCCAGGTACCCCTTGGGCTAAATATCCCGGAGAAAAACATCTCCCAGGATACAATTACTGCGGTCCAGGGACACGACTAGATATCAGACTTGATGAACAATCTAAACCAAAACCGGGAGAGTATCCGATAAACGCTATCGACGCAGCGTGTCACATGCATGATGTTGCTTATCGAAGTAAAGATCTGCAAGACAGGCATATCGCGGATGTGAAATTAATTCATGCACTAAGCGCCATAAAAAATAAATCATTTAAGGAGTCACTCGCTAATTGGTTAATAAGATCAGCGATGAAATCTAAATTAGCATTAGGCGCTGGATAATTAATAACAATGGAAGCGATTTATTATTCCCCGGCCGGATACTGGAGAGGTAATGCAGCAATTAATAAACTCGCCAACGCGGCATCAGTAACACGCGAGGTTGCCAAAAAATGGCTGTCAAAACAAGCAATATGGCAAATCTACTTACCACCACCTCGACAAATCAATTTTGCACATTTTGATGTTAGTATCCCCAATGAAGTTCATCAGGCTGACATACTATTCCTGCCTCATGATACTGTCCGTAGAAAAATATACAAATACGCGCTAACAGTAGTTGATGTTGCTAGTAGATACAAAGAAGCAGAACCGTTAGCGACTAAAACAGCGTCCGAAGTCGCCTCTGCGTTTAAACGAATTTATCAGCGAGGACCTCTAAGCTGGCCTCGATTATTACAAGTTGATCCTGGCAAGGAATTTCAGGGCGCGGTATCATCACTGACAAAGCAGCATAACGTTACCATACGACGAGGACATACTGAAATTCATCGGGATCAGGCAATTGTTGAGCGATTTAATAGAACACTCGCTGAGAGATTATTCGGATACCAGTACGCGAGGGAATTCATTTACGATACGAGATCTCGTGAATGGGTTGCAAGACTGCCAAACGTGATAGCCGCACTGAATAATGAAATTACCAGAACAACAAACATGAGACCTGTAAATGCAATCACAAAAAAATATATACCCCGCGTCAGTGAACGTGTTTCAACGCAGCCAACGACGCTAGCGTCCCCGTTGCTGGGTAATGTCACCGTTAGGTATTTATACGAACCCGGCGAACTCGAAGGAGGAAAAAAAAGGGCAACTGATCCTATATGGAGCGTTACAACACATAAGATATCTAGCATAACCAGATCAACTGGGAGAAACGCAATCTACAGATTAGATTCAACTGCTCCTCAGCGTGGGTTCACACGCGAGCAACTTCAGGTGATCCCCGCGGATACACAATTACCACCTCGATCACTTAAATAACTGCAGCAGCACCTCTGCGTCGATTACACTCAAGACAGGTCAACATCACATTTTGACGCGTATGACCGCGATTACTATCTATTCTATCTACGGTAAATTGCCTTGGATTATTTTTCGAATACTGCCACAGCAATAAACAATTACAACTCGCGCAGTGATTATTCTGCTGTTGTTGTAATTGTATAATAAATGTTTCGTCGAGATCAAACTCGTTGCCATTTTTTTTGTCGCTCTGTTTGTAACCGGCTAATTTCTTTCTTATTGTATCATCAGCGATTGATCTGTTGATGCTGTCGTTGATAACATCATCTAATACAATTCTTCGTAACTGACCTATCCTTCTTACTCTTGACACGGCTAAATAAACTAAATTTGACCACTCGATGCGATCATCAACAATCCAAACTGTTGTATCTGAAATAGTTAGTCCCTGCGAACTGTGGATGGTCATAGCGTATCCTAGCGTCCACGGGGATTTGCTCATTTTTAGTGCCTGTTCAACAACATCAATATCAACTGTGACAATATCATTTAATACTAAATTCTGTTTTTCCGATCTCCCAGGTATATCAACGTCGGTATTCTGCAATCGCGTATCAGCTGGTCTATAACACAACGGCACTGCCAGCATGGGAAATTTCTTCTGATGTAACTGAAATAACCGCTGCTGAAGTGTGTCCCTGACTATCTTTCTACTTGCCACAATTAAATCACCTGGTTTCCACGTTTCCCAAAAGTCGCTCAGCGAAGTCTCTGGAATTATTTCACGCATTATCTCACACTGGACTTTATTGGTTTGTAGCCTGATCAACGCCTTAAACTCTTTCAGCGTTTCATCGAGTGCTCTAACATCGTTAGTTATTTCCTCATAATAATCTACAAAAGTTTTCAGCCACGTGTGTGGAGATTCACCTGTAAATGGCGGTGGTTGACCATGATCGCCGCACATCACCACTGCGGTATTTTTCTTTAGCAGCCAATCCAGAAACTGTTTTAATGTATCCAACGGGACAGTGTCTATCTCATCCCAGATGATTATTCCAGGGATATATTTCGTTCCCATTCGCGTAGGAGTCCATGTGCCGCCGCTGTATTTGAAAAAACTGTGATACGTACACGCGTTAACATCCCGTTGTCGCATCTCCCTGGCAAGTCTATGTGTGGGTGTTAGCACAATCATGTCAGAGTTTCTAAATAATTCTATCGCGCGAGTTGTCTTACCGGAACCACCAGCCCCGTTGAGATAAACTGTTCTATGTCTCACAACAGGATCGTGCACCGGCGGCAGCGAAGTTGTCGTAGAAATTGAAAATTTCCCAGATATTTCTGCGCCGCGATATTCATCCTCGATTTCAACATCAGCTGATTCACAATATCCATGCAACATTTCATTTTTTATTCTCCATGAACCCCACGATGGATCATTCGGTATAACCTTATTTAACGCCGCTAAGTGTTTTTTATCGATATAGAATGAATCCGTTGCAACTCTCACTGCGTCAACGGGAAACCTATTAATCATCGACAATAGGTTTATTGATACATAAGCTAGCATCGAAGATCTCAAATGTGTGTACTGAGATGATTCTCCGTCGGTGTAACTAACAACAGTTCCTAATTTTTCCCCGTTTGACAGAAACACATCTTCGCGGGTACAAAACGTATTATTCGTGGCGGCATCAGCGACAATAAGATCCAATTCGGCCTCGTCCATGATTAATCGACTATGATGTAGTTTATGATCATACGCTCCACCTTGAGTAAATTTTCCTATTATTCTTCGTCCTAGATCTTTTGCGGTGCTTTCATCAGTTCGGGGAGCTCTTTCGATGATAGTGTCGATAAACGATTCTGGATATTCTCGGAAATTTTCAATTTCTACGGTGACTTGCGGAGTTGGCAACCAAACTTCGGTTTGACGACAATAACATATAATCGCTTCACTGACCGTCAGCGACAGCAGTATTCGACTGTCAAGCATGTATCGCAATAACACTATTGGGGCCCATCGCTTCTCAACGAAATGTCTGCCAAACCAAGCATAACACACAGGATGTAAACCCGTAGCGAGTTTAAACGACGACACACAAGCAACCCCGGTCAGGTCAAAATCAGGCAATGGTCGGTTTATGGCAACTCTTGTCATCGAGCTTGTAATATGACCAAACCGTTTAAAATACTCACTACATTCTCCCCGCCCAAGAAAACTTCCTGGATAACACGCCGTCATATCCACGGATATCATATCGCGGTGATCATACTGGGTATTCCACAAACCACCGTGCCCGTATTCGATACAGCTCTGTTGAATATCCTCGAGAAAGCTCTTCGGGGTTGGTCTCCATGAATTTCGTTCTCGGGCTATATGCGTGACAACACCCGGGACAGTAAAACACTGCGTCAGTAACGTATCAGTGTTCGTCGCATGATATTTTTCTGCGAGTTTTTTCATTTCGTGATGTAATGCCGCCGTTCTGTATACCTCCCCGTTGGGTTTCACAAACTGATCAAACTCTCCCTCGAGGTCACTTCGGAATAACCACACCGACACTGGATCGGTTTTACTTATCTGATAAATAAAATCAAACATGGAAACTCTTCGAGTTTCACCACTAGTGGTTCCCATGATAGCATTTTCCAATTCCGGATAATACTTTACAACACGATCTCGAGGAAATATCCTAACCGAGTCAGTCCAGGCGTGACTGTTATGATCGATAATAGTTATTGGTGCTCCACGGGAATCATATTTACTCTTGTACAATACCTCACCGGTCAACGATGAAACCGTTATAGGAAATTTTAGTAATCGTTCGAGCTCGGCAACATCATTTATTGACGCTCCTTCATCCACTACTTTTGCCGCCCACGCTGTTATTTTAGTCTGTCTTAGCGGTGTTAGGCCGTTTCCTCGCGCGGCATTTTTAAAATGTTCCATTACTCGCTCGGCTACACAATTCAACCCTGTGGATTTTATCAATGACTCTGACATCTTCATCGGGGCGAGTTTATCAACGCGTGGTTTCTTCATCGGATAAATTCCATAAATGACTGCGGTCACAGGATACGCTCTGGCATAATACGGTGTATCAATCCCAACAAGTACTCCCGGGTTTGAGTCTTTGGTTACGACGACGGTTTTTCCCCGTCGGGCATCAAGAATAGGGTCTAGTTTGTCTCTGATAATCCATGTTGTTTCACCTGTTTCCGTGTCGTCGACGCCAACGATAAATTTTATCTGTATGAAATATCTTCTATCGTCGAGATACTCAATTATACTACGCGCAATTGTATCGTTCATGGTACCATCAATGATGGCATTTTCAGAAATGATTTTATACGAAGACCACACATGTGCGGCACCATCACGACGAAACTCTTCTTTGGCGTTCTTGATAACACCAATTACCGCTGCGAGTTCTCGTCGTCGTACATCACCGGTTAACCGGTCAAGATCGAATCGACCTCGGGGAAATTGGAGATTTCCAGGTTTTATTCTGGATAGTCTTTCAAAACTCATTATTATAATTAAGACAAGTATTTAAATAGACAAATATATTATATGCACCAATGCAAGTGGATTAAACTAAATTCATCAGCGCCGTGTAGCAAACCATGCAGACACGAATACTGTGGACAACATGCTCAACAGGTCCGCGGTGGGAGTCTAGGACCGATACCGTGTATCAGATGCGGCATTGGAGTACGAGGAAAAACGCAATTATGTTCAGCGTGTGGGGGGAAACGCTATCGAGAACTAAAACGGTATTATGATAAAAAAAATCCAGACTCGAACACGTTCTCGGAGCGTGATTACATAAATAAGTTTTCAGACAAATTATGAATTAGACAAATGATTTGCTTATAGTATAATGAATCAAGAATTCGTCCCCGAACAAGAATTTGTTCCCGAACAAGAATTTGTTGCACATCCAACTATTCCAAATTATGAGGCAAACCGAGATGGCACGGTGCGACACTGCACGCGAAGACGACCAGTTGGTACAGTTGATAATGCTGGTTATTTAAGATTTACTGCCACGTGCTCAAAGAGGTATTTATGTCATCGTTTCGTCTATGAATGTTTCTTTGGAGTGATCCCTAAGGGTTTTGTCATTGATCACATTAACGGTAACATACTTGATAACTCTATAAACAATCTTCGCGTGGTCACTCAGAGCAAGAACTGCCTACTGGGTAACACAGGGCGTTGTAAAACAGTTGCAAGAAGAGCTATTAAATCTATAAACGCAGGTGAAGAAATTGTATTCCAGTCAATAAACGCCGCCGGTAGGTATTTCGGTATTTGTTCACCTGTTGTACAGCATGTCGCAACCGGGATCCACAAAACAGCATTTTCAAAGAAGCTCAAACAGAAGATTTCATTCTGTTATATAACTCTTATCGCTGACACAAACGACGATAACTCCTCCACGAGTGTGTAACGCTTTGCAGAGTTGTCGTCGTCAGAGGATTTGCTCCCCTGAGAAAGCCACCTTGATAAAATATTTTATCGAGTTCATAACATGTAATCATTTATTTACCGTAGAATATATATTTTTTTACAAACAATATCCTCGTTTTACTGAATATATCCGACTGTTTTGCTCTTCTGTGCTTGTTATATGACCGCGCTCGAGAAAACATACAATTAAAATATTTTAAACAAGTCCCGCCCACTGCTAGAGCGAATTTCCAACTCGCAAGTAACAGTTGGGTTATATACGAAATCGCTCCCTAAGACCTTTGGGTCGATCGAAAGTCAGCACGCGCAAGCAAAACCATAAATTTAATCCGCCAATGGCGGGTGTCTTTTGTGCACCATCCAATGGTCGATTCAATGGATGGTTTTGCTCTGCTGCTGATCGTAGAAAATGACCCACCTGTGTATGTTTGTGTCGTCATAGGATAAGGTCTTAGGATAAGTTAGGATAAGATTACATGTTCATTGTGCCTTTGCCTGCTATGACACTCGAATCAGAGGTTAAAGGTTGTTCTGTGTTGTATCGTCCCTCCCGAGCTTCTAGACCGTTATTTGACGATCTAGAAGTTCCTCATGGGGTGAGTGACCCCCAAAAATAAACAGATAGATGGATGCATAAAGCTCTACGTCACCTGGGTGCCCACCAATAGAAACATTCAGAAAGAGTGTTGGCCAAAAATAAACGGTAACATGAGGTGCCTAAGGGAAAAATCACAACACGAAGGTCTAATATAAGACCAAGAAAAAAAAATCCTAACAAAGGACTCATGAAAGAACCGTAGGCCGGTGAAGAGTACCCAGTAAGTGATAACCGCTCATCATCTATCTGTTTATTTTTGTTTTTGGTGATGCTAGCATGAGAAGTCCCTTGGACTTCCAGAGAAACTCTTCGAGTTTCCACGCTCATGCATTTAAAAATATAAAAATATATAATAATATGAATCACGAAAATATAAATACCATACTTGTTGAAATTAAAGAATTACAACAGCGAGGTTTTAATATTTTACTAGACACTGAAACAATTATGTCAGATTTTGAATCCTTGAATGAGCTATCACAATCGGGGAAGAACAATCTCCCCGCGTGTTATAGGTTCATTAAGGGTTTGCAAGATCGCATTTACAGATCACTTGCCGGGATAACTGAAAATCAGGTATCTGAATTTATTCCACTGTGCCGTGCAGTTGAGAAGATTCGTCTTGTATTGTCAAGCGAGTATGAGACTCGAAAATTAATTAGCACCAGGGTGAGACGGTTAAAAGGCTATATAAAGAATCTAGACACGGAAATGCCTTGCATTTCTGACGAAAATACTAGTATTTGTGACTACGAGGCCGACAAGGAAGTATAAACCGCCGCGTGTGACTCACAGCACAAAGTGAAAGTAGAACCTGAGAAACGCTAGCCCCCCCCCCCCCGGAAACTCAAAGAGTTTCTCGAGTGTAAAGCACATTTCCACGGTAAAAAAAAAGTGTATTATTTTTTTTGCCCGAGCGTGGAAACTCTTCCAGAAATGCTTTGCATTTCCAGTTTCTCTGGAAGTCCTTAGACTTCCAGGATTTGCTTAAGCGTTTCAACATCAATACAACAATGAGAATAGTTCATAATCTGTTCTCGTTGACACCAAGCTGTGATCATATGATTTTGCTGTAGCTGTGTTAATTGTGACGACGTTAACAAGAAGTCTTCGTCGCCGTACACGTCAACGATTATTTTAACGGGGAAATACTGTTCCCCTAGGGAAACCCTAGGGGGCTGACTCTTTGAGTTTCCAGAAACGCTAGCGTGAGAAGTCCCTTGGGCTTCCAGAAATGCGGTTTTTATTGCCTCGTGAAGAATTTGCTTATCATGAATATGAACTCGTGCGTGAATGTATTCACACATTATATACAACTGTTTTTTTTTAAATGCGTGAGCGTGGAAACTCGAAGAGTTTCTCATGCTAGCATGAGAAGTCCCTTGGACTTCCGGAGAAACGCTATGCGTGGAAACTCTTCCAGAAATGCTTTGCATTTCCAATTTGGAAACTCGAAGAGTTTCAGGACTTCACCAGTAAGTTCACGGAGACAGTCTCGCCACGCAGGTCCAACAACCCCCCCCGTTGGTCGGTGAGTTTAAAATTTATCGTTGACAACCACGGATTATTACACCGCAGATAGACCACATTGATTGGTTCTTGCACAATCAGAAAACCGGGGGGGTCTTTTGGTGTGAACGTATACAGGATAAACCCCTGCGTCGCCGTCGTAGTATCTGATGCGCTGTAGCTACCGTCGATGACGTCACATACAAGATTGACCGCAATAACATCTGTGATATTTACGATCCCGGGTGAGATGTGTCTGCCATCGGATGCTGTACTGTTGTCGTGTCTTAAAATAACAGGTTGTGGTTTTGTTCGCGTGTACGTGGCAGAAATATCTTCGAAAGATTCCGCGATGAGATCCTGGACTGATTTTCTCAGTGTGTGCACGTTATATCCAGGAAGTTTAAAATCTGAAATATCCTTCACGGGAATACCAAATCGGGATGCAAAATTCGATCTTTTTTGGGTTCCATAATCGCCTTTGTGATCCAGTAGATTCTGAATTACTTTTTGATTCATAAATTCCATCGTGGATACGAGTTTGTTTAGTTTTTCTATGGTGGTGATAATGTTCGTGCGAGAACTGCTTGCAGTTCCAGGTTTTGTTATATCAGAGATATAATCTTGAAAATATACTCGCAACAGGTCTAGCTGTTGTTTATGTGCTTGTTTGATCGGATTAAAAAAATGAGCTTCTATGTCTTCTGGAAGGTATCGACGGAATCTCCCGTCTTCGAAAGCTGTATATATTATATCCAAGGGGTGTATATCTGATGTTGAAAACCGGGCTTGGCCTGATCGTAATTGATCTGGAAATAATAAATGCTCGCCGTACACGAGGTCGTGTAGTTCTTCCTTCGTGGTCTCGAAATCCGACTTCGATGGTTTTGGTGGACCCGGTTCAACCTCGGGTCGTTCTTGTGGCCATCCTAATACTGTTCGGATTGAGCTGTTATAAATATCCACGGCGTATTCCGGTGTTGAGATTTCAATGACCGCAGACAGCGTTGGTTCGTGCGCGGTCACAGATATTTTGGCTTCATTGCCGGTGATTCGTTTTATTTGGCGTTGTATCTCATTGTTGATTTCTTCGATCTGATAACTCCCAGTGGGTAGCGTAATTGTATCCCATTCAAGTTCACGTTGTTGTGGGTCCGCGCTGGGTCTCCCGAACACAAACGAATTATTCGGCTGCTGACCGCCAAATGATGCCGACCTGATATTGGGCCAGCTGTGATACGCACTGAGCTTCGACAACGCGATTTCATTCACGGCAATTGGAGTTGGAAAATTAATGCTGAATTCTGGTGTCGTCGAGGACACTGAGATCATTGTGGTCCTTACCGGTGTTGTGTTTGTGACTATTTGTTGAAGCAGTTCCTGTGGCGTTGCCATCAGTGACATTATTTATTTGTTTAGTTTTCAAATAGTCATTGTACGCATCTGACATTAGTTTGAATTCAGAATCTGATATCAACGCGGCGTCGCTGGATTGCGCGTCTAACGATGATGATATCAGCGATGATAATTTCTGATATGCGGTCGTGGCTGTATTTAATTTTGTCGTGTAATCGTGTAATTTTGTGTTAGCACACGAGGATATTTTTTTTGCTATGATGCCGAAAACTCCTGCTGTTGCTGTAGCAGCGGAAACAGAGATCGTGGCAGCGACTACTGCAGTCACTGGAGTGACCGCTGATAGTATTACTCCCGCGGATGCAACAACGGCGGATACTGAATAAACCATAACGTCTAACACTGTTATGCGGCGCTTGTATTTTTTTACTTTTTGACTGGTTACTTCGATGACAGTTTTTAACTCAGATTGCCACTCACGGACTTGATTGTATCGATATTGTTGAGCATCTGGAAATCCTTCGGATTTCAACGTTGACATTTATTTAAAAATCGCTGCCGATTTTCAATTACGCGGTAACCAATTGAGGCGTTGAAGCGACGAATTCCAAACAAAACCAGTAAGATGTTGCTGTTAAAGTATCGTCGGCGGCTTCAAGCATAAATGTTTCCTCGGTTCCGCTGTTTAGTATTACGGTTACAACCCCGGAATACTTATCGGTGGAATGTCTCCAAGGATATGTTGTGAAGATTTCAAATTTAGCGGCTGAAAACACAGACAACCTGTAAACACCGGTGGCTGTTGCTGTATATTTGATAGTGTTGTTATTTTGTCGTGACCATGTTGCGAATCCCGATGATACCGTGAATACGATGTTGGTGATATGCCCGGGAGTAACTCCAGTGGGAACTTTAATCAAACTGGTTTTGTTAACGATCTCAGGAATACCCGATACTATATTCTGCTGTGTTTGTTTGATCGTGTTAATGTTATTTTCTATTATCTGAACTTGATCTGAAAAACTTTTTTCCGTTCTGACTACACCTAACCGGGTATTAATCTTATTGATATCGTTGGCGTTATTAGTAAGATTTGGTATGATTTCAGAAAGTTTCGTGTCGACGATTGGAGGATCCCCAAAGAACTTATCCACGGCCTCATCAGTTTTTGAGAAGTTTCTTCGAAGTCTTGTAAACGCGCCCACGTGAACATCATACTCTGCACGCAGCGTATTTAGTTTACCGTTGACGATGTCCACGTATTGTTTGTTTGACGCATCCTGGTCGGATTCGGGATTTGCTAACGCGGTTATTTTGTTGCCGCTCATGTCAAGTCCGCCGGTCATTACGTCGCCGGATTTTGTTACTTTATCGATGATTAGGCCAGCAACGTGTTGGTACTGCGTGTCGACGTATTGTTTATTTGCGGCATCTTCGGGACCTTCCGGATTTTTTAGAACGGTTATTTTGTTGCCGCCGAGGCTGAGTTCGCCGGTCATTACGTCGCCGGTTTTTTTCACACATTTATCAACACCTTTATCAATACTGTCTTTGATGCTTGCGATTGATATGTTCGAGTCCTTGATCCGGCCGCCATCACTAAATGCAACGAAATTATCCTTGGTAGCTCCAAGAACTCTGCGAATTATATCATTCCACTTAATGTTGCTCGTTCTTAGTTTTCCCTGCTTGTCCTGAAAAATAGCAACTTCATCTGGGTCAACTCCAGCTATATTCAAAAGATTATCGACTTCATCTTTGGTCGCATATTTTGAGAGATCAACATCTGTGCCAGGTTTGACTTTTCTTGTGAAAGGTCTTCCGTAAATATCCACCATTATTCTTATTGCTGTTTTTCAAATGCTAGCATGAAAATGCCTAGCATTTCTCGATGCGGTATATTCATACACTACTCGATGCGGAGGAGTTGCTGGATTTCTTGAGATTGCATCAAGAACATTTAAAACCTCGTTCCCACAAAT
Organism: Sinohyriopsis cumingii; assembly: GCA_028554795.2. Taxonomy (NCBI): domain Eukaryota; kingdom Metazoa; phylum Mollusca; class Bivalvia; order Unionida; family Unionidae; genus Sinohyriopsis; species Sinohyriopsis cumingii. Next base: position 131,615,063 of record CM068838.1, read on the forward strand.
GGGCGGATCAACTAATGTTTGTGTTGGTAGCGTCGACTGCCACACTGGAACATTATAAAATCTGCTGTTGAGAGTGCGAGGCACTCCGCGGACATACTTGAGAAACTCAACTGGCGGTGCTAAACCGTACGAATCGAAATAGATAATTCCACGTGGATCGATCGCGTAAGCAACCCAGTGAGTTCCAGGACCATCTTTGTTGTCGAGATTGATAATGCCAGTTTCTGGATTATTCGGCCGCGTCGGTAATTGATCTCGCATAAATACTCCTCTGAAATGTTTTATACGCAATTTTTTAACAGCATCGAGTAAATCAAAATTAGAAGCTGGAAGCGTCAACGGCGTTAGAATTTTTTTGGATACCATGATGGTGGAGTTCCTGGTAGTCTTAGCCCTGATCCGCGAGTGGATCTCCCCTTTTTTTTCTTATACCCGTGTCCGGTTGCTTTCTTTAGTGCCATTCCAGCTGCGGTTCCAACTGCACCAAGTGCTGCTGCCTTTGCTACGGCTGGTGCTGCCGCGGCAATCAACGCCGGTATTGCTGCGAGAAGAGGAAATATTCCACCGGTTTTGGTCATGTCCTTGATAGCTGCAGCAGAGAAATTAAGTCGGACACCGGTTTTTGCTGTTAGTGCCTTATTAAAATGTTTAATCTGAGTATTAGTCAACGACAGCTTGTTTGGACCACCAACAAGTTGATCTCGTTTTAGTGTTATTGATGTCCCGCACGTGCTTGCGTTCTTCGATTGCAATTTCTTCGTTTGACCGGAAGTCAAGGTGACATTAACGTGACTGTATGACATTATATTTCAGAAACTAATCTAATTGTTACATGTTTTCTACTGGAGCGTCAATAACTCTCATTCGTCCGCCAACACCTTCAAGCAGCATTGCTTTATCGGAGAGTATGACAGCAATCGCTCTGTAACCACCAGCAGGAGCACCTACACGAGCTCGGAAATGCAGGTCGACAACAGATTGTTTAACCAGATCAAGATGTTCCAGCGAAAAGTAATAAATCGGATATAAACTCATAAAGTCTCGCTGTGATATTTGCAGGCCAGTGTCTACATTAAGGTCGCGCCCCATAAATGACATCAGACGATGATACGCGCGTGCGACACGATGATGTTCGAAATCTATTAATATATCCTCAGATGGCTCCTGATGCCCATTTATTCTCAACGAAACTTCAGAAACTCCAAGTGTATCAAATACCATTGGAGTTCTTGTCTGGTCACTTATTCTAGCACGGTATTGAAATGCAATGAAAATATGTCGTGGTGCTGATACTCCTTGTTGCGATGATATATGCCATGTAAACAACCCGCCGTGATCACCCTGAATAACGTCTGTGGTTGTTGTTTTCCAGGATAGCAGTGATTTACCACCCGTGTCCATAAAAGACAACAGTCGTTGTTCTTCGGTGATTGACGGAGACAACACTGGCATCCACAACCACAGTTTAGTTAGTATTACCTGACCAGCGGCAACAGCAGCATCTCGCCAGATAGCGTCATTATCATCAGGTTTTCGCACAAGTATAACTGTGTGTTTGGCACCGAATATAACCTTTTGAACATCTCTGCAGAATCCAAAGATGTGAGACAATGGAATCACACCTGAGAACTCTTCATCTCCACTTAACATCGATCTACGTGTTGCAAAACCCAAATTAAAATTTTCGTTCATTGATAACACTGCGGGTGCATCTGCTGCTCCTCCTGCAGCTCTTACATCACCCGTGATAACATTCCTGTTCTCGGGGCTGTCGGTTACATCCTTTGCAAACATCATTGATGGTCCGGCTGATCTGGTGTAATCATCCGAGTATCTCGCCAACCCGAGAATTGTTGTGGCAACGTCGACGTTATCATGAATTGTTTCAATTTCTTTTCCATCTATCATATAAATAGCGGATTTAAATAACGCCATGATGCCGTTGTTAACAAATCCAACTCGGTCGCCGATTCCGTAGTTAGTGTTATCATTCTTTAAAAACCTACCTTCAACTTCGATGAAGGCCTCAGCGGGCAAGAAGTATCTGCTTGTATCCTGGACCTGCAATTCAATTCTCCCCCGTTGGTTAGGATTACGTGCTTCATAAGAATAATATTGAAAATCACGTACAGAATCATCTTTAAGTATTGGTTTAGACATATCAAATGCATCATTGGATTTTCGCACAAACATTATTATTATTCGTGATGATCTAATTAAAATGTTATCGTCACCGGAAACCACTACCAGCTATCAAATTAGCAGTTACACTATCTTGCAACGCTTTGGAGGTAATTCCCGCTGTTGCGATCTCTGCTAATTTCTGATTTACGGCCTTATTTACTACGCTACTAACATTTGCCGGCATAACTTCAGTGGATGGTAGTTTTACTGGCGCGGGCCTCTTAATTGGGGTTTTTTTTTGTATCAGCTGTGCTAGTCGATCCTTAATTGATTGAAATGCTTTTCCGGCAAGACTACCAACAGTGCCAATGGCTTTATCCTTGACAACATCAGCGGCTTTCATCGCGAATTGTTTTACTAACGGTCCAGCTTTCGGAGCGATTCTTGTGACTAAATCCCTAACAACATCACCGACTCCATCTCCGTAAACAACCTCGTATACTGGTAATCGTGAGTTTACTACTCTGACACTTCTTGGTCTGCGAAAAGAATCGTGTAGTATCATTTTATTTAATTATTGTTTCTCTAACTAAATTTACTAGTCGCTGTAGTAACCATCCGCGAGTTCATCAATGAGTCCCCGGTAGATGCCGATATCCATGATGCCACGCTGAAATAGTCTCTGACAGATATCTGCGGCTTCATTTATAATTTCCGGAGAGTTGTTTCCGGCACGTCTTCCTCCGATGAGAACTTCTAACCGTGATACGTCATTGACGATATTGTCAGGACAGATGTGGTTGTTATATCCGCGACCGGTGTATCCTTTTCCTGTTTTCTTTAGTTTTGCTGATATTTTAACAATTTCATCAACTACAGATCTTTCCTTTTTTTCTATCTTTTCTACCTTAGAGTAGGTACCCTTTTTCGGTATTCCTTTTTGTAATTTTTCTTTTTCCTCCATTAAATTTTTTAATTCATTTTTTAATTCTTTTATTCGCTCTTTCAGTATTTCCTCTTCTGATATATCGGGGGGGATGGGCGACGAAACAGGAGTGGAAAAATCATCATCAGGAGCGCTAGCCCCCATTTGTTCAGGTGATGAAATTTCAGGCACTGGATCAGGCAGTGTTATTGCGGGGTCTATTTTTAGAGCTGGTGGTTTCTTCTCCTGTAGTCTCGGCTGTTTTTTCATTTCCTTTTCCTGTATTTTTTTCTTCTTTTCTTCCTCCCTTTCCTGCCTTTTCATTTCCATTTCCTGTATTTTTGCCTGCCTTTCCCTTTCCTTTGCCTTCATTTGTTGGTCTCTTAGTTCCTTATTAACCCCAATTACGCCAGTTTTTATAAAATTATAGGTATCATCAGTGCTAGATATTCGAGAAATACCTCGGTTTACTTTGTAAACATAATCCCTCCAATCAGCCTGGGTTATACCCGAGGCAGCTCCTGGTTTTAGAAATTCTTGCCGGTTAGGATAATTTAAGACAATCCAAGTAGAAAACTCCTTAAGTTCATCCACGCTAGTAAGTGGAATATTTTTTATCTCAGTAATACCATCTTCGGTAAATTTATTAATAAATGTTTCCTTAGCAACTGTCACTACTCCGGCGGCACCTGGATCAACTACAGCACCTTCATCTACCTGTTGCTGTTTAAGTTCTTCTATTGCTTGAAGTAACCCTCGTTTTGTTTTGGTAGGGTCGGCAGGATCAGTTTTTCCTACAATTGCAGTTTTAACTTCACCAGTAGCTGCTGTAATAGGCTTAAATAATTCCTCCGCAGATGTTGCAAACTCAACTCGCGCTTCTTGTCTTGCTCGTAATTTTTCTTTAACGGAATCATGGACCGGAATAAATTTTTTAATCGCGGCTAGTCGTTGTCGTGCCAATCTAGTTGTGAGTGCTTCTCCGATATTTGCCATTATTTATTTATCAATGATTTAATTCCGTTAACATAAAAATGTTTTCTCGTAGCAGCAGAGGGGGCGCAAACTACACCTGATTTTTCGATGATACCTCACCGTGGAAATTATGTCGGATACGAGTCGGATTTATTGAAGTAACTCGCGTTATATCAGCGGAAATACAAAGCATTTTCGGGGACATTTTTTTTTGTCCTGTATTCTGAATAGAAGGGTTTATTTCGTCGAAATAAGCCCTCTATCGAATAGTTTCCGTGGGGAGGGCTTATTGTGCAAAAAGCTTTTGGTCTGTTCGCCCCCTCTGCTGCTAATGCGAAGAAAGAAATTATCACCATTACTATTTAGGTGTGGACATAACTATCATTCCATTGAATCGAGATTGTCTCGATCTCACTTCCGTAAAATAAATATCAGGCTTTAATTCATCCACAGCTGGCTCATATGCTAATGCAGGTTTCCTAAACAGCTTCAACATGACTAGATCATATTTTCTGTAATGGTCCAGAGTCAACCTCGGAAATTTCTTTGTGCATTAATCATTATTTTCTAACATGGAAAGTGTTAAATGGCTGATTAGGAAACACAACACAGTAGAGATTAGATGTATGAAGAACTACGTCACACTTGTAACTATGTTTATAACTGAGAGCTATAAAAAGCTCTATTTAACAATAACAAGGTGTTATTTTGATTGTTTCTGTTCTTCGTGCTCTGCCGCAAAATGTAAATATCTCAAACAGACACTCCAGAAATAGCACAGAATAAAACTGCAAGATTTATACGTAACCATGTACTCAGATTATACATCAGAAAGAGGAAAACAACCAAGATTCAATAATGATCATCCATTTGCTTCAAATTATAAATGTCATTTTTACCCCAGTCAAAGATTTATGAAAATCAGTAATCAATACCATTTTGTCACTAGGTTTGTAAATTTAATTTTGCTACACCATGTGATAGTAGTATAACATCAGCAACTTTCTTTTCAGTACCATACAATATTGGAACCTGATACCCAATTTTTTCAAGAACATTTCAATTATACCTGTTAAGTCTTACCTTTGATATCAGAGTAGATCAAGTAAAAAGAGTTCAATGCTATTTTGCTAGATTGAATTAACTGCAAGTTCTGTTTTTCATTCTGAAATCCGATTTAAGCTGTAATACTTAAAAGCAATTTGTTAGTTTAGTCTAATACGGATTTTTTATTTGCAGCATGTTTCCTGCTAAAAAATTCGAAAGAAGATTTTAAACATTTTGTATTACTTTTATGTTTGTTGCTTGGTAGATGAATACAATATCCTATTCTTACTTTTACTTTTAAAAGAAAAGAAAACTAATATCGGTTCTTGAAATCTAACAAAGTGGTACAGTGTATACGCTACTATTGTTTTTAAATATACAAGAATGGCATCATTGTATTGATAAATATGGTGTTGTTTAATACACAAGAATGGCATTAAGTTGTTGTATTGATGAATGTGGTGTTGTTAAATACACAAGAATGGCATTATGTTGTTGTATTGATGAATGTGGTCTTGTTAAATACACAAGAATGGCATTATGTTGTTGTATTGATGAATGTGGTGTTGTTAAATACACAAGAATGGCATTATTATTTTGTTGTATTGATGAATGTGGTGTTGTTAAATACACTAGAATGGCATTATGTTGTTGTATTGATGAATGTGGTGTTGTTAAATACACAAGAATGGCATTATGTTGTTGTATTGATGAATGTGGTGTTGTTAAATACACAAGAATGGCATTATGTTGCTGTATTGATGAATGTGGTGTTGTTAAATACACAAGAATGGCATTATGTTGTTGTATTGATGAATGTGGTGTTGTTAAATACACAAGAATGGCATTATGTTGTTGTATTGATGAATGTGGTGTTGTTCAATACACAAGAATGGCATTATGTTGTTGCATTGATGAATGAGGTGTTGTGGCACTTGCGTAAATTTACCGCTTTAGTCATATGTGTTTTATATCTGTAATATAGTAGTTGTCTGTGTGTGTCATGTTATGTGACTTATATAGTTTGTATGTGTGTGTGTTCATATTATGTCAGACCTGCCGAAACGAATTATAAATAGTTACTAATAATATGCAAGATACTATAGATAAACTGCAACACTGCACTGAGGTGAACCATATGTTCACATGCACATTTGTAACTTATATATATATATATATATATATATATATATATATATATATATATATATATATATATATATATATATATATATATATATATATATATATATATATATATGTGTGTGTGTGTGTGTGTGTGTGTGTAGAGAGTGGGAGAGAGAATGAGTATTTAGAATGACGCTTTCTCTAAAATGTAGTTTTAATGGTGTGAGCGACAATTGCAATATTTGCTAAGCTCAATGGGAAATGATAGTATCAGTTGAATAAAAAAAATTGGTCTGCGTGTGTTTGCGTGTGTTTTTCCTCTGCACATAACTGTTTGAAGGATTACTCGATACTTTCGTTAGAAAGTTGACACGTATCAAACTCACATACGTGATATGCGAGATACCTTTAAATGAAAATCGAGTCGGAATCAAAATGTTTATAAACAGGAAATTCATTGTTTTGGAAACATTGCTAACGTTAAATGTGTTCAACTGTTTTGTGTTTTGTTATTTCCATAGGGTGATTATTTTTCCTCTAAAATTTGTAATGGGATGTCAGGATACAGCCCTTACGTTATCTTAATTAATGTGGCCTTCCAAAAGAGAGAGTACGCATATGACTCACCATCCGCATGAATACCTTGCATCAGAGAATTGTTTCTTCAATCGAAAGTACTCATCATTTTGGTCCAGGGGGACACACAGTCGCGGAATGATGTTTTAACCTGGTGGATTGGGTGCTGCAAATGTGTCTGTAATCAGTAATTACCTCAACAGCCAGTGGCAATGAGGGACGCATCACAGATAGGTTGACGCTGACAGCGACAGTACATTCTGACACATCCGGTTGTGTTGTCAGCGATCGCGGTCATTCTAGGAACCGTGGCCAGGAATACTTTTTCGAGCGCGTTTTCGTTATAATACCCATCCATAGCAGTGATAGTTTTATACCAAAGGTCTAGAGATGTTAATACCAAACATCATCGCACATTGGTTGTATCAATCGCAGCCGAATGTTGTACCAGCCGTGTATCAATCGCAGCCGAATGTTGTACCAGCCGTGTATGTAGGTAATTTCCGTTATGTGCGTACGCGAGTCGGTGCCTATCACCTGTTGTAGAGCAATGGGGCCTTGCATAATATTGGTCATCGCAACATGATGAATCGTCATAACCTGTTCCAGTGATGAAGATGATCAAGCCACACGTAGTTTGCTCCAATGGCAACTGGAAAAATACTTCAAATACAGCAATGCACAGAGAGAGAGAGAGAGAGAGAGAGAGAGAGAGAGAGAGATTTGGATTTTTAACGTAGCTTTAACAATTTTTCAGTTATATCGCAACGATGTATGCAGTGTGGCAGTTTATTGTGATGTCTAGCACAGGGGCGTCATGTCGCAGACATGTAGCATGACGTTTCACCCAGTCACATTATCCTGGACACCAGGCTGACCAGTCATAACACTAATTTCTTAATGCCGAGCTCCTAGCGAGGCAGCTGTTAGTTCCATTTTTGTAAGTCTTTGGTATGACTCGGCCGGGGATCGAACCCACTACCTCCAGCATCCGAGGCTGCAGTTCTAACCACTAGACCACCGGAGCGATCTCTTGTGAAGTGTACAACGAGCTTATCATTACAGACGATGACATGGCGCCAGGCACCAATAATGACGTTAATTCAATGGGATGCCCACATACGTTACCGATCACGAACTCGCAGTACCAGCACAGTTACCATAATCTACGAGGCAACTTCACCGTGCCCTTGAAATGTCTCTGGACGTTGTCCAGGCGGTAGTATTATACTGTAACGCGTCTTTTAGGTCGTAGACCCATGCATTTCGATGTTACAGGCAGCACAGCAGTTATTTTTGTTCCTTAAGGTTGAGCACGTCGTCAACGTTCAGCAGACCTGCACAGATTACAATGTGACCCAGGGCATTGTCCTGCATCTGTATTGCGACAAATTTCCTTTTTTGACAGACTGGTGGATTTCCTGCTCGGTTGACACTTGCTTAACCAAGGCCCTTTCAGGCAGTGGCGTGGCAACACGATCGACTTGAAGGAGATGAGGAATGAGCTATTCGTCGACAATCCATAACTTGCGTGAGTTTTCATGCTAAGCACATAGGAGCTATGTTCAGTAATTACATAGCCGATTCACCAGTCTGAGTTATTTGCAGATAGGACAGCACAGTCACCTTGTCGATGTCGTCTAGCTATCACCGCTTGCATGTCCCCGAAACTACAACAGGTTTATTTTGGCGTCGGCTGCCCTGTGGGTGAACTGGAGTGGAATCGACGTGTCTGGAAAATGTGCTTTATGTGACGTTCGAGTAGAAATTAATGGGTCCTGTCCTGCAACGCTGTGCATGAATCCATGAGTAAGTCAGTGTATTCCACTACTCCAGAAATGAATTCTAGCTGAGACAACAGGGAAAGGCCTTGTACATCTCCTGGCAGTGGACACTGTCAGATTTAAGACATACCTTCTTCCAGAACCTCCACTACCGTTAAGGTAGCTAGCGATTCGCTGACACTGGGGGCTGACGAGTTTGGCACATCGGTCTTACAACCGGTCAAATATACATGGGATTAGACAAATAGGTGGTACTATCGGTGCAGGTTTTTCTCTCTGGCACACCACTAAAGCCAGCTGCAGTCACATTTCGAGCTCTCATCTTTGACATTACACTAGATGGAGACGCAGTCGAAGCAGAACGGCTCTCCCGCGTAGACTTGATGTAGATGGAGTCATTTCGGTAGGCACATTCATTGTGTGGAACTTTCACAGCATGCCGATGAAGCTCATGCCGACGTATCTTAGCATGGATTAATATAATCTATTCTGCGGTGGTCTCGGTGCAAACTCCAATTTAGATTTTTTTTTCAGCCAATATTTTCCTTTAAAGTAGAAAGAATTCTTCCCTTTTGCAATATAGTTCACATGCAAATGTTTTCATGCGGCGTATTAATACAGATATGTTAATGAGAGTTATGGCGTGACCGTTCCATCCGAAGTACACACTTTTTACGCGTGAGCACAAAAACAAAATAACAATATAAAAAGTTTGATAGTACTGAGGTATTATCATGTTTAATATATGGATGTTATATGAAATTAACAATAAATAATTAGTATTTATTACAAGAAAATGTTTTATTTTTATCAGTTCCAATTTAGAAAACTTATATTGAAAATAATGAAATGATACTGGGTATACAGCTATATGTAGACCAGAACGAAAAGTAACATGTAGCATGAGTGACCGTGCTTGGAATATTCATGGGTAATTAGAGATTTGTGTCACTATCGTATATAACTCTCCTTAGGAGGCGGTGAAACTGTTGTAATTAATATTGAGTGAAAAATTACCCCTATGTATGAAAGATACTCCAAATACAGACAATAGCTGATAACAATGTGATGAACTTTCAAGTTCATGGTTTCAACTTCTATTTTCTGTATTGGAAATATGGCAAGTGTTGTAATTAGCGGTGGAAGGATGTGCTACAGGAAAATCTGCTTCTGGAACAATGTGTGGAATTTTGACTGGCAAGTGCATTATTTGTCACTAATGATTGCAGGTACATGTTTGATTCAACTGGGTCACAATGGGGATGTTTAACAAAATTAGAAAGTAAAAGAGGCTTGACATAACAAAGTTCTGGCTGTTACTAAGTTTTGGGTAGTTGTTGAGAGAGAGTTGGGATGTTTGTGGCCAGTGATGTGTATAGCCTGTCTGGAATATTGTTTTCTATTAGTTTCTGACATAGGTAGTTTCTCACGCTCAAGTTTGTAATGCGTTTAGAAGCCAAATCTGGCAAGTTTGCTTTCATAGTCATTTTGTTCTTTAGTAAGTTAAGTTTTCGGACCCCAACTGGTGCCCGTAAAACCATTGCTTATCAGGCCCAGGTGCATACAGGTGAGTTACAAGGGCAAGGTAGAATGGATGGTCAGGATCACAAAAATCACTTGGACGTTTGTTCATAAAATATTTGTAGGTAGTTACAGGACATCTCTCTGGAATTAAAGGGTTAGCGTACATTCTTGTTTTTTTTTATTTGTGTGTGTGTGTGTGTGTGTGTGTGTGTGTGTGTGTTTCGTATGTCCTCTCTTGTTCTCGTCTTCGTCTGTCTCTCGTTAAACCCTAAATATTCTGGTTACGTTCGCAGTCTTGCTTTAATGATATGTCTTCCCGCCGAGGTTCAGACAACCTATCTACACCTTGGGTGCTTCGGGGCTGTGAATTTCACTGAATGCGGCGGCAAACCACCACATCCAGTCAAAATTAAGTCGTTCAAATTTGAGCACTGATCGAGACAAGAGGAGCACACAACTTGAATGGACTGATAAATAAGTAAAATTTTCGAGTGCCGATCCTTGTTTGCACAAATACTTTTCACTCAAATATACCTGTAATGGCTTCCCTCTGGTACATAGTCATACTTTCAATGTTAAACTAACAAAAAATCTTTTATAGGTCAGTTGACCCCACCGTTTTCGGCCGATGTATAATACACCACGCTATTGGTTAGCTGCCATTACATACTAAGGGAGGCAACTCATGAAATCCAATAGATGTTGCTAGGACAAAATGCCAGTATATATGTTCGATCCGCCAAGGTGTAGATAGGGTTATTACATCTGAACTTTGGCTAACGAAGATGAGTTTATGTGTTCTTCAACCCCTCCCGTACCCCAAAGTGCAAAGATTTTTGTTTCTGTTCTCCAAAACCTCTTTTTGCAAATTTCACGAAGTGTCGGCGTTTGTTTGATCTGAAACCAACTCCATCAGGCCAAGCAGAAGACAACAATGGTTGCGTCTCTTTATAAAGTAGTCCTTAGTGCGTGGACACCATGATTGAGACGAGTGGTCTGAGACAACCAGACTGAGATAGCAGTAAGGTTAGCAAAACAGGTAGATTTTGGGTGAGAAACTCGGAGGTGCATATACTGCTGATAATGTACTTCAGCGGCACCTTCACATAATATGCAAGCTCCGCTGGGTCAGTGGCCAGCCGGATCTCGTCCTGCACTTTCAGACCTTAGCGCTATCGGCTGTGGAATTTCCTTAGATGATATTCGCTATTCCTTATCTTTTTACAAACATTCTTTGTTTCTTGAAGGAGTGTAGGAGACGATGAACTTTGCCACCACCAGGTGAGTGAGTACGTTAATCTCGATCATAAACTGCAACAGCGCCATGGTAGCCAGACACAAGAAGCTTAGTTTTATTCGGGCTTGCTGAAGTGGTTGCTGAACCAGGCTGGGATGTCCTGATATCAGTCAGGCGCGAAGGCTCATGAGCGCGGGCTACGCGAATTCGGGAATTCGGGCTCCTCGCGAAGCGGCCTTTAACGTTAACTGCACCCGGGTTATCTCATCGCACAGCTGGCCTAAGCGGTCAAAGTATGGGACGCAACTCCGACACATTGTGGCCCTTGTGGTTTTTCCCGAGCTCGCCGTGCTCGATCTCATCGCATTCCCGTTTCCAGCTTTTCGTTCCCTCGCTAAGCTGGTCTCCGAGGAGGGGTCACTGAACACATTGACTGCCAACTGTAGAGGCTGAGACCAAATCATTTTTTGAAAGCTACTGGGGATACAATACATGGTTTGTGCCCCACCACCTCTCTTGCTTACACGTTACGTATGAAAGATAAGAGAAGACAATTCTTACTGAAAATATACATTTAATATGCAGATAGAAGCTAGCTTTTGGACAGTCGATTTTTCTTTGACGTCAGGATATCGTGACCTTTGTGGCCTAAGTTATTTATAACATGCCTTTGCATTGCACCTTGCATCTTACAATTTGATATTTACATGACCACGTGGTGAACTCTTCCAGTATAGACATCATGGTCATGACCACACGGAGTTGGCTAATTCTGGAGGAACAGTTGTTTGAAATCAGTAAGATGCGATGTACTAACAAAGCCCATAAACTTACAAGCATAAACTCAGATCGTGAACGTCAATATTGCTCCAACTAATATATATATATATATATATATATATATATATATATATATATATATATATATATATATATATATATATATATATATATATATATATATATATATAATGTAGATTAAGTCTATACACCTTACAATCTGTTTAAATGAAAGGTGCTACATAATACATTGCAAATTTAAATCGAGTCTTTAAATGGTATGGTTCTTTTTCGAAATCTTTATCATCAGACCAAATAACACATATATTCATAGCATGTCCGCTAAGACAAGTTGCCGTTTCTATTTAACACAGTACAAGTTATTGTATAAATACCAAATGTCCCTAAATCAAATATATTTAAATTAATTTCATATACTATATATTGAACGGAAATGTATTTTGTTCTAACAGATATTTATGTATTACTGTGATACAAGAAATTTATTTCTTTGAAACTCAAAGCTGCCAAGGTGATATTGAATGTATTGTAACAACAACTTTTTCAACAGGCTTAAGTTAATTTGTGTTTGCATTAATTACTGCCTAAGATGTGTTCGGATTGTTAGTTCATGAGTCAAAATCATATGTGTTCAAGACACAAAATTTATAATAAAGCAGACTTATTCAGGTTATGTCTTAGACAGGCAGGCAGTCATTAGAGATACACAAAAAACCAGAACATTTCTTATCCGGGAGAAAATTGTTTCTGTACAAATTCTTGAAATATGTTTTATGCATACTGTAACATTTTGTATGAATCCAATATTTGTATGCTTCTTTTGCAGATTTTAAATATAGAATGTCCCATGGTACTGTAACATTTGGCAAATCTCTTCCGTATTTCTCATTAATGAACCAACGTGATAAAAATATATACAAGAAAGTTTCGGTTATATAAGGCATATACATTTAGAAAAAATGATAAATATCTCTGATTAAAAATACTGTATTAAGTTTAATCATTAAAGATTTTAAGCTGTATATACGTGGAGAAGACACTTTTTAAGTTTTAGAGACAATATTGCCCTCACTGGCAAAATGACTGGTATGAAGGATCCTTCGTATGAAGACAAAGCTATTAAAGGAAAGTATGTGGAATACAATATGTATAGTCAAATCTTGCATGAGACCTTTCACAAATGTCACAATCTGTGGCTTTAAAAATAGTTAATGATTTAATACATAACTAATACAGCTTAGGTTTACTCCATTTTAAATCCGTCCGCAATTACACCGTTTGGTACCCATGTGCATGACATAATCTATATCCAATGATGCCCAGTATGACGCAGAGTAAGATGAAGCAAACCACACACGCGGTGATGAACAGAATCATCCAGAGACGCACTTCAGTGCCGGGATTTACCGTGCAACCAGTTTCATCCGATGAATCTCCGCAGTTATCGTGGCCATTACAGACATCATTCTTATCAACACAGCGACCATTCTTGCACTGGAACTCTCCATAACACTCGTCCACAGGATCTAAACATGAGGAAAATATATTTACTCGGAAAAAAGAAATGTGTTGATTTTGTTTGGTTGAAGTTTTACTTTTTTATAGTATATTTTGTACTCAGGTAATGCAAAAAGCTTCCATATATCGACTTGACTTTAACATATGAAAACGAACTGGATAAAATACAACCTCACAAATATTCATGTAGTTGTCATTTAAACACTATTTTCCACATAAAGAAAGAAGGTTATGTTTAAAAAGAATTCACTCTTGATGCAAGGCTTTGTAAGACTGGGCTATGTTTTGGTTGTGGTCTGACTGTATACATGCTTCATTTTCTTCGCTGGCTGGTCCTATTTGGCGACTTTTCATAGTCGTGTGACACATTGTTCCCACCAAAGAGTAACCCCATCTTGATCTCAGTTATGAAAACTTGCCAAGATAGTAGATTGGTGTTGCATCGCTAGACACACGGATTGTGAAATGTCGCCATAGAGAGAGAGATGTAGCCATGAAAATATGGAAAGAATTTACAAACATACTATTTACTTTCAAGAAGTAAAACCTCAAAAGGGCTTGTGAAATTTAACATCCGATCTGGTTCCACGAAAGCTGTTTTAGCGCGTCAATATAAACTGATTTTTGGTCTTGAACTCTGGTTCATAATAATCCAGATTTAAGCGATTGGTAAATATCTGAAAGAGTATATCCAATAATTTCCAATAAAATGGGTAATTTTTCTTATGATTTATTCAATTAATATTTCAGTGTAATCCTTGCGTGGAATCAGTTTTATCATGCATTCTTTTCATATGGTCACACCTTTTGACCCACATCTCGTAACTGGGGAGGTAAACAACTGCTTTTGTTACATGTTCAAATTACAATACAACAAGGAAGATCTCCGACTAGACTACGCTTTAGTGTTCACGTATGACTTAATGGTGGGTTTTTTTAAACGTTAAATTCGAGACATTTAATTTTATTTGTCATGGATTGCTAAATTTGCGGCCTGGAAATAAGTGCGATGGTAACCGTGTTTATTTATTCAGAATGGACCGTCATTTATTTACAGTAAAGTGTGATCATAAAATATATCCGTCTGTTTTCTTGATTTCCGATTCTTAAAACAACTTTCATCTCATGATTTAATTTGTTTGCACCAGATACAAGGTTGATGTGCTAAATCCTAGGTTACTTGAAATACGTCCTAAAACAGGTGTATAGTGAACATTTTTAGTGGATGATGATAGTTTAAACTTACGTTTCTAAACATTACCTTTAAACAGCAATAAAACCTTAGGTGCACAAAAAAGCATAAATATATATATATGGAAATTACTATCGCTGAAATTCTTCAGTAACACTCCAATATATATATATATATATATATATATATATATATATATATATATATATATATACATCAGTTTCTTGATAAAATGTTGCACAAAGGCAGCTTATATCATATTATCGAAATAAAGTACCAAATAGGACAATGAGCAGATAATTGTTATAAGAAACAGTTATTGATTTTAGGTACATTGTATAATATATATCATTTACGTTTGTAAGAGAAATGAAAATTAGTTTCATGCCCTTCATTAGCAAATAGAAAGTAGGGAGTTAATTATACGATTTTAAATTAAATCTTTATTAGGTGCAAAATATTTGTTTGGTTTTCATAATTGAAAAACAACGCTACCTAATATTGGCAGCATAATAAAGGCATTTTCCTCTCTTATATACTGCCAGTCACTTGAATTGTGATTGCTTAAAAACAGCTTTACATTTTTAGACAACCTGTTCCAAAGAGATACACAAGAATGTCAAAAAGACATTTTTAACTGATTAATATTTCTGATCTACATATTAAGATTTTTCAAGAAGAAAACAAGTGTGTTCCCTTTCTTGAATTGTAACTGATGTTATCATCAACGGAATAGGATAGGGTAGTAAATTAGTCAGTTATCCTGGACATTGTCCATGGACTATTGTGTAGAAAGTACATAGATTAATAAAGTTTTTCATTGGCCTGTTTTCTGACAGAGATTTCCAAAATGGCTTTTCATGAGAGACTTCTGACTATTCGAATCGCATGAAGTTTGAGCTTTCAAGTCAGTTAAAACCATCTGTTAAGCACACGTCCCAAACAACGTAAACGTATTCTAAACGTGGCCCTGATTGAGGAGAGGTATGGTTTCAAAACTATTCTACCAATTTTAAATTTCAATGCTTTAAGATTCCCATTAATTGTCATAAAATTTAAGAGGTTTAGCCACTTAGTTATTACTGAGAACATCCCCCATACAGAACCACTTAGAAAAGCAAGTGATTCATAGTTATAAATTATTTAGGTTAATATGAAGTGGGGGACGGCGGAGGGTAAGGTTCTACTTGATTTTTGCTGAATATCACTGCATCAGTATTGTTGTTTCGGTAGGTGAGGAAATTTGATTAGTTCTTTATTTACCCAGTGTTGATTGTTTTCAAGATCATTATTCAAAAGAAATTTTATGTCGATATTATTTCTTATCGACAAGACTAAAATGTTATTAGCAGTGCTTGGCTATGCATCTCATCGTGAGAAAAATATAAATAGGCTTAACACGTATCCTTATCGAACACCTGCACAACAAGTCTTTAGAAGTCTTTAGAAGTTAGAAATAATAATGACTTTACAAAGACAAAGTATTTTCGATCTAATAAATAACTCTAAAGCCAATCAAAAAGCAGAGACGCTACATCATAACTATTGGATAAAAGCGGACAACACATTTGACAATCTGTACCAAAGTCCATAAAGCATCGCGAAAAAAGAGGATACGCATATATTCCTTATTATCCATTGCTTTCGTTGCATGGCGATAGCTAGAAATTAGTTGAAACACATTTGCATGCCAAGGAAGAAACGCATATTAATATTTTTTAAAATAAAAGTTAATTTTCATAAAGACATTTTTTGAAAACAATTTATCAAAATAACCATTTCTATTTGTTTACTAACACAACTTAAAAGTTAAATTGGTCTATAAGAAGAAGGATATTTGTTCACCCTATAGAGGCATTACAGGTGGTGCTCTGTTCTTTAGGAAACTTTTTTCCTACATGTTTATTAGGGATTAAATACAAGTGCTTGGTAACAACATATAAAATCTATGTAGCATTTAATAACTAATTACGTCATACCTACTGACTGCTTACACTGGTCAACAGTGAAATCATTACTGACTTGAAAAGGCCCTAATCTGTAGTATTTTGGTGTGCCGAACACGAATATAACCGTGAAAAATTTGTATTGGCTCTCGTTTTGAAGATATTCATATACCTCATTTTCTATGTTTCACTGTGTAAATTTCTCCAGTAGGACTGCAGCAACATCCGGAATAATGATGTAACATTGCATAATACCATCATGCTCACATCATCCACAGTTGATTGCATCATTTTCTGATGCAATGCAATACTAATGCCATGCGGCTGCTGAAGTAAGTTGACGTCAGCAGTGTACTATACATGTGTAGGCCTATTATACTAATGCCAGGCGGCTGCTGAAGCTGACGTAAGCAGTGTACTATATAAAGCCCAATCAGATAGGTTCAGCATTTAAAATATTTTAGACGTTGTGCGAGACAGTTCAAGCTACTGTTACATAAAACTTATTATTTTATCCATTTACGTACAATAAAGAACAGTAATGCCTCGAAAGTGTGTTAATACCGCGGACAATTTTTGCTATATTTGTGGGGAAGTGACATTTGCCAACCAGAAGAAAAGTATCAATTCTCAAGTGAAGAAGGCATATCATCTTTACTTCGGATGCAAGGTTGGTGACCAAGACAAGCCTTGGGCTCCGCATATATGCTGTGCTACATGTACAACACAGCTTTCACAGTGGTTGAATTGCAAAAGGTCATCAATGCCGTTTGCAGTCCCAATGGTGTGGAGAGAGCCAAGCAACCACCTAAATGACTGTTACTTCTGCTTGGTTCCTCCTCTTTCCGGCGGAATAACGAAGCGAAAGAAGTCGAGAATAGTCTACCCAAACATTCCGTCTACATTGAGACCAGTTCCACATGGTGAGGGACTTCCTATTCCAGAACCTCCAGCAGAATATTCTCTTGATTCATCTGACGAAGACAAAGGTGAGTCGACCTGTTCTTCTCCTGGTCCATCAGCATGCAGTGATCCAGATTTTCACTGTGGTGCATCATCAACCCCACACAGAATAACACAGGAAGAACTAAATGACCTGATTCGTGATTTGGACTTATCAAAGAACAAGGCAGAATTGCTAGGATCAAGACTCCAACAATGGAATCTTCTAGAAGAAGATGTCACAATTACTGCATATCGAAAGCGCCACCAGCAATTGGAGCCTTTCTTCAGAAAGGAAAGTAATCTGATATTCTGTTCCGATATTGAGGGCCTCATGAATGCTTTAAAAATCACTCATGACCCACAAGAATGGAGACTATTTGTGGACTTTTCGAAACTGAGTCTCAAGGCTGTGCTTTTGCACAATGGAAACATTCTTCCATCTATTCCAGTAGCGTATGCTGTCCACATGAAAGAGACATACGATAACTTAAGGCAGCTACTGAATTCCATTGAGTATAACAAGTACAGCTGGCACCTCTGTGGTGATTTGAAGGTAGTTGCCCTTTTAATGGGACTGCAGCAAGGATATACAAAATACATGTGTTTCTTATGCGAGTGGGATAGCCGAGCAAGGGAAATGCACTACATGAGGAAGGAATGGACTCACAGGTAGAATGTAGCCATTGGAGAGAAGAATATCCAACACCCAGCTCTGGTTGAGGCTCAGAAAATCTTGCTACCACCCCTTCACATCAAACTAGGTTTGATGAAGAACTTCGTGAAAGCCATTGACCGGACTTTGCCAGCATTCCGATACCTGCATGAAAAATTCCCTCGACTCAGCGAAGCAAAGATTAAAGAGGGAGTTTTTGTGGGTCCTCAGATTCGAGAGCTTTTCAAAGATGACCGGTTCAACAACTTGCTGGAAGGTGACGCGAAACAAGCATGGAATGCTTTTCGCCTAGTTTCTACAAACTTCCTCGGAAATGTTAGGGCAGAAAACTATAAGGAACTAGTAGAAGACATGTTGATGAAGTATAAGAAACTTGGCTGCAATATGTCTCTAAAGATTCACTTCCTTCATTCCCATTTGGATTTCTTTCCTAGCAACTGTGGTATTGTTAGTGATGAACACGGCGAACGTTTTCATCAAGATATCGCAACAATGGAACAAAGATACCAGGGAAAATGGTCCACTACAATGCTGGCTGACTACTGCTGGACACTCCTCAGAGATGCTCCCGAACAGCTGTACAAGAGACAGGCGAAGAAATCTAAGATGTAGTCAATGACTTGATTTTTTATAGGTAGGCTATTACAGTTGACCTTTTACTATTGGAATGCATTTCGTTATGTAAACATTAATTTCTTGCAGATTAAAAAAAAACTAGAGCCAATTTTGCAATTTGACTGTCATATTCGTGTTCAGCACATAAAAATTGATAAGAATTGACAAATTTTATTTCAGTAACATGACTTTTGTAAAAATTTGTTGTCCAGTGTTATTACGGAGTGTAATGAATTACGCCAAAACAAATTCTGCTCAGAGAGGGTAATATCCTAAATCAGGCTTAATTTGTTTGATAGCAAAATATTTGTAATTAGTGTCCTCAATTTGGTTTCAGTAGTAAAAATCACTTTAGCTGCAATAGTCTTTTTCAGAATCGATAATGTACAATGTGCCTTTGCTATTATCAGAAGGAGGAATAATACTGAAAGAATAGAAGACATTGTTTTTATTACCTGATGTTCTGAAACTAGTCGAGTAATCGTTTTGGTCCTAATTTGCCTATATTTTCAAAGCTTGCTAACGCATTATTTTGTGCCTTTTATATTTTTTTAAAAAATGATTTTTGAATTTGTTTATTTATTCCGATTGTCGAGAATGCCACTATTTCAATCTTTACACGAAATGTTAGCTTGTTTTGTAAAAAACCGTTTGACATAGGTGTAAAACACTGTAACTAATGGTACTTCCTGTCATTCTTTGAAAGGTGTGTAAGGATTCAGTCCAAAGCAAATTCTGTTGAAGAGCAATCAGTATCACTTGAATGAAACAAATGGGGGAGGGCGTGACGGATACTCCACTAGAATTATCTAAGGAATCTACAATACAGAAGCTAATCTAATAACAAGAATGCGGTGTAAAACAAATAAATCAGACACAGATCGGTTATATGTAATGTCATCAAAACACGCACGATAATTTCACTCAACGTAAACTAGTATGGTAATCAATTTAGACAGGGGTGTCCAAACTTTTTGCAAAGAGGGCCAGATTTGATAAAGTGAAGATGCCCGGGGGCCAATAGTTCCTTCTGATGTTTTTTTTTAACCACAAAAGTTACATGCAAATATACACTGTTATAGAACAATAAATAAATAAAAAACAAATAAACAATAAATAAATAAAACAATTTTCATTGTCACAATTATCTTTATTTTTCAAATGGCAATGTAACTAAATATAAGCCACCATGGCAGACATGAACAACTCTAAAAACACAATTCTGCCTTTCATTTGTATCTGGAGAGTCATATAACATTGAACTGTATGTACTACCTTAAATTTCCATGAGTTAAATATCTTTGCCTCATTTTCATTTTAAATAGGAGTTATAACTAATGCAAAGTTTTCTGTTATCATTAAAGTTTAAAACAAGTGAATTTTGCTTTTGTCTTTTAAAAGAGCTTTCAGAAAATAATAGTTTGTGCCACATATACAGGTACATAACATCAACAGTTATTACCAAATCTTATTCAAGAGTTTAATAAAATAAGTGCCGTAAGTCCAAGTGCATAAGTGTGCATCAGTCGCCATGGCAGAAATGGGCGGAGAAGGGTTTGCGTGCTAGCGGGCCATAAATAATACATTATATGACTGAAGCTGCGGGCCGTATGAAATCTTACCGCGGGCCGTGATTGGCTCGCGGGCCGGACTTTGGACACCCCTGAAATAAGAGATACATTTTAGAGCATCGCTGCCACGGTCGTTGTATTGCTTACTTCCCTTGACCGTGGCTTCAAAGGAGTCTTATGCACTTAATCCCGTACATAACACTCGGTAAATTGAAAAGCGGAAATAGTGACTGGATTCTACACACTTCATAACTAATTATTTAAAGTGTTATCATATTTGTGCTTATTTGAGCTTTGAATAAGTTGGCCATTTCAATCCAATTTTAAATTAAGTGTATATGCATTAACCTGATTTACTTCTACAATAAAACTATGTCCTCAGTTCAGATGAAATACTCTCTGAATTTGCTAGAATCTCGATTGTACAAAATATGGGATCTTATTCCGATTTATAATTTACATGTTAATTGTTCGTAACGAGTATGTAGAGCACCCTTCTGAACAAACACACACACACACACACACAGATATATATATATATATATATATATATATATATATATATATATATATATATATATATATGTATGTATGTATGTATGTATGTATGTATGTATGTGTGTGTTTCGACTAATTCTATTTTTTTTTCAAACGTCACCATCAGTAATTCATTGTACATGCATGTAATGTAATCATTATGAATGACCCTTAACTGATATAGACCTAATCTTTGTTTAGTAATACAAAGAATGTAACTAAAATGAGCGTCAACTGGTGTTATTTGTTAAAAGTAAACTTTAATAGAAACACTCCGAAAGTCTGCAGAGTGCTTCTGCCACCGATTTTATAATGTTGACCTTTTATACAAAAGTCACAGTGAATACACAACATGTGAGAGAAATCGTTGTGATAATTTTCGCCTATGAAATGTCACGCTTCCAATAGAACAATACAAAACAAATATGTGCAAGCGATCTCCATTGATATGAATAGGTCAGATTATGTTTACAGTCTAATGGAAATTTCTCGCGTTTCAGTAGGAATGTAGCTGTAGTTATTCGAGTTAATCAGAACTACTCGTACTTGGCTAACCCAGTTAACTAGAAGGTCTTCTAGCTACCCGATGAAAGCACTGTATATTTGAACAATGGTGGACTGGATTATGCATCTAAGTTTCCAGAGTTCCGTGCGGTTTTTTGGCACATTGCAGATTCTGTATATGAGTGTAAGTCTAAAAAGTACCTGTATATCATACACCTTCTTCAACTTTTTGCAGGTGTTTGTATGATATATGAATGCATTATAATGATGAATGTTTTGAAATATGCTACTTATCAAAAGCAGGCAGTTTTCAGACTCCATGGCAGTGTATAATTTCTCTGTTGATACTTTGTTTCAACTGACCTGTCGAGCATGTAGGTCTCGATGGCATCACTAGTAAACAAGTTCTCAACGGCCAGACTCATGGGCCACAAAACTGATCAGTAACGATTCCAACTGACACCAGACTTTCCTCTTCTTATATGCATGTGGTATAAGGTAGGGTGAGTCAGTTCACAGCACTTCTGGAAATCTGTCTCGTTTGTTAATATCAACACTAGTAAATGAGAAAAAGAAAAAACAAAACCACAATAGTACCGTTGGTGACTTGGTTTGCGGTAAAATCAGTGTTATGGTATGATATCTTTCTGACACGATGTCAGAACCCCAGCAGCATATGACAGGCAATGACCAATGCATCGCTGCCAACAGCAGTTGTTTCTCTCTGTTGATATGCTGTTTCATTTCATATTTGTCCAAATTCACCCACAGATGCTACGCGACTGATTTTGAACAGGCAACCCATCTGACTCATCCAAAGATCTTTCTCCTGCCTAGAACGGTAGCTTGATATCATTGGGTGAAGGCCAACATTAAAGTCAAACCGCATGGTTGATGACTCGCTTCTGCGTGACGACAAGAATGATCAGCAAATGTTGACAATGGCTGGTCTCAATGTAAACTTTACATCTGACAACACATACCTCAACAGGATATCAGATAAATCGCCAAAGACAGTTTTTTGCTGAATTCTATCGAGATTGAAGTATCAGTCACGTCAGGAGATCCACCGCAGATAACTTGCAAGTGCACTCTTCTGGCTATTACAAATCCGCTAAAGAATTTTCATCCTGTATTCGTAACGCAACCTTTCTAAGATGTTCATGAGGTTCCTTTAAATTCGTTAGTCACCAGAAAGTTGTTGCCGATTTGGACTAGTTACAACAGCTCCACCTGATCACACATTTGCATGAAGCCACAATCCCCTAAAAGACACGCTCACGAGCTTAACGTGTGACTTTCAGTTGCCATACCTTGTTCTTCCATAATGTGATGTCTCAGCATTTTCTTGTATGGGTTTTAACTTCTACACACCCACCAGTCTGTCTCTGAAGCAATGATGTTATATGAATCTGCATTCTCTCATGAGTAAACATCTCCAGATATAACATGGACTGCAGGCCCATTGTCACTGCGAGCTGGATAACACATATCCGTCAATTACTGAGAAATGCTGACCTATTAGTGAAACTGACATATATGCTATCTATTGCATTTTAAGATAGCTCTGGCGACCTAGTGGTTAGAGCGTCCGCCTCGGATGCGGGAGGTCGCGGGTTCGAACCCCGGTTGAGTCATACCAAAGACATATATAAAAATGGTACTTACAGCTTCCTCGCTAGGCACTCAGCATTAAAAGGATAGTGTTAGGACTGGTCAGCCTGGTGTCAGAATAATGTGACTGGGTGGGACCTCATGCTACATGTCTGTGGCATGATGCCCCAGTGCTAGACGACACTATAAATTGTCACAAGGTAGACATCGTAGCCATATGACTGAAAAAGTGTTAAAGCTATGTCAAAAGTCCAAATCACACACACACACACACACACACACACATAAATACACACAGTGCATGTGAAGTCAACATATAATAAAAGCTATTGCCTACACTGTTATATTCAGCATATGATTAACACTACTGTAAGCCACCTCAACACGAAATGACTCGAGTAACGTCACAGCTGAGGGACGTAAGCTAGTCACAATTTGAAATGTTAGGTAGAATTGCTTGTTCAGGGGACTTCTGAATTCCCCTCTAAACTTGTAATCAGACATAAGAATCAAATACTGACCATACCAAAAGTATATACAAAATTGTATAAGACAGATTTGAGGAGCCACTGTCTTTTACGACAGACGACTTCTAAAAACAGTATGCAAGCAGAATTTCATTATTTTTAAAATGTATAATTGAGTATAACACCGTGTTTCGTACCTGCATCATGTGCACTACTTTACAGACGTCTATAAGTGCAGAAGCACTGGCATTTGATACAAGTGCCGAGTACCTGCTAACTCTTTCCCAAACGATTTCACGTTTATGACAAAAATATGTACAGTTTGACATCACCCAGATCTTTGAAGACCTAAAACATGTAATTATTAGAATGATAGATATTTGGAGACCGTGGCAGTTGACAGTTAAGATCTAAATACAGACCTGTCTCAATAGTTCCAACCACAATCCGAAATGTGCCCCAGTGGATCCCAACATGTGAAGTGCAAAACTGGACCGTCAAGGAGTCATTAGATGAAAGGTAATTTTCTCTGGGGAAATCTTTTCCACAAATACCGGAAGCAGCTGAAAATATGATTGCAATCAATTCTTATGTGGAGTGTCAATTTTTTAAACAGTCTTGAATTATCTTCGGGACAAACAAAAATCATAGAGGAACGAGGAATGGAAAATGATAAGGTTTTAGTGCATTACACATACCTAACACTGTCAATAATGACACCCACACACCCACACACACACACACACACACACACACACACATATATATATATATATATATATATATATATATATATATATATATATATATATATATATATATATATATATATATATATCTTGCATATTGAAGATAGTGGAAACACATGCGTCTAATATGATACAGTACCAACGACACAACATTAAGCTACTTTTTGATTACGTAATGATACTAGCTAATACTTGCTTAATTTTAATTCTTACATGATTGGGTCGAATTCCTTCTGGATTTTTTTGACGTAAATGGGACAACTACTCCTATGAGACGACATTTATTTTAAGACATCAAAATTTGACATGCTGCTTTAGAGTATTTTTCTTAACTAAGTCACTACAACCTAATTTTAAATAATATTCATCAAAATAATTTATATATGAATACATATTTCCTGAAGCACCCACAGCAGACACTGGCCACATGAGCTGGAACTCTTCCATTGTACTATGGAAAAGTTTGAACCTATCATAATTTTGTATTATATCTGCATTAAAACTTACAGGACAGATTAAATTGAACATACATACATACATACATACATACATACATACATACATACATTAAAACTTACAGGACATATTAAACTGAACAATACATACATACATACATACATGCATTAAAATTTACAGGACATATTAAATTGAACAATACATACATACATACATACATACATACATACATACATACATACATACATACATGCATACATACATACATGCATTAAAATTTACAGGACATATTAAATTGAACAATACATACATACATACATACATACATGCATACATACATGCATGCATTAAAATTTACAGGACATATTAAATTGAACAATACATACATACATACATACATACATACATACATACATACATGCATGCATTAAAACTTACAGGACATATTAAATTGAACAATTGATCTCTAACATTTTCTTTTCATCCAAATTATTTCTCGAGGTATCCCACCCAACTGGGAAAGAGAACAATTATCCAACATATGTTTAGAAGTACAATAATAATGTCTATTTCGATGTATAAATGTGATGGAAAGGGATTATATTTATAAATTTATGCCCGCTGTTTTTTTTTTCAACCAACATATAAATTTATTTATTTATTAATATTTTTTTAATTTTTTGACAGGTTTTGTCGCCAGAAATCTGACTTTTCCAACCTACAGGGAAATGCAGATGAGGAAAAAGAAAATAAGAATTTTACATCAACCGCCACTTCCACCCCTTATTATAAATGATGAAGAAAATAATTTTACTCTTTGCAATACAAATTAGCTGAGCTCTCCTCTTTCAAACTCTAAATTTAATTCTCTTCAAATGCAACAAAGGACACCAGAATTCAAGAAGACCACCGGGCTCTTCTGCCTTTTCAAAAATTTATTTTCGGCAAAACAACACAAAAATGACAACGATAATGTTGATGTTGACTAAGACCCTGCAAGAGCGCGCTCGCGCGCGCGCGTGTGTGTGTGTGTGAGAGAGAGAGAGAGAGAGAGAGAGAGAGAGAGATTGTATTACCAGATAATCTTCTTGAACTGTCCACTGTGGTACCGTCATAGATATCCAGCCTAGTCAGTGTACAGTTTCCACCTATACCCGTCTCCGTTCCCAGACTATACATCACAGCTGCTACACGTTGGTTGTTGGCGGAGGTTTGAACCGTGTAGGTGCAGTTCAGACCAGCTGGGAGTAGCCATCTGTTACTTGGGTCAAGACTCATGGCTCGGTCTAGTACAACTGTCTCTCCGCAGTGGTCAATTATTTTTACTGAACATTACCAACACATTTGAGTTCAGTCAGAATGAGTGAGAATGGTTAATAACTGTTTTTTAAACAAGAACAGCTAATATTCGGAACATCATGTCTCAAATGCACAGTGCCGGATTAAACCCTGTGGAGGCCCATAGGCCCTAAGGCAGTCGAAATCATGCCCCCCCCCCCAATTATCTTCTAATACGTGTTATCAATATTATTTTAATCCGTTGTCGCGGGGCCCCTAGGCCGGTGCCTACTCTGTCTATTTGGTAATCCGGCACTGCCAATGCAAATAAATAATATAATTTTCGTTTCGTGTTTTTTGTATATGCAAAATCAACTTTAACATTAATGGCACTGCTGCCACTACCTTGTCAGAAAAGCGATAACCATCTTACCACATTATACAAGCATACACAAGAAAAAGTTGCACAAACTTCAATCATACCGCTCAGCGTTGCGCGGAGAGATAATAGCAAGGTTTGTTTCGTGAGATCAATTTTCTGAACTTTCTTCAATTTATGTTTGTTAAAGAAAAGATTAATTGAATTTTTTGACTATTTTGCAGATTTTCTTTCCTATCTAAACGTAGAAGGAAAGTTTATATTAGAAATGTTGGTTATTAATTATTATTATTATTATTATTATTATTATTATTATTATCTAAACTGTTTAACATACTTATGATCACAATCTCACCTGCTGGTATTGTATTTATCTCACATCCAGGTTGATGCACGCTATGGCATGGGGAATCAGGGCGTGTTTCAGGGGTAGATCTGTGTTCCGGATGGTCATGTCTCTTGTCAGACTTGACTGCGTCAGGTAGAACTGTCTCGTTAGCTTGATTATAAGCTATGGTAATCACTGTTAAGATCATGATGATACAGACTACCTTCTGATTTTTTGTTGCCATTCTCTCCTGGACTTTGCACCGACTGGATTTTATTATAAATATTGTTTATACTTGCCCCTGTCTCCCATAATTCAGTTGGACCGGAAGATCTTTAAAGGTGGTCTTGTGACTGTTAGCAAGCCACAATTCACGTGCGGTATGTGGCAATATTGTTGTATAATGTGAATATTTTGGAATTACAAACGAATATTTTTCAGGTGCCACTCAAATAATAGAAGAGTGCAAATTGTATCTACTGCCTACTTTGCTGTTTAGTCAAAATGGCTAGTTTGTATGTACATTATAATTTAACATTAATATTTATATGTCAGAATTTATGAATATGATCAAAATTAAAAAAAGAAAAAAAATGCATTTAGATACACATAAAGTGCCAACATTTTAAACTTTCTTGTTTCTTGTTATACTTGAATAAAAAGTAACAATATTTGTATATGTATGTTAACTTTTATAATAGTTTCATTCCTCAATATGTATTAAGTTGACCAGGAGTGTTTTTTTAAAAAAAAATAGAGCACTCAGAGGTGTTGCAAATCTATGTATGTAAATGTAATGTGTATGTTCAAATGATCATGTCCTTTCGCGTATAATAACTGCTTTTACCAATGAAACGTTTGTGAACGAACTGAACATTTAATATATGACAATAAAAAAGAGGTTACTGTTGCTGTATTCAGCCCGTAATACAAACAATGGGAATACATAAACCCGAGTCGCTCTCTCTCTCTCTCTCTCTCTCTCTCTCTCTCTCTCTTAGAGAAGTAATTATATAGGTCATTTGTTGGGTAATAATTATTTTACCAAAAAGTGTTCTGAAAGTATATTGGCTGTCCGAAATGTATACTTTTTTATGCAATTTCTATCTCGTATGGTGTATTTAACTCGATGTTTGCATGTTACATATTAATTACAAACAGACTGTATGAAACCTTGAGTACAACATAATGGGCGCGTGACCACTCGTTCATCCCCAATATAGCTTCACGTGTACTTCGAACCGCACATTCATCAAAATCCCTATGAGTAAACAGTGAAATGCTTATCTCGTGATACTTAGCAAGTCGTAACAAAAAACATCACGTGATGGTTTGTTTTCAGAGTGAAGTTAAATGGCCATGTTTTATCACTCATTTATACTTCACGTGAAAAGACATAGTCTCTCTCTCTCTCTCTCTCTCTCTCTCTCTCTCTCTCTCTCTTTCGTTTTATCTTTTGTAAGTAGGGTAATAAACACAAATGCGCCGTGCATGCTCTATTCTTAAACCCTTGTACCACTAAAACAGATAATGTAACCAACATCTATACATTTTAAAAGACATTCCCCATGAAACAATATGGTTGTCAAACGATAACGTCATTAATTACCGTCAAGGGGCACTGACTGATACTTGTACAGAAACAACGAGTTACTACAGAACTGATCACCACCAACATAATCTGATATATATATATATATATATATATATATATATATATATATATATATATATATATATATATATATATATATATCAGCAAGTTGTATTGCAAGTTTACTAGCATAGGTGTTGAGGGTCGAGCGGAACGCAATCGATGAGCAATGCGGCAATACGGAACATCGGTAGAACGGACACACACTAATTGTTTGATATTCGATTTAACTAACGATTGAGGCACAGAGTTACATCGTCTTATTTCAGATACTGATTAATCGGCTAATGGACACGTTCTATTTCAGCTATCATTATCCTGCCCATTCCAAAATGTAACATGTATAACAACATCCAATAAACATAACTTTTACTTATAATAATCGAGGGGCCCCGAGTGGCCGAGTGGTCTAAAGCGCTCTCCGTTACGGATCACTGCCATCTCACCTCTGTCTGCGGCGGTTCGAGTCTAGGATTCAGCCAATATGGGTATGTGAGAAAGCTTGCCAGTAGCTTCTCGTGGGTCGGTGGTTCTTTCCGGGGTTTTCCCGGGTTCTTCCTCCGCCATTAATACTGGCCGCCATGTATAGCCTATCGTGTGCTGAAAAATGGCGTTAAGCCCCAAAACAACAACAACAACAACTTATAATAATCGCAATACTAAAATTGAACAACATAATAATCATGGATAAAAAAGTAATAATTGGCAATAAGGCGAAATTGGTACAAGAACCATTAGCACTAAACCTAGTACTGGAAAAAAGATGCCTGGATAATTTGGGTACGGAGATTAGAGATATCGACTACACAGAAGCTGTTCTAATAATCTCCACTAATAGATCCTTACTACGATGACAGGAATGTCTTAGGGTACGTGTTTAGGCTCAATAAACAGTAACACAAGACAGAGTAAAAATAACAAGCTTTGAAAAAGTTAACAAATAATTTATTTCCCAGGAAAAACTGTAAAAAAATGAAAAAAATAAGAACTTACGGTTTTAAGAATCAAATCCAAAAATAATCCAACAATAATCCACGAATTAAATTTTAGAAGTCTAATAATGAAATGTTCTAATGAATTCAAGTTCTAGTCCCGACGAAGAATCCTATATGGAAGGCGATGACCTATACTGTATCATTTGTGGTGTTGGAATGTTTACAGTTCTGTGTTATTCACAAACAATAAATCCAGTGCTTGAATTTCCCAATACAATTTAATGAAATGTCTTTATCCAAGGATTTTGTATGAGCACTCATATATTTCCAGGAAAAAGAATTATTCCTTTTGAATCCAAATAATTCGAATAAACATTAAAACGTAATTCCCCAAACTGGTCACAAACAAACGAACACCTTGACATCGAGTGATTTTAAGCCCGACTGACAAAAATCTCTACAAACAATGATTATACAGTAACTCGAAACGCAACAAAAATTCCCGGATGAGGGTCAACTTTCCAGAACTTTCTAGAAGTATTTACACATAAAAGTATGTAGTCCCAGTATGACCTTGAAAAAAACCCCAATCATTTTGCTCTAAGAATAAGATATAAAAAAGTTGTTTACTTGTCTTAGTGATTTCTGAAATCAAGGTCACGAACTAGGTCAGCTTTATAAAGTTCCTAGAAAGAAAAAACTACATTATTTTGACATATAATGAAAGTAAAAATAAAAAGATTTTAAAACTTACAAACCAATAAATTAAATCAAATATAAATTAAATTAAATATTCATAACAAATGTATTTTAAGATTGTACCAGACAATGTTAATAGTAACAAGGTAAATATAAAACAGGAATTTTGCAGTTCATACAAGTTCTATGTAAGGGGGCCTTTAGTTAATTTAGGGCTGTAAGGCTTGGAGTAATAGCTAAGTTGCCTTACCTTTGAATACAACAGGCACAAATAGCATTAAACAACGAAGGAACCACACCAAATTAAAGAGAAATATGCTAAAATGTTCGTAATGGCACCTTACAGAATTGAATTTGCTAATTGCGAATTCAGATGTTTACTTTAATAGTTTAAGCGTTATATGAAAGACATATAGAAAGAATACTTTAATCTGTTGAGGAGGGACACATACATAATTTTGCAAGAATATTTAACAAAATGGAAATTGAAGAATTGTAAGCATGTATATGGCTTCGAATTTGCAAGGCGAAATAGTTACACTCTCATGCAAGATTACAGTGTTGGTAAAGATTGCCTAACATAACATTATAATGTATCTTGACTGCGGTTGGTTGCAACTACTAAACTAATCGTCTTTTATTGCACCCTACTGTAATCCCTAAATATTACGAATGTTCTCTTTTCCCCTCTTTTGTCTTTAGAGTTTCTAAGCAGTGACTATGTTACATTTGTTCAACAGAACGCAGCATTAAGACCTAAATAGAAAATATAGTGCTTATTAAGCTCAGTCTTTGAGTTTATAGGCAGGATCACAGAGCAAACACATGAGAACCGGGCAGTCCGCAAAATTCACTTGCACAATAAATACCAGTTGCTTTTTTCTTTTTAAATGCAACTACTTACAGAATTTGCAACATATCCTATGCTGATTATTGTAAATGTTATGTCCAAATTAGTGTCCATGTTAGTTTTTGTCATCTCCAAGTTAGTGTATGTCATGTCCAGATGAGTGTCTGTCATGTCCAGGTGAGTGTTTGTCATGTCCAAGTTAGTGTCTGTTATGTCCAGGTGAGTATCTGTCATGTCCAGGTGAGTGTCTGTCATCTCCAAGTTAGCGTCATGTCCAGGTGAGTGTCTGTCATGTCCAAGTTAGTGACTGTTATGTCCAGGTGAGTGTCTGTCATGTCCAGACGAGTGTCTGTCATGTCCAGGTGAGTGTCTGTCATGTCCAGGTGAGTGTCTGTTATGTCCAAGTTAATGTATGTTATGTCTAAGTTAGTGCCAAGTGTAAGTAACATAGTGTTGGTGCACTGGATTTCAAACATTTCGACTGCAACTATTGCTGATTTTGGATCTCTTTTGTTCAAGTTTGGGCTTTACATAGGTAAAATAATTTTGGTACATATTAACTTATAACTATTTATCTGGATTTTGTAAAAGAGTGGAAAAATGGTGCCTATGTATAAGTAACTTAATTATTGTAGTGATAGCATACAAAAACATTATCTACCAAATTACATCTCCTGGAGTTAACAAAGGCATATGGTGACATTTGCTATGTTTTGTGATCATCAAAAAAAAAAAAGAATATGTGCATCATTTGCAAACAAATAATGCAGTAGATTATGGAATAACTCCATTAGAGGGAATTTCAAAAGAACCACTGATTTACAAATTCCAATGTGTTTTACATCGCCTGTTGCGAAAGTAAAGAAAAATCAAAATGTGAAACCAAAGCTGACAAAAAGGGTCCGGTTTTTCTTAAACTCATCATTTCTGTTATTCACTTATTTTTCTGGCATTTTGTACGATAAAACACAAATTTTATAATGGTGAGATTTGGGATTTTTGATGCACAACGTGATCTGTATATAACAATTTGCAAGCAAGATTAGAAAGTTGACAAAATCATCAAATTTTTTATTTCCTATTGTTATGTATACTTAATTTAATTAGTTTGTTAGTTAGTTTTTTTAATACTTTTTTTTAAAAAAATTCATTACATGCTATTGTAATGTAACATTGTATGTTGGAATTAACCTTGTCCAAAATAGATTTCATTTCTGCTTGATCTGATTGACTTTGTTAAAACTGTATTCTGTGTAAAACAACTAATACATAGCTAAATTATTATATACGTGTATGGGATTAATATCAGGATCATTATTAATAGATGAAGAAAATAAGTTTATTTGGGTCTAGGTTTTGGAATTTCCTGAGTTTAATCCATGTTATTGTTCTTGTTGTAAACATTAGGACCATTCCAGAAGGTTATTTTCAATTAGGTAATGGGTTTTAAAAAAAATAATGCTAATTGTGGCCTGAGGTAAAGTAGAGACTGATATAATCTTGTAACTGGACGGATTTTTCATTCGTGCTTTTAGTCTTAGAACAATCAAGTTGTCTTATATGATGTGGCCAGTAATTTTGGAATGGAATCCATTTTCTTTAAAAAATTTTAATTCAAGTGATTATTTTCTCTGGAAATACAAAAGTGCTCTGTTCAAATTCATGGACAGAGACATTCACTGGAATTTATAGTGAATTCAAACCTGGAATTTTATTACTGTGATTCAACAAAAGACTGTTAATACATCAACACTTTTTAAGCTAACACAGAGACATCATAGCGTTTTCGGATTTATTCTGGACTTGAAGTGAATTTTATTCAGAACTTTAAATAACAAGGACTTGTGTCTGTAATTTTTGGGGATTATTTTGGGATTTTATTCGCAATACCGTAAGTTGTATTTTCTCATTTTCACTTTGTATTCAAGGGAAATAAATTATTTGTTAAATTTTATAAAGCTTGTTGTCTTTCACTCTTTTCTGTTACTTATTATAAGAGCATAGACTAGTAACATAAAATTGGGCGCTCGTCCTTGGAATAGGAATTTCTCTAAAATATTCAGAAAACTTTGTTTTTAAAATTTTTATTCCCTTTGTTTTGGAATTTTCAAAGTCTCAGGTATTATTTCACATTTTAGAAATCGTTAGTTAAACCAACAAGCTTTTGCAGTGTCATCTAAAGTGGAGATCTTTATTTCAAATCCTACCCAGGAACAGTCAGACTCCTTGAAAAAGGATAAATTGCTTCAGCTTGCAAGAAAATAATGATCTTTCTGAAGCAAAAACTTCTTTAACAAAGCAAGAAATAAAAATATTTTGGTCCAATATTTGGTAGGGAAAAAATGTTTTGGACACAAGTACTTTGGTTTTGATTAGTAAGTCTGTATCATACTCTAATATAAAAAGTAAAGGAATTAAAATTAAAATACAAGCTGGAATTAGAGTTAAGAAGCATGAGCTTCAAAAAAGGCTGGTGCAGTTAGATAAAGAGGAAAGAGAGAGGAAAATGCTGTTGCAGAAAGAGGAGAGAGAGAATTGCAATGCAGTTACAGAAAGAAGAAAAACAAATGCAGTTGGAGAAAGAAAAAAGAGGAAAAACAAATGTAAATGCAATTGGAGCAAGAGGAGAGAGAAACAAATGCAAGTGCAGTTGAAGAGAGAGAGAGAGAGAGAGAGAGAGAGAGAGAGAGAGAGAGAGAAATGCAAATGCAGAACGAAAATGAAGAAAGAGAATTTCAATTTAGATTTTTTAAAAATTAGACCTGTCAAGTGAAAAGCACATCGCCACTTTACACGCAAATTCAAGTTTTGATGTTATTAATAATATTAGGTTAGTACCCCCTTCTAGGGGTAAAAAGTAGATAAATATTTTCCTTAGTTTGAAAAAGTGCTGAAAATTCTAAATGGCCAAGAGAGCATTGGACTTTTTGGGAAAGCCCGAGGTATATATGGTTCCCTGACTATGATATTGTTAAGGAATGCATCTTAAAGGGGTTATGAGTTAGTCACGAAGCTTATCGACAAAAATTCAGGAACTATAAAAAAAAGTAGCTGGAAAAACTCATGTCGAATTTGTAAAAGAGTTATTCTTTGATAGGTGGTACTTACCCAAGAAAGTTGATCAAGAAAACGAAAATCTCAGACAACTCATATTACTTGAAGAGTTAAAGAATTGCGTCCAGTGACGTTAAGACTTATCTTGATGATCATAAGGTCAAAACTGTAGAAAATGTGTTCGTACTGCTGACGAATATTTCTTAGCTCAAAGTTTCTTTTTTCAGAAAGTCTTTCACTCAGACGTCATCTGGTAAAAAAGTATCTCAGCGTCGTACGAGCCCTTCCAAATTTAAAGCTGGCAACTTTTAGAAATCAAGTTTCTGATAAGATTGATCAGAAGTCCTTATCTCTTCCTACGTGTACCTATTGCAAGAAGAAAGGACACGTTATTTCTGATCACTACAAATTTAAAAACAAGCAACAGAATCAAGACAGACCTAGTATAAATGTTTTTATTTCTAAGAGGTCAGGGTCATGGTCATGTATTGAAAGCAATACATTTGTTGGGTCTAATAATCCGCCGTCTGAATTTATTATTGAGAATTATGAACCATTCATGTCGAAGGGTTCTATATCACTCATGGGTGATTCGGTCAATCCTATCCCGATTATAATTTTAAGGGACACAGGAGCTTCTGAGAGTCTTTTATTGTCAGGTACTTTGCCTTTTTCTGAGAAGTCTTTTTGTAGTGAAAGTGTTCTTATTCAGGTTGTAGGGCGGGGTTTTGTTAATGTTCCTCTCCATTGTGTAAATTTGTCATCAGACTTAGTCTCAGGACCCGTGACAGTCGAAACAGTGTAGTCTTTACCCATTTAGGGCATTCATTTATTACTCGACAATGACCTAGTTTGAGATAAGGTTGTGTTTAATCTACTTGTAACTGACAAGCCTTGTTTGGATCAGAAAGTCGATCCTATTGAAAAAGAAATTCACGATTTATACCCAGTTTTCGCAGTTACTAGAGCTATGGCAAAGAACGCTCTTGAGAATGATGTTAACTAGGAAAGTATTCCTTTGGCTGACAAATGTATTGGTGAAGTATTGTGATATTAATATATTATATATCTGTAATTTAACAATCCACACGTACATGGCGAAGGGTTGTATATAACCATTCTAAAGATTTATGCTTTCAAGTAAAAAATATATGAAAGGTTACATGAAATACAAGAAAATGCTACACGTAGTTGGTTGAAAACAATAACGCTTTGCAATATAGTTATTAAAAGAGGAACATCAATACAAGACTACATCTGGTATATCAACGAGGATATCAATTATACCTCCTTGACTGATTGACAGCAAGGGAGCCCCATGTCAACCACCCAAACCAATTATAGCGGTTTTCACTTGCAGGACATCGACATGTATTGTCTTAGACAGCACGATATATTTTGCCTCGGTGACAATAATGAACATTTATTAGATCTTAAATTTATACAATAATTCCCCATAATTTTTCTTGTACGTGGTGAAAGAAAGTAAAAAAAAAGAAATAAAATAGAACAGTCAGAGCTTAATGAAATGAAGAATTATCTTTTGAGAAAGGAACATCCAGATATAGGAAAGTCGATCAGCAAGAAAAAGATTTCCGGAGAAAATGCAAGAAATGTTCTTTTACAAACGATGTTTTTTTTTGTCAAAAGACACAAAGACAGCGATAAGTTACTGCAAAAGAAAAAAGAGCAGTAATGGAAAGCATCTTGCTATCAATACAGTTTTAAGATTTAGGTTCTCTGTTTTATTAAAGGAACAGGTGCCAGTTTCATTAAAACCAATATTTTTCTTAAGTTATATTTCCAATAATTTCCGAAAAAAGCTTTGATATTCTAACACTTTGATATTTCCTTATGTATTAAAGATTTTCGAGAGAACACTTACAAAAAGTTACAGAATAGCCTATCTTAAGTATAGCATTAGGTACAAATAACTGTTTTGCACTAGGACTGAGATTTGTATAAAACTGACCCCTGGTTTCTAAGTCAAGAGTCATCACGATTATACATGCAATACTGATTTGAAGATGGGACGTTTTTCAATCTTATATATAAACAACCACATTTGTCCTCGTTGTGTGTGTTCGGCTTGCCAAATAAGATGTCCCTAGTTCAAAACTTGCGGCATCTGACTTTGGTTTTACTGTTTATTTATTTTTATGTTTAAACTTTCTTTCCGCTCGCGTTTTCCCAGTTTTGATTTATAGTTTGTTTTTGTTTTTTGTTATTCTTCAATTGAAGTTTACTTTAATGACTTTTATTCTTATCTTGAAACTTTATTTTATAACTCTCGTCTGCCAAACTTTTTCCTTTTATATTGAAGCTTCTTTATGACTCCCGTCCTAGCATTTAAGCTAGTTTCATGAAATTTTATGTAACAAGCAGTTAATGCACTTTTATATAAGATAATATCAATACTGGTTACAGAATAACGCCTTTAAGGAATTACACTTTGGTTGCAGGATACCGCCTTTCAGGAAGTACACTTTGGTTGCAGGATACCGATTTTCAGGAAGTATACTTTGGTTGCAGGATAAAACAACAAAAGTTTTTAATATAAATGGGACTTTTAAAATAAAAATATCTTTGCTCCAATATATTTGGATAAAGTTCTCTGAAAAAGGTCTGGTTTACCTACCGCGAGGAAAAATTATCAAGTCCAAACAAAAATCCTAGCCTCCCCCCACAAAGAATGGTTGGTGGCTTATTCTAGTTTTTAAATTTCTTTTGTTGAATTTAAACTGTTCACTGACTGACCTACACAATTGTTAGGTATTTCTTCCCATAAAGGAAAAAACGTAAGTCGGGAAAGTGGCCTAGTGCCATATAAGAAAATCCCATTTTGCTAAACGTATACACTGACCACGCTTACTTAACTTTTTCGATGTACCTGTTCACATAGAACCGAAACTTGTCACATATTTTCACCGCCCCATTTTCAAGAACACCAATCATTTATCATCTTCACATCTGTCAATGTCCGAAATACTGTCGATTATTGTCATATTTAGAGAATTTAAACTCAAGTCTAATGGGGATTTGTAATGTTTTGATCATGTACCAAACAGTGATTTGAATATTATCCATATTAGTACATACAAACAGCGATTTTGAATATTATCCATGTTACTGCATACAACAATAAACACAGTGGAGGTACTATGTATATATTAACGGTTTACACGACAATTTGATCGAGGTCAAAATGTCAAACTTTCATTTTAAAACTGACTAAACTCATAATGAACGAGTACAATACGTGATAAAAATCACGATACTGTTTGTTTTAAACAAGCATGGAAAGGGACTTGAAGCTTGCATTGTCTCTTTAATACATTAGCTACCGAAATAGTAATAACAGTAACGTAATTTCTTTCATACTTTTCAAGTTATCTATCGTGTGCTTATGTTTTTATTGATCCGTACATAACACCCCCTTTCTTTCCGCTGACTTCACTTTTCGCCTCCATACACACACCATTTAGACCTCATTCTTATCTGAATAAAAAAAATTGGTCTGTCTGGGAAAGAACCCTAACCTCTAGATCACAAGTCTGGCACTCTACCATTGGGACTAACCGGTCTGTTCTTAGCTTTAACGATTTTATTTCAGTTCAAGATATTACAATTCAGAAATTATTTCGAACTTAAAAACAAAGTTTGTTGCATTTTTCGAAAAAGGTTGCATGCACGCGTATTTGGAAATTGCATATTCTGATGTCGAGAATATTCCATGATTAACAGTTTGTCAAATGAGATCAAAATCAACATTCGTAATATTTCTAGGAGTACAATTGTAAACGAACGGATGATATATAACCATTACTTTTCAACAATTAAATCAAGCAGTCCTTTGGTGCAGTTGATAATGTTTTGGGCTGTCATGTAAAAGGTCACTGGTTCGAGCCTTGCAAGCGTCAATATATACATACATATATGAAATATTGCAGATTTGACTCTCCGTTGTATAACGATTTTGTCGTCACGCTGTGATTATTTAGTTCACATTTACTACGTACTTCCTCTCCTCCAGTCTTTCGGGTGAGACTTTAAACTGAAGTTTACGCCTGCATATAACCATTGTTTGTTAGTGGGACGTTAAACACGAGTTCACTCACTCACTACGTACTTCTTTTTTTTCATAAATAAATTTGAAAATAAGTTATGGCTGTAATTTTTGTCCTTTGTTACACATTTAACAAATCACATCAAATGGTGTGAAAGCATCAAAATAATGCATACATATGCAGTAAAACCACCTTTATGTGCTGCTATTTTCTTGCCTTGCATGATATCTTTCATAGTGGTAGCCCGCCTCTAAGAAACTGCCCCTCCATGTTTGATAATATAACCTAGTAAAACCAAGTTTCTTATTATATAGCCATTACATTTTGTTTTGACTTACTTATTGTTCAAATGTATATAAATGTCTAAAAAAAAGTGACAAAAAAGTTTCGTAAATTTACTTTAACGGTATTCCCGCACTCGAGACAATCTACCATTCTACCCATATCCTGGTTGATCAACGATTTATAGTCTGCCAGTGAAGAATATGAATCTTTACACCGTCGCCTACTTCAGCATATACTGACCGTAGCCTCTGTCACTGGGGGAACTTTATTTAAAACAAAACAGTTTTCATTATCTGATTATTTCCAAGGTTATGCTCTAATTACGTTTAAAGTCCAATTTAAAATTAAACACGTTGAATTCAATTTAATACTGCAGTTTATAGAAAAGCATTTTCAAAACGTATTGGACATAAGTGTGAGACCTTGTTCGGTAAAAACTTTTATTTCGGATCTCGTAAAATCTTTTTGGACACACAGACTGAATATAAGTAATTTCAGTTTAAAAAATACTTTACAAGGGTTGATTTGATGTAAATAACTCATCCAAACTCTCAAAAGAAATGTAAATAAATTACTTACACCGACGTCGGAACCGATTTAACCGTTTATGTGAACATTAAGCAAGAGTAAACATATTTCTATTTAGCCGGTCTTAACACGAAAACTACTGATTTTTTATTATTCGACCATTAACTGGTAAGATGGTAGTGTTTATGCAAACATATGATACACGATGGTACTTTTGTAGTCAGTCTGCAAACCTGTATCTGGAAGTTATTCTGCCTCCTGAAAACTGTCCCCGAAGTTATTTTTCAACGTTGAAACTGTCTCCGTGGTCATTTTTCAACGTTGAAAACTGTCCTTCGAGTAATTTTTCAACGTGAATATTGTCCTGAGGACCGGCTTGTGAAGTGGAGATCGGCGTACCAAAGAAGTATTTTTCCATACAAAGGTTATTTCGTCTTTAAATTCACAGGTGGGAAATATCCGACAGTGGAATTTTTGGGAAGGTTCATTCAGTTACGTTTAAGAGTATGAGTCGATGTGACCACTGTCAGAGAAAGGCGTAGCTTCAAAATTAAAGTTTCACCGATAGCATTTCATCAAACTGGAACATTAGAAGAGACGGAAAGAGGTAATTTTAATCTTGATATGATTTTTTTTTATACCAGAAGAATGTAAAAGACCACACACTTTCATATTAAAGTTCAATCATGTGTTACGAAGAGAGGATGGTGGAGCTGGCATAAACCTGTGATCCTAGTTGTAGTTCCAAACATTATTCAAAGAAACTGAGATCAGCCTGGTGTCGTTCAAGTTGAACTTTCAATTGCACACATTCATCACGTCCACACATGGCATTGCTTGATTTACTTTTGGGTCACACTGCACATGATTTAAGGCTGATGAATTCCTATAATGCAGACATACTATACTTTCAGTTGATATGTACATTTCAGTGACGTTAAATGGTACTTCTGTTAATGCTTAATAAATACAATATGATGTGTCAAGACACATAACTGTAAAGACGGTACTAAATCAATACAAATATGTACCCTTCAATGAAACTTAAATGTGTACACTATAATTTGTATGCCCATGCATAAAAAATAGGCAGATGATATTGCACTAAGATGAAGTTTTTTTCTTAAAATTCTACACATGAAGTCATTTGGTCATATTTATCTTTGTATCTTACAATATATTTCAGGTAACAGATACATCCTAGTTTTCGCGGACTATTTGACAAAATGGGTGGAAGCCGAAGGAATTCCTGATAAATCTGCAATTATAGTGCTAGATGTGTTGGAAAAAAATAATTTGCACCCACGGTTTCCCAGAGATGCTCATTACGGACCAAGAAAGAGAATTCTGTAACAGACTAAATGATTTGTTGTGCACTAAAATGGGAATTGAATTTACCGAATTGCATCCCCTTGCCATCCACGGAATGGATGTCAGGCGGAGATATATACGTACGTAAATGACCGATCCAATAACTGATAAGTATTACCACCTATTTTGTTTGCGTATAGAACGGCGGAGCATGCCTCTACACAGAAAACGCCGTTTTCAATTGTTTTTCGCAGACATGCGCGGTTACCTCTTGAGCCTAATATAGCTACAGTATCTGAGAACGAATCGGACAATGTGGCTTTCAAACGAAGCTGCGACGCTTTCGTGCATTTATAATGTGACAGGGATCTGCTCCAAATAGTATCAAGTCCCCAACAGCAAAACAGAAGAAATACCATTGTGAAAAGATGCAGAGTGAGATCTTCATGATTGGCAACAAAGGGTTGTTACACAATTCAAGAAAACCATCAAGGACGACTAACTGAACTGCATTGATTACAATAACCGCGATAAGAAATAATGGAACATTGACTTTGCAAGGCATAAAGACATCAATACGTGGGAGTAGGTTAAAACAATACAAACCGAAAGGAAGCTATGGTGAACAAACAATATCCTCTAAGATCGAAGGCATATCGGCTGGGAGTATTGCAGAAAAAAAAACTGCCCCTTACGAAAAGGACGGTTGAACAAGAACCTGAAAATATGGTTGAACAAGACCGTATAGGATATGTAGGCAGCACCTGTTGACAGCAAATGGCAGAGTGATTAATCAAAACTGTTTCATCAGCCGGCTTATCATAAGAAAATGGGTGTTTCCCGTAATGAAAATATATGCAATGCTAACCAAGATGATAACATTGAGAGGGAACGGCTTAGAACATTAAGTTACTTTCTGTTTGGGATACAAACATATCATCTTCTTCTATCTGATGATGTTGCAACTTTCATGGAAAGAAACAATATCATTCTTAAGCTTGTAGAATCTCAACCAACGAACAAATATATCAAGCAGTCAAAGATGAAAGAAGACGGTACAGCATGTCTCACGTTTGTTGTGGGCATTAGGGATATCATATTCAGCCGTCTCAAGGTTGAAAGTTTCTTCTGTAACTCGTTGAACTTATCCACGTTGTCAACTTTATAATCTCTACTTTCAAATGAACCAAACAGCTTGTTCATTTCATCCAGAGACAAATCTAATAATCAAAAGCTACGGCGTCTGCTGTATGTATCAAGGGATAATGTGTATTTGTTTACAAGTTTAACTTGAAAATGACACTCTGTATATCAAGGGATAATTTGTATTCGTTTACAAGTTTGGATGGGCTAAGGATGTGGTCAAAAACTTATTGCGTTATGAGAAAAATAATATACACGAGGAAAGAAAATCCCGAGAAAAGAAAAAACAAGAAAACAACGCTGATATGTTGATTTCAAACATCAAAATATATATCCTGCAATACTGTAGAAAACATGCAGAAATAAATATTACACTGAATGGCGATAACATCAAGACAAACATCATCAGTCATATTAACATAATGCTTACAACAATCTCGCTCCACAAGATACTCAAGCTAACATGGAAGAAAATACAGATGCGTACAAAATTTATAATTATTTGTATATGATGCAAACATTCATAATGATGTGATTTCACACAATATAATATAGATGGAATAATGAACAGGTAGACTTAGAACTGAAACCGCCAATGGGCCATCCATATATGGCGTCACGCAATTTTTGGCGGATTGTTGAACCTCCTCTCCCTCGTCACATTTAATCACATAAATTTAGGCCTCCTCATATATGACATCACAGACCTTTGACCATCCTAATATACAAATTTTGCAACTTCATCACCGCGGTCAGATTCCGTTACTATCCATAAGGATAAAATCTAATCTTAACCACAACCACCGTAGACGGTAAGTACCCGTCATGATAAACTCTGAGTGCTTCGAACATAATTTTATCTCCGGTGATTAATGATGCTGATAATGCAACTATGTAAAAACTTTAAATTGTCATTGGCCGGCCTCTCAATAAACTATATTAGTGAAACAAAACTGAAACTAGGATACCGATTATCATTTATCAACATTCCTATTCGACCCCACGTATTTTCACTTCCATTTATGATAAACAAGTATGATCCGGATTCGCGTATCTTTAAGATGTGACGTTTAGGTCTATCAAAATCACATTCAATAAGAGAACCGAAAGCAAGTCGGCTATTTGTTAAGACTGTATCTTCAGTTGGTTTTTCTCTTTCTTTGACTTATATTTACGTAATTGCGATCCCATAATTTATAACGCGTGGTGGTACGGGTAATCTTGTTGCATTATTGCCAGTATCCACTGTTGACAGCGAGATCAACCAGAATCTTTGCCAAGTCGCTTTTAAACTTAACAATAATGTCATGAATGCCCACGTTAGAAGTTTTCAATTTACCAGCGTGATCGTCAGCGTGGTCTTCAGAAATCACAAGGTCACCAGGATCGAAGCCATCAACCTTGCTGGCAAACTCATTAAAATCCGCTTTAGTAGCAAATCGGCTCAGATCTTCATCAGCATCGTGATATGCACGTGCAATATAAAGAGTGGCATCTGTATAGCCAAGCTGAATTACTTCAGAGAGTTCTTGATGGCCATTTAACCGCAAATAAATATCCGTTACTTCTAAGTTGTTAAATATAATTTTACTCTATGCCTGGTCATTATCTAGGGATGTAAGTTGAAACGCCCAAAACACGTCCAAGTGCACTAAGGCCATGCTGAGTACTTATCTGCTGTCCTGCGATAGCAGTTGATGGGTGTACGTATGTCGTATGTGCGAGAAACAACAGCGTTGAAGTGGTTCCCGACTGCATCAATGGTAACTATTGTGATTCTATAGTCAGTGAAGGCGATAGTACAGGCATCCGCAATGTTAACGTTTCTAATACAACTTTACCAGAAGCAATACCTGCATTACGCCAAATGGCATCGTAAGAGTTGCTTTTACGACACAAGGCGCCTGTTTGGCCCCCAAAATAACCTTGCGAAAATCTTTGCAAAAAGCCAAATATATGTGACTGAGGGGAACATCGCACGAAAATCTCTTAGAAACACAAATGTGTTGTAATCGACGCTGTGCAAATCCAAAAATAATATCAGGATTAGGGAACTAAACATTTTCTACAGCTGCGTCAGCATCGCCAGCAGCATTTCGAGGTCGTCTATGAATGATCTATGATCTACGTGATGAGCTGCATCTTCGACAAACATCATTGTCGGGCCGGCTGTTCGCGTGTAATCATCGTTGTATCTGGCGAGTCCGAGAATCACTGTGGCTAAATCAACATTGTCCAGAATGGGTTCGATTTCGTTTCAATCGATAGAATAACGTGCACTGTTGGACAAGGCCATGGTACCACTGCTAACAAAGCTCACTAGGATATTTACATCGTAATTGGTATTGTTCTCGCGCACCAGTTTTCCCTCACCTTCCAATATGCCTCACACTGAAGGGAAAACCTAGCTGTGCCTTGTACTTTCAATTCTATTTTAATTGATTGGGGTCTGTAACTGGAAATAAGTAATATTGGAATCTCTCTGGCTTCGAACCACTAACACAGGCTCTTGCATGTCAAATGCTGGATCAAATACGCCTTTTTTATTCCGGATCATTATACTGTATTGATTTTCTTTAATACCGTGCAAATCTACTCCCAACCACCAGACTTCTAATCGCTGAATCTGACAATCTCTGCTGAGCGTCCTTGTTAATAATTTTATTAACTGCTGCCAGTATGCTTTGATCGATGGTAATTTAACTGGAATCGAATTCATTGAAATGCATCTGATCCTGATTGTTTTACTTGATCCACAGAGACATTTCTATTACTATCTACGACTTGCATTGCAAACTTTTAGCGATGGGGGCAGTACATGATGATAAGGCTGTGTAGGCTTTTGGCGCGCCTGTAAATAATCCATAAGCAACATCACCGAGGCCAGTTGATTAATGTCACGTACACAGGTTTTCTCGCATCAATAATTCTAACAGGTTTCACAGTCAACGCAGGACTGTCATTATTGTTATTATTGTTATTA
Source organism: Sinohyriopsis cumingii (assembly GCA_028554795.2). Taxonomy (NCBI): domain Eukaryota; kingdom Metazoa; phylum Mollusca; class Bivalvia; order Unionida; family Unionidae; genus Sinohyriopsis; species Sinohyriopsis cumingii. The sequence continues at coordinate 131,659,465 of CM068838.1, forward strand.
TTATTGTTATTATTATATGTAAGGTCGATCTCTAATGTACAGTTGTATCGTTAATGTTTCACTACACAGATCAAAAACGTACCCGTCTTGATTCCCAATGGAAAAACGAATGTATGTCAGCTGATTACTATGGCATGGCAGATAGGTGCATCGGTCTTATCGATATCAAATCATCTGGTTCCACGGTTGACGATACCCAACAGAATATAACCCTGAACAACTACGCCTTTCGTGTCGGACCTATTTCGTAACTACCACTGACAGAGTCACAAGTTAAATTAATCTGGGTCATTAAAGTAATTCTCACAATGTCATGCGCGATATGATACCTAGTCTCTTTAGGTCTTGAACGCAGAATGTGCATATTTTCGCTAAGATCTTTGAGCCAACCAATAAATGACAATAACGGAACTGAGTGTGTGTTCATGTTGCCGAACAGAAATTCGGTAGTCCTTGTCAGTCAACACCAAACGTCGTTGAACCTCGTCATTAATTGGGGAATATCGTACGCTCCATAGTGAAGTTCAATAGTATGCCAGGTGGCACCGTTATCTGATGAAAACAAAAATGAATTATTTACAGGCAGACCACCAAACGACTAGGATAGAATATTATATCAGTTGTTATATACTCGAAGAGATGCTGGTGCGATCTCAAGTGTACGTGATTCCTCAACGGTAACAGGTGCACAAAAAGTCATACTGGATTCTAATTTAGTGGATGTTATGGTGTTCATCGAGGTCACGACCTGGGCTGTATTTACAACCACCTGTTGCACTGAAGCACAGATTTCACGCGGCACACTCACTGTCTCAGTTGTTCAGAACTCTTCTGCCCCAATTATTGGATACCCACGATATTGTTTTGTCCTGGTAGATTTATGGGCTGGCTGATATTTTCCTGTTCCATGCAGGCGTATCATTAAAGTTTGTATCGCTCCGTTACCTTTTTCTTGCTTTCATCAAATCAAGTATATTATTATCATTATTAAACAATTTGTCAGAGGTTATTTTAGCCACAGTAAATTTTATGTATACCCACTTCACCCAAAGGGGGCCCAGAGTGGCCGAGTGGTCTAACGCGCTCTTCTTTACGGATCACTGCCATCTCACCTCTGTCTGCGTGGGTTCTAGTCTCGGATTCGGCAGTAGTAAATGGGGCCACATTAGGGACAATGGGACTTAGCATTAAAAACACCCCTGGGCCACTTTAGGGACAATGGAAATTTAACATGGAGAAAAACGCTGGGCCACTTTAGGGACAATGGGAATTTAACATAGAGTTTGGGTCTGTCTAGGGACAAGGGAAATTAACATGGGAATAGAGTTTGGGTTTGTCTAGGGACAAGGGGAATTGAATATGGGATTTTTTTTTTTTTAAAAGTTTGTTTAAATTTAAATTTAAATTTAAAAAAGGGTAGGCAATGGAAAGGCTATCTCTTTTCGAGAAATATGGCTGGCCCTAAAAAGGGCCTTTGGGTTTATGTTAATATTAATATTAACATAGATGGCATCTGTCACATCTTCTTCTTCTTCTTCTTAAACTCCTTCTAACTGCTGGTCCATACACAAGTACCCTCTTGAGACATCCTTGTCTTTCTATGTAAACTCTCCTCATCCATTGACTAGTATCTGTCCTATCAACAACAGTCCACTTGGACCTGACATACATGAGCATGTCCGTCCTAAACATCATGGAAGACACAAGGGTGGATGACTCAACTGTGGTCCACATCTTGAAGCGACGAGAATAGGTGAATCAATGCAGTGAACTGCGCTTATTTATAGGTACAGGAAGGATTGAAACGGATTGAATTCATTCACCAATCCGAACACGCGTTACAAAATTCAGTCAGGTCGCATCCAATCCGAAGAGAACAGTCTGTGACGTCACGTGGTCTATATAGATTAGTTAGCGCTTGTGTGCAGTCAATCTATGCGACAGTGATTCAACATGACGGAAACTCAGAAAACGATCCATTGGGGTGCACCAGCAGGGGAGACTGCCCAAGGGAACCCGGACTTACTTTCAGAAGAGGTACATTGGGATTTTGTGGATTTTCTTACCTCGCAAGAATTTGTTCCGGAACCTTCGTTACCTTCTTCATTACCGCAAGTGGAGAATTTTAGACAGAGACAGAAAGAAGAATTGGAGAAATTTATGCAACGACAAAAGGAAGCGGAACAAGCTTTTCTCCTACAGCAACAGCAACAGCAACAAGAAGAGGTAAGAAAAAAACAACAGCAACAACAGCAAGAAGAAGTAGCAGCAAAGAAACAAGAGGGTGAAAATCAAACGGCTACGGTACTGTTGGACATTTTAGCGGAGTTAAGAAGTCTGAAACAAATGTATCAGACTTCTTTATCACGACCGAAGAGAATACGACCTTCCCGAGCTAAACACGCCAACCCTGTGACTAAGCCTATCGTACCACCTTTAGTGATTTCAACCCAATCATCAGAAGTAGGCCTCGGCCGTGGCAAAGGCTTAAGGCAGTTAAAGTTGATTGGTTAAACTCACCCCTACACCAAAATAAAAAGGCCCTTTTCAGGGCCACCCACATTTCTCGAAAAGAAATACAATTTCAATTGCCAATAACTCAAAAAAAAAAAAAAAATCAACAACCCATTTTTACCCTTATAGTACGTGTTTGTGTATGAGTGCGTGAGTGTAGCTTCTTATTTTAAAATCAAAACTCAAAGACACTTACCTTATATCATTCATGTATTCTTTTCTCCATTTTTTACAATCCAATTCACAATTCACCACAGAACACTTTAATTAAAAGTTCATTGACTTCTTCTTTCTCCTTGTTTAGTCTCTCTGTTTTTTGAATTTCTTCACCGTTTTTTCCTCATTTTCTTCCCTTCTTCTTTTCTTCTCCTGTTTCTTTGCTTCTTTTAAATAGAATTGTCTTCTTTCTTCCTCTGAAGAATCCCTCTCTTCTTTCGAAGAATCCCTCTCTTCTTCCGAAGAATCACTCTCTTCTTCTGAAGAATCCTTCTTTTCTTCTGACTCCTCTTGTTTCTTTTTTGGGCAATCTGGAGACCAATGTCCTTTTTCTTTACAATAATAACAGGTATCTTGACTTTTGTCTTTTTTAGCCCCTGTTTTTTTTCTTTTTTGACGGTCTGGACACTCTGAAGACCAATGCCCTTTCTTCTTACAGATATAGCAAGTATCTTGACTTTTATCTCGAAAGGAAGGAGAGTAGTCCGTCGGCTGGTCTGAAGAGAATTTTCTAATGACCCCTCGCAAAGCTCTGACGAAACGTTCCATCTGGTTAGTCTCTTCCATCGTTGTGCTCGGCTTGAGAGTGAAATGAATAGTGAAAGGACAAGACACACACCCTTTTATATACGCTGGTTTGTCATGACTATAAATTAGTCTATGGTGTTTAAACTTGAGTCATTTGACGTTTTGCACTCAAGATGAAACGATCCTATTCATTCGAGAAGAAAGAAGAAGAAGAAGAAAGTTAGAGGCAGAAACGTGATCTATCGCCTCGTACCAGGGCTGAAATCTTGGCACAAATTCATGCCAGTGATTTTGAAGAGGACATGAGTGAACCAGAATCCGAACCCTCTAAACCAAGTTCACCACCCTTAGTCAACCCTGAAAAGTACTATTCCATTCGAGAGACGGAAAAGCGCTCCTCTAGAAAATTTAGAACCACGGCTTACACCTACACAGTGAAGTTTAAAGATTTCAAGGCCGACGTACCCTTGGAGAAAGCAGAAGGGTTTATCACCGAGATGTGGGATTCTTTGCTCACCTCACTCAAGCGACAATGTCAACCCAAAGAAGACGATCGCTTGACACTATCCATAGATCACGACGGTTTGAAATCCCCTGTTTGGATCGAGTTTAGCAGACCCGCAGAACTAACCCCTTCCAAAGTCATGGACAAGATTCAACACGTACAACAATCTAATGACCAGTTTGACATCACCGATGGTAAAGCCACACTGAAAATGGCCCACGTCTCTCTTCCTCAAGGGACAGGACGCAAAAAGATGTTATTGGTGGACAACCTTCGCAACACCAAAACAAGTCTCGTCCGAATTCACACCCTCAAGACCAGATGTGTTTAGCCCGTGCCATCGTGGTGGGACGAACCTATGCCAACAAGAACGACACGGTAGAATGGAAAAGAACCTGGAAAACTATTCAACAATCCGATCGAGCCAAACAACGAAATGAAGCAGAACTCCTGTTACAACAAGCCGGACTGTCCAAAGACACACCCTGTGGCATTCCAGAGATGCAAAAATTGCAAGATGCCCTAGCTCCACGCTACACCTTGAAAGTGCACCCTCAAGAAATGCGCGGACCTCTGTTGTTTCGAGGCCAAGACTTTAAGGACGGAAAATACATTCATGTTTATTATCACGATGACCATTTCGATACCATTACCACTATCACCGGATTCCTGGGATACAGATATTACTGTGAGAAATGTGATTATGGTTATAACAATCGAGAGCAACACAAGCATTGTGGATGGAAATGCCCAGGATGTTTGGCCTCTCCACCCTGTCTGAGCGAAGAACCAGTGCCTTGTTCGACTTGTCTGCGCACGTTTGTCAGCCCTACCTGTTACCAACAACATTTGAAAACACAAGGTTCACAGAAGAAATGTACTTGTCAACTCCTGAGATTGTGCCCTACGTGTAGACAAGGCATACGTACCAACAGCACCAAGGCACACGTATGTCGAGGAAAGAAAAAATGTCACATTTGTCACCACATCGTCGACTTGGAACACCAATGCTACGTGCAAAAATACCAACCCCCACCAGAGAAAGAGGACGGTCACAAGAAGAAAAGCAATTTCATCTTTTTCGATTTCGAATGCATGCAAGAGACCGGCATTCACATTCCTAATTTCTGCGTGGCTCATCGAGCGTGCGAGAAGTGCATTCAAGAACCTATCTTCAGTCATTGCCCTCACTGCAGCAAGATTCCTGGAGGACGTGAAAAAATCTTTCGGGGACCGAACACGTTAGCCGATTTCGCTCGATGGGTCGTAGACCCCATCGACAAGACGTGGAGCCAAGAGGACATCGAACGTTACGGAGATTGTCATCGTCATGCCACGGTGATGGCTCACAATTTCTCCGGATACGATGGACAGTTTCTTCTCAGATACTATACAGAACAAGGCACCGAACGTCCTAAAGTGACTTTGAACGGAGCCAAAATCATTTTCATGCAAGTGGGACAAGTGCAGTTTAAAGATTCGATGAGTTACTTGGCCATGCCTTTGAGCCGAATGCCTAAAACGTTTGGAATGACAGAAATGGCTAAGGGGTACATTCCACACTTTTTCAATACGGAAGCCAATCAACATGCCGTTCTACCCCATTTGCCTGAGGCTCACTATTACGACCCCGACAACATGCGTACCGAACAACGAGAAGCTTTCTACGCTTGGTACCAGGCTCATTGCCTCTGACCCCTTCGACTTTCAGGAAGAAATGCTAAAGTATTGTCGTTCCGACGTGGACATTTTACGACGTTGCTGTGGAAAATTTCGAGAACTGTTCATGGAACACGGAGGGGTCGATCCTTTGAAAGAAGCTTGCACCATTGCCAAAGCGTGTTCCTTAGTGTACCGCCAACGATTCATGCCTGAAAACACCGTGGCTGTCATCAGTCCTCAAGCGACCCACTTTGTCAAACGTCAATACTCGGTCAAAGCCCTACGCTGGTTACATTACTTGTGCGACAAGGAAGACAAATGGATTCAGCATGCCCGCAACGGAGGAGGCGAAAAGACCATCGGAACGTATTCGGTCGATGGCTGGGACTTAGAAAACCCCAAGATCGTGTACGAGTTTAACGGTTGCTTATTTCATGGATGTCCCGTCTGTTACCCTGACCGTGACACTAAAAATCAGTTTTTGCAACGAACCATGGAAGACTTGTACCAGGACACTTGTCAGCGACGCCTAAAGTTAGAACAGCAAGGATACCAAGTGGTGGAAATGTGGGAACACGAGTAAGATCACCGTTTGAAAACCGATCCCGAGTTTAAACGCCTCGTGGAAAGTTACCAGTTCATGGACCCGTTGAACCCGAGGGATAGTTTGTACGGAGGAAGGACCAATGCCACCTGTTTGCTGTACCAAGCCGACGAAGAGAAAGGAGAAGAAATCAAATACTTGGACGTGTGTTCGCTGTATCCCTACGTGTGCAAATATTGTCGCTTTCCCGTAGGGCACCCGCAATTGCTGACGGAACACATCGACCTGAAAAACATTCGACAATACGAAGGCTTGATCAAGTGTAAAGTTTTGCCTCCCACGAACCTATACCATCCCGTCTTACCTCACCATTGTCAAGGCAAACTGATGTTTCGCTTGTGCCGTACTTGTGTCGAAACGTGCAACCAGGACCAACCTTGCCATCACAGCCAGGAAGAACGTGCCTTGACGGGAACCTGGGTCAGCGTGGAATTGATCAAAGCTCTGGACATGGGATACCAACTGTTAGAAGTGTACGAAATTTGCCACTTTCCCAAGACACAACAGTACCACAAGGGTGACCCTACTCAGAAAGGCATTTTCGCCGACTACGTGGATGCCTTTTTGAAACTGAAACAAGAAGCCAGCGGCTATCCTTCCTGGTGTCACACTCCCGAAGACCAAATACAATTCAAAAAGAAATACTACGAACAAGAAGGCATCTCTTTAGACCACATCGAAAAAAACGAAGGCAGGCGATCGTTTGCCAAAGTGATGTTAAATTGCTTGTGGGGTAAAATGGCACAACGACCGTGTTTACCCAAGACGGAATATTTGACAGAACCTTCCCGCTACTTCCAGATGATTCACGACAAAACCAAATACATGAAACACGTGGACGTCGTTCGAGAGGATTTGATCTTGGTCAATTACGAAGAAGATCTGGACTTTGTACAAGACGACCCTTTTGGAAATGTCATCATTGCGGCTTACGTGACAGCTCATGCTCGCTTAAAATTGTACGAAACTTTAGAACTGTTAGAAGAACGCGTCCTGTACTTTGACACGGACAGTTGCATTTACATCCATCACCCGAGTCAACATCACCCTGACATCGAAGGAGACCGTTTAGGAGCCTGGACAGACGAGCATCCCGACGACAAGATTCTAAGTTTCGTCAGTGGCGGCCCCAAAAATTACGGCTACGAATACCGGGACAAACAAGGAGAAGTGCACACGACGTGCAAAGTGAAAGGACTGACTCTGAATCATCGTACCAGTCGAGTGGTCAACTTTGGGGTATTGAAAGAAGCCTTGCAATCGGGAGAGGATGGAAACTTTAAAGTGACCACCTATCAACCGAACAAGATTGTACGTTTACCCACTCACCACATCGTCAGTCGACCCTTGGAAAAAGTCTATCAAATTGTATACCAGAAGCGAGTGCGACTTCCCAATCACTTCACCTTACCGTACGGTCACGTCGGTATTGGTCTGTATATAAAAAGGAACCCTAGGCAAGATCGATAGTTCATTGTTCATTGAAGTAACTTACCATGTCGTTGACGAAGAAGAAACCAGATTGGTTTGGCTTGGACCCAAGAGGTGGCCCAGTATGCACGAGAGTTATTCAAGGAAAAAAGTTACTTTTCAACCTGTGTTAGTGACGGTGCCAGAAGAACCCGTCACCCAGGACGGGACTGTCGTGGACAGGCCTGAAAGACCCTTTCGGGAGGACACTTGTGTGACCTTACCCCCTACTATAGAACTGGTCAGAACTTTACCCAAAACATGTTGTACATACACTTGTGTTTATTCCACGTTCATGGTTATCATGTGCCTTTTATTCTTGTACTTAAGCCTTTGGCTTTTATGTATTTTTGTCTTTCGTATTCATGTTTGAAAAAAAACATTCAATAAACATGTTCTGAAAAAAAGTATATAAACTCTTGTCTTGTTTGTTTTCATGTCACAAGTGACATTTCTCACACTATGGCTACCTCTGCTGTCTCTGCTCCCTCTTCCTCTACTGTCAAAGTCATCGACGAACACTTAGATCGTGCCAGTTGGGAGGCTTTGTATCTTCGCCATCCCTTTAACATGCTCATTGCTGGACCTAGCGGTTCAGGCAAAACCGAATTCGTCAAACGTTTGATCGAACATAAACATCATTTGATCGATCGACCCCCTCAACGAATCGTGTGGTGTTACAAAGAGTGGCAATCGGCGTACAGCCTCTTGCGAGAAAGTCAAAGCGATTCCATCGTGTTTGTGGAAGGCATTCCTAAAGAAGACGACGGCATCGTCTCTGACTCCCGTCAAACCCATTTGGTCATTTTCGACGACATGTTAGGAGAAGACGAAGAAGAAATTAAACTGTGGTTCACGCGCAAAGGGCATCACCGTAATGCCAGTGTCGTTTACATCACCCAAAATTTGTTTCAACAAAGTAAAGCCCATCGCACCATCAGTCTCAATGCGCATTACGTGGTCTTGTTTAAAAGCCCTCGAGATAAATCGCAAGTGCAAGTCTTAGCCAAACAGTTAGGAACGCCTTGGCTGACTCAGGCGTACGACGATGTCATTCAAACTCCACACGCCTATTTACTCGTCGATTTGAAACCTACGACCCCCGAGGATTTGCGATTTCGTACCCACTTGTTTCACCACTGGTGCCAAGACGGAGGGCCTGTCCTGTACACGTCTCCGTCCTCGACTTCATTTCACTCCACATAAAAAATCTATAAAAACCTCAGACCCTTTTTCGTCTGTCTCACTCTAAGTGCGAACATGACGTCCCTTCAGTCGCATCTTCCCGTCAAATTGATTCGTGCCTTGTATGGCATCAGTCGAGAAAAAGATCCACAAACACGAGCTCGTGTCTTAGAAGCTAGTCTCAAAGAAGTCTTACGATGGTTCACGGTGACGGCACGTCAATTACTCCAAGGAATCATTCAGATTCCTCATCAAAACAAACGCTTTTTTGATCGAAACAAAGTCGATTTGGTCCAACTGGCCGATCCCCGCATCGACACTCAAACCAAAAAACAAATCATTTTTGAAACCTGGAGGGAGCGGCACTCTAGGAGGGGTCATCATTCGCTCACTCTTAAGATGGGATCCTAATGCCCCCAAAGTTATACCCAAGACAAAAGTCCAACGAAGCCCCAAGAAGAAAAAGACCAGGTCCACAAGGAGAACTTCTCCAGTGGCAGGACCCTCCTCTGACCAGACACCACCACCCCGGAAAAAGAAAAGAAGCCCCCAGAAAAAGAAACAGAGAAAAAGTCCCCAGAAAAAGAAAAGTCCACAGAAAACTAGTCGCAAGAGAGGCACTTCGGCCAGGACGCAACCTTACACTCGCAAACCACGACCTGCCACGGCGGTGACTGCGTCTCCGGCAGCCTCACGTTTGTCCACTTCTCCGTTAATGACACCCAGAACTGAAGAGTTCTTGGAGACGTTGATCACACCAAGAACTTCTCCGTTGATGACCCCCAAAAGAACTTCCCCAGTAGCAGGACCTTCCAATTTAGTGGCAGTGGCTGCTGCTCACGAAGTACCTTCTCCCAAAATCAAAGTTCAAGAAAGATCGGGCATGTTACAAAGTTTACTGGATTTGTCCAAGCAAGAACTGGCTCGATTTAGTCCGTTACGTACCCCTGCACGACGTGTCATGCCTGTCCTCAAACTAATACGACGTCAAGACAATCAGTGGCGACGCGTTCCAGTATAAAAAAGGCCTGTGACCAAGTCGGGGTATCAGTGTTTTTTGGTGCTCCTGAAGACTCAAAGATGTCACCCTCCAGAAAACCCCAAGGAAAGAAAAGGAAAGGACTGCCACCACGTTCAGCCAAACATGGGGACATGTTATCTGTCCTGTCCAAAGCTTCTCCACCCCTACGAAAAAAACTCATTCAAACGGCCTCCAAAGAGGTCATCGATACCGTGTGCGAATGTTGTTTGAACGTTTTGAAAGGCACGATCCCTTTGTCCAAACACCAGAAACAATGCTTAGGCAAACATCGTCACGTTCTTCGCCAAATGGTTCAAAAGAAAATTCCCATTCGTCAAAAAAAGAAGATGTTAGTGCAACGTGGAGGTATTTTACCTCTCTTGTTAGGCCCCATACTGAAAGGAGTCTTGGGAACCATGTTGGGAGGACTGGTGGGAGCAAGATAAAAAGGCCTCGGAAGTTCCAAGATCTCAGAATCGACCCCTGACAACCCCATGGAAGGACGAAAACTAGCTTTAGTGCCTTACAAACGATGGATGGAATACCATCGGTGGCAAGAACAACACACCCCGCATTTACCTCCCAATCCCCATTTGAGCGAGATGTCCCAGTTACAACACGAACTGCAGTCTTTGATGGATCGCCAAGATTTGTCCGAAACAGAAAAATCGCAAAAGTACGGTCAACTCTTGCAACGACTGCAACTCTTTCACCAGAAAGCTTTAGACGAAACAGCTCTACCCACTCTGAAAGATTTTAAGACCTTGATGAAAAGTCCAGCACCATCACCAGTACCAGTACCAGTACCACCAGTACCCGTGACCAAGACAGAAAAAGGAGAAGAAGAGGAAGGGTTTCAAACTCCACCAGAAAAAGTACGCAAGTTAACAACACCACCTACCTCCAGAATTGGATGGATTAAAAAGATGATGGCCACCCCTTCTTTCTCACAAGAGAAAAAGAAAGTGAAGACAGAAGTGAAACAAGAACCGATATCCCCCGCTCAAACATCCTTCTCCTCTTCGACACCTATTGCTGGCCGCACACGCAAAGCATTGCAATCCAAGAAAATACCCCAAGAGAAAAAGAGTAGCATCCTCCAAGAGTGGGTGTCTTATTAACACACCAACCAACACAAAAAAAAATGGAAAAAGTCTTAGCCAGCATTTACTACGATCCCTCCCATCCTGCAGGTTACGCAGGAGTTCAAAAATTGTATCGTGCTGCCAAAACGCGACTGGAAAGTCTCCGTTTACCTCAAGTGCAACGATGGTTACAAGAACAAGCTACCTACACTTTACACAAACCCATTCGACGCAAGTTTGCCAGAAGTCGCACCCGAGTGGAAGGCATCGATCATCAATGGCAAGCCGATTTAGCCGATGTCTCTCATTTGGCCAGCTACAATCGTGGCTACAAATATTTGTTTTGTGTCATCGACGTCTTTTCCAAATTTGCCTGGGTCGTGCCCTTGACTTCCAAATCGAGCAGCGAGTTAGTGCGAGCCCTGCAACGGGTGTTGAAACAAAGCGGTCGTCACCCTCTTCGATGGCAAACGGACAAAGGCACCGAATTTCTGAACCAAGCTTTCCAAAAAGAATTAAAGAAACGTGACATTCATTTTTTTACCACCGAGAATCCCGAAACCAAAGCCAGCATCGTGGAACGTTTTCAACGCACTTTGAAAGAACGCATGTGGAAATATTTTACGCATCACCACACTCTGAAGTACATCGACATCTTACCGCACCTGGTGCAAGCGTACAACCAATCTTACCATCGAAGCATCGGACGTGCCCCGCAAGACGTGACTCCCGAGAACGAAGTGTTGGTGTTTGAGCGCCTGTTTGGTACGTCCCCGACGAGGGCTGTCCCCAAGAAAAGTGGAATGTTGGCCGTAGGAGATTGGGTGCGCATTGGCAAAACCAAACGCACTTTCGACAAAGGTTACTTACCTAACTGGACGACCGAATTGTTTCGCGTCACTGGACGAGTGCATGGCCGTCATCCTGCCGTCTATAAATTGGAAGACATGAACGGAGAAGTGCTCAAAGGAACGTTTTATTTGCCCGAGTTACAACGTGTCACCAAAAAAGAAGACGACGTGTACGACATCGAAAGCATTCTCGAACGCAGAACCCGTAAAGTGGGCAAACGACGTGTCAAAGAAGTCAAAGTACGTTGGAAAGGATATCCACCCAGTTTTGATTCTTGGATCGACGCTTCGCAAGTCATCGACTATAAAAAGAAGTGACCATCATGCCTTTTCACACAGACGCAGCTACGTCGACCACTCCTCCTTCACCTAGTTCTTCTGTGCAAGATTTACAAAAACAACCCTTGTGGGTGTGGTGTGGAGAACGTGTGCCTAAAACGCAAATCGTCTTTTTCTGCCAAATCTTCGTGGTGTATTGTGTCATCGGGGCAGCCATCGCCAATTTGAGTTTGCAACAAGGAGACAAACAATTGTGGACCATTTTATTGAGCAGTTGCATCGGTTACCTGCTTCCTAATCCCTCCCTGAAATTCACCTCGAACGGGAACCCCGGGAACCTTGTGTCCAGTGCCAGTGCCAGTCACCACTTCAACCACAACCAGAACCCCATTTTAGACGGAGACACGCCTCTGACGTCCACTAACCCCTCGGACAGCCACAGAACTCTGGAATCATGAGTCACCAAAGCCAATTTTACTTAACTTTACCCAGTGACAGTTCCATGGAGGTGTTTCCCAAGAACACGTTGTGCTGTTACACGGCCAAATTACCTCAGGCCATCCAATTAGATCACGAAGCCCATTGGGAAGTTGCTTTAGTAGAAATCATTCACCCGACCCAAGTCCTCAATGTCCTTCCCAATCAAAATTTTTTTGATGTGGAAGTTCATGACGAGCAAATGCAACAGTGGATGGATAGCAATGTCAAATATGACAAGAAAACCCGTACACAAAAGTACACCACCTATCACTTGTTCATTCCCCAAGGCTATTATTTTAGTGGTCAACATTTGGTCAGCACCATAGCCTCCAGGTTTAATGTCGTGTTTCTGAAAGCTTTGGAGCATGTCAACAAAAGTGTCACCATGGAGTACCACAAAGCAGCTCGTCGCTTCTTGATGAAATTTGAACGAAGTAAAATCATGTCCATTTTATTTTGTCCTGATTTGTTTGACATGTTGGGCGGAGACATGGACATGAGAAAGGCCATGCTCAAGAAAAACGAATTACCCATCGTTTACGACAACGAGTCTTTTAGCAAGTTATTTCGTGCCCCGGTAGAACTGAACCAAGGACTGAATTTGATGTTCGTGTATTCCGATGTGGTGGAGTACAACGTGGTGGGACACACCTCCGTACCGTTACTGCGTGTCATTCCTGTCAAAGTGGATTCTGCCACAAACACTGACGAGGAAGGTGGAAACACTTCCCACGTCCACCGCGAATTTGTCCATCCTCACTATTTGCCTGTCAGTAAGTCGTATTTGGACACGGTCAACATTGCTATAAAAGGAGATCTGGGACAAAATAATACATTCACCAAAGGAAAAGTCACGGTGAAACTCCATTTTCGAAAACGGTTCTCTCACGACTCTTAAGTCATGTATCCAGTGTACCGAGGGGTTGCTCGACAGCGAGGACACGGCTTAGGAGACATGTTAAAATCGGCCTTTCGTTCGGTGGCCCCGGTGTTGAAACCGATGATGACACGTGGATTGCACGCCTTGAAAGATGCGGCACTGACGCAAGGCAAAGAATTTCTCCAAAATGTCATCATCGACAAACAAAACCCTAAAGAAGCCTTCATGAGGGCAGGCAAAAATGTCTTGCTACAAACGGGCAAAGACATTTTAGGCCAACGAGAAACACCTATAAATGCCCTGCACGCTACCGAGTCAGGCATTCAGCAAGGACAAGGCAGAAAGAGACGACGAAGAAAACACCCTTTCACCAGACTTCAAGCGAGAAAGGCCAAGAAAAGAAAAACCGTTCGAGACTTAGACGTTTTCGATTATTGAGAAAAGAGACCAAAAAAATGATGCACCGAGAATCTTGCGCTTGTTCCAAGACGGAACTGGATCTGTTTGCCATGCCCCCCACGATGATGACGATGCAAGAATCACAGTGGGTGGAATTTCACCCCGTCTCCTCACTGACCGATTCCGCTCCCATCGAGTTTGAAATCAAAGGACAGCCCGAAGATTACATCGATCTGAATAGCAGTTACTTGTACCTGAAAGTCAAAATTCTAGATAAGACTGGAGGTGCTATAGACGATGAAGCAGTAGCTCCCGTCAACAATTTCATGCATTCCTTGTTCAGTGGAGTGGACTTGTACTTGAATAACAAACTGGTCAGTAGCAGCATGGATACTTACCCTTATCGTGCCTACCTGGAAAATCTCTTGACGTACGGAATAGATGCCAAGAACACTCATCTCAATGCCTGTGTGGTATGGGAAGCTGACGAACCTACCAAGTTTGAAATATTGGAAACTGATGAAAAGAAAGACAACAATGATGGATTTCTAGAACGAAGAAAGAGAATCACGGGAGCCGACACAAGTTTAGAACTGATGGATCGTTTGCATTTGGACATGTGGTTGCAAGAAAAGTATTTGCTGAACGGGGTGGATGTCCGCCTGAGACTGAATCGTAGCAGTGCCGCTTTCCATTTGATGGCTGATAGTGACGGTTACAAAACCAAAATCCTAGAAGCCAGACTTTACGTACGCCGTGTGGAAGTGTTACCTAAAGTGGGAAACTACATCAGTCAGACGTTGAGCAGAACGACTGCCAAGTATCCCATACGACGCGTGGAAGTGAAAACCTTCACCATTCCCAAGGGACAGCGATCCATGATCGAAGATCATCTGTTCCAAGGACAGTTACCCAAACGTTTGATCGTTGGTATCGTCGAGAATACAGCCTTCAACGGAGCTGCCGAAAAAAATCCTTTCTACTTTCAACACTTTGGCGTGTCCAAAATCGAAGTCAGTCGCGATGGCAAGACCTTGTGTACCCGACCTTTCGAACCTGACTTTACCAAGAAGAATTACTTGAGATCGTACTTGTCCCTGTACGAAGCCACCGGACAGTTAGGAACCAATACCAGTCACGGTATTACGTACGAGGATTATGCAGGAGGCTACGCTTTGTGGGCTTTCGATTTCACTCCAGACCAAGGCAGCGACGAGGGACATTTCCACCCTATAAAATCCGGCCAGATTCGTGTGGAAATTCAGTTTAAAGACCGAGACCCTGATGAAACGGTGAACGTCATCCTGTTTGCAGAATTCGATAATACCATAGAAATCAACAGTTTGAGAGAAGTCATATTAGATTACTAGAAACCATGGAAGACTGTTATCCCTCCTTACCTAGTGGAGAAACTTTTAGTGTTGGATTATTGTTAAAAAATGTTAGAGTTCTTGTTGTTTAGTGTTAAGTGATTTTTGAATAAAAAATGTTGTGTCTTGAAAAAAAAATTTTGATGTTATATTGTTGGATTATTGTTAAAAATGTTAGAGTTGTTGTTTAGTGTTAAGTGATTTTTGAATAAAAAATGTTGTGTTTTGAAAAAATTGTTTGATGTTATATTGTT